>QXEO01000434.1:1020447-1656269 GCA_007115705.1 Dactylis glomerata
GTTCCCGAAGATGATTCAACCTGCAAGTCACCCTTAGTGGAACTAAGAGTCTTACCAATTTTAAGAACATGTTGAGATTTAAGCGCAGAAACCTTGGGAACATACATAAATTTTTGCTCTTTTCCAACAAACACTTTCTCTTTCTTAAATTTAAGAGAAGAGAAGATTAAGCTAAGAGTTTCCATAGACTCCTCTAGTTTACCAATCCTTAAGTTTTGATTATCAAGAGTAGTGCTAGCCTCTAAAATGGTAATTCTCTTACCAATGTTTTCTATTAATTCAGTAACGCGGCTAGCATTTTCTAGGATACTTGGCAAACTTTTCTCTAAAGAGATGAGCCTTTCTACCACCTCCTCCAAGGTGGTCTCGGTTTTAGCAACATGAATAGGTGGTATTCCCACTAAACTTTCAATTATAGTGCATGCTTCTCCAGCGGGAGTACCCAAAAAATTACCTCCTGTAAGAGTATCGAGAACATACCTATTCCAACTAGATATACCAACATAAAAATTTCTAAGGAGGATCGTGGTAGAGTGCTTTTTGGTACACCTATGATGAGTATTGTTAATACGATACCAAGCATCTTTTAAACTTTCTGCCCCTTGTTGCTTAAAACTACGAACTTCTACTTCAGGATTACTCATTCTAGCAAAACTAAAATAAACAAGTAAAAACAACTACCAAGGATTCTAATTTTTTTTGGGTTTTTGATATAAAATGATGCAGGTAAAATAAATAAAGTAAAGCAAAACAATAACAAAGTAAAGGATGTGCGTGCGAAAACTCCCCTCGCAGAAGTCTTCCACTCTTCCCCGGCAACGGCGCCAGAAAAGAAGGTTGATGCTACCGATTTGATGAAGTAAATAACTGGCCAGTTGGGAACCCCAAGAGGAAGGTGTGATGAGTATAGCAGCTTGTTTTCCCTCAGTTAAGAAACCAAGGTTTAATCGTTCAGGAGAAGAGCAGACAATTATGACTGAAGGTGATGCTTGCTAGTTTGCGACAGCTTCGGACAATTTATATATGGCGCCTCATCCAAGCTTTGCTTGCTAGCTGCAACGCGGAACCTGCACACAACACAACCAAGTACTTTGCTCCCAACTTGCGATAAGGTTGTCAATCTCACCGGTTTGCTTGAAACAAAGGTTATGAGCGTATCGAGTGGAAAACAGTAGAGTATGCGAGTAAAGTAAATAGTGCGAGTAAAGTAAACAGGTGATAGCAATATGATGGAAATAGGACCGGGGTCCACAGTTCACTAGTGGTGTCTCTCCATAAGATAAATAACACATGCTGGGTAAACAAATTATAGTTGGGCAATTGATAGAATAAAGATAAACGTGATATGTCAAAAAGATCACTATGAGATTTACTCTGGGCATTACAACAAAATACATAGACCGCCATCCAACTGCATCTATGACTAATAATCCACTCACGGGGATATCGTCCGAACACCCTATGAGTATTAAGTTGCGAACAACAGATAATTGCATTAAGCAAACTGTGTAATGTAAACAAAGCATATGCCCTTGAGCATATGAATGTTGTTTTCTCCCTAGTAGCAACATCACATCTACAACCTTAGAGGTTTCTGTCACTCCCCCAGGTTAAATAGAGGCATGAACCCACTATCGAGCATAAATACCCCCTCTTGGAGTCACTAGCAACTACTCGGCCAAGATAGCTACTAACAACGGAGAGCATGCAAGATCATAAACAACATAGAGATAACATAAGATATATTTCAGTATAGCAACTCAATCATAACACCAATATTCATCGGATCCCAACAAACCAAACATGTAGAATTACATAACGGTGATCTCAATCATGTAGGGCAGCTCATGAGATCTAAACATGAAGCACATGGTGGAGAAGACAACCATCTAGCTACTGCTATGGACCCATAGTCCAAGGTAGACTACTCACTCATCGCTCCGGAGGCAAGCATGGCGATGAAGAAGACCTCCGGTGGCGATTCCCCTCTTCGGCAGGGTGCCGGGAAGAGCTTCTGGACCCTCCCGAACTCGGGTCGACGATGGCGGCGGATCGCGATGTGTTCTAGAAAATTGATCGGGTACTTAGGTTTTTCTCGTCGAGGGGTCTTTATAGGTGAAGGGGCGATGTCACGAGTGGCCCCAGGCCCCCTCACACCATGGCGGCGCGGCCAGGGCCTGGGCCGCGCCAGCTAGGCGTGAGACTGGCCTGTGGCCACTCTCCTACTTTTCTTCGGATCCCTGGAAGCTCCCGGACAAAATAAGACTTCAGGAACTTGTTTCGTCCAATTCCGAGAATATTTCCTGTGTATTACTTCTAAAACACAAAAACAGCAGAAAATAGGGAACTGACACTGTGGCAACTTGTTAATAGGTTAGTTCCGGAAAATGCATAAAAGTGCCATGAAGTGTAACGAAACATTAGGCAAATGGTGTAAAAACAAGCATGGAGCATCAAAAATTATAGATACGTTGGAGACGTATCATCCTTCATGAGAGAGCAAAACATAAATGCATAGGACACCTTCAAGTTTAAGAGGGCGACTAGATACAAGTAATTTAAGAACAAGTGAAACCAACATCATGAATCAATCAATGAAAACTTTGGGACAATGCACATTATACTCAGAATGACAACTATGCTCTCTTAGACGGTGCATAAAAGTAGAAGGTGGTGACTCAACATAAAAGTAAAAGAAAGGCCGTTCGCGGAGGGAAGCAGTGATTAAACATGTGCTATAGCTTCTCATTTGTAAAACAAAGATAAAAATTGGGTTTTGAGAGGTGGTTGTTTCATGTCAACGACTGGCAATGGGGTCTTACTATCTTCCATAATAAACAAGTGAGAGCGGTTCCGAGTTCTTTCAAAATTTGGCACATTGGTGCTCTTTTATAAAGCTTTGGCACTCCTCCCCACCTTTTTTCCTTTCTCAAACCATGGCTAACCGATTCCATCGGGTGCCCACCAACATTCAGATACCATGGAGGAGTGCCTTTTTTTCTTTTTTAGAATTAGATTGCAATGGTCTGACCAGCTCTCTTGCAAAATTAATGACGAGCAGATGAAGCTGCCTAGTCGAGGGGTACTTAATTTAATACGGAAGATAGCAATTCCGACCACTACGTCCTCATGAGCTAAAAACAGTTTCACAAAATGAGAAGTAGTTGAAAGTTTTGAAAGGTAGCACATGAAAATTTACTTGGAATGGCTTACAAATACCATGCATAGGAATTTATAGTGGACACAATGGCAAACTTGGTTTTTCGGAGTTGGATGCACGAGTAGAGCTGATACTCGGTACAAAATGAAGGCTAGCAAAAGACTGGGAGCGACCAACTAAGAGAGCAATAACGGCCATAATCATGCAGAGCGACAAAGCGACATTAAAAGAAGCATAAGATGGTATCAAAAGTCAAAAACTAAATGATCATAGAGGCTTATGGCGACTTTGTATGAGTCTAACATGTGTGGGCATGCGCCAAGTCAACCCAAATAAAGTATCAAATGAGAAAACCAAAATAATGCTTCCAAATAATTAAAACAACGCATGATTTTTTCAAAGACTCATTAAGCAATCTCAGTCATTTGAGACAATTCATGCTACAGCAAAACCACTAAGCATACTTTAAAAAGACATCAAGCACGACATGCAAAAGCCTAGGCCGCAGTCTACACAAGCTCCTTTTTGTATCACTTTTTTGCATAAAGCTTTTTCTCTTTTCCAACACCATTCAAACTTTTTTAAAACAACTCTTTTGATGAAAACCAATATGGACCATAGGTCAAAATACACCTGATAAAAAGATATAACAAGATATGAACACAAATGAAGGTGAAAAATGAAAGCTAAATGCAGTTCTAGAAAAAGAAGAACACTCGTTGAAACGATAAGAGTGAAAAACGAAGTGTTCTTGGCAAATGAAAAGCAAGGAAACTTCTCCAAAAGAAATTTGTTGGGGTCCAACCATTTGTTGCAGCAAACAAAACTAAACAAAACTGAAAACTAAAGACAACTAACGCTCCAAGAAAAACGCATAATGCATGAAGTAATAAAAATATAGTGTGTTGAAAGGTGACCTGATTTTTGCCGATGAAGAAGGGGTGCCTCGGGGGCATCCCCAAGCTTTGACACTTGTAACTCTTAGATATTTCTTGGGGTGACATGGGCATTCCCAAGCTTGATCTTTTGTCCATTCTTCAACTCATCTCATCATTCTCCAATCCCTACACTTGAAAACTACCTTCATACAAAACTAAACACAATTCTATTAGCAACATTAGTGTAAGCATAAAATTGAATCAACCCTTTTTGCTTCAGGTTTCAACCCAAAACCACCACATATAAAGCATATACTACTGTAGCAACTTCCCCAAAATTTACGTGATAAAAAAAACTCAAAAAGAAAGTGATAAAGCGGCAAACATAAATATTGGCTGAAATCTGTCAAAACAGAACAGCTGAAAAAGGTCGAATTTTTAGAGGGATTTCTGTTGCTCAAATCAAAAAGTGTATAACTAATGAAAGTTTGGATATAACCTGGGGCATATGCACAAGAAATCGCAGGTCCAAAAGATATTCTGAGAATTTTCACGAATTTTTATGGTGCAGCACCGAAAACTGTTTCAGGACAGCAACATCCCCAAATCTTACCTCACTCAAATTAGAGGCTTCTCTTGGCACAAAAACGAAATAAAAAAGATAAGGAGCAGTTATTACAGCAGTAATAACTTCCAAGACTCAAATAAAAGAAAAAGAACTGAAAGTAAAAATATTAGGTTATCTCCCAAGAGTGCTTTTCTTTAACGCCTTTGAGCTAGGCGCAGAAAATGCGAATCAAGTAATATCAAGCGATGCATTAAGATCAACTGCAGAAGTATTTTCAATAAGGCATTGTATTTCATCCACATAAGTTTTTGAAGGCCCTTTGTGATCACGCTTTGGTACACTCAAATCACCAAAAAGATTTTCAGGACAGATCCAATCAAAATTGTTTTCAAAAGCCTCATGCAATCCCAAGAGTTTGCTAGGTATTGGTATTTTGGTTCCTGATATGTCCATTTTGCATCACTATTTTGTATCATAATTTACTGTTATTCATTGATATATTTCATATTTAGAGATGATACTTATGTTTTTTCCTCTGTTTTTACATGTTTGATGATCGTTGGAGGATTTGCTGCCGGAGTCAGGATTCTGCTGGAAAAGGACCGTCAAGACACCATATTTCAGAAGATCAGGAAAATATCAGAAAATTATATTTTGCCGAAAGACTCAGGAAGCCAGAAGGAGGAGGCGAGAGGAGCCAGGGGGTAGGCTCACATGTAGGGGGCGCGGCCTGGCCCCTGGCCGCGCCGGCGTACTGTGTGGCCACCCTGGCCCACTTCAGGTCTCGCCCCTGCGCGTACTTCATTGTCCCCAAAAACCTAAGTCAGGGGGGGCTCAGAGATAGACACCGCCGCCTCTGCGGGGCAGAAAACACCAAAGAGAGAAAAGCTCTCCGGGAGGCAGAAATATGCCGGGGAAATTCCTTCCCGGAGAGGGGAGATCATCACCATCGTCATCACCATCGCACCGGACTTCATCAGGATCATCATCTCCATCACCAGCACCTTCATCTCCACCATCACCATGCCATCCCGCTGTAACATCTTGAGTTGAATCTTGTCAAATTCTTAGGGGAAACTTTCCCGGTGTTGATTACTCTTGTGGTTGATGCTATTGAGTGGAACCATTGAATTAAGGTTTATGTTCAGATTGTTATTTACCATTATTTCACCTCTGATCATGATCCATATGATGTCTTGTGAGTAGTTCGTTTAGCTCTTGAGGACATGGGAGAAGTCAAGATGTTAGTAGTGGATTATTGTTAAGTAATATTTAGTGGTTTGATATTTATTTGTTGTGGTGTTATTTCACTAGTGGTGTCATGTGAACGTCGACTACATGATACTTCACCATTTATGGGCCTAGTGAGATGCATTGTGTATTTGGCTACCAATTGTGGGGTTGCTGGAGTGACAGAAACCTAAACCTCCGTTGGGAAACCATTGCACCAGGGAGCATAGGATCTTAGAGTTTAAGGCTGTGGTTAGATTTATCTTAATTACTTTCTTGTATTTGCGGATGCTTGCAAGGCGTATAATCACAAGTGTGTATTTATCCTAGTAAGGGTAGTGCGCTAGCACAGGTTCACCCCCATAACACTTATCAAACCAATAAAGATTATTTAGCGACATGAAGCGAAAGCTCTTGACAGAAACTCCCGTGTGTCTTCGAGAACGTTTGGTCATCATAAGTTACACAACCGGCTTGTCATTTGCTAAAGAAAGGATTGGGCCACTTGCTGCAATTATTACTACTAACTTTTATTTACTCGCACTTTATTTATTTGCATTACCAAATACCCCTGAAAACCCGTTTGCTAGTATTTACAGGGAAACCTTGATCAAAACCACTTGTCAACACCTTCTGCTCCTCGTTGGGTTCGACACTCTTATTTATCGAAAGTACTACGATACACCCCCTATACTTGTGGGTCATCAAGACTATTTTCTGGCGCCGTTGCCGGGGAGTGAAGTGCTATTGAAGAGTGGAATTGGTAAAGGTAATCGTCACTGTGAGTATTGTTTTTATTTTTGTCTTTTACTTTTATTTTATTTTGCTATGGAGAATTCTCCATTTGGTTTCCTATTTGGGAACACTTCTACCACTGCTGCACATGTTGATGAGCCACCACCACCACCACCTGCTCAATTAGACCCTTTTAAAATACCTATGAAAATTGTTGAGCGTGTTATGGATAACTGCTATTCAGGAGATGGAACTGTCCATCCGGGTGATCACTTACTATTTATACATGAATTATGCGAGTTGTTCAAGTATGCAGGTATTTCGCTGAGCTAGGTCAAGAGGAAGCTATTCTCTTTATCATTGAAAGGCAGAGTTGAGGAGTGGTATCGACTGCTTAAAGATGGTCCATCTATTGCATGGGAGGAAATTGTGCCTCTCTTTTATTCCAAGTTTTATCCTCCAAGTGAAATTCATAAAGATCGTAATCGGATATATAACTTTTGGCCTCATGATGGAGAGAGTATTGCCCAAGCGTGGGGGAGATTGAAGTTACTAATGCTCAAATGCCCCATTCATGAGCTCCCCAATAATATTGTTATTGATAATTTTTATGCGAGGCTTACTCTTCCTGATATGGATTATTTGGATGCTTCTTGTTTTGGATCATTTACTCATATGAAGGAAGATGCTAAGTGGAATCTCCTTGACCGTATCCAAGAAAATGCTGAAGGATGGGAAAACGACAAAGGTAGGAAGTCAGGTATAAATTATGATTATGAATGCATTAAAACTTTTATGGGAACCGATGACTTTCATAGTGTTAGCATTGCTTATGGTCTTGATTCTCAAATTCTTGCTAATTGTCTTAAGGCCTTTGCCTCTTATCTTGATGTTCCAAAGAAAGATTGGAACAAATATCATGTACCTTATAAAGATTCCATTAGTCATATTCCTGCAACAACTACTGAAGTTTGTACTGTTGATAGCATTGTGCCTGAACCTTATTTTGAGAAGACACCTTTCCCTGCTAAGGTAAAAAAAGTATTCTACTTTGGTAAGTGTGTCTAATAAAAGTACTAAGAAAGCTGTAGAGCCTGATGAGCAAATTACTATTAAGTCTCATGTAGCTATATTGAAGGACCTTGTTACTAAAGATGTAGGGGATGAATATATTCTCTTTTGTGAAGATGCTTCTAATATTCTCTCACATCCTAAAAGGCATAGGAAAACAAGTGTTCTTGTTATTTCTGTCAGGATTGGAGATCATTGCTATTATGGTTTATGTGACATTGGTGCTAGTGCAAGTGCCATTCCCTTAGAGCTTTACCAAGAAATTATGCATGAGATTGGCGCTTGTGAACTTGAAGATATTAATGTGGTTGTTCAGCTTGCTAACAGAGAGACTGTTTGGCCTCTGGGTATTGTTCGAGATGTGGAAATTCTTTGCGGTAAGACCAAATATCCCACTGATTTCCTAGTACTTGGTAAGGAGGCTAGTAAAACTTGTCCTATTATTTTTGGTAGACCCTTTTTGAATACTTGTGGCGCCGTGATAGACTATAAGAAGGAGAACATTTTCACTAAGTTTAATGGAGAGTCTTATGAGTTTAATTTTTCCAAGTTTGCTGAGACTTCTTATGAAAATAACATGCCTAATGAAAATTTTCGAGTTGAATAGCTTGCTTCTATTGCTCTTGCTCCTAATAATGCTTTGCAGCAATTCATGGAAGATCATGAAAGTGATGTTTTCAGTAAGTAAAGAGAAGAGATTGACGATATTTTTCTTCGTCAACAACCGCAGATTAAGCACAATTTACCTGTGGAGGATCTTGGTACCACTTTGCCACCTAAAGAAGACCCTGTTTTCGAATTAAAATCTTTACCTGATGGTCTTAAATATGCCTATATAGATGATAAGAAAATATATCCTGTTATTATCAGTTCTAAACTTTCAGGAAAGGAAGAAGAAAGGTTATTGGAGATATTGAGGAAACACCGAGGAGCTATGGGATATACTCTTGATGATTTAAAAGGGATTTGTCCCACTTTATGTCAGCATGCTATTAACATGGAGAAAGACGCGAAGCCGGTTGTGGAGCATCAACGCCGCTTAATTCCCAAGATGAAAGATGTGGTAAGAAATGAGTTATAAAAGCTCCTTGATGCTGGTATTATTTATCCTATTGCTGATAGTAGATGGGTTAGTCCTGTTCATTGTGTTCCTAAGAAAGGAGGTATGACTGTCGTACCTAATGAGAATAATGAGCTTATTCCTCAGAGGGTAGTAGTTGGTTATAGGATGTGCATTGACTATAGAAAAGTTAACAAGGTTACTAAGAAAGATCATTATCCATTACCGTTTATAGATCAGATCTTAGAGAGGTTGTCTAAGAAGACGCACTTTTGTTTTCTTGATGGTTACTCTGGTTTCTCTCAGATTGCTGTTAGAAGGGAAGATCAAGAGAAAACCACTTTTACTTGTCCTTATGGAACTTATGCTTATAGACGCATGCCTTTTGGTTTATGCAACGCTCCTGCTACTTTTCAAAGATGCATGTCTGCTATTTTTCATGGCTTTTGTGAAGAAATTGTGGAGGTTTTCATGGACGACTTCTCTGTCTATGTAACTTATTTTGATAATTGTTTGCACAATCTTGATAAAGTTTTGCAGAGGTGTGAAGAAACTAATCTTGTTCTTAATTGGGAGAAATGCCACTTTATGCTAAATGAAGGAATTGTCCTTGGACATAAAATTTCTGAAAGAGGTATTGAAGTTGACAGAGCAAAAGTTGAGGCAATTGAGAAAATGCCATGTCCCAGAGATGTTAAAGGTATTCGTAGTATTCTTGGTCATGCTGGTTTCTATAGGAGGTTTATTAAAGATTTCTCTAAGATTTCAAAGCCTCTTACTAATCTTCTTCAAAAAGATGTGCCATTTGTCTTTGATGATGATTGTAAGGAAGCTTTTGAAACTCTTAAGAAGGCTTTAACTACTGCTCCTATTGTTCAACCACCTGATTGGAATTTACCCTTTGAAATTATGTGTGATGCTAGTGATTTTGCTGTTGGTGCTATTCTTGGACAGTGCGTAGACAATAAGTTGAATGTTATTCATTATGCTAGTAAGACTCTTGATGCTGCTCAGAAGAATTATGCTACCACTGAGAAAGAGTTTCTTGCTGTTGTTTTTGCATGTGATAAGTTTAGATCTTATATTGTTGATTCTAAAGTTACTATTCATACTGATCACGCCGCTATTAGATATCTTATGACTAAGAAGGATGCTAAGCCTAGGCTTATTAGATGGGTGTTTGATGTCTACGCACGCGTCTGTTCTTGTAGACAGTGTTGGGCCTCCAAGTGCAGAGGTTTGTAGAACAGTAGCAAGTTTTCCTTAAGTGGATCACCCAAGGTTTATCGAACTCAGGGAGGAAGAGGTCAAGGCTATCCCTCTCAAGCAACCCTGCAATTACGATATAGAAAGTCTCTTGTGTCCCCAACACACCCAATACACTTGTCAGATGTATAGGTGCACTAGTTCGGCGAAGAGATAGTGAAATACAAGTGGTATGGATGATTATAAGTAGTAAATGCAATATGGAATAAAAATGGCAGCAAGCAAACAAGTAACAAAACAGCAAGTAAACGGTGTGCAAAGCTTGGAAACAAGGCCTAGTGATCATACTTTCACTACTGGACACACTCCCAACAAATATAACATAATGGAACAAAAAATAACTTCTCTTCACTATGCTACTCTGAATTACTCTCCTATTGAATAACACTAATCATTACGTAGTGGCTACAGAAGCACCCCTTAAAGTTCATCAAGTACTTGGCAAACACCACTCATAGAGATATCCAAATCAAATCACAACTCAAGATAAATATTATTGCAACTTAGACCAAGTACTAACACGGTGCACACACTGTCAACATTACACCATGAAAGGAGGAATAGATCACTTCAATACTATCATAGTGGGGCCCACACCTCTGAAAAGGTGGCAGACTTATTGGTGGCGCATTTTGCTCAATATGCGCCACTGATAAGGTCGGCCAGATCTATAAGTTGGCAGCCCCACCACCACCATTTCATTCTTCTCCATCCAACACCAAAATAGATCTAGGTCGTCCTCCTCCTCCCCACCACCTCAATTTCTCCATTCTTGCCTCCATTCTTGGTTTTTAAACCTACTTTTCTCCATAGTTTTGAGAGGGGATGCCTCTCTAAGTTGTAGATCTACTAAACCAACTAGGTGAGTTGTTGGAGGACATGCATGTGGATGTTTTGTGTGGCCGGTGGACGTCTCGCGTGCGGTGTACACGCATGCATGCATGCATGCTTGTGTGTGGTGCATGAATGTTTACAGGTGACGAAGAAGCAAGAGCATGTTGCTTGCTACGGTGTGGTGCATGGATGTTTGCCGAAATGTTGATTAACTTCCGTTTCGGCAAATTTTTGCACTACCCATACGTCCTATTTTTAGGAGAGGTCATGTCGAATTTTTCCGGCGACCATGCATGCATGCATATGTGTGTGTGTGTGTGTGTGTGTGTGAGTGCATGATGATGTGTGATTCATAAGGTACTCTCTTTTCTCTATACCGCGCAGGCAACCATGGTCAGACACATGAGCGAAGGTCAAGTGGCTAGATACAAGGAACGCGCGGTGGCCGACATGAGGATGAACAAGAGGACCCACATAAGATGTCCGTGTCGAAAATGCAAACTCGGGAGCTTACTTGACCCTGATTCCGCAGATCTGGAGAGTCACCTGCTCACGCGTGGTTTCATGCCCGGCTATGATTCTGAAGATGACGAGGACGTCAACAATGGTGTTTCTGAAGACGAGGGCGTACATGATGATGATCACAAAGGAGATGGCGGCGGCGGACATGATGATGATCATCACGAAGGAGATGGCGGCAATGGACATGATGATGATCATCACGAAGGAGATGGCGGCGACGGACATGATGATGATCATCACGAAGGAGATGGCGGTGACGGACATGATGATGATGGAGAAGACGCGGCGTCGACGGGCACACAGACACGACTAACCTCAGCCTTGCAGGACCCACATGTTCAGGAACTGCTCCTCAAGGAGACGAGCAATGCGAAAGCTGCTGCCAGAGAGAAAGCCAAGCTGGAGCAGATGGAGATTGACGGGAAAACTCCGTTGTTTCCTGGGTGTCGACCCGAGGATACACGCTTGAGCGTCATGCTCAAGGCTCTAGAGATGAAGGCGGAAAGCAAATGGACCGACGTAAGCTTCAATAAAAACATGAGATTCTGGCAAAAACGTCTTCCCAAGGGAAACACGTGTCCAACTAATATCGAGGAGGCCAAGAAAATCGTGTGCCCTCTGGACATGCCGTACGTTAAGTACCACGCCTGCATCAATGATTGCGCACTTTATCGGGATGAGTACGCGGAGAGAACCACATGTCCGGTGTGCGGCCAAGGACGATACAAGATAGGGAACAAGAAAGTACCTCGGAAAGTGGTATGGTACTTCCCTATCACTCCCCGTCTGCAGCGGTATTTCGTAGACCCTAAGGAAGCAAAGCTCATACGATGGCACGCGGATAGGAAGAAGACCGAAGATGATCCACATAAGGGCAAGATCCTGACACACCCTTCGGACGCTAGCCAGTGGAACGCACTTGACATCGACTTCCATGAGTTCGGGGCTGATCCAAGGAACATCAGGCTTGGTATGAGCACTGATGGACTCAATCCGTTTGGCAACCAGAGTAGCACGCACAGTACCTGGCCCGTGTTTGTATGGCCGTACAACCTCCCTCCATGGTTGTGCACCAAGCAGAGATACGTACACATGTGTATTCTAATTCAGGGCCCAAAACAGCTAGGTGTCGACATGCATTTGTATCTCGGTCTGTTGAAAGAAGAGCTAGCCACGCTGTGGGAGACGCCTCCTCGTACGTGGGATGCATACTCAGAAGATTATTTCCCTTTGAGAGTCGCGTTGTTCACGACGGTGCAGGACTATCCAGGTTATAGTTACGTCTCTGGCCAGGTGAACCACGGACACAACGCATGTGTCAGGTGCATGGATAAGACCCCGCATCTCCAGCTACCAAGGGATCCCGGTTCCTCGAAGACCGTGTTCCAACGGACTCGGATGTGGCTTCGAATGGATCACCCGTGGAGAAAGCGCGGAGACCTGTTCAACGGTAAAGAAGAGCTTGAAAAAGCCCCACGTCCGAGGAGCGGTGAAGTAATCGATGACATGCTAGAAAACTGGGAAGAGTGCCCTTTGCTGGGAAAGAAGCGTCCGAGGACAAAGCCGCTGCATGGTGTGTGGAAAGCGAGGTCTGTTTTCTGGGACCTGCCGTACTGGAAATACCTCCACACGCCCCATAGCCTTGATGTCACGCACGTCATGAAGAACGTATGTGAGAGTCTGCTGGCCACTATCGTCAACATGCCGGATAGGACCAAGGACGGGCCAAAGGCAAGACACGACCTGGAATTCCTTGGCATCAAGAAAGAACTTCATGGTCCGCCCGATAATGATGATGCTGAGACGATGGACGAAGATACTCAGGGTCCCCGCAAGAGGGCTAAGAAGAGGGATGTGGTGTTTCCCGCTGCCTGCTTCACTCTAAGTGAGAAGGAGCTCGAGCAGTTTTTTAAGTGCCTCCTAGGAGTTAAAGTTTCTCACGGTTACTCTGGGAACATAGGCAGATATCTGGATGAAGCGAAGAAGAGGTTCAGCGGGATGAAGTCTCACGACTGTCACGTCTTGATGACACAGATACTTCCCGTTGCGATCCGAGGGATAATGGACGAGCACGTCCGTGAGACGTTGTTTGGCCTCTGCAACTTCTTCGACGTCATCTCGAGGAAATCTATCGGCTTGAAGCAGCTCGACGCGCTGCAAGAAGAGATCATCGTGATACTGTGCGAGCTCGAGATTTACTTCCCGCCCGCGTTCTTTGATATCATGGTGCATCTGCTCGTCCATCTCGTGGATGACATCATTCATCTCGGTCCGACATTCCTGCACAACATGATGCCGTTCGAAAGGCTGAATGGTGTTATCAAAGGATTCGTTCGCAACAGGTCCCGTCCAGATGGAAGCATCGCCAAGGGCTTTCTGACCTACGAGTGCGTCTCGTTTTGCCAGAATTATCTACGCACCGAGGAGGACGACACGGACGACCCTGTTGGTCTGCCCAAAAGGACGCACCTCGGTAGACTTGCCGGATATGGTCACCGCGAGGGTTTTCGCGCCTTGCATGTCGGCGCGAAGGGTCGACGCCCCGACTTTCTCCGGGCACACCTCGTCGCGCTACAGCACATCGAATTGGTTGACCCTTGGGTGGAGGAGCACAAAAGCTTTGTAGAGCAGAAGTTCATTGACCTAGGTCGACCGAGGAAGAAGGGAGACGTAACAAGAGAGCACAACTCCAGCTTCATGGCTTGGTTCAAGGAAAAGGTTCACGGCCTGCAGTCAACGCCTTCTACGGAGGATGAAAAACTCATTTTTGCATTATCACAGGGCCCCGGGCACAACATGAGGACATATCAGGCCTACGACATCAACGGATACAGATTCTACACCGAGGAAAGGGACAAGAGTAGCGAATATCAGAACTCAGGAGTAACGATGCTATCCTATGCCGATGATGAAGCCACCATCAAGGAAAGATTCTTCGGAAGGATCGAGGAGATCTGGGAGCTCGACTACGCCGGAGAGAAGGTGCCGATGTTCCGTGTCAGATGGGCCAAGAGCGTCCAGAAAGAGGGCCGGTATTTCACCACCATGGTTATACCCGATGCCTCCGCGAAGAACGCCTCCGCAAAAAACGAGCCATGGGTACTCGCGAGCCAAGTTGACCAATGCTTCTTCATCACCGACCCGTCAAAGCCAAGCCGTGTTGTCGTGAGGAGGGGCAAGAGGAGCATCATCGGAATGGAAGGACCCGCCAACGACCAAGACTTAGAAAAGAATGGCGATCCAAAGATCGAAGAGGAATTCGACAAGTACTTCGACAAGCCAACTGCCGCGGGAAGAAGGAAGACCACCCTACCTACTAAAGGTTGTCCATTCACGAGAAGAAACCTCAACATTCCCGGCCTAAAGTATTCAACCGCGAGGAAGAAGGGCAAGAAGATTGCAAAGAGACGCTAGCTCTAGCTAGCTAGCGCGGAATCGAGATCATGACATTTTGTGTGTGTATGAATATCGATGTTCGTGTGATGTACATGACGATATATATATATATATTCGTGGTTTCTTAAATAAACTATTATATATGATACTCGCAAATGAAGTGAGAAGAAAGTTTCTAAGTATTCGTGTATATTAATTAGTGTTTCTTTAGTGTTTTTATTAGTTACTAATAAATTTTGAAGTAGTTAGTATTTTTTACTATAAAAATTTGTAAAAAAAATTTGTGAGGCAACCAGGAGTCGAACCCAGGATGCCCCAGATACAGCACAGAGAGCAGTACCACTGAGTCAAGCTAGTATTGTTGTTATATGGCTGAGGCCGCGCTATCTGACTAAGTGTCAAATATGCGTGGCGCATATTGCACATAATGCGCCACGCATAGTTGACACTTAGCCACATAACGATTCGGCCGGCCGAGCTCCTCTTCTTCCCCTCATTTCCCCCGCGCCTAACCCTAGCCCTTGCTCGCGACGCAATCCTCTCCGGCCAAGCCCTCGCTGCCGCAATCCTCGCCGTCGCTAGCCCCTCTCCAAGCCCTCGACCCTGCCATAGAGCAGCTGCAGAGAGACGCTGCTGCCCCTCTCCAAGCCCTCGACCGCAAGCCGTGCCGCCTCTCCAAGCCGCTGATCCGCCGCAGAGCAGCGGCTGATCCAGATCAAGCGCCCGCCGAGGAGAAGGAGCAAGCGCCCGCCAAGGAGGGAGCAAGCGCCCGCCGAGGAGGAGGAGAAGCCGCTGGCGCTGACCACCTACAGGAGGAGCCGGACCAGGAGGAGCCCGACCGCACCCTCCCCATACCCGACACCGCTGCCTCCCTCTACAGATCATCGCCCTTTCCATCTCCAGTGACTTCCCCGGCTGTCCCCTACCCTCCTTCCCCTTCGCTTTGTTGGTGAGCAATCGCTTCCCCTCTGCCCTCATTCCCCTGCCCTCCTTCCCCTGCTAATTCTTGGATTTTAATGTGTATCCATGTTCAGATTACCCTTAGATGCTCAGATTCTACCTTGGTTGTTCTTGAATGTTCAGACTACATCTTTTATCTCGCATGATTTCCTGCTATTTGTTTTGCCGTGCAAATATCTCACGTAGGATAACCCAATTCTTTTCGATCCAAACAGCAACATCAATGTGTTAAGACGACTTCTTAAGAGAGTCTCTTCTTCTGCTAGAAACAGGAGAAGATTATCTTTTTATTCTTTTACAGGAGAGGGCAAGTTTACTTGCCCAAAGTAGCATTATTAAGGAAGCAGACTTAATTTCCTGGTTGGTCATCTCTTAGGATCCACTAATCATTCATTTAACCTCTGTTGCTTCCCTTTATCGAAAAAATTTAATCTCTGCTGCTGTTTTGATATCTTGAACCATTTGATCTTCTCCTTGCTGTATTTCCTAAGCATGCTAGCTATTCTGCTGCAATCCCACTAGTAGAAAAAGGGTCTTTGGTCCAGCACCCAAATGTCATCTGTCCCGGTTCGGCTGGCCATTGGGGACCAATGACACTTATTGGTCCCGGTCCATGCCGCCTGGAGATTAGTCCCGGTTCATTTCGGGGTATCGGTCCCGGTTTGTGGCATTAACCGGGACCAAGGCCTCCCCAGCATGACACGTGCCTCTATGCGGGTCATTGGTCCCGGTTCATGGCATGAACCGGGATCAAAGACCCTCCCCTGGCTATAAATTGATACCCAGCCCTTTGCCCTTTGCCCTTTGCCACAAAAATTTGCTGAATTGTGTGTGTGGTGTGGGTGCTAGCTTTTTTTTTCCTTTGATTGCACACAAGGTGTTCGACGAAATGTCCATGCCACATTTAAGTTCGCACAACACGGTATCCTCCGCCGAGGTTAGCAACCTTATCTTCTTCATCTGTAACTGATATAAAAATCTTGCATATGTGTCCATGTGGGTGGTCATTTCACTATTCATGATGTTATTATAATAGTTAATTATTATAACGCAGATCGATGCGCGGATGCGATGGATGTACGGCGACCGACGCGATTCTGATTTTATTGCAGGCCTGCATAAATTTATCGATGTGGCTAAGGCAAACAAAGTGGATAATTTTATGCCTTGTCCCTGCATCGACTGTCGAAATTTGACGGAGCACTCTGCCCCGAGAATCCTTCAAAGCCATCTGCTTCGGAGAGGTTTCATGCCCGGATATTATTGTTGGGCCATGCACGGAGAAAGAGGGGTTAGGCTGGAAGAAAATGAAGAAGAGGATGATGACAGCTATCCTGAAGAATACGGTGATACTGCAATGGAAGACAATGAAGAAGAGGGAGGCGGCAATGAAGAAGAACAACGGGCATCGGATGAGCCCGGTGATGGTCTTGGTCGGGTCATTTCTGATGCAAAGCAACAATGCGATACAGAAAGGGAGAAGCTGAAGTTGGAGGCCATGCAAAACGATCACAAAAAGTTATTATACCCAAATTGCGAAGATGGCAGCACAAAGCTCGGTACCACACTTGAATTGCTGAAATGGAAGGCAGAGGCTGGTTTATCTGACAAGGGATTTGAGAAGTTACTGAAAATAATAAAGCCAAAGCTTCCAAAGGATAATGAGCTGCCCGAGACAACGTACAAAGCAAAGAAGACTATCTGCCCTCTAGGATTAGATGTGGAGAAGATACATGCATGCATTAATGACTGTATCTTATACCGTGGTGAGAAGTATGAGAATATGGATAAATGTCCGGTATGCACTGCATGTCGGTACAAGATCAGACAAGATGACCCTGGTGATGTTGAGGGTGATGACGAGCCCCCCAGGAAGAAGGTTCCTGCTAAGGTTATGTGGTATGCTCCTATAATACCACGGTTGAAACGTCTGTTCAGAAACAAAGAGCATGCTAGGTTGTTGCGATGGCACAAAGAAGAGCGTAAGAAAGACGGGAAACTGAGACACCCCGCCGATGGGTCGCAGTGGAGAAACATCGAGAGAAAGTACTCAAACTTTGCAGGTGATGCGAGGAACTTATGGTTTGGTCTAAGTACAGACGGCATGAATCCTTTTGGGGAGCAGAGCTGCAGTCACAACACCTGGCCCGTGACTCTATGTATCTACAACCTTCCTCCTTGGTTGTGCATGAAGCGGAAGTTCATTATGATGCCAGTGCTCATCCAAGGACCGAAGCAACCCGGCAACGACATTGATGTGTATCTAAGGCCATTAGTCGATGAACTATTGCAGCTGTGGGCAGAACCAGGTGTAAAGGTGTGGGATGAGCACAAACAGGAGCCATTTGACCTACGAGCGTTGCTGTTCGTAACCATCAATGATTGGCCTGCTCTTAGTAATATTTCAGGACAGTCAAACAAGGGATACAATGCATGCACGCACTGTTTAGATAAGACTAAAGGTACATATTTGGATAAATGTAAGAAGGTTGTGTACCTGGAGTGTCGTAAATTTCTTCCGACCAATCATCAAGTAAGAAAAAAAGGCAAGCATTTCAACGGTGAGGCAGATCACCAGAAGAAGCCTAAGCTCCCTAAAGGTGCTGATGTATTTGGTATGGTGAAGGACCTAGAAGTAATATTTGGAAAGGGTTCTGGCGGTCAATCTGTTCCGAAAGACCCCATTACCGGACACACGGCCATGTGGAAGAAGAAATCTATATTTTGGGAGCTTGAGTATTGGAAAGACCTAGAGGTCCGTTCTTCAATCGATGTGATGCACGTGACGAAGAATCTTTGCGTGAACCTGCTAGGCTTCCTAGGCGTGTATGGGAAGACAAAAGATACACCAGAAGCACGGGAGGACCAGCAACGTATCAAAGACCCATACAACAAGCATACTGATAAAGGCCGTCAATACTTAAGCAGCTACGCTCTTACCAAAGCAGAGAAGGAAATCTTTTTTGAATGCCTGAATAGTATCAAGGTCCCGGCTGGGTTCTCGTCTAATATAAAGGGAATAATAAATATGGCAGAGAAAAAATTCCAGAACCTGAAGTCTCATGATTGTCACGTGATTATGACGCAGTTGCTTCCGGTTGCATTGAGGGGGCTTCTACCGGAAAATGTTCGAGTACCCATTGTGAAGCTATGTGCATTCCTCAATGCAATATCTCAGAAGGTGATCGATCGAGAAAGTCTAGAAAGGCTGCAAAAGGATGTGGTCCAATGTCTTGTCAGTTTTGAGTTGGTGTTCCCCCCGTCCTTCTTCAATATTATGACGCATCTCTTAGTTCACCTAGTTGATGAGATTTCCATTCTCGGTCCTGTATTTCTGCACAATATGTTCCCCTTCGAGAGGTTCATGGGAGTCTTAAAGAAATATGTTCGTAATCGTGCAAGGCCAGAAGGAAGCATCTCCAAGGGCTATGGAACAGAGGAGGTCATTGGGTTCTGTGTTGACTTTCTTCCTGACCTTAAGCCGATTGGTGTTCCTGAATCACGGTATGAGGGGAGACTAAGTGGAAAAGGCACGCTAGGAAAGAAAGCAATGATAATTAGGGACGGGCATTCTTTGAATCAAGCACACTACACAGTTTTACAAAGCTCTACCTTCGTGGCTCCGTATATCAAGGAACACATGAATGTTGTACGCTCTAAGTTCCCGGGGAAGGATGACTACTGGATTAAAGAAAATCACATGGAGACTTTTGGCACTTGGTTGCAATTACATCTCATAAATGACACCACTATTGGAGATCAGCTCTACTTGTTGGCCGCGACACCATCTGCGACTGTATTGACTTTCCAAGGGTACGAGATAAATGGGAATACATTTTACACGATCTCCCAAGATAAAAAGAGCACTAACCAAAATAGTGGTGTCCGCTTTGATGCAACATGTGACAATGGGAAAAAGGACACATACTATGGTTACATAGAGGAGATATGGGAACTTGACTATGGACCTACTTTTAAGGTCCCTTTGTTTCGGTGCAGTTGGGTCAACATGAATAGAGAAGGGGTAAAGGTGGACCAGCTGTACGGAATGACAACAGTGGATCTCAAGAATCTTGGTTACAGAGACGAACCATTCGTCCTAGCCAATGATGTGGCTCAGGTTTTCTATGTGAAGGACATGTCCTCCAGACCGAAAAAAAGGAAAAATAAGGAAACGAATACATCAGACGATGAGCCCAGGCGTCACATAGTTCTTTCAGGGAAAAGAAACATCGCGGGAGTCGAGGACAAGACAGACATGTCAGCAGATTATGATAAGTTTGAAGAAATTCCGCCCTTCACCGTGAAAACTGACCCTTGCATCCCGTTAAATAATGAAGATGCTCCATGGTTACGGCCTAAGAAGCGATCATAGGCAAGGGATCGACATACGCGACGAAGGAGAATTACCCTAAACCCTATGTAAATCTATGTAATGTATGAAAACTATGACATGTCATTTTGTGAATGATTTTTTATGATGTTTGCAATTATCCAAGTTCAATATTTTTCCATGCAGCTATGACACATAATATTGGAGTGATTCAGTCATAGTCATGCCTAGCCCTATAAACATCGCCACTGTAGTCGTCGTAGTCGTCGGAGTCGCGGTAGTCGAACCTCGGCGGGTGAGCACGCGTGGGCTGAGACTGAGGGTAGCACAGGCGGGGGCCACGGTAGGCCATGACGCTCTGGAGAGTCCGGCCGCGCCACCACAGCCGACGGCCGGCCTCGTTGAAGTTCGAACAAGGTGGGCCGTCCTCCTCGTGCCTGGCAAGCGCACTCTCACGCCGATTGATGAAGAAGGCGTCCCAAGTCGGGCTGTAGTCGGGATGCCACTGGGGATTCCTCCGCTGCTCTGGCGTGAGCTCGAAGTAGTAGTGGTTCGTGATGGCCATCTGACGCGCCACACCTAGAGGGACAGGAGGGACCGGTATGCCTCCGACACTCAGCATCCAGCCGGTGGGGACGCGGTAGCCCGGCAGGCAGGGGTAGTTTGAGGCGCAAAGCGCCTCCGCCTCCTTGGGGGTTAGAGATACGATGGAGGCCATGGGAGAGAGTGATGAGGTTTGCAGATATGAGTCTAGATGTGATATGTAAATGGAGGCCAAGCCTACATATATATAGTGAAAAAATGGCGGGAAGACGGAGGCGGGAAAAGGTGGAAAGCGCGGGAAGAAAATAGGCGGGAACGCAGTGGCGCGGGAAACTATCTAACCTTTAGTCCCGGCTGGTGGGTACAACCGGGACTAAAGGTGGTTTTTGTGTCATCTAACTAAACTGTCGGTGGGATAAGGAAAACTTTCTCCTGCAACATCGTAAGCCATTCCAAGATGCACGTGTGCACAATATGGGCACATTATCATAAACTATGCCCTGATTCTAGCCATAACATTGGTGGTTTGACCTAAATGCCATGAAACCTCGAACATGATAGGTCATTTTGTGAAGGATTTTTTATGATGTTTGCAATTTTCCAAGTTCAATATTTTTCCTTGCAACTATGACACATAATATGACACCACGCGAAGGTTTCACATTGTTTGGATCATTTTTGAATTTCTTATGCCCGTTTCAAACTATATTCAAAGCGGCGGGCTTGAAGCTTCTTAGCCCGGGGCTGAGCCTCGCTAAACTTGAAGTAGATCTCTAGTGAAATAGCATGTTGTGAACCTATAAATGATTTTTAAAAAAATTCACAAGCATTATATCCTGTACTTGTAGTACAAATCTGGGCACCCTCCTATCGAATCGGCAGGAATTTGTCTTTTTCATGAGGGATGGACGGTAAGGTTTCTGATACACCGGTTGGGAATTGGTCCATCTAAGGTGGTCTAGTATTTTTGAAAAATGGGTTGGTGCCAATGCCAAACTTTAATTTGGTGGTTCCTTCATAGAACACCCCAATTTCGGCACCTCAAAAATGGAAATTGGCTATTTCGTGCGTCGAAAACGAAAACTTCCTCCTGCAACATCGTAAGCCATCCCAAGATGCACATGTGTGCACAATATGGGCACATTATCATAAACTATGCCCTGATTCTAGCCATAACATTGGTGGTTTGACCTAAATGCCATGAAACCTCGAACATGATAGGTCATTTTGTGAAGGATTTTTTATGACGTTTGCAATTTTCCAAGTTCAATATTTTTCCTTGCAACTATGACACATAATATGACACCACGCGAAGGTTTCACATTGTTTGGATCATTTTTGAATTTGTTATGCCCGTTTTAAACGTGTTAGTGCATTTTTTATTAAAAATAGTAAAATTGTTTAGTTAGAATTCATAATTTTGAAAACAGAAAATGGTTTTAGATTAGTTATTTAAATTGAAACACTTTTCATGTTGAAAGTTTTTCCAAATTTTAAATAGAAGAAAGTTTTTTCCTGTTAAAATGAAAACAGCAAGTTAAAACAGAAAAACAATGGGCACGTGGCGGCTCAGCAGCGCCCCTCGCCCAGGACATTGGTCCCGGTTTGTGGCATCAACCGGGACCGTTAATGGGCATGTGGCGGCTCAGCAGCGCCCCTCGCCCAGGTCATTGGTCCCGGTTTGTGGCATCAACCGGGACCGTTGAGTCATTGGTCCCGGTTGGTGCCACGAACCGGGACCAATGACCCCTCCAAATATAACTCGCCCTTCTTCCTCCCCCACTTCCCCCCAAATCGGCCGAAACTGCTAAGGACTTTTGCGCGCGGAGCGAAAACACGCCGGCAGGCTGTCCGAGTTTCCTGCCGCCGTCCTCGGAGAGCGCCGCCGCTGCCGCCGTCCTCGGTGAGCGCCGCCGCCGCCGCGACCTCTCCCTTTTCCCCCCGCGCCGCCGCTCATCACATTCTCTCTCTGCAGGTGGCCTGCGCCGCCGCCCCCCCCAGCGTCGCCGCGACGCCCGGCCCCGTGCGCCCGCCCCGCACCCCCAGCGCCGCCGCCCCCCTTCGACGGTGAGCCCGGCCGGCCAATTTTTTCTTTTTTTTAAAAAAATTTCGCATTTAAATTGCCGTAGGCAAATTTTTCATTACTTATATATATAATACATTGAAATTAAAAAAAACATAGAAAAATAAAAATAAAAAATAAAAATAAAAAGCCCTCGTCGGGGCGGGCACAAGGGCGTCGGCGGCGTCGTCCTCGCCGCGGCCTACTCGTCGTCCTCGTCGGGGAGGATGATGTAGGGCCCCTGCGGCCACGGCCAGTTGGCCGCAGGCGGTGGAGGAGGACCTGGTGGAGGAGGCGGCGGTGGAGTCGCCGCACGCGGTGGCGGCGGCGGTGGGCCTGGTGGAGGAGGCGGCGGTGGAGTCGCCGCACGCTGTGGAGGAGGCGACGGTGGCCGGCCGTGCTGCTGGTGCACGGACATGGCCAGCGCCGTGTCGATGCCGGCCCACCGCCTCTTCTCCTCCTCCTCGGAGACGAGGACGGCGACCCGGAGCTCCTCCTCCTCGGACATCGGTGGCGGGGGTGGCGGCGCCTCGCCGTGGTCCATCGCGTCGAGGATGCCGTAGGCGACGCTGCCGACGAAGTCGTCGGTGTCGTCCCTGGGCTCCTCGCCAGGGATGTCGTCGCCGCCCACCTCCGGCGGCGCCTCCTCGTCCTCCTCGTCCTCCTCCATCTCCTCAATGAAGGGATCCGCCTGCAGCGGCTCTGGCCCCGGCTCCGGCATGTACACGCCGGCGTAGGGGTTGGGGGCGACCTCCCCTAGGAAGGCCGCCCGCCGCACCGGGTCGCGCTCCCGCGGCCCGAAGTTGTCCCACCATTGGCTATCGTAGCCAAAGGCGGGATCGGCGCGGAGGCGCGCCGGCATCAGTGCGCGCCGGCGGCGGATCTCGGCGACCCGCTCCAGGCCGAAGCGCGGCACCGGCGGGACCGGCACGCGCCGGCTGTTGAGGTGCCACCCGCCGGGGAGGCTGCAGTCCGGCCAGTCCACGCTCTGGCCGCACTGGTACAGCGCCTGGCAGTGACTCACCGGAATGTACCGGCGGTCACGCTGGCGCTGCGGCGAGGCCGTCCTGGCGCGGCGTGGAGGAGACTGGCGGCGTGGAGGAGACTGGCGGCGCCCAGACCGGCGCGACCCGCCGGCCTCGTGGTCGTGGCTGCCCTTGCCCTTCTTCCAGAACCCCATGGCTGCTGTGGTGGCCGGGATGTGGTGGCTCTGGCGGCTGTGCTGGCTATGGCGATGGAGGCTGGTGGCCGCGGCTCCGTTGGCCTCCTTTTAAAGGGGCCAGTGGCCGGGCGTCCAGCGGCCGCAATGAATGCCACCGAGCGGCAGCCCAATCGGCACGCCGGCGTTGATGCCGCGGCAGGCATTGAAGGTGACGGCGGGGCGCCCAAAGCACTGACGCGGCAGGACTCGAGGCGACGGGCACTGACGCGGGCGTCGCGTTGGAGAAGACGTACTGACGCACTGACTCGAGGCGACGGGCACTAACGCAGGCGGTGCTATTTTTTTGGGCCTCTTTTGCCCGCTGGTGCTGTTTTTTCGGCCTCTTTTGCCCGCTGGGTGCTGTGGGCAATTCCTATTTGACGCGCACCCCCCACAGACGTTAAAATCTTAGTGGGCTGGCCCAATAGAAATAAAAATCTATTATTTTTGTCCGGTCAAGAACATGCCTTCAGGCGTCCACCCGTAACAGGCGCTTGAAGCGCCGAATAGGAATGCCCTTAGTACTTAGTTAGAAGTTAGTGTTAGTTTGTTAGTTAGAATTAGAATTAGTTAAAATTAGTTTTAGCATGCATTTTGAATATATAGCGTGTATTCTAACTAACAAATGTCGGTATATTGCAGAAACTATGGATCCAGCACATAAAAAAAGTCAAGATGATGAATACTTCCTCCAAGGAATGATCCGAGAAAATGTAGATATTGATGTCACCAGGACATTTCTGAACGATTCCGGTGAGGGAGATGAATCTCTCAACCGAGGAGACGACTCCGGTGAGGTAGAAGCCTGGGACGGGGGAGAAGCCGGTGAGGGAGAAGCTGACAAGGGAGAAGGCGACGAGGGAGAAGCCGACGAGGGAGAAGACGACGGCTCCGGCCGAACCTTAAATCTCGGAAACTCCGGCGAGGTGTATATATGTTTTTTTGTAATGCCCGACTGTCTATATATATACATGCATATATTAACACTCTTTCTTATTTTAGCCCTCCGGATCGAGCACTTGTTCCATCAGAACAAAACGAGGCCCAACCAAAAAGTTGGACAACAAAGTGAGTTATAGGATCGAAGTGGTCGGTGTAGACGGCCAACCGCTAGCTCCTGAAGATGTCGCAAAAAAATTTGTCAAGCAATGTGGAGTTCTTGTGAGGGACCACATCCCGATCATCGTTCAAGAATGGAATCGGCCAAGCAGCGGTGGAGTCCTGTTTGTCGGCGACGTCGCCAAAGATAAGCTTTTTGACAGGCTTATGCTTAATTTCCTCCTGCCGAGGCTAGATGTGAATCCAGATGAGGAGAAGGAAGCAAATAAGGAGCTACTTAAAAGAGTAAAGAAGTTTGCTCTGATCAAGATGGCCGAGGCATTCAAGAACTGGAAGAAGAAACTGTACCTTAAGTTTGTCAAGTTAGACAAGACTCCGGATTTTAATCAAGCCGGCTATGCTAAGTTAAGACACCAGTGGGCTGATTTTGTGAAGTACAAGACATCGGAGAAAGCTTTGGAAAGGTCGAGAATAAATCAAGAGAACGCTGCTAAGAAAGTGTACCACCATAATATGGGGTCTGCTGGCTACGCCGGTTGCATGCCTAAGTGGGATGCACTTGAGGTCAAGTATATTGCTGCCGGGATCAGACCAGAGCCCACAACATGGACACCACGGGCGAGAAACTGGTTTTACGGCCATGGGGGCACGTTGGACGAAGAAGGGAGGGCAATATATACCCAGAAACACAAAGATCATCCCCTACTGCCCATCGAAGATATTAGAAGTGCAGTACAAGATGTGGAAGCGGGACGGTTCGTTCCCGATAGAGAGAACGACGAGCTCACACGAGCCCTCAAAAATGATGAACACACCGGACGAGCACGAGGCACACCGGGCTCCAAGCCGTGGAAGGTTGCCTTCCCCGCGGAAATGAAGAGATATCCTGATAAAAGTCATCAGAGGAGAAAGGAAAGGGAGGCAGCTGAGAAAGCGGCAGCTGCAGACCGGCTGCGTAATGTAGAAGAAGCATTAAAGCGGCAGCAGGATCAACTCGACAGACTTAGCCAGCAAGGTATCAGCAGCCAATCTCAGCGGCACATGGTAGAAGCTGCATTCGATGGTATCGACGCCCTATCAAATAAGAAAAGCAGCGTCGCTTCCACCCAGCTCCACGATGGTGATGATGATGCACTGACGATGGCTCCTCCTAAACGCTACCCAGTGGATGATATCACGGAGAGCACAGCTTGTGAGCTAAAGGTGCAAGTTATGAACTTAAGGGTGACAGCGGCGGTCGGCATGGCCGTACCAACTGCGCCTAACGGAACTTGGCATTGCAGACCGATTCCAAAAGGGTACGCTGTCGTCACGGTGGATGATGTCAAGCAAGATTTTGAGGAGCTGAAGCTGGACCACCCTGCAGGGGAAGATAGGGACCTGACTGAACTAGGAGAAGCCAAAGGGGGGACTATTGTATGGCCAAAGGAGCACATCGTGCTTCCAAATTATGTCCCGCCAAGGCCACCCACTCCTCATAGCAGCAGTCCACCTTCGCCGCCACCTCACCATTCTCCAGCGCAACCGTCGCCTTCACCGCCTCACCACTCACCGCAGCTGTCTCCACCGCCGCGTCAGCCGTCTCCGCCGCCGCGTCAGCCGTCTCCGTCCCCTGAGCCTCAGAGACTAAAGCGGAAGTATACTAAGAGGGGCAGCACCACCAGCAGCAGCAAGAGCACGTTCCGATCACCGAAACGTAAGCTATCGCCCCTCCCAAGAGTACCTCATCAGAATATGAAGAAGCTTCCTTACGAGAAGACAGATGAGGAAATTGCTACGGCCGCAGATGCCCATTATCAACAGTGGAAGACTGACATGGCTAACAAGAAAAATCCAAAGCCGACGGAGCCATTGATCTTCCCGGTCACCGCAGAAGATAAAGCCAAAGCAGCCGCGCTTAAGATTCAGCTTCACCAACCCATAGCGCTCACACCTGACTATAATCGCTCTATTACCAAGTCAGCTGAGGCAAAAGAGCGGAGAGTCGGGAAAGAAGTTGCCCAGCTCGGACAACAGAAAAATCAATCGATCGAACCGCTCAAAGTGTACGATACCAATGAGTGGAGAGCCCAGGAGCGGCATGATCCGAACATTGATCCGGAGTTTATTCAACTCTACGGAGAAAAGGCCAAGTTATATGGACTGTCTATTGCTGAGTACATGAGCCGTCTAGATGAGTTCGAGGGGTACCAGCAAATAGCGTACAAATACCGGTACGGGGATCCTCTCGTCAAACCCGAGTTAGTCAAAGATCTACCAACAAAAATGCGGAGATTGCATAACTGGTACATACAAGCCTGTGCTGAATCCACAAACTGGATCTATGTTGGATATAAACACCACCATTACGGTCATGGAGATGGCTTCTTACTGATGGAATTTCTAGAATTATTTCAGTTTTACCAACAAGACGCCCTCGACAAAACTATTGTCAGTGCCTATTGCATGTAAGTATTATTAAGTCTTTCTAGCTCAGCTCATTCGTTGCTTGTATAATCTTACTCATCATTATACTAATTATATATGCAGAATGAAGATTCTCGAATGCGACCGAGGAGGAATCTTTGACCTTGGGTTCGTTGACTGCAATTTCGTTCATGAAGATACTCTAAAAAAAAACCCAAAGAGACAGAGGATAACTTGGTACAATCGTTGAAGTATTTTAGCAACAGAAGGGAAATACTATTTCCTTACAACTTCGAGTGAGTGTTACTGTCTTGTACACATTTTGTTTTCGCTTTACTCGATGTTAAGCTATTTGACTCATTATGTCTGTGCAGCTTCCACTTTATTCTGTTAATCATTAGTGTTGACGAAGGAGTAGTCAAAGTCATGGACTCAAAACGCACACCTTTAGGAAATTGGGTGAACATGCAGGAATGCCTCCAGAAGGCTTGGAAAGGGTTCACCGCCAACACTAGGGGTGTTTGGAAGCCAGAGCTTACATTTAAACCATTGAATGTAAGTACTACTTGCTAGATCCACGTATCTCTTTGATTCTAGTTTCAATACAATTATCATGCTTGATTCTTATTTTGATTGAACTCCGTTCTCGTAAAGTGCTTGAGGCAAGAAGTTGGGAATAACTTATGTGGATACTATGTCTGCGAGTTCATTCGCCAGACGACCAAAGAGAAGGGTGCAGACCGAAACATCAAAAAACTTGAAGTACGATAAACAATAATCTCAACATTATTTTATTACCATCAACTGTGTTTAGTTTCATTCATATATATTGATCCCCTTCTTTAAATTAGATCGAACGGATGCGGGACGGTCTTCTACCACGGGAACGCGTGCAAGCAATTCAAGAGGAAATTGCCGGTTTCTTATTAGAACAAGTCATAGATCCGAAAGGAGAATACTATTACCCGGTTCATTTAGAAGGGTGAAGTGTAAAAAAGAAGATGTAAAATCAAATTTGTGTGAGTTACCGATTGTAATAGCGACCAAGCACGATGGATGAGACGGTGAATAATATATTCGTGACCATGATGTGTAATATATATATATAGTGTGGTTCCTTCATTATTGATGTATATATATAATACCATTAAATTGAATACAAAACACACCAAATAAAACCCTGAACCCTAAATAGGAAAAAAACCCTGGATCAACGATCCCGGCTCGTCCTACGAACCGGGACCAATGACTCAGGCCCCCTCGCCCTGCAGCGCGTCCACGTGGAGACCTATCGGTCCCGGTTCGTGCTGGAACCGGGACCGGCATTGGTCCCGAGTAATGGATCCCGGTTCGGCAACCGGGACCAATGGCCCAAATGAACCGGGACCATAGGCCCTTTTTCCACCAGTGTCCCTAGTACTGGCCACTAATTTATTTCCTAAGTACTAGTGACTAGCCCAACCAGACACGTAAGAAATCTTTCCCGTGGGAAGCTACTTCCAAGTAAATCCATGTTAGCAACGAAACATGTGTAGGGCATTCGCTGTGTAATTATATGGCTCTGTTTATTTGTACAAGACCGTACCTTGTCATTCTTGAATTATATGTTACCAATCAGTAGCACTCAACTAATGATGTCTACATATAAATTAATGGCCATGTGTATCCAAGCTGAAGATCTTGTACAATATGTAGGCCTCTTGTACAAATTGTAGCCTTTTTTAAACGAATTTACAGTTTGAAACTCATTGTGTGTCCCTAACATGGCGTTGTTCATTCAGAATTTGGAGAATCATTTGTTTTAACACTGTTTTGCTCTTCAATTCTTTACTTTCACAATATTGCATTGCTGCAACTTATTCGATATAGCAAGTATGAGGTTGGGATCATGATTACTGTACTGCAGATCCTCTAATGCATGCACATTTTATAAGTGTTGACATAAGTGTGCAGAGGCAGTACTAGATATTGTGTTGAGTGTTTTCTTTCAGTCTTAGGTGATCATTCTCCCATAGGTTGAATATGATAATTACAAACCGGCTATTCAATTTCCAATCTGTGACTATATATCAGTCTGTAAAAATCATATTGATAATAGGATCTGAAGTCTCTGATGAATGGATGGGAGTGGTGCCTAAAAGGCTAAAACTTCTATTTGACATGTACAAAATCTGACCTACATACTCATTTGCTAATTCCCTATAAATCTTTAGTTATGAAATTCAAAGAAGCAAATTCCTCCCAGCACTATGCCCCTACAAAAAATACTTCACAAGTTTTGAGCCCATGTCGACAAGTTTACTAGCAGTAATATTTCAATCACTGCAAGCTTAATCTAGGTAACAGAGATGACTACCTAAGAAACCATGTTCATTTTAATGTTACCAAAGGAGTAGCAGAAGAGTTTCATTCATTTTCTGATTTTTGATGAACATGCTGATTGTTCTGCATAGAATTTGTACAACAATATAGAGACCTGGAGTTCAAAACTTAATTAAGCACCACATTCCAGTACCAATTCATATAACAGTACTGTTATTTATGCATACAGCTGAAAGTTCTCTCTTCTTTATTTTAAGTTTTCTTGTATTAATCTGTCTTTATGTTTTCAAGTTTCTTGTATGAATCCTATATTAAACTGTATAGTTTTTCTCTGGCCATACTGAGCAGAGCAAGATGATGTACTGTACTATGAACTTTGCTTTGCTGGAATATGATGAATAGTATTTTGTTGTTGCTGCTGTACTGTGAACTGTGAACAATATGCTGTGACACTTAATCCCTGCATTGGGCACTATGAACTTTGCTGCTTTTTGGATGAATAACTTTGCTTTGCTAGCTGACGCTGGGAACAAATATATTGTTGTTGCTTTGCTGCTGCTGCTTTGCTGATGCTGCTGCTGCTTTGCTGATGCTGATGCTGCTGCTGCTGCTTTGCTGCTGCTGCTGCCGCTTTGCTGCTGCTGCTTATTGCTGGAATATGTGTATATGTGAATTGCTACAGGTTATTTCTAAATGAGTTGCCCATTTCTCCCGAAATGTCGATTTACTTCCGTTTCGGTTGAGAAATGGGCACTCCTAGGTCAAAAAAACAGCAAAGGTCATGCCGAATTTTTCGGTCGACTCTAGCTTAATTAATTATTGTACTAGTTACTGAGCCACCGCCATGTATGGCGCCACCGCATGGAAAAAGTTACTGAGCCACCGCCATGTTCAGCACCAGTTACTGAGCCACCGCCACGTATGGCGCCACCGCCTCGGCGGCCACAACAAGTTGTCTCCGCCAACACCTCCCGTCACCAGAAGTTGTTGGCCGCCGCTTTACCGCAGCCACCACCAGCACCACATGGCAAGGCCGTCGCATCATACCCAGTACTGGTTGAGGACATCAACGATGATGATGATGACAACCCAGATGACTGGCTCAACACCGGTGCCACCGACTCTTTGTTCATGCCAAACATGGAAGAACCCTACCGTGTCCGTGAAGATCCAAATGCTCGCACCAAAGCATGCACACGTTTGGACTTCCATGGTGCCCTAGAGGAGACACCTCCGGATGCTGGCGCCGCTGATCCTAAAGTCAATACGGGAAATATTTTTAGCCCCAACACACTCCATAAGGTGGTGAGCGGCGGTGATCAGTTGGCAACCGACTGTGGTGAGCAGTTGGAAACCGGTGGTCCCATCCAGAAGAAGCACCACCGGAAGAGGACCAAGAAGGATAAGCCGTCTGCAAGCCAGCAGCCTATCGGTCCGAAGAGGCCCAGGGTTCACGATGACCCGATGTCACAACCCGCTAAGGGCACCTTGCAGGGCATAATTCATGAAGCTGGAAAACCGATTATGACTGAGGAGTAGGTCGCCCACGCGAGTGGAGCGATGGTGAGCCTTATGCACGGTATCATGTATCTGGAGGAGGGCCTTCTTAAGGAAACAAATCCATCGTACCCGGTTTTCACGGTGAAGGTTCCAGCGGACGTGGGCTTCGTCGATGATCACCCCGCGGATATCTTCTTCATATCGTATGAGGACGTCTTCAAGCTTTTCAACGCCAAACGGCTGGACTATAACTTGGTCCGCCTATACGCGCTCCAGCGGGCGATGAAGGTCAATAGAGAGGAGAACCCTGGCGTCGCGATAGCGGACCCCTACTACATGCATGAAGGCATGTTGATGAATCCAGCGAACCGTTCCAGAGCAAAGGAGTACCTCCAAAAGTTCCTGCTAGACAACAAGAGTAAAAAAGACATACTTCTTCCTTACTTTCCCGAGTAAGTGCACACTCACTCGGCCGCCGTAATAACTTGTCATTTCTTAGCTCCTTTTCCAACATTCTTTCGTTTCAACTGTTTTGCGCAGAGACATATACTGCACATTGATCCTCGTTGCCCCGAGGTACTCGCTAGCCATCTACTTAGACTCGGGGAGTGAGGCAAAGACAAAAAACTACGCCTACATCAAGGGTGTTCTAGATGATGCTCTCGAGGGATACGCCAGGAAGGGAGGCGACTTCAGGAAGGGGGCGGAAAATGTCAAGGACGGCAGACACATGTTCAAGCACGTAATCAAGTTCCCCTGCGTCAAGCAGCCGCCTAACAGTGTCAAGGAGGCCTTCTACGCCCTCCATCACATGCGGGCGATCATCCAGAATGAACACAGGCTTACAACGCCAGCTAGTGTCCGAGGATGGGCCGAAGAGCATGCAAGGATCGAGGACGCTGAACTTAGGGACGACTTCTTCCGCATCCAGAATCAGATTGCGACTATCTTGCAAGAAGATGTCATCACAAGGGGCGGAACCTTGTCCTACGCCAGACCGTTGGCTAAGCGCGAGATTGAAGACCGGTTATAGAAACAGCGTGACACTAGGACATGGACAACGAAAGATTGCTACAAACTGTTCCCGGAGCCATGCCAACCAAAGTCTTCATGATTCTTCCTAGTCGTTTAAGCGTGTATGTCAATCGTGTGTGCTTGAGTCATAAACTTTACCGTCTGCAACTCATTCCGGTGTGTGTGTGTGAGGTGTAAACTTATAACTTGCCTTAGTCAAAAGCACCGTTGTTGGACTTATTTACTTTTGTATGCGGGATACTTATATATAACTCTTTGCTTAGCTCGAGTACTTTCCTTTGTCGACATGCATGTGAATCCTTCATTCTGTCGGTTGCATATGATATATGGCTTTGTCGACATATGTAACTCTTTTCTTATAGCTTGAATACTATATATATGGCTTTGTCTACAGAGATGCCGAGATGCTACGTGGTATACAAAGGATGGGTACCAGGAGTCTACGATGAGTGGGAGGATTGCCAGAAGCAAGTGAACAAGTTCAGCGGCAACTCCTACAAGGGGTATCCAACGAGAGAGCTAGTGGAAGCTAGGTGGAGGATCCACCTCCTAGGAGAGCGGAGAAACAACAACCGGATGAAGACCTTGATGATCGTGCTCCCGGTCTTGCTCACCATTGCGGGTGTAGTCTACTCGGTCTTTTCGTGAGATGTGTAGTGTGTGTAATGCGTAATGTGTGTAATGCATGGACTTGGGCTATATATGCTCTAACACTTATAATATTCGGGAACTTTGTCACTATATTATGGATCTAATTGTTTGTGATGATATATTTGTTTTGTACTGTATGCTGTGTATTCTGCAGTTATATTGTATACCTATATATATTTTTGTGCATTGTTGTGTATAAATACCAGAAAATATTAGTTTTTTTTGGACCTGCACGAAATATCAGTGGCGCATATTACAGGTCTTTAGTGGCGCATTACCTATTGGTGGCGCATATAGCAATATGCGCCACGCATAAGCCTCTAATGGCGCATATGCTATATGCGCCACCAATATTCAACATACGCGTGGCGCATATCGTGATGCGCCACCAATAAACTGTTATTGGTGGCGTGGCATTGGTGGCGCATCCCATATGCGCCACGCATATGATAAAATGGTGCGCCACCTATAAGCTTTTTTCCACTAGTGGTTTTCCGTCCCGAGGCTTTATATAGGCGAAGGGGCATCGTCAGGGGGCTGCCAGGGCCTCCTCACACATAGGGGGCGCGGCCAGGGCCTGGGCCGCGCCGCCCTGGTGTGAGGGCAGCCCCTGGCCCCCTCCAGCTCTCGTTTGGTCCTCGTCCTTCGTCCGGGAAAAATAAGACTTCTGGAACTTGTTTCGTTCAATTCCGAGAATATTTCCTGTGTAGCTTTTCTGAAACACAAAAACTGCAGAAAATAGGGAACTGGCACTGTCAATTGGTTAGTTCCGGAAATCGCATAAAAACGCCACGAAGTGTAACGAAACACAAGGCAAATGGTGTAAAAACAAGCATGGAGCATCAAAAATTATAGATACGTTTGAGACATATCAGCATCCCCAAGCTTAACTCCTGCTCGTCCTCGAGTAGGTAAGTGATAACAAAATAAATAATTTTTGAGGTGACATGCACCATCACAATCTTGATCATATAGGTAAAGCATTGAGTGCTGAGATCAAAGAACTTAAAACATGGGCATGAAAGACATAATGTTGATAATAGAAACTTAGCAACCATGTTATAACATGAAAATGAACACAAACAAAAGATCATGAAAATGAAACAATGAAAGTCAAATGTGTGTTCAAATCATAAGGAAAAACATACAAATGGTTTTCAGCTTGTCCTTCATGGAGAGCAAAACATAAATGACCTTCAAGTTTAAGAGGGCGACTAGATACAAATAATTTAAGACCAAGTGAAACCATGATCATGAATCAATCAATGAAAACTTTGGGACAATGCACATTATACTCAGAATGACAACTATGCTCTCTTAGACGGTGCATATAGGTAGAAGGTGAAGACTCAACATAAAAGTAAAAGAAAGGCCCTTCGCAGGGGGAAGCAGTGATTGCAAGTTTTATAAACCTTCAAAAATTATGGTACTTACCGGCTTTGAACTCTCATTGCCCCCATCATAAGCATCTTGAATGGTTAAAGTTAATGCGAGAACACTCATCTGCATATGCTTGACAAATCATAAGTCGAAAACCTCGTGCCCCGTGAATACGAGTACCCAAACCTCATGCAACTTTACTTAGAGTCCCAAGCAAGGCTCTTGTCATTGTAAGTATATATGTATCATCGAGAACCGCCAATCAGGTACCTCCATGCCCGATGACATGGAACAAGTCCACATCAAAATGACAGGACAAGCAGACAATGAACACCTCGACATCTCTTTTATTTGCCATTTGTTTAGCTTTTTATTTTGAGATGCGTCGTCGAATGTCCACCATGGGTATGCTGCAAATTTCCACCATGAATTATGCATGGCTTAGATTGGCGGCCCAGGCGTTTCCCTAACACATATACAAACTCCATGATCCCCGCAAGATTCCCAATTCATTTCACACCGCAGGCATCCATAAACAAAAGATCACGATATCAACTCAAATAAGAAGTGCAATGTTGAAAGCTTGCCCCATGACAGCATAGTTGGGCTAGTATCAAACTTACAACTTGCAAGCATAACAACCCAACATAAGAGACCACAATGTCAAATTTTTAAGAACAAGAAAAAGTAAAGTGTGCCTTCCGGTTCGTGAGAGCTTTACTGACCAATTTTCGCATAACACTGGTAAGAGTTTAATTTGAAGAGTAGATAAAAGCAAGTCAAATTTACTTGGAATAGCAAATTGCTAATAGGTATGTATGGTGGACACTTTGGAAAACTTTGGTTTTTAGGAGTTGGATGCACGAGTAGAGCTCATACTCAGTACAAGGCGAGGGCTAGCAAAAGACTGGGAGCGACCAACTAAGAGAGCAATAATGGCCATAATCATGCAAAGCGACAAAGCGATATTAAACGAAGCATAAGATGGAATCAAAATTAAAAACTAAATGATCATAGAGGCTATTGGCGACTTTGTATGAGTCTAACATGTGTGAGCATGCGCCAAGTCAACCCAAATAAAGCAACAAGGAGAAAACCAAAATAATGCTTCCAAACGATAAAAACAACGCATGATTTTTCAAAGGCTCATTGAGCAATCTCAGTTATTTGAGACAAGTCATGCTACAGCAAAACCACTAAGCATACTATCAAAAAGACATCAAGCACGACATGCAAAAGCCTAGGCCGCAGTCTACACAAGCTCCTTTTTGTACCACTTTTTTTGCATGAAACTTTTTCTCTTTTCCAACACCATTCAAACCTTTTTGAGGAAACTCTTTTGAGGAAAACCAACAAAGATCAGAGGCAAAAAATACATCTTGATGAAAAGATATAACAAGATCTGAACGCAAATCAAGGAGAAAAATGCAAGCTAAACGCAGTAGCAGAAAAAGAGAACACTTGTTGAACGATAAGAGTGAAAACTAGAGTGTTCTTGGCAATGAAAAACGAGTTCATCTCCTCCAAAGGAAACATGATGTGATCTAACCATTTATTGCAGCAACCTAAACTAAACTAATACTGAAAACAAAAACAACTGACGCTCCAAGAAAAACGCATAGTGCATGAAGCAATAAAAATATAGTGTCTTGAAAGGTGACCTGATTTTCGCTGATGAAGAAGGGGGTGCCTCGGGGGCATCCCCAAGATTTGACGCTTGTACTTCTTGGATATTTCTTGGGGTGATGCATGGGCATCCCCAAGCTTGAGCTTTTGTCCATTCTTCATCTCATCTCATCATTCTCCAATCCCTACACTTGAAAACTTCCTTCATACAAAACTCAACACAATTCTATTAGCAACATTAGTGTAAGCATAGCATAGAATCAACCCTTTTTGCTTCAGGTTTCAACTCAAAACCACCACATATTAAGTATATACTACTGTAGCAAATTTCCCAAGAGTTCCGTGATCAAAAGAACTCAAAAAGAAAGAGATAAAGCGGCAAACACAAATATTGGCAGAAATCTGTCAAAACAGAACAGCTGACAAAGGTCGAATTTTTGAGGGGCTTTCTGTTGCTCAAATCAAAACGTGTTAAACTAATGAAAGCTTGGATATAACCTGGGTCATATGCACCAGAAATTTCAGGTCAAAAAGATATACAGAGAATTTTCACGAATTTTTACGGTGCGGCACCGAAATCTATTTCAGGACAGCAACATCCCCAAATCTTACCTCACTCAAATTAGAGGCTTCTCTTGGCACAAAAATGAAATAAAAAGGATAAGGAGCGGTTATTACAGTAGTAATAACTTCCAAGACTCAAATAAAATAAAAATTACTGAAAATAAAACAATGGGTTATCTCCCAAGAGTGCTTTTCTTTAACGCCTTTGAGCTAGGCGCTGTAATTTGCAAAGATGCTCATGTGGGCGCCATATAAGAGCTTGAGGCAAAGGCACCATATAAGAACTTGAAGCAATAGAGAGCATCAAAAAGCAAATGTGAAAGACATTTAAATCTAACCACTTCCTATGAAAAATAGTCTTGTAAAGAGACAAGTCATGAAAGCGCAAAGCAAAAAGCATAGGAAGGCAAAACAAGTACAACTTCAAGAATTGCAACATAAAGAGGGGAAACTCAATATTGTTGCGATCCATCAAACCATGTTTCCCTCTCTCATAATAACTTTCAGTCGCATCATGAATAGAATTAACAATATAACTATCACATAAAGCTTCCCTATCAAGAGCCACATGCATAAAAGAATTAATACTCCCCACATGAACAATAGTAGTAGGAGCAGATTCAATAGAATAATTATTCTCATCACCATAATCATCAAAAATAGGAGGCATATTGTAATCATAACTAATTTTCTCCTCAAAAGTAGGTGAACTAAAAATATTATACCCATCATCATAACCATCATAAACTAGAGGTTTAGTATCATCACAAGCTAGAGAACTACTATGTCGCAAAGCATATTCATCAAACATATCATCATAAGAAGGAACATGGATAGCACTAATGGTACAACAATTATTAACCTTAGAATTGGTACCAAAAAGATTTTCAATATCAAAAGTAGAGTGCTTTTCCCAATCATGATCACTAACACAGGTAACAGGCATAGGTACATCATCCCAATCAGAATTATCATAATCTATAGCAGGATCATAACGCTTAGGGGAAGATACTGTGTCCTCTCTTCTTTTACTCCTTTTCTTCTTCTTCTTCATACTCTTCTTACTCTCTCCTTTAGGAGGGAGAGACTCGAAGGGCATCTTCTCCACATATTCTTTAGGAGGGAAAGGCATCTTCTCCACATAATCTGGTTTGCTGACAGGAACAACAGAAGAAACTTTGGAGGATTCCTCCTCTCTATTAATAAGATCGAAACATCTATTAGTCCTATCATAGCTTGGCAAAACATCATGTTTTATAAGATCTTGTAAGTAAGTATTTGTGAGGCAATCTTTAGCACAATAGAGAAGACAACCACGAAGGATGCTATTAATATCAACATCTCTCATATCAACCAAAGAAACCTTTCTAGATATCTCTTCACAATTCAAAAATAAAGTAAGCTCATCATACTGATTGAGAGTAATCTTATCATCACAATACAAATCTGTGGTACTCGTTCGATTAATTGGGCATTGAAAATTAAAGTGACCCGTTTTACCGCAAAATTCACAAAGAAAAGGATAAAGCTCACAAACCCTTTCACCAAGCTCATCTAGATCCCTGAGCCACATATTGGTTTCTTCATTCCCGTGGGTGATGCAATAATCTTCCTTGATGTAACTCTGTTCACAAGGTCTATGTACTCCACAAAAATTAACATGCTTATAAGAAATAGGACTTTTAGAAGTTTGAGCATGTTTATTGGAATCATCAACAATAATATCATTTTCTATGCAAGTGTCCTTAAAAGGTTCATGATACACGTCCCCATTTCCTTTAGGAACATTCATATGGGAAGCAAAGGCTTTAAAGCAATCAACCATAATTTGAGGATCAAGACCATATTTAGCACTAAGCTCTTGAAAATTAGCAGTTTTAGCGAAAGACTTAATGCAATCAAACTCGTAATTCATACCTGATCCTTTACCTTTGTCGCTATCCCAACCTTCAATATTGTTTTGAATTGTTTCAAGCAGATCCCACTTTGTGTTAACATCCTTGCTTGTGAAAGACCCATCAAAGCATGCATCTAGATAGTCCTTGTAATATCCTAAAAGCCTTGCATAAAAATTATTAATAACAATATTACGGGGAAGATCATGAATAGGACATTTATGCATTAGTAACTTCAATCTTCCCCATGCTTGGGCAATGCTTTCTCCCTCATGAGGCCAAAAGTTATATATCCAATTACGATCTTTATGAATTTCATTTGGAGGATAAAACTTGGAATAAAAGAGAGGTACAATTTCCTCCCACTCAATAGATGGACCATCTTGGAGCAGTCGATACCACTCCTTAGCTCTGCCTTTCAATGATAAAGAGAATAGCTTCTTCTTGACCTGGCTTGGTGAAATACCTGCACACCTGAACAACTCGCATAATTCATATATAAATAGTAAGTGATCTCCCGGATGGATAGTTCCATCTCCTGAATAGCAGTTATCCATAACACGCCCAACAATTTTCGTAGGTATTTCAAAAGGATGAGGAGCACGAGCATCATTAGAAACATCACATATGGGAGATAAAATATCATCAGAGCAAACTTTCTCCACTACAGCTGGGGAACTAAAAATATCATACTTAACAAAACCAGTTTCCCCAAGCTTAGACTTTTCTATAGCATTAGCATTAACAGTATTCAAAGCATTCATACTAATAACATTGCTATGCGAAATAAACTCCAAAGGATTTTCAATTTTCTCATCAAATCTAAACTCAGAAAAAAGACTAAAGAACTCTTTATTTTCCATTAAGCCTAACTAGTGAAAATAAAAACAAGAAACAAAAAGATGTAATTGCAGAATCTAAAGGAAATAACTCCGAGTACTCACACAGGAGGATGCGAGTACCTTTTACCTCCCCGGCAACGGCACCAGAAAAGAGCTTGATGTCTACGCACGCGTCTATTCTTGTAGATAGTGTTGGGCCTCCAAGTGCAGAGGTTTGTAGAACAGCAGCAAGTTTCCCTTAAGTGGATCACCCAAGGTTTATCAAACTCAGGGAGGAAGAGGCCAAAGCTATCCCTCTCAAGCAACCCTGCAATTACGATACACAAAGTCTCTTGTGTCCCCAACACACCCAATACACTTGTCAGATGTATAGGTGCACTAGTTCGGCGAAGAGATAGTGAAATACAAGTGGTATGGATGATTATAAGTAGTAAATGCAATATGGAATAAAAATGGCAGCAAGCAAAAAAGCAACAAAACAGCAAGTAAACAGTGTGCAAAGCTTGGAAACAAGGCCTAGGGATCATACTTTCACTAGTGGACACACTCCCAACAAATATAACATAATTGAACAAATAAATAACTTCTCTTCACTATGCTACTCTGAATTACTCTCCTATTGAATAACACTAATCATTGCGTAGTGGCTACAGAAGCACCCCTTAAAGTTCATCAAGTACTTGACAAACACCACTCATAGAGATATCCAAATCTAATCACAACTCAAGATAAATATTATTGCAACTTAGACCAAGTACTAACACGGTGCACACACTGTCAACATTACACCATGAAAGGAGGAATAGATCACTTCAATACTATCATAGTGATAATTATTCTCATAATCCATAAGAGATCACAATCGTAGCCTAGACCAAGTACCACCATGCATGATGCACACACTGTCACCGTTATACCATGGCAGGAGGAATAGATTACTTTAATAACACCACTAGAGTACACATAATGTTGAAGAGTAGCATCTACTTATTCAACATGATACAAAGCTCATGATCACATAAAGATCACATCATGGGAGAGAGAGGTGAACCACATAGCTACCGGTAGAGCCTTCAGCCCTGGGGGAGAACTACTCCCTCCTCATCATAGGAGACAGCAAGGTTGATGGAGATGGCGATGAGGTCGATGGAGACGGCAGAGACGGCGATGGAGACCGATACAGATGGCTCCGGGGGCACTTCCCCGTCCCGGCAGGGTGCCGGAACAGAGTCTTCTGTCCCCCGAAATTCGTCGGTGGCGGCGGTGGAGCTACGGAACTGTTCTGGAAATTTCGCCGACTCCCCTATGGTTTTCCGTCCCGAGGCTTTATATAGGCGAAGGGGCGTCGTCAGGGGGCTGCCAGGGCCTCCTCACACATAGGGGGCGCAGCCAGGGCCTGGGCTGCGCCGCCCTGGTGTGAGGGCAGCCTCTGGCGCCCCCTCCGGCTCTTGTTTGGTCCTCGTCCTTCGTCCGGGAAAAATAAGACTTCTGGAACTTGTTTCGTTCAATTCCGAGAATATTTCCTGTGTAGCTTTTCTGAAACACAAAAATAGCAGAAAATAGGGAACTGGCACTGTGGCATCTTGTCAATAGGTTAGTTCCGAAAATCGCATAAAAACGCCATGAAGTGTAACGAAACACAAGGCAAATGGTGTAAAAACAAGCATGGAGCATCAAAAATTATAGATACATTTGAGACGTATCAGTGTTGCTTTTACAAGAATTTGATTTGCATATCGTAGATAGGAAAGGTGCTGAAAATCCTGTTGCTAACAACTTGTCTAGATTGGAAAACATTTCTTTTGATCCTATTCCTATTAATGATAGTTTTCCAAATGAGCAGTTGGCTTCTATAAATGTAACTTCACGAGACCTTCCTTGGTATGCTGATTATGCTAACTTTATTGTTTCTAAGTATTTGCCTCCAACTTTTACAGCTCAGCAAAGAAGAAAATTCTTCTATGATCTGAGGCATTACTTTTGGGATGACCCACACTTATATATAGAAGGAGTTGATGGTATTATGCAAAGATGCGTACCAGAATATGAGCAACAAGAAATATTGAGGAAATGCCATGGAAGCGCTTATGGAGGACATCATCCTGGAGATAGAACCACACAAAAGGTTCTACAGTAGGTTTTTATTGGCCAACCCTCTTTAAAGATGCTAGAAGGTATGTTTTATCTTGTGATGAATGTCAAAGAGTTGGTTATATTTCTAGACGCAATGAAATGCCTATGAGCTACACTCTTGTTATTGAACCATTTGATTGTTGGGGATTTGACTTTATGGGTCCTTTTCCTCCTTCAAAAGGCTATACCCACATACTTGTTGCTGTTGATTATGTTACTAAATGGGTAGAAGCCATACCTACAAAGAGTGCCGATGGTGAGACTTCATTAAAAATGCTTAAGGATGTTATTTTTCCTAGGTTTGGTGTGCCTAGATATCTTATGACTGACGGAGGTTCTCATTTTATTCACGGTGGTTTTAGAAAAAATCTTGCTAGATATGATGTTAATCATAGAATTACTTCTGCTTATCATCCCCAAACTAGTGGGCAGGTGGAGCTTTCAAATAGAGAGATCAAGTCTATCTTGCAGAAGACTGTCAATAGATCTAGGAAAAACTAGGCTAGCAAGTTAAATGATGCTTTATGGGCTTATAGAACTGCTTATAAGAACCCCATGGGTATGTCTCCTTACAAAATGGTTTACGGAAAAGCGTGTCACTTGCCTTTAGAATTAGAACACAAAGCTTTTTGGGCAGTGAAAGAGCTTAATAGGGATTTTAAACTAGTCGGTAAGAAAAGGTTACTTGATTTGAGTTCCCTAGATGAGTGGAGAAACAAAGCGTATGAGAATGCCAGACTTTTCAAAGAGAAAGTCAAGCAATGGAATGATAAGAGAATTCTTAAAAGAGAACTTCATATTGGTGAGAAAGTTCTATTGTATAGGTCTCATCTCAGATTTTTTGCGGGAAAATTACTCTCTAAATGGGAAGGACCATATGTTATTGTTGAAGTGTACCGCTCAGGTGCAATAAAGATTACTTCGTTGAAAGATGACACTACACAAGTGGTGAATGGGCAAAGACTCAAACATTATATTGATGGAGATTCTTATAATGAAGATGTTGATGTTATTGAAATAGTTTCTCTGGAAGAATTCATCCAAGACAATTTGTAGGTACCTGTAGAGTTCGTTTTCGAATAGGTAACAGTTCTAGTCAGAAAAGGTTTGCGAAAAACTTTTCCATTGATATTTTTGTTGTTTCTACTAAATATGAAAAATCACGAGATGAAAACGGGCAAGAAAAGGAGTCCGGGTGCTCCTCACACATAGGAGGCCCGGGCCCACACCTGGACGCGCCGCCCTGGTGTGAGAACACCCCGGAGCTCGTTTCCGTCCCGGTTTCCTCCTGTGACTCCGCCACGATGTTTTATTTTTGCCTATATAACCCCCCGGAGTCTCCGAGGTCTGTATATCGTTTTCCCGTTGTGTTTTGTTTTGAGCTGTTTCTGTCAGGAATTGATCTTAAGTTTTGAGAGTGCCATGGCTTCTTCAAGCGACGACAAGGGCAAAAGGCCCAGGGAAGATGATCACCAAGACCCCAAGCTGAAGAAAGAGCAGGAGGCTGGAAGATCGAGGGCAAGAAACCCTACTTTTGAAGGTCCAATGAAAGCTAGACGTATCTTTTCTCATAATATGCAAGGACCAATACTACACGTCTTGGATCTAAACTCCATGCTTGTGATAAAAGAGGGTATGCTGGTCACTGACGAGTTTTGTGCTCAATATCGAGTTCTGGAGAAGGATGTAGAGATACTTCAAGAAGAGAATCTCAGGCTTCGCAGGATGCTGGAATATTTCATTAATCCAAGGCTAATTCCACTACCGCCAAATGAGTAATTTGTCATCGGTATAGGCATCCCCTTGGCTTGTTCCAAGCTTGGGGGAGTGCCGCGGTATCACATCATCACCTTTTACTCATTTACTTTTCAAGTAGAGTCATATCATGAATAGAGAAATTATCCTACAGAATAGTTTGCAGTGTGGAAGTATCCTCCTTAGTTGGTTATCTATGTATCCCTTGGTGTGAGTTGCGGTAATGAAATATTAATGAGAAGTTTTATCGTTTACTTTTCACACACTTTATTTTAGTTTGCAATATTTCTTATATGATTAGTCTTGTTGATTAGTATTGGTATCACTTTGGGAGCATGAGTAAATTTAGTTGGTTTTGGCAAACTTAGCTTGGTCAGTAGCAACATTACCTTAAGGTTTGAGTAGAAAAAGAAAGAAGTGCTTGTAGTTACATCACTTTAGTTTTCCTTCATGATTGGCTTATAAGCATTTTTATTCTTAAAGTTAAATCGTTGTACTTTCAAGGAAGGGCGCATGATTGTTCTTATTATATGTATGTTTGTTTGTTTCATGCAACTCTTATGCTTGCTACCCAGCCTTGCTAGCCAAAGACATGTACTGAGAGGAAATACTTCTCGTGCATCCAATTCCTAAAAACCAAGTCATTTCCAAAGAGTCCACTATAAATTCCTATACATGGTATTTCAAGCCATTCCAAGTAAATTTTCATGTGCTACCTTTCAAAAACCTTCAAATACTTCTCATTTTGTGCCACTGTTTTTAGCTCATGAGGACGTAGTGGATGGGTTTGTTATCTTCCATACTAAATTAGGTACCCTTCGACTAGGTAGCTTCATCTGCTCGTCATTAATTTGCAAGGGAGCTGGTCAGACCATTATAATCTAAAAAGAAAGAAAAGAGCACTCCTCCAAGGTATGTGAAAGTTGGTGGGCACCCGATGGAATCGGTTAGCCATGGTTTGAGAAGGGAAAATGGTGGGGAGGAGTGCCAAGCTATAAAAGAGCACCAATGTGCCAATTAATCAAACATCTCGGAACCGCTCTCACTTGTTTAGTATGGAAGATATCAAGAACTCCGTTGCTAGTCGTTGACAAAAGCAACCACCTCTCAAAACAATTTTTACCTCTGTTTTACAAATGAAAAGCTCTAGCACATGTTTAATCCCTGCTTCCCTCTGCGAAGGGCCTGTCTTTTACTTTCATGTTGAGTCAACCTATCTCCCTTCTATCTCAAGCAAGCATTTGAGTTGTTATGTTTCACTCATCCATATGTTGATCTGTTTAATCATGTTTACTAACTTCTTTTGTTAGTACAATGCTTTTGTCTGAAGGAATATATCTTTGAAAGCTTTCTATGAATGCAAAAAGTTTGTTTGTTGAGCATATGGTTTTTGCTATATTAGCTCTGTTTTAAAAAGGGCTCCATTCAAAGGCTAGTATAGTTTGTTCATTGTTCTCTGACCAAGAACTAAGGTTTGCCATCACCAATTATAATTTACTTTGTGCATCTTTATATGTGATTCCCTTTTACTTATTGCAAGTCTGTATCATGTAAAGGGAAGTTGCTGACAATTATAAATTGTGCCTTGGTAAATGTGATGCTTCTTGTCCGTATTTTGATTATCGACACTTCACTCCATAAACCTGTGGTCATGTTTACCGAGTTTAGTTTTCGCTTGGGGACAAGCGAGGTCTAAGCTTGGGGGGTTGATACGTCCATTTTGCATCACTATTTTGTATCATAATTTACTGTTATTCATTGATATATTCCATATTTAGAGATGATACTTATGTTGTTTCCTCTGTTTTTACATGTTTGATGATCGTTGGAGGATTTGTTGCCGGAGTCAGGATTCTGCTGGAAAAGGACCGTCAAGACACCATATTTCGGAAGATCAGGAAAATTCCAGAAAAATACCAGAAAATTATATTTTGCCGAAAGACTCAGGAAGCCAGAAGGAGGAGGCGAGAGGAGCCAGGGGGTAGGCTCACACGTAGGGGGCGCGACCTAGCCCCTGGCCGCACTGGCCTACTGTGTGGCCACCCTGGCCCACTTTAGGTCTCGCCCATGCACGTACTTCATCGTCCCCGAAAACCTAAGTCAGAGGGGCTCAGAGATAGACACCACCGCCTCTGCGGGGCGGAAAACACCAGAGAGAGAAAAGCTCTCCGGCAGGCAGAAATCTACCGGGGAAATTCCTTCCCGGAGAGGGGAGATCCTCGCCATCATCATCACCATCGCACCGGACTTCATCAGGATCATCATCATCATCTCCGTCACCAGCACCTTCATCTCCAACATCACCACGCCATCCCGCTGTAACATCTTGAGTTGAATCTCGTCAAATTCTTAGGGGAAACTTTCCCGGTGTTGATTACTCTTGTGGTTGATTCTATTGAGTGGAACCGTAGAATTAAGGTTTATGTTCAGATTGTTATTTACCATTATTTCACCTCTGATCATGATCCATATGATGTCTTGTGAGTAGTTCGTTTAGATCTTGGGGACATGGGAGAAGTCAAGATGTTAGTAGTGGATTATTGTTAAGTAATATTTAGTGGTTTAATATTTATTTGTTGTGGTGTTATTTCACTAGTGGTGTCATGTGAACGTCGACTACATGATACTTCACCATTTATGGGCCTAGTGAGATGCATTGTGTATTTGGCTACCAATTGTGGGGTTGCTGGAGTGACAGAAACCTAAACCTCCACTGGGAAACCATTGCACCAGGGAGCGTAGGATCTTAGAGTTTAAGGATGTGGTTAGATTTATCTTAATTACTTTCTTGTATTTGCGGATGCTTGCAAGGGGTATAATCACAAGTGTGTATTTATCCTAGTAAGGGTAGTGCGCTAGCATAGGTTCACCCCCATAACACTTATCAAACCAATAAAGATTATTTAGCGACATGAAGCGAAAGCTCTTGACAGAAACTCCAGTGTGTCCTCGAGAACATTTGGTCATCATAAGTTACACAACTGGCTTGTCCTTTGCTAAAGAAAGGATTGGGACACTTGCTGCAATTATTACTACTGTCTTTTATTTACTCGCACTTTATTTATTTGCATTACCAAATACCCCTGAAAACCCGTTTGCTAGTATTTACAGTGAAACCTTGATCAAAACCACTTGTCAACACCTTCTGCTCCTCGTTGGGTTCGACACTCTTATTTATCGAAAGTACTATGATACACCCCCTATACTTGTGGGTCATCAGTTCCTTCATTTTTTGTACTAACAACCTTTATATGTGAGCCAAGCTTGTTAAAACGCTTAAGAACTTTCCTAGCTTCAATGGCCACATCTCTAAATTCTATGCGCAAAGTTTCAAGGATAAAAGCTTTCTTTTTGGGGTCCTCAATATCCTGAAGCTTAAGAAACATGTGTTGCATAAAAGGATTAAGGCTAGCAAACCTAGCTTCTAACATGTGAACTAAATAAGCGGAAGCAACTTCATAACTAGGAGCAAGCTCAGCCAAAGATTTTTCCTCAACTAATATGATTAAAGAACTCCTCGATGTTACTTTTCCCAATAATAGAACCACTACCTACTGACAGGTCCTCCAAAACGTACTTAGGGAACAACATAATGAACAAAAAGTAAAGAAATAACAACTATAAAGGAAACTAATTTTTTTGTGTTTTTGATAAAACGATGCAAGTAAAAATAAAATAACGCAAAACTTAAAACAAAGTAAAGGATGTGCGTGCAAAACTCCCCTTGCAGAAGTCTTCTTTTTTCCCGACAACGGCGCCAAAAAACTTGTTGATGGCGCGGTGATGAATGGTGCCAGAAAACTTGTTGGCGTGTAGTTGATGAAGTAAATGACCGGCTAGTTGGAAACCCCAAGAAAAGGTTTGATGAATATAGCAGCAAGTTTTCTCTCAGTTATGAAACCAAGTTTATCAATCCAGTAGGAAAAAGGCAATACTCCAGAAGGTGATGCTTGCTAGCTTCGTGACAGCTTCGGACAATTTATAGGGCGCCTCGTCCAAGCTTTGCTTTGCGAGCGGCAACGTGGAACCTGCACACAACACAACCAAATACTTTGTTCCCAACTTACGATGAGGTTGTCAATCTCACCGGTTTGCTTGAAACAAAGGGTATGAGCGTATCGAGTGGAAAGCAATAGTAATATGCGAGTAAAGTAAATATTGCGAGTAAAGTAAACAGGTGATAGCAATATAATGGAAATAGGACCGGGGTCCACAGTTCACTAGTGGTGTCTCTCCATAAGATAAAATAGCACATGCTGGGTAAACAAATTACAGTTGGGCAATTGATAGAATAAAGATAACATGCATATGTTGAGAGGATCACTATGAGATTTACTCTGGGCATTACAACAAGATACATAGACCGCCATCCAACTGCATCTATGACTAATAATCCACTTGTGGCGAATCAATCCAAGAACTCCACAAGTATTAAGTTGCGAACAACAGATACTGCATTAAGCAAAGTGTGTAATGTAAACAAAGCATATGCCCTTGAGCATATGAATGTTGTTATCTCCCTAGTGGCAACATCACATCTACAACCTTAGAGTTTTCTGTCACTCCCCTAGATTAAATAGAGGCATGAACCCAACTATCGAGCATAAATACCCCCTCTTGGAGTCACTAGTATCTACTCGGCCAAGATAGCTACTAACAACGGAGAGCATGCAAGATCATAAACAACATAGAGATAACATAAGATAATACTCAGCACATCAACTCAATCATAACATCAATATTCATCGGATCCCAACAAGCACAACATGTAGAATTACATAACGGTGATCTCGATCATGTAAGGCAGCTCACGAGATCTAAACATGAAGCACATGGTGGAGAAGACAACAACCTAGCTACTGCTATAGACCCATAGTCCAAGGTAGACTACTCACTCATCGCGCCGGAGGCAAGCATGGCGATGAAGAAGATCTCCGGTGGTGATTCCCCTCTCCAGCAGGGTGCCGGGAAGAGCTTCTGGACCCTCCCGATCTCGGGTCGACGACGGCGGCGGATCGCGATGTGTTTCTGGAAAAGTGATCGGGGATTTAGGTTTTTCCCGTCGGGGGGTCTTTATAGGCGAAGGGGCATCATCAGAAGTGGACCGAGGTGGCCACACACATAGGGGCGCGGCCTAGCCCTGTGTAACATCCCAAGATTTTATCAAATTTTGGGGGAATTTTTTTGCTTTTGTTTTGCTTGAGATGACTGGAAATTCACAGGGATTTAAAACTTTTTGAGTCTATTTGAAAGCTTTATTAGAAAACTATTTTAAACTTTCTATTATTTTCTTGAAGAACTTCTTTGAGAAAGATCAAGTATCAAAATACTATTTTCCATCCTTTATTCAAACCTATGCAAGTTTGCTTGCAAAGGAGTGAATCACAAATGTGTTTTATTTAGTAAAGATTGTATTTTAAGAACTAAGTTTGAAATATAATTTAAAACATTATTTTATAAAGTAATATCTCTTATTTCAAAGGATTTATTATCAAACCCTATTTAGCTCTATGCAAGCAAACCCCTTTTGTTAAGTTTATGAAACCTTTTGAAAATCTTGTTCCAATTCTGAAAACTAGTTTTCTTGCAGTGTTAAATCATTGCATTGATTTTTAGAAAATTTCTGAAAGTGGTTTGAATTGATTTGAAGCATTTTTGCAAAAGATACAAAAGAAATAAGAAAACAGAAAAAGAAAAAGAAGAAAACAAAATAAAAATAGAAAAGGGCCTCGGGGAACCCTTTCGGCCCAGAACAGAAACCAGCCCGCGGCCCAGAAAGTGATTCCCGAACCGGTACCCTCTTTCTCTCTCCCTCTCACTGCCTGGTGGGACCCGCATGTCAGCATCATCACCTCCACCGTTTCCCCTTTTCTCTCTGGAAACGGAACTCGCCGGAGTTACTCCCGCGCCATCACCGCGCACTAATTGGCCTTCCCTGTCTGCGCCTATAAAATGCCCTCGGTCCCCTCTCCTTTCCCCTTTTTCCTCCCGTACCCGAGACGCCGCCAAGGCAACGCAATAGCTCGCCGGAGTTCGCAGCCTCTGCAAGCAGCTCCGGACGAATTCGTCGCCGCCGGTGAACCTCGTGTCTCCTATTCCCTCCCCTCTCTCTTCTTTTCCTCTGGCGCTCCTCCCTGACTAGTTTTCTCCACCGTATCAGCAGCGGAACAACGTAATCAACCACGGCCGAAGGTCACCGGCGCCAACGCCGAGTTCCAGCCACCCTTCTCCTCCTTCTCTGGACACGATTGAGAACCTAGACCACGCATTCGAGCTCGCCGAGGTCTTCTGATCACCGTCTGCATCCCTGACGTCCTTGGGAACCACCAGAACCTCGCCACCGTCCACTCCCGGGCCGCACGTCGCCGGAGATCCGCCGGAACCCTAGCCGAGGTGAGATCTCCCTCCTCTTTCTTCTGTAGCCGTCGGATCTGGATTCTAAGGGTAGGATTAGATCACTTATTTGAAACGGTACCCCCCAGATCTGGTGCGTCCATCCTATTTTAATCCGATGGCCGGAATCCCTGATCCACCCGAAGGGGTACGGGCCAATCAGAATAGACCACGTGGCAGCCCTCTGTCAAAACCAATTTCGAATTAGAATTTCAAATCAGAATTGATCCAAATCTTCCAAAAATCATATCCTTTGATCTGTAACTCGAAAATTAACAAATAATATACCGTTGGAATCCTTAGGAAATATAGAATCCAGTAGTACAATAATATCTTATATTTTATGGGTTCAATTTGAATCTATTTTCAGAATTCAATCAAACCTTCTGTTAACTTAATTAATTCATAACTTTTGTTCTGTAGATCCAATTGCTACAAATTTGTAGTATTTGGAATTCTCTCAACATGTAGAACATCATAGAATCAAGAAATGTCAAAGTTGATACGTGCATACATTTTGTGCATCCAAATCTATCCAAATCTCTAATTTGACCATATCTTGTGTTCTAAAATTTATTTTAGAATGATTCCAATTGCAGTAGCCTTGTTTTACTGCAAGCTATCCAGTAGCATCACTCCCATAATTTCTTGAACCACTTCACAATTATTCAAATTCTAATTTGAGAATTTGAGTAGTTCCTATATAGATTAATTCTATCTCTATTTCAATTAATGATTCCTTCTACAAAAGTTAGTCTTATGATCATACCTATCCATCACCATCATTTTTAATCATAATCATCACCCAATATCTTGCCTATATTTTTCTTGTGGGATTAAGTTCATAGTATTCAAATTACACCTGAGTAATTTGAGTAAATAGTTGCACATATCAACTAAGTTCTCCTTGCTAGTTGTGGTGACACACTCCACTCCATGCCACACATATCATAAACCATTCCCAATCAAACACTATCCTTGAACTGTGCTCAAAATTAATTTGAGTTCTTCAAAGAGGAATTTAAAACTCTGACTTAGCATATCTTCAAAAGTCAACCCTACATCAAGTTAATCCTTTTGTCCAAGCCAATCTTGTGACCAAGAAGCCACCATCATACTAAATAACATCCAATCATTTTCAACCCCATGCCAACTTAATCCTATTGACCTATATTGAACTATTCAATTTACAAATGGGTTAATTGAGTAAATCAATATATCACAAAACCCCTACCCAAGCCTATGTGTAACATGTACTATTTTTGAGTAAGTGTTGTCACACTTTATTCAATAGTGTTTTGTTGCACTATTGTATACCTATGTGAATCTATTCACATGAGTCATTCTAAACTCTATTCATGCCTATGCCAAGCCCAGGATTATTATCATTACATTGTAATCTTGGAGGATCAATCTTTTCCAATCACTTGACCGTCCCAATCCAATGCCTACTTAGTTTTGTTCACATGTATTGAACTATTCAAGTTGCAAATGTGCTAATTGAGTAGTTCAAGCATTCTTAAAACCTAGCCTAGTTCCTAAGTGCAAAAGATGCTATTTAAGGGTAATTGTTGTCACATTTACTCAATAGTGTTGTAGTTGCACAAATTGACTCTTGTGTAATTTATTTCGCATGAGCTATTCCTAAAACTCATTTGTGCTTCAATAAAGCATAAAAAATTCATCAATTATATCATGCCTAGTCCAGTTCTCTCTCAAATCATATTGATCTTCCCCAGCTAAGCCCTCAAATCCATATCTCACAAATCATGATCCTTTGCCATATCTTTCTATCATAACATATCAATAAATCTAAATTGTTAAACAAATACTTTTCAATTGTTTGATTTGTTTGATTGTGTTTGTATGGTATGTTTATGTTATGTTATTTCTGTGCTATAGTTTGTGCGAAGAGCTACGTGCTTAGTTGAGAGAAGTGAAACATCGTGATCTTCAAAAAGGCAAGTGACACACATACTTCCACCTATCTTCTATTATGTGCATTAGTGTTTTCAGTACTATGCATGATATGAGATTTTCAAAGAAGTTTATGAAATGCTTAGCTCCCATTAGTGTGTAGCTATCCCTGAAACCCCACTTGTTAGGATTGCAAACTACTATGGAAAATGATGCCATGCTTGTTTTGGGATTCGTATGAAAATTAAACTTCAACCTAATGAAACACCTGGGTGGATTGGTTTGATGATGGAGGCGATGTTGAGTGGCTACCCAGGGCTACACACCTGGCTATCAACCCAGGATTTGTGTAGTTGTCTTCGCCTGGGCGTTCACTTGTGGATTGCCACCCAGGAACAAAGAGACTACCATGTCTTCCTTGCTTAGTGAGCTTCCAGTGCAGCCTTATGACAATATGGGCTCTGTCTTGATTGAGTATGATGTGAGGGTTCATCCATGGGTACTGACAGAGGGTGGTATTTTGGGCACGGTCAGACCCGGATGGTTGAATGCTCCTTCTGAAAGGTCTTGTCTCATTTTATGTATGGGCGTAAAATGAGTCTTAAGGTGAAAGTGCACAACCCCTGCAGGGTGTAAAACTAATCGATTAGCCGTGTCCCCGGTTATGGACAATTTGAGTTCATAGACATGGATGTACGGAAGAGTCTCATCACCATTTCTAAATAAAATAAAATTGTTTAGAAACACTCAGGACAGGGACTACTCAGGGCTACACACCTGGCTATCAACCCAGGATTTGTGTGGTTATCGTCGCCTGAGGGTTATCCTAGTTTTGTTGAGTAACTACTCAGGACTGCACACCTGGCTATCAACCCAGGATTTGTGTGGTTGTCATCGCCTGAGGGTTATTCTTGTTTTGTTGAGTAACTACTCAGGGCTGCACACCTGGCTATCAACCCAGGGTTTGTGTGGTGGTTTTCACCTAGGGGTTATCTTGAGCTTTAAAGTTTATAAAGGCTTTAAAATGTTTTGGTTTGGAAAATATAGGATAAAACTGCTTTATGCAAATTAGCCTTTGAGATCCACTAGCCAAATATCATGTAGTATAGTCTTTCCACAAAATGCCACCAAATATGTGTCATTTGCCAGTACATCATTGTACTGACCCCCATTTGTGGGGCTGTATATTCAAATGTGCAGGTTTTCAGGTTTGGATTGTTTAGTAGGATCTCGAGACTATATTCCAACATGTCTGCCTGTGGCACGTGATGAAGATGGAGGCTCATTGCCACTTTGTTTTCTGCTATGTATCTGTAAGGTTTGAATACTTTGTATCTGGATCCACGTTGTAATCTTGATACTATGCAATGAATATTTCATTTTGTTCTGTGGTGCTATCAGTGATCCAGGGAATAGCACTTAACACAGATGTTCCACCTTAATTGTAACATCCCAAAGTTTCAAAAAAATAAAATTCTCATCATGCATTCATGGCATATTGCATTTCAAGATCTTTTCCAAAGTGTTGAACCTTGTTCTTTCATAAAATGTTGTTCTCAAATGTCTTTTGTCCCAAATTTAGAAAACAAAAGGTTTCAGAAAGAAAGTTTTTAAAATAAGTTCCATTGTTATGGAGCTATTTTATTTTTTCTCTAGTAAATTTCTTTTTGAAAACCAAATAGTGGGAAATTATTAATCTTAACTTCCTAGTTATTTGAACCCTATTTTTTAAAAGGTTCTTACCAATTTATTTCTTTTCCACCTTATCACTAAACCTCTGGTTTATAGGTTCTGAACACACTTTTTAAAGACCAGGAGTGGTCAGCTTTGAATTTATTCAAATCTGAATAGAAAAACTCTTTCAAAAAAAACTCAAAACAGAAATCAGAGCAAAAAGAAAAGGAAAGTAGAAGAAAAAAAGAGAGGCCAGGAGCCCACTTGGGCCACGCCCGGGAAGCCAGCCGGCCCAGCTCACCCAAACCAGCCCGATCCAACCGTCCTTTCCCCCTCTCTCACCGCCAAGCGGGACCCACCTGTCATCACCCACCCCAGAAATCTCTCCCTCTCTCTTCACTCTGCAGTAACCTCGCCGGCGTTACTCCCCCCGGCGTTACTCGCGCCTTAACTGGCCATCAAGACCGCCCCTATAAAACCCCCAGCTCCCCTCTCTCGCCCCTCCCTTTTCCCTCTGCAGAAGACGCCGCCGGGCTGCTCGATTTCATCGCCGGAGACCGTGCAGACGCCGCCGATTTTCGTCGATTCCGACACGGTCCAGCCTCCTCCCTTCCCTCTCGAACCTCCTAACCTTCTCCCCTCTCTGGCGCGTCGAGTGACACCGTTGCCCTGCTTTTTCCTGCAGCTTTTCGAGCTCTCCGACGACCACCGAAGCCGTCGTCGTCTCCAGCCGCACCTCGTCGCCGTTACTGGAAGAGATCGAGGTCGCTGACCACAGATTCTAGATCACCGTCGCCTGCAGAACATCGTCCACCACTCCATCGCCGACATTCGTCACCGGAGCAAGCTCGCCGTCGACCACCTGGACATCCTCGCCGGACTTTGCCTCGCCGGTGAGCCTCCACTGTTCCCCTTCATCTCCAGCCTTCAGATCTGCATCGCACGGCCAAGAATAGATCTCTTTACCGAATCGGTACCGACCAATAGGACTGCACCACGTCGCCCAGGCCGGTCAATCCAGTCAAACTTTTTAAAAATTCGAATTCAAATCCCTGTTTTGTTGCAGATCTTGTAAATTCGATAAAAAATAAAATACTTAACCAAAAATGACAAATAATACCTCGTTGGAATCCTTAGGATGTGTAGAATCCATTAATGCAATAAAACCTGTTATTTTATGGGTTCATTTTAAATCCATCGTCAGATCTGAATCAAACCTTGTTTAGCATAATAAATTCATAACTTTTGTTCTATGAGTCCAAATGCTACAAATTTGTAGTCTATGGAATCCTTGGAACATATAGAACACTCCAGAAGCAAAATTTTTCAAAGTTAATACGTGCACAAACTTGCTACTTTTAAAAATGTTCAAATCACTATTTTCTTTACCATTTGTTTTCTAAAAACTATTTTTGAGTGAAACCACTTGCAGTGGCTTCAAGTTACTGTCACCTAACCAGTGGTAGCTCAAACTTATTTTTGCAGTACAGTACAAACCAGAACCTATTTTTCCAAAGTATTATCCTATTGCATCAAATGAACCTTTTGTTAATGCCTTGTTATTTATCAAACAAAATCCTTTCCAACACCACACTTGTTTTCAAAAGTATCTTGTTCCATCTTACACAACATTTTCAAACACTCACTTAGTGTGTGAAATTAAAATGACATTTGCATACATGCATACATGCATACATGTCTATGATTGCCATTAGAAATAGAATATTGATTGCTTGATTGTTTGGATTGAATAGATTGTGAAGAGGAGCAAGGCTACTATTGTGACTGTTGTGAGTGTGCAAGCTGTTACCAAGGCAAGTGACACACATGTTCCTTACCCATTTTACTTATGCATTAGTATTTTCACCTCTTGTAGTATGCATGATAGGTGATTTATTTCAACCGTTTTATCAAATGCTTAGATCCTAGTAGTGTGTAGCAATCCCTCAAACCCCACCTGTTAGGATGCTAAATACTTTGAAAAATATTGATGCCATGCTTTAATCACTTGTTAAAAGTGTTTTGTGAACAATTAAGAACTTCAACTAAAATGAAACACCTGGGTGGATTGGTTTGATGATGGAGGCGATGTTGAGTGGCGACCTAGGGCTGCCCAATGTGTAGTTGCTTCCTGGGCATGACCTGGGGCTACGCATTGTGTAGTTGCTGCCTAGGCGTTCACTTGTGGTTTGCCACCCAGGAACAAAGAGATGGCTATGTCTTCCATGCTTAGTGTACTTCCAGTGCAGCCTTATGACATTATGGGCTCTGTCTTGACTGATTAGATGTGGGAGTGTAACTTGTCGGCAAGAAGTGGTGGTAGTTGAATTGTAGGTTGGGAACGGAGCTTGCCAAGTTAGTTGCCCTCTCCTTCTAAAAGGTCTCGTTTCATTTTATGTATGGGCATAAAATGAATCGTAAGGTGAAAGTGCACAACCCTTGCAAGGTGTTTAAAAACTAATCGATTAGCCGTGTCCTCGGTTATGGACAATTGAGTCTCTAGACATGGAATGTACGGAAGAATCTCATCACCGATTCTGAATGACTAAAATTTGTCTAGAAACCCCTAGGTAAGAACTAAGGACCATACACTCCGAGGGGTGGTGGTGCCTGAGGTTCCAACTTTGTTGAATTGCGCCCAGTGCTACATAACTTGCAACTATGTAGTATTTGGGGGTTATTTCGACCCTTTGAAAATAAAACCTTCGAAATAAAATCTTGACTTTAAAATAGGACAAAATTGGCTTTATGCAAACTAGCCCAGAGATCCACCAGCCAAATAGCATGTAGCTAGATCTCTCACACCAGCCATCAAATATGTGTCATTTGCCAGTGCATCATTGTACTGACCCCCATACTTGGGGCTGCATAATCAAATGTGCAGGTTCTTCTGATGAGGAGTGAAGTGTTAGGATCTCGAGTCTACATACCAACATGACTGCCTGTGGCGCATGCTGAAGATGGAGGCTCGCTACTATTCTAGTTTCGTTGTGTTTAAAGTTGAAATCTGTTTACCTTATCGGTCCGTGAGACCAAAGACTTGTAATAATTTGTGAGACTTATGTATCTGGATCTGCGTGTAATCTTGATACTATGCAATGATTACTATATTTTGTTCTGTGGTGCTATCATTGATCCAGGGAATAGCACATAACACAGGTGTTCCACCTTAATCCAAAGGTGGGGCGTCACAAAATGGTATCAGAGCATAGTGTTGCCTGTAGGATCGAGACCCTAGGATTGGAAAACCATAGGACGCAAGTTTTATTTCAAAATGTTATACAAAACGATCATGATCTTATTGTCTTAACCATTTCATTCTTACTTGTATTTCTCTTCTTGTTCTGATCGTTCCTTCTTCTTTTGAAATGTTGTAGATGGACACCTACGACGAGAGAGGGGTAGCTGGTGAGGGTGACTACCTTACTCGGAGGTACTACTTGACCTCGCCACCCAGTTTCAGATACCACCTCCGGTTTTCTGTGGGAAGATGCAGTACAAGGAGTATGGTATGGAGAAGTGGTTGATCCAAACCACTATCCAAGGAAGACTTGATGAAGAAGGAGAGTCCACGATGGAGTACACCGAAGCATATGTGGACTGGAGGTATTCTATGGAGATTGCCATGCAGGGCGCCATCGCCCGCATTCGCCACAAGTACAGGACTCTCATTCCACGTCCCTCAGCCTATAGGATGATTGGAGAGCGATCTGTCGGAGGACATGTTGTGGATCGCCGAGGCCAGGAGTTCCACTCCCTTCTGAGAGGCTACCTCACTGAGAGGGAGCGCTGCTTAGTCAATCTGGAAGACATGCTGAAGAACCAAATTATCAACTAGGACCAGTTCAGAGATCTCATGGATCTTGCCACCAAAAAGATCATGGAGACTGAATCCGCTCTCGTAGTGCTGGATGACAAGAAGACTCGACTGGAGAACAAGCTCAAGATTGTTGAAGGACCCTTGCAGTTAGGCGGGAAAATTCTCCAAGACGACATCTGGTCTCACCTTCTGGAGAAGACCTTACTGCTGCAGTATGACAACCTGCAGAAATTAGGAGATGAGAAGAAGCAGATTGAGGAAGTCAACAATGAGCTGAAGTCTGAGAATGAGAAGCTAAAGGTGAGACTTGCTGAGTTAGAAGCAAGTAAGAAGGAAGAAGAATCCGAGGAAGAAGAGGATCCCGAGGAGAGACTCGTGTATTCCTCCAGTGATGGTCTATCCTATGAGGAATGGGAAGCCAAGGCATTGAGAGACCTCAAGAAGGCAGAGCGTCGAGACCCTCTACCCCTCTCATGCCTCAAGAGGGTTAAGAGAGGCTAGATGACCACCATCATCATCTTGTATCGTTTGCAATAACACGTTTGTATTGTCTTACCATGTTGGTATGACAGTACCATCAATCGTTTACTTTTTTGAACTCTCAGTACCTACTTCCAAACTTGTCAAGTTGTACGCTTCAAAGTTTAAAGCTTTTAAAATCAAGGGTCGTATGTTTGTTTATTGTTTGTGGTTGGCTTGTTGTATTGTGCATGGGTAGGATCTTTACTCCTTTTAGCTTTATCTGTCTAATACTCATCTATGCTATACCTTACCTCAGATGCCGCCACGACGTGCACCGAACAACAATGACAACAATGGAAACAACAACAACGACACCAATGCAGCAATTCAGCAACTAGTGGCAGCTCAGGCCCAACTAATGCAAATGATGACCCAGTTCTTTCAGACAAATGCGAACAACAATAACAACAACAATAACAATCCTCCGCCACCACCACCGCCACCCCACCCAGGTGGATAGATTGGCAAGGTTTCTGAGGCTGAGACCCAACAAGTTCTCATCTGCTACGGAGCCAATAGTAGCTGATGACTGGCTGCGTTCAGTCAACAAAGATCTGACCACCTGTGAGTGCACTGATGCTGAAAAAGTGCGCTTCACTGCTCACTTACTGGAAGGACCGGCAACTATGTGGTGGGAGACATATCAGGTTACCCATCCAATAGATGATCTGGACTGGAACACCTTCAGAGAAGGCTTTCGTACCGCCCACATATCCTCGGGCACTATAAATGTGAAGAAGGAAGAATTCCGTGGTCTGCGTCAGGGTGGAAGAACTCTGAAGGAGTACATGGATGACTTCTGCGCACTCTCCAGGTATGCACCTGAAGATATTGATACTGATGCTAAGAGGAAGGAAAAGTTCCTCAGTGGGCTCAAGGGAGAACTCAAGATACCCCTGTCAGTGGCCTATGCTCCAAATTATCAGTCTCTACTTGATCAGGCCATCACTCTGGACAACAACATCAAGAAAGAGGAGAACCGTAAAAGGAAGTTCAGTAACAACAAGAATCATGTGGAAACATTCCACAAGAAGCACCACTCATCTGAGAGCAGTGGTCATGGCAACTTCCACAAGCATGGGAATCGTTTCAACAAAGGAAACGGTAATCACTTCAGCGGCCATAAGCACAACGGAGGATTCAAGGGAAACAGCTCCAGTGGACATCACAGTGGACACAACAGCCAGCATCGCCACAACGCTGAACCCAAGAAGGATCTCTCTGGTATCACTTGCTTCAAGTGCAAGAAGAATGGTCACTATTCCTCCAGCTGCCCGGAGAACAAGACCACAGAACTTGCCAAGCCCAATCCATTCCAGAAGGGCCAAGTGAACCACCTCAATGTGGAGGAGGTGATGAATGAACCTGATGCAGTGATGGGTATGTTCTCTCTCAACTCATTTACATCATTAGTTTTATTTGATACTGGAGCATCGCATTCATTCATATCAAGAACTTTTGCCAACAAAAATGGGTTCCCTACTGAAACCATAGGAAAAACCATTAAAGTAAGTTCCCCGGGTGGAGAACTGTTAGTCAACGCTGGTTGCAGGGATCTGATTATGGAAATTGGTAAATATGAGTTTCCAACCCATCTAGTAATCCTAGACTCACAAGGTTTAGATGTAATCTTGGGCATGGATTGGATGACTACCTATGGAGGAGTCATAGACTGTGTGAATAGAGCAATTACACTCACCACCCCAGAAGGGAGAAGAATTAGATACAAATCTCAACTGGATTTTAATGATATTAGGCTAAATCATCTTAAGGGGGTTAGCCTAGATGAAGTGCACATAGTGAATGAGTACCCAGATGTGTTCCCCGAGGAGCTACCAGGAATGCCACCTGATAGAGATGTAGAGTTTCTCATTGATCTGCTGCCTGGCACAGGACCAATAGCAAAGAGACCCTATCCTATGTCCACCGATGAGTTGAAAGAACTCAAGAAACAACTAGCAGAATAGTTAGGAAAGGGATTCATTAGAGAAAGTTCATCATCATGGGGAGCGCCAGTTCTATTTGTTGAGAAGAAAGATAAGAGTCAGCGTTTAGTGATGGACTATCGTTCGTTAAATGAAGTGACCATCAAAAACAAATATCCACTACCAAGAATCAATGATTTGTTTGATCAGTTGGAAGGAGCTAGCGTGTTTTCCAAGATAGATCTTAGATCTGGCTACTTTCAGCTCAAGATTAGAGAACATGACATTCCCAAGACAGCCTTCGTCACTAGATATGGCTCGTATGAGTATACGGTGATGCCTTTTGGTTTAACCAATGCACCGTCATACTTCATGAGCATGATGAACAAAGTGTTCATGGAATTTCTAGATAAGTTTGTCGTTGTCTTCATTGATGACATACTGGTCTACTAAAAAAGCAAAGAAGATCATGAAAAGCACCTACGTGCAATCTTGGAGAAACTCCGAGAACACAAGTTATATGCTAAATTCAACAAATGTGAGTTTTGGCTCAATGAAGTAGGATTCCTTGGACACATTATATCCAAGGAGGGAATTGCAGTCGACCCAGCCAAAGTGACCGCAGTAAGGGAATGGGAACCACCCAAGAATGTTGGGGAAATTCGTAGTTTCTTGGGATTGGCCGGATACTACCAGAGATTCATTGAGAACTTTTCAAAAATAGCTAAACCAATGACTGAGTTATTGAAGAAAGAAAAGAAATTTGAATGGACCGAAGCTTGTGAGAACAGTTTCCAAGAATTGAAAAAGAGATTGGTGTCTGCACCCGTTCTATGCTTACCAGATATAGAGAAGGAGTTTCAGGTGTATTGCGACACTTCTCGTCAAGGTCTAGGAAGCGTGTTGATGCAAGATGGCAGAGTGGCAGCCTATGCTTCAAGACAACTCAAGAAACATGAACTCAACTATCCAACTCATGACCTTGAGTTAGCCTCAGTAGTTCACGCCTTGAAGACTTGGAGACACTATTTGATGGGAAAGAGATGTGAAGTATTTACCGATCACAAAAGTTTGAAGTACATCTTTACTCAGAAAGACCTCAACATGAGACAAAGAAGATGGTTAGAACTCATCAAAGATTACGATTTGAGTTTGCAATACCATCCTGGTAAAGCAAATGTAGTAGCTGATGCCTTGAGCCGCAAGGCCTATGTGAACTGTCTATCAACAGAAGTGTTGCCAGAAGATCTGTGTAGGGATATGAGAGACCTCAGCTTGGAGGTAGTATCACAAGGTCACGTAGCATCGCTAGTAGTGCAACTGACCCTGATGGACAGAATACGCCAAGCTCAGAAAGGAGATAAAGAGATAGAGAAGATCAAAGAAAACATGAGGAAAGACAAAGCTAAAAGCTTTAGCGAGGATGAACAAGGAACTATCTGGTTTGAGAAACGTATCTGTGTACCTGATGACCCTGATATTAGAAGATTGATATTCCAAGAAGCCCATGAAACCCCATACTCAATTCATCCTGGTAATACCAAGATGTACATAGACTTGAAAGAAAGATTTTGGTGGAGCAATATGAAGGGAGACATTGCCGAATATATAGCCAAATGCGATGTGTGCAATAGGGTAAAAGCTGAACATCAGAAGCCAGCCGGACTGCTTCAACCACTGAAGGTGCCGGATTGGAAATGGGATCAAATTGGTATGGACTTCATAACTGGGTTACCCCGCACAAAATCAGGATATGACTCAATCTAGGTTATAGTAGATTATTTGACCAAGGTAGCTCATTTCATACCAGTGAAGACCACTTACACTAGTGCCAAGTTAGCTGATATCTACATGAAGAGGATTGTAAGCCTTCATGGTGTCCCCAAGAGCATCGTGTCTGATAGAGGAACCCAATTTACCTCCCACTTCTGGAAACAACTTCATGAATCACTTGGAACTAGGCTGGAATTCAGCACAGCATTCCACCCACAGACAGATGGACAAACAGAAAGAGTAAACCAGATTTTGGAAGATATGCTGAGAGCATGTGCTCTAGACTATGGGTCTAGTTGGGATGACAACTTACCTTACGCAGAGTTTTCCTACAACAACAGCTATCAAGCCAGTATTGAGATGGCACCATTTGAAGCCTTGTACGGCAAGAAATGTACTACACCCCTACTATGGAGTGGTGTAGGAGAACGAAGTTTCTTCGGACCAGATATCATTCAAGAAGCTGAAGAAAAGGTTAAATTGATCAAAGATAGACTGAAGATCGCCCAATCCCGTCAGAAGAGCTACGCGGATAACAAGCGTAGAGAGATCATCTATGAAGTTGGAGACAGAGCCTATCTCAGAGTGTCACCGCTACGTGGTGTTAAGAGGTTTGGTATTAAGGGTAAGTTAGCACCCCGATTTATAGGACCATTCAAAGTCCTATCCCGCAAAGGAGAAGTAGCCTATGAATTGGAACTACCCGAAATTCTTTCGGCCGTACACAACGTGTTCCACATGAGCCAGCTAAAGAAATGCCATCCAGAGATGTCAGAAACACCGTTGAACGATACGGTACCCCTCGAGGAAGTTCAACTAGAAAGTGATCTAACTTATGAGGAGAAACCCATCAAGATACTCGAGACAGCAGAAAGAACTACACGCACCAAAACCATCAAGTTCTGCAAAGTACAGTGGAGTCATCACACTGAAGAGGAAGCCACTTGGGAGCGTGAAGATACCCTTCGAGAAGAACACCCACACCTATTTGCTAACCTTTCCGAAGCTCGAGGGCGAGCTTCATCTTAAGGGGGTTAGTCTGTAACATCCCAAAGTTTCAAAAAAATAAAATTCTCATCATGCATTCATGGCATATTGCATTTCAAGATCTTTTCCAAAGTTTTGAACCTTGTTCTTTCATAAAATGTTGTTCTCAAATGTCTTTTGTCCCAAATTTAGAAAACAAAAGGTTTCAGAAAGAAAGTTTTTAAAATAAGTTCCATTATTATGGAGCTATTTTATTTTTTCTCTAGTAAATTTCTTTTTGAAAACCAAATAGTGGGAAATTATTAATCTTAACTTCCTAGTTATTTGAACCCTATTTTTTAAAAGGTTCTTACCAATTTATTTCTTTTCCATCTTATCACTAAACCTCTGGTTTATAGGTTCTGAACACACTTTTTAAAGACCAGGAGTGGTCAGCTTTGAATTTATTCAAATCTGAATAGAAAAACTCTTTCAAAAAAAACTCAAAACAGAAATCAGAGCAAAAAGAAAAGGAAAGCAGAAGAAAAAAAAAGAGGCCAGGAGCCCACTTGGGCCACGCCCGGGAAGCCAGCCGGCCCAGCTCACCCAAACCAGCCCGATCCAACCGTCCTTTCCCCCTCTCTCACCGCCAAGCGGGACCCACCTGTCATCACCCACCCCGGAAATCTCTCCCTCTCTCTTCACTCCGCAGTAACCTCGCCGGCGTTACTCCCCCCGGCGTTACTCGCGCCTTTACTGGCCATCAAGACCGCCCCTATAAAACCCCCAGCTCCCCTCTCTCGCCCCTCCCTTTTCCCTCTGCAGAAGACGCCGCCGGGCTGCTCGATTTCATCGCCGGAGACCGTGCAGACGCCGCCGATTTTCGTCGATTCCGACACGGTCCAGCCTCCCCCCTTCCCTCTCGAACCTCCTAACCTTCTCCCCTCTCTCTGGCGCGTCGAGTGACACCGTTGCCCCGCTTTTTCCTGCAGCTTTTCGAGCTCTCCGATGACCACCGAAGCCGTCATCGTCTCCAGCCGCACCTCGTCGCCGTTACTGGAAGAGATCGAGGTCGCCGACCACAGATTCGAGATCACCGTCACCTGCAGAACATTGTCCACCACTCCATCGCCGACATTCGTCACCGGAGCAAGCTCGCCGTCGACCACCTGGACGTCCTCGCCGGACTTTGCCTCGCCGGTGAGCCTCCACTGTTCCCCTTCATCTCCAGCCTTCAGATCTGCATCGCACGGCCAAGAATAGATCTGTTTACCAAATCGGTACCGACCAATAGGACTGCGCCACGTCGCCCAGGCCGGTCAGCCCCCGGTCAATCCAGTCAAACTTTTTTTAAATTCGAATTCAAATCCCTGTTTTGTTGCAGATCTTGTAAATTCGATAGAAAATAAAATACTTAACCAAAAATTACAAATAATACCTCATTGGAATCCTTAGGATATTTAGAATCCATTAATGCAATAAAACCTATTATTTTATGGGTTCATTTTAAATCCATCGTCAGATCTGAATCAAACCTTGTTTAGAATAAATTCATAACTTTTGTTCTATGAGTCCAAATCCTACAAATTTGTAGTCTATGGAATCCTTGGAACATATAGAACACTCTAGAAGCAAAAGTTTTCAAAGTTAATACGTGCACAAACTTGCTACTTTTAAAAATGTTCAAATCACTATTTTCTTTACCATTTGTTTTCTAAAAACTATTTTTGAGTGAAACCACTTGCAGTGGCTTCAAGTTACTGTCACCTAACCAGTGGTAGCTCAAACTTATTTTTGCAGTACAGTACAAACCAGAACCTATTTTTCCAAAGTATTATCCTATTGCATCAAATGAACCTTTTGTTAATGCCTTGTTATTTATCAAACAAAATCCTTTCCAACACCACACTTGTTTTCAAAAGTATCTTGTTCCATCTTATACAACATTTTCACACACTCACTTAGTGTGTGAAATTAAAATGACATTTGCATATATGCATACATGCATACATGTTTATGATTGCCATTAGAAATAGAATATTGATTGCTTGATTGTTTGGATTGAATAGATTGTGAAGAGGAGCAAGGCTACTATTGTGACTGTTGTGAGTGTGCAAGCTGTTACCAAGGCAAGTGACACACATGTTCCTTACCCATTTTACTTATGCATTAGTATTTTCACCTCTTGTAGTATGCATGATAGGTGATTTATTTCAACCGTTTTATCAAATGCTTAGATCCTAGTAGTGTGTAGCAATCCCTCAAACCCCACCTGTTAGGATGCTAAATACTTTGAAAAATATTGATGCCATGCTTTAATCACTTGTTAAAAGTGTTTTGTGAACAATTAAGAACTTCAACTAAAATGAAACACCTGGGTGGATTGGTTTGATGATGGAGGCGATGTTGAGTGGCGACCTGGGGCTGCCCAATGTGTAGTTGCTGCCTGGGCATGACCTGGGGCTACGCATTGTGTAGTTGCTGCCTAGGCGTTCACTTGTGGTTTGCCACCCAGGAACAAAGAGATGGCTATGTCTTCCATGCTTAGTGTACTTCCAGTGCAGCCTTATGACATTATGGGCTCTGTCTTGACTGATTAGATGTGGGAGTGTAACTTGTCGGCAAGAAGTGGTGGTAGTTGAATTGTAGGTTGGGAACGGAGCTTGCCAAGTTAGTTGCCCTCTCCTTCTAAAAGGTCTCGTTTCATTTTATGTATGGGCATAAAATGAATCGTAAGGTGAAAGTGCACAACCCTTGCAAGGTGTTTAAAAACTAATCGATTAGCCGTGTCCTCGGTTATGGACAATTGAGTCTCTAGACATGGAATGTACGGAAGAATCTCATCACCGATTCTGAATGACTAAAATTTGTCTAGAAACCCCTAGGTAAGAACTAAGGACCATACACTCCGAGGGGTGGTGGTGCCTGAGGTTCCAACTTTGTTGAATTGCGCCCAGTGCTACATAACTTGCAACTATGTAGTATTTGGGGGTTATTTCGACCCTTTGAAAATAAAACCTTCGAAATAAAATCTTGACTTTAAAATAGGACAAAATTGGCTTTATGCAAACTAGCCCAGAGATCCACCAGCCAAATAGCATGTAGCTAGATCTCTCACACCAGCCATCAAATATGTGTCATTTGCCAGTGCATCATTGTACTGACCCCCATACTTGGGGCTGCATAATCAAATGTGCAGGTTCTTCTGATGAGGAGTGAAGTGTTAGGATCTCGAGTCTACATACCAACATGACTGCCTGTGGCGCATGCTGAAGATGGAGGCTCGCTACTATTCTAGTTTCATTGTGTTTAAAGTTGAACTCTGTTTACCTTATCGGTCCGTGAGACCAAAGACTTGTAATAATTTGTGAGACTTATGTATCTGGATCTGCGTGTAATCTTGATACTATGCAATGATTACTATATTTTGTTCTGTGGTGCTATCATTGATACAGGGAATAGCACATAACACAGGTGTTCCACCTTAATCCAAAGGTGGGGCGTCACATTAATCCAAAGGTGGGGCGTTACAAAATGGTATCAGAGCATAGTGTTGCCCGTAGGATCGAGACCCTAGGTTTGGATTAGAAATAGGAAGACCCTGGGATAAAAATCTCTATCTCATCTTGCTTCTATTTATTAAAGAACAATGTTTGCATTTTGAACTCCTTGTATTCTCCCCTACTTCATCTTCAAATAATTTCCTTTTACTTTAGATGACCCCACCCTGAAATCATCAACAAAGGATAGAAGATCACAATGTGCCAGAAGTGTGAGACTGATGCTCCATATATTTCCCTTGACTCAATGTGAAGAACTACATTGAAGGCCGGTGAAGAATTTGGAGAAATACAGATATGAAGACTGCACAACACCCAACAATACGTTGAGGAAGCAGAAATGAGAACATGGAACAATGAAGACAGTAGTAGACTAGACTACCAATATTCTAGTTTATAGAACCAACGACGTTGTGATAATCTAATGATCATACCAAATTGGGGTATGACCATACTAGATTATTAGAGTTTGATCTAGTTTGCTTGATGTGATGAATGTTTGTTAGATGTTGTTTGTAAGATAAATTGTTTTGATCTACTGTGTTGGGTAGGAATCTTCTTTAGATCTCTTCTATCTAATTCTCATCTATGCTAAGACCTAAACTTGTCCCAAAACCCAAACCAAAGATTTCTCAACGACAGAACAACTACAATGACCTCAGTTGGAGATAAGGATACAGAGTACAACAACAAGAGGTAGTGTTGCAAGTACAAGAGACAGGAACATTACGCAAGAGGCTGCACAAAGGATGATACCCCAAGACTCCAGTAAGCTAGGATGGCTGAAGGATACCACACAAACAATAAGAAGACACCCCAAGGTGTAGCTAATGTGGAAGTAATACTATTCAACCACCTCATGCAAGGAAGGTGGAAAGAGCAAAAAGAGCAATGGAAACGATAAATAGAGCAATGGAAAAGATTTTAATTCCCCTTAAATGGCAAACCAAAGGATCTACCACTTAAGGATTATTGCCATGAGCTTTGTTGAAAACCTCTAGCTAGGAACGATAGATTTTGTTTTCAAAATTCAAAATAAGATTTGGGAACTTGGTTCCAATTTCAACAAAAAAATTTGTTTAAAAAGCTAGTGAGGTTGACCAAGAGTTAGAATACGAGATGCACCAAACCAAATACAAGGTAATGATTGGGTGCGACATGGATTGTCCCCCATGACGACTACTCATATTGTTCGCTCTTGTTATGAGGAATGGTTAATCTAGAGAGACATACCTACATGAGAGACGACGTCGTTAAACCATAACCTTAGGAGGATAATATGTTACACCCCTTATAGTGAGCCAGTGTGGCCAAAACGTAGGAATACGGTGAGAATTTGGACTTTTGAACGACTACACAAATCAGAAATGTTTTGCTCAGTGGGCTTTGAATACGAAGGTTGTTCAGCTTCGGCTACCGCCTGTTCGATTCATTTTCCCGAGCCTTCATTTCGACTCCCCACATGACCTGTTCGGCTACCTCCCTGAGCCTATAAAAGAGAAGTCACTCCTCTCCAGAGAGTCACAACAGAGACAACCACCACTACCTAAGAGATTTCCTCCTGGTTTCACAGCTTTGCGCCGCCGAAGTCTACCCCGTCCCGACCTGGGACGTTATGAGACAACCCTCCGAATCCCTGAAACTACTTTCCTGCCCATGAGAGCTTTGTTAGATCCCCTTCTCTTGCAAAGGAATTCACCTTCGAGATATGATCAAGTTGTCCAGCGTCTCCCGATGACTATGAAGATGGTTCCGAAAGGAATTCTTAAGGACCATCTGGTACTGGTGGCGGATAGCATGATGAGCACCGGTATCAAAAAAAGATTCAACAATGCTGGTTATAAGGCGACCTTCCATCCCTTAAAGGTGCAAGTACCTCTTACAGAGTCCACCTTGTTTACCCCTATGAAATGCATGAGAAGACTGCAGAGAGATGCCATCCTAATTCATTGGGATGTGTGGTCTCATCATGTTCATGGGGCAAGCATGCAGTACTTGGCACTGGGTCATCTTTTGAGATTCTGTAATGAAAATCAGCTAAAAAGCAACAAGGAGTATGGTGATAGCCTGTATGCTGTCTTGGCCTTGGTAAGGACCGACCAAGAAAAGGCTAGATACACAATCTTGGAAGATGTGGACTACCTTGTTGATGACAACGCAATGGATGATATCTGCTTATCACCAGAATTGGATGGAACCCTTGGTATGCCCACTTTTGATCATAGTGGTGAACATCAAAACTTCTGAGAAGGGCGATTCAGGGAAAATGGCACAACAGTGAATGCAAGCTGGGAACAAAATGCAAGTGCCTAAGGAAGCATCAAGAATACCACCAAGAGGAATTTTCTTTTAATGGTGGTAGCACCCTAGTTCCATTTGAATCAATAAACCTCTTAGCCTTCTCTAATCTCGGGGACGAGATTTCTTTTAAGGGTGGTAGTTTGTAACATCCCAAGATTTTATCAAATTTTGGGGGAATTTTTTTTCTTTTGTTTTGCTTGAGATGATTGGAAATTCACAGGGATTTAAAACTTTTTGAGTCTATTTGAAAGCTTTATTAGAAAACTATTTTAAACTTTCTATTATTTTCTTGAAGAACTTCTTTGAGAAAGATCAAGTATCAAAATACTATTTTCCATCCTTTATTCAAACCGATGCAAGCTTGCTTGCAAAGGAGTGAATCACAAATGTGTTTTATTTAGTAAAGATTGTATTTTAAGAACTAAGTTTGAAAGATAATTTCAAACATTATTTTATAAAGTATTATCTCTTATTTCAAAGGATTTATTATCAAACCCTATTTAGCTCTATGCAAGCAAACCCCTTTTGTTAAGTTTATGAAACCTTTTGAAAATCTTGTTCCAATTCTGAAAACTAGTTTTCTTGCAGTATTAAATCATTGCATTGATTTTTAGAAAATTTCTAAAAGTGGTTTGAATTGATTTGAAGCATTTTTTGCAAAAGATACAAAAGAAATAAGAAAACAGAAAAAGAAAAAGAAGAAAACAAAATAAAAATTGAAAAGGGCCTCGAGGAACCCTTTCGGCCCAGAACAGAAACCAGCCCGCGGCCCAGAAAGTGATTCTCGAACCGGTACCCTCTTTCTCTCTCCCTCTCACTGCCCAGCGGGACCCGCATGTCAGCATCATCACCTCCACCGTTTACCCTTTTCTCTCTGGAATCGGAACTCACCGGAGTTACTCCCGCGCCATCACCGCGCACTAATTGGCCTTCCCTGTCTGCGCCTATAAAATGCCCTCGGTCCCCTCTCCTTTCCCCTTTTTCCTCCCGTACCCGAGACGCCGCCAAGGCAACGCAATAGCTCGCCGGAGTCCGCAGCCTCTGCAAGCAGCTCCGGACGAATTCGTCGCCGCCGGTGAACCCCGCGTCTCCTATTCCCTCCCCTCTCTCTTCTTATCCTCTGGCGCTCCTCCCTGACTAGTTTTCTCCGCCGTATCAGCAGCGGAACAACATAATCAACCACGGCCGAAGGTCACCGGCACCAACGCTGAGTTCCAGCCACCCTTCTCCTCCTTCTCTGGACACGATTGAGAACCTAGACCACGCATTCGAGCTCGCCGAGGTCTTCTGATCACCGTCTGCATCCCTGATATCCTCAGGAACCACCAGAACCTCGCCACCGTCCACTCCCGGGCCGCACGTCGCCGGAGATCCACCGGAACCCTAGCCGAGGTGAGATCTCCCTCCTCTTTCCACTATACTAATCATTCATATTTGCCATGTTTGACATGGCTTTAATGGGTAGCATCAGAAAGTCCCCTGAAGGGGCCTTCCTGATCAATCTATACTAAATAGAATTCTGTTTTCTTCATCCAGGGTGCCCCTGGTATGGGAAAGTGCTCTCTGAAGAAGGAATATCATTTCCGCCGTCGGATCTTGATTCTAGGGGTAGGATTAGATCACTTATTTGAAATGGTACCCCCCAGATCTGGTGCATCCATCCTATTTTAATCCGATGGCTGAAATCCCTGATCCACCCGAAGGGGTACGGGCCAATCAGAATAGACCACGTGGCAGCCCTCTGTCAAAACCAATTTCGAATTAGAATTTCAAATCAGAATTGATCCAAATCTTGCAAAAATCATATCCTTTGATCTGTAACTTGAAAATTAAAAAATAATATACCGTTGGAATCCTTAGGAAATATAGAATCCAGTAGTACAATAATTTCTTATATTTTATGGGTTCAATTTGAATCTATTTTCAGAATTGAATCAAACCTTCTGTTAACTTAATTAATTCATAACTTTTGTTCTGTAGATCCAATTGCTACAAATTTGTAGTATTTGGAATTCTCCCAACATGTAGAACATCATAGAATCAAGAAATGTCAAAGTCGATACATGCACACACTTTGTGCATCCAAATCTATCCAAATCACTAATTTGACCATATCTTGTGTTCTAAAATTTATTTTAGAATGATTCCAATTGCAGTAGCCTTGTTTTACTGCAAGCTATCCAGTAGCATCACTCCCATAATTTCTTGAACCACTTCACAATTATTCAAATTCTAATTTGAGAATTTGAGTAGTTCCTATATAGATTAATTCTATCTCTATTTCAATTAATGATTCCTTCTACAAAAGTTAGTCTTATGATCATACCTATCCATCACCATCATTTTTAATCATAATCATCACCCAATATCTTGCCTATATTTTTCTTGTGGGCTTAAGTTCATAGTATTCAAATTACACCTGAGTAATTTGAGTAAATAGTTGCACATCTCAACTAAGTTCTCCTTGCTAGTTGTGATGACACACTCCACTCCATGCCACACATATCATAAACCATTCCCAATCAAACACTATCCTTGAACTGTGCTCAAAACTAATTTGAGTTCTTCAAAGAGGAATTTAAAACTCTGACTTAGCATATCTTCAAAAGTCAACCCTAGATCAAGTTAATCCTTTTGTCCAAGCCAATCTTGTGACCAAGAAGCCACCATCATACTAAATAACATCCAATCATTTTCAACCCCATGCCAACTTAATCCTGTTGACCTATATTGAACTATTCAATTTACAAATGGGTAATTGAGTAAATCAATATATCACAAAACCCCTACCCAAGCCTATGTGTAACATGTACTATTTTTGAGTAAGTGTTGTCACACTTTATTCAATAGTGTTTTGTTGCACTATTGTATACCTATGTGAATCTATTCACATGAGTCATTCTAAACTCTATTCATGCCTATGCCAAGCCCAGGATTATTATCATTACATTGTAATCTTGGAGGATCAATCTTTTCCAATCACTTGACCGTCCCAATCCAATACCTACTTAGTTTTGTTCACATGTATTGAACTATTGAACTTGCAAATGTGCTAATAGAGTAGTTCAAGCATTCTTAAAACCTAGCCTAGTTCCTAAGTGCAAAAGATGCTATTTAAGGGTAATTGTTGTCACATTTACTCAATAGTGTTGTAGTTGCACAAATTGACTCTTGTGTAATTTATTTCACATAAGCTATTCCTAAAACTCATTTGTGCTTCAATAAAGCATAAAAACTTCATCAATTATATCATGCCTAGTCCAGTTCTCTCTCAAATCATATTGATCTTCCCCAGCTAAGCCCTCAAATCCATATCTCACAAATCATGATCCTTTGCCATATCTTTCTATCATAACATATCAATAAATCTAAATTGTTAAACAAATACTTTTCAATTGTTTGATTTGTTTGATTGTGTTTGTATGGTATGTTTATGTTATGTTATTTCTGTGCTATAGTTTGTGCGAAGAGCTACGTGCTTAGTTGAGAGAAGTGAAACATCGTGATCTTCAAAAAGGCAAGTGACACACATACTTCCACCTATCGTCTATTATGTGCATTAGTGTTTTCAGTACTATGCATGATATGAGATTTTCAAAGAAGTTTATGAAATGCTTAGCTCCCATTAGTGTGTAGCTATCCCTGAAACCCCACTTGTTAGGATTGCAAACTACTATGGAAAATGATGACATGCTTGTTTTGGGATTGGTATGAAAATTAAACTTCAACCTAATGAAACACCTGGGTGGATTGGTTTGATGATGGAGGCGATGTTGAGTGGCTACCCAGGGCTACACACCTGGCTATCTACCCAGGATTTGCGTAGTTGTCTTCGCCTGGGCGTTCACTTGTGGATTGCCACCCAGGAACAAAGAGACTACCATGTCTTCCTTGCTTAGTGAGCTTCCAGTGCAGCCTTATGACAATATGGGCTCTGTCTTGATTCAGTATGATGTGAGGGTTCATCCATGGGTACTGACAGAGGGTGGTATTTTGGGCACGGTCAGACCCGGATGGTTGAATGCTCCTTCTGAAAGGTCTTGTCTCATTTTATGTATGGGCATAAAATGAGTCTTAAGTCGAAAGTGCACAACCCCTGCAGGGTGTAAAACTAATCGATTAGCCGTGTCCCCGATTATGGACAATTTGAGTTCCTAGACATGGATGTACGGAAGAGTCTCATCACCATTTCTAAATAAAATAAAATTGTTTAGAAACACTCAGGACAGGGACTACTCAGGGCTACACACCTGGCTATCAACCCAGGATTTGTGTGGTTGTCGTCGCCCGAGGGTTATCCTAGTTTTGTTGAGTAACTACTCAGGACTGCACACCTGGCTATCAACCGAGGATTTGTGTGGTTGTCGTCGCCTGAGGGTTATTCTTGTTTTATTGAGTAACTACTCAGGGCTGCACACCTGGCTATCAACCCAGGATTTGTGTGGTGGTTTTCACCTGGGGGTTATCTTGACCCTTAAAGTTTATAAAGGCTTTAAAATGTTTTGGTTTGGAAAATATAGGATAAAACTGCTTTATGCAAATTAGCCTTTGAGATCCACTAGCCAAATATCATGTAGTATAGTCTTTCCACAAAATGCCACCAAATATGTGTCATTTGCCAGTACATCATTGTACTGACCCCCATTTGTGGGGCTGTATATTCAAATGTGCAGGTTTTCAGGTTTGGATTGTTTAGTAGGATCTCGAGACTACATTCCAACATGTCTGCCTGTGGCACGTGATGATGATGGAGGCTCATTGCCACTTTGTTTTCCGATGTGTATCTGTAAGGTTTGAATACTTTGTATCTAGATCCACGTTGTAATCTTGATACTATGCAATGAATATTTCATTTTGTTCTGTGGTGCTATCAGTGATCTAGGGAATAGCACTTAACACAGATGTTCCACCTTAATCCAAAGGTAGGGCGTTACACCCTGGGCCGCGCCGCCCTGTTGTGTGGGCCCCTCGTGGCTTCACTTTGTCTCCTCTTCGGTTCTCTGGAAGCTTCGGTGAATTTCTGAATGTTTGGCTTTTGTTTCGTCCAATTCTGAGAATATTTCCCGTGTAACTTTTCTGAAACACAAAAACGGCAGAAAACAGGGAACTGGCACTGTGGCATCTCGTTAATAGGTTAGTTCCGGAAAATGCATAAAAATGCCACGAAGTGTAACGAAACACTAAGCAAATGGTGTAAAAACAAGCATGGAGCATAAAAAATTATAGATACGTTAGAGACGTATCACCTGCCCACGTGCAACGGTCAGCGTCCAGTCAAATCGCATAGAGAGTGACTCTCTCAATGACATCACAAGCGTTAAGTCGCTAAAAAATAAGAAATCAAGATACGATTCGAAGATCATTGCTCCCCGCAAGAAACTTGGTAATAGCTTCGGGGGCTACTCTAATCATCGGTGTTGATCAAAGTACCCGACGAATATTCAACAAGTAATACCAGGCAGCAGTGAAAGAACACTTATCTTTGAGTCTATACCTGAAAAAATTTCGACTATAGCCTCGGGGGCTACTACCATCGGGAGTGCTAGGCGCGCACCCGATGAAATTATTACGCAAAACAAGCAGCTACGCGAAGGATGCAAGGAAAAACTTTACTTGAGCCTATACTCGAAAAAACCTTTCGACTATAGCCTCGGGGGCTACTCCCATCGGGAGCGCTAGTCGCGCACCCGACAAAATTTCAGTTGCCAAGAATAATAACGAGGGCGAAATAAGATTTGTTTATTGATGTTTCTCCCATCGGGAGGGAATTTATATTAGTCAAAGGTTGGACAACCTGAAGATTTTTAGTATTGAAATAGTCAAACAAGGCTCCGAAATATGATTCTCGAGTTGCGTCATCGCGACAAAACATGAATGCCATGATTGAAACAGATCGTGAAGGTAAGACCCCAGGATCCATCCTGTGTGGCCTAGTATACGCACCTGGATGTGCTCTGCTAGTAACTTTCCGTGTCTACGACGCGAAGAAAATCTCGGTGGACGCACTGGGTACCCTGAGAACTAATGGAACTCTTTCTTTGTAAGTCCTAAATGCGGCAAAATATTGGGTTAGACCAGGTCCCAGACTCAAGTCCAAGGTTGATTGAGTGTTATGTAGGTGACAAGTATCTGCTCCGGCAGTTAACTGGCCTCTTGATCCGTTAGAGCTGTCAGGCTTGTTAACCAAACACCCCTTGAGAGACAATATAATAAAAATTGTTTAATTGAGTACAGGGAAAAAGAGAAGTCGAAGATTGATCAAGTCGAAGATATGAAGAAATGAAGATTTGAGATTCAACACGAATCTGCAATTCTGGTAGAATCTCGGGGGCTACTGACAAGGGTATAGCCAATAAAGCCTATTACTTGTGTACCCCTGAGGCCCGTTAAGTTAGGCCCAGAGTAGTCATAGTCGAAATATGGGTCAGTATCGTATACGGGCATTGTAATATGTATTGAACCTGACCGGTTCCTTGAGACCCGGCCACCTATATAGAGGCCGGTCTGGGACAGATTGAGGGTAAGCCAAGTTGACCACCACGTTTATTCTCGATATACGCCATGTTTGACTGATCTTTACCTTCGAGTTCATACGATGCCCTATTCCCCCGATCCTAAGTCCTTCATCTTAGACATTTGTCAAGTTAACCCTTGTCAGTCACTCTCCCAAATTACTAGAGGGATGAACCCACTATCGAGCATAAATACTCCCTCTTGGAGAGCATGCAAGATCACAAATAACATAGACATGATAAATCAACAATCAACTTGACATAGTACTCTATATTCATCGGATCCCAACAAACACAACATGTATAATTACACAAACATGATCTTGATCATGATAGGCAGCTCACAAGATCTACACATGAGGCGCATGGAGGAGAAGACAACCATCTAGCTACTGCTATGGACCCATGGTCCAGTGGTAGACTACTCACGCATCACTCCGGAGGCTGGCATGGTGATGAAGAAGGCCTCCGGTGATGATTCCCCTCTCCGGCAGGGTGCCGAGAAGATCTTCTAGACCCTCCTGATCTCGGGTGACGACGGCGTCGGCTTGCAGTATATTTCATGGAAAAGTGATCTGTCCCCTAGGGTTTTCCCGATGAAGGGAATTTATAGGTGGAAGGGCGATGTCAGGGGGTGAACCAGGGGCCCACACCACCTAGTGGCGCGGCCAGGGGGTTGCTCGCGCCACCCTATGGTGCGGCCGCCTCTTGGTCCTCCTCCGTCTCTCCTATGGACTTCATCTTTGTGTCAGGTAAACAGGAACTTTGGATTTTGTTTCGTCCAATTCCGAGAATATTTCCGGTGTAACTTTTCTGAAACACAAAAACAGCATAAAACAGGAGCTGGCACTGTGGCATCTCGTTAATAGGTTAGTTCCAGAAATTGCATAAAAATGCCACGTAGTGTAAACAAAAGATAAAGCAATTGGTGTAAAACAAGCATGGAACATCAAAAATTATAGATACAATTGCAACATATCAAGCATCCCCAAGCTTAACTCCTGCTCGTCCTCGAGTAAGTAAGTGATAAAAAAATAATAAGTTTTGAGGTGACATGCACCCAACACAATCTTGATCAAGTCTATGTAAAGCATTGCTAGCTGAGATCAAAGTACTCTAAACATGGGCATAAGAGATATAATTCTAACCATAGAACTTAGCAACCATGTTACAACATGAAAAGAAACACAAACAAAAGATCATGAATAATAATGCATTGAAAGTCAATTGTTTATTTCGAGCATAGAGAAAACATAACAGAGTGGTATTCAGCTTCTCCCTCATGGAGTAGAAAAACATAAATGCATAGGACACCTTCAAAGTTCAAGAGGGTGACTAGATACAAATAATTTGAGAACAAGCAATACCATAATCATGAATCAATCAATAATAATTTTGGGACCATGCACATTATACTCAGAATGACGACTATGCTCTCTTAATCGGTGCATAAAGATAGAAGATGAAGACTCAACATAAAAGTAAAAGAGAGGCCCTTTCACAGAGGGAAGCATGGATTTAAAGTTTTATAAACCTTCCAAAAATTATGGTACTTATTAGCTTTGAGCTCTCATTGCCCCTATCATTGGCATCTTTAGTGGTTAAGGTTAATGTGAGTGCAAATATGATATATATGCTTGACAAGTCATAAGTTGAAAATATCATGTCCCTTGAGTACGAGTACTTAAACCATGCTAATCGACTTAGGTCCCAAGTAAGTTCTTATCATTGTAAGCATACATGTATCATTGAGAACGCCAACGGGGTACCTCCTGCCCGATGATATGGAAATTGTCCCACATCAAAATGACCAGACAAATAGACAATGAACACCTCGACATCTCTTTTATTTACCATTGGGTATAGATTTTTATTTTGAGATGCGTCATCAAATGTCCACTATGGTTATGCTGTAAATTTCCACCATGAATGATGCATGGTTTAGATTAGCGGCCCAGGCGTTTCTCTAACACATATACAAACTCCATAAACTCACAAGTTTCCAACTCCTTTCACACAGATAAGCATCCATAAACAAAAGATCATGATATCAACTAAATAAGAATAAGTGCAATGTTGAAAGTGTGCCCCATGACAGCATGGCTGAGCCAACTCCCAACTTACAACTTGCAAGCATATAGTCGCCATAAGAGAGCCACAATGGTCAAGTTTATTAAGTGAAAGAAAGTAAATGTGCCATCAATTTGGTGAGAGCTTTACTAACTAATTTTCTCATAACAAAAATTTTAATTTGGAAGATAGATAAAAGCATGATGAATATACTTGGAACAGCAAAATGCTAATAGGTAGATATGGTGGACACATGGGTAAACTTTGGCTTTTGGGAGTTGGATGCACGAGTAGAGCCCATACTCAGTACAGATGAAGGCTAGCAAAAGACTGGGAGTGACCAACTAAGAGAGCAATAACGGCCATAACCATGCATAGCGACAAAACATTATTAATCAAAGCATAAAGTGATATCACAAATCAAAAACCAAATGATCATAGAGGCTTGAGGCGACTGGTTTAAAGTCAAAACATGGTGTAAGCATGCGCCAAGTCAACCCAAATAAAGCATCAAAGAAGAATACCACAATAATATGCTTCTATGTGATAAAAACAATTCATGATTCTTTCAAAGGCACATTAAGCACTCTCAGTCATTTGAGACAAGTCATGCTACAAAAATAACTACTAAGCATATAATCAAAATAATATCTAGCATGACATGCTAAAGTCTAAGCAATAGTCTAAACAAGCTCCCTTTTGCATCACTATAAGCATGAAACATTTTACTCTTTTCCAACACCAATCAACCTATTTGAAACAACTCTCAAGGATGAAAAGCAACAAAGACCAGAGGTCTAAAAACACCTAGCTACAAAGAACTAACAAGTTCTGAACAAAAATAAAGGCAAAAAACAAAAGCTAAACGCAATACTAGGAAAAGAGAACACTCGTAGAACGATAAGAGTGAAAACTAGAGTGTTCTAGGCAATGAAAATGGAGTGTGTCTTCTCCAAAAGAAATATGTTGTGGTCCAACCATTTATTCCAGCAAACAAAACAAAATAAAACGGATAGCAAAAATAAAGACGCTCCAAGAAAAATACATAGCATGAAGCAATAAGAATATAGTGTCTTGAAAGATGACCTAATATTTTTGTTGATGAAGATGGGGTGCCATGGGGCATCCCCAAGCTTTGACGCTTGTACTTCTTGGATATTTCTTGGGGTGACATGGGCATCCCCAAGATTTATCTTTTGTACATACTTCATCTCATCTCATCATTCTCCTTTCACTACACTTGAAAACTTCCTTCATACAAAACTTCACACAATTCTTATTAGCAACATTAGTGTATACAAAATAGTAGATCCACTTTTGGTTCAGTTTCAACTCAAGTACAACACTTATTAAAACATTAGATACTGTAGCAACTTCTCTCAAAAGTTCCGTGATCAAAAGAACTCAAAAAGAAAGAGATCAAGAGGCAAATGCAAATAGTGGCAGAAATATGTCAAAACAGAACAGCTGGTATAGATCAATTATTTCAAAAATCTTCTACTGGTCAAATCGAAAAGTGCAAAACTAATGGAAGTTAGATAATAACCTCGGGCATGTGCACAAGAAATCTCAGATCAAAATGACGTTCTGGGAATTTTTATGAATGTTTACAGCGAAGCGCAGAAATCTGTTTCGGGGCATCAACTTCCCCAAATCTTACCTTCTTTCAATTAGAGGCTACTCTTGGGACAAAAACAAAATAAAAATGATAAGGAGAGGTCATTACAGTAGTAAAAACTTCCAAGACTCAACAAAAAGAAAAAGTACTAAAAATAAAACATTGGGTTATCTCCCAAGAGTGCTTTTTCTTTAACGTCTTTGAACTAGGCGCAGAAAGTAAGAATCAAGTATTTTCAAATGAAGAAGCATCAAGTTCATAATTTTCTCTAATGATAGAATCAAAAGGTAGATTCTTTCTCTTTCTAGGAAAGTGTTACATACCTTTCTTGAGTGGGAATTGATATCTAATGGTGCCTTCTTTCATATCAATAATAGCACCAACAGTTCTAAGAAAAGGTCTTCCCAAAATAATAGTACAAGAAGCATTGCATTCAATATCCAAAACAAGGAAATCAACGGGAACAAGGTTATTGTTAACCATAATAAGAACATCATTAATCTTCCCCAAAGGTTTCTTCTTAGCAACATCAGCAAGAGGAACATCAAAATAACAATTTTCTAACGGTGGTAACCAAGCATATCGTAAATTTTTCTAGGCATAACAGAAATACTTGCACCAAGGTCACATAAATAATTACAATCAAAATCATTCACATTCATCTTAATGATGGGCTCCCTACATCTTATAACTTTTGAGGAATAGAAACTTTTTGTTTTAACTTATCCTCTCTAATTTGCATGAGAGCATTTGTAATATGTTTTGTAAAAGCCATATTCTTAGAACTAGCATTAGGACTTTTAGCAAGCTTTTGCAAGAACAAAATTACTTCAGAGATATTGCAACCATCAACATCAAAATCATTACTATCAAAGGTAGTAGAACCATTGTCTCCCATACTCCAAAAAATTTCAGCACTTTTATTAGAAAAAGATTCCGTAGTTTTAGGCTATTTTGCACAAGGAGTAGAGATTTTCTCTACACCAATCACTCTACCATTAAAAGTAGGAGGCTTGCTAGCATTTGAAACAACATCACTAGTGGTGGTAATAGTACAAACTTTAGTCATATTTCTAGCAATCTCATCTTCTCTTTCCCACCTAGCATGCAATTCTGCTAACATCCTAACATTATCATCAGTGCTAACTTGAATGGCATTCAAAGTCTTGCTTTCTTTCACATCATGAGGCAAAACCTTTAATTTTAGAAGTTCAACATCAAGAGCAATGCTATCGACTTTAGAAGCAAGAACATCGATTTTACCAAACTTTTCCTCAACGGACTTATTAAAAGCAGTTTGTTTACTAATGAAGTCCTTAAGCATGACTTCGAGATAAGAGGGCGCGCTCCTATTGTTGTTGGAGGAATTAGCATAAGAATTACCATAACCATTACCATTAGTGGAAGTATACGGCCTATAATTGTTGCTACCAAAATTATTCCTATAAGCATTGTTGTTGAAATTATTATTTCTAATGAAGTTCACATCAACATGCTCTTCTTGAGCAACCAAAGAGGCTAAAGGAACATTATTAGGATCAACATGAGCTCTACCATTAACAAGCATAGACATAATGGTATCAATCTTATCACTCAAGAAAGAGGCCTCTTCAACAGAATTTACCTTCTTACCTTGTGGAGCTCTCTCGGTGTGCCATTCAGAATAATTTACCATCATATTATCAAGGAGCTTTGTTGCGGCACCCAAGGTGATGGACATAAAAGTACCTCCAGCAGTTGAATCCAAAATGTTCCTTGAAGAAAAATTTAGTCCTGCATAAAAGGTTTGGATAATCATCCAAGTAGTCAGTCCATGAGTGGGACAATTCTTTATCAAAGATTTCATTCTTTCCCAAGCTTGAGCAACATGTTCATTATCAGATTGTTTAAAATTCATTATATCACTTCTCAACGATATAATCTTAGCATGAGGATAATATTTTCCAATAAAAGCATCTTTGCACTTAACCCAAGAATCAATACTATTTCTAGGCAAAGATAGCAACCAATCTTTAGCTCTTCCTCTCAAAGAGAAAGGAAACAATTTAAGCTTAACAATATCTCCTTCTACATCCTTATACTTTTGCATCTCACATAGCTCAACAAAATTATTGAGGTGAGTAGCAGCATCATCAGTACTAACACCAGAAAATTGCTCCTTCATAACAAGATTTAACAAAGCAGGTTTAATTTCATAGAAATTTGCCTCAGGAGCAGGTGGCGCAATAGGAGTTCAGATGAAATCATTGTTGTTTGTGCTAGTAAAGTCACACAACTTGGTGTTCTCAGGAGTACTCATTCTAGCAAGACTAAAACAGATAAAAAAATAACAACTATAAAAGAAACTATTTTTTTGTATTTTTGATAAAAAAGATGCAAACATAATAAAATGAAGAAACTAAGAAAAACAATAACAAAGTAAAAAGATTGGAAGTGAGAGACTCCCCTTGCAGAAATCCTCTTTCTCCCCGGCAATGGCCAGAAAAAGTCTTGATGTCTCACAGGACCTGTTGGGAAACCCCAAGAGGAAGGTATGATGAGCACAACAGTAAGTTTTCCCTCCGTTATGATACCAAGGTTTAATCGACCAGTAGGAGAAAGAAACCACTTTCGAATGTTGTTGCTAGCTGACTTTGGCAACGGCGCCAGAGAAAGTCTTGCGCGTGGTGTCAGCGCCAGCAGCCACGTGGAACCTGCACACAACACAACCAAACTACTTTGCCCCAACTTACTATGAGGTTGTCAATCTGACCGGTTTGTTGTAAACAAAGGATTAGACGTATAGTGTGGAAATAAATGTTTGTTTGCAGTAAAGTAAACAGTGCTTGTAGTAGATAGTAATATAAATGTAAAAGAATGGACCAGGGTCCACAATTCACTAGAGGTGTCTCTCCACAAAAAAATAACATGCAGGGTAAACAAATTACATTTGGGCAATTAACAAAATAAAGAATGCATAGCAATGCATGTACATGTCATGAAGATCACTAAGAGATTCACTTGGGCATTACAACATAATACATAGACCGTAATCCAACTGCATCTATGACTAATAATCCACCTACAGGATATCATCCGAACAACCCTTGGGTATTAAGTTGCAAGCAATAGATTATCGCCTTAAGCAAAGTGTGTAATGTAAACAATACAAATGTCCTTGAACAAAATATTGTTGTTTTCTCCCTAGTAGCAATATCACATCTACAACCTTAGAAGTTATTGTCACTCTCCCAGATTACTAGAGGCATGAACCCACTATCGAGCATAAATACTCCCTCTTGGAGTCACTAGCATCTACTCGGCCAAGATATCTACTAGCAATGGAGAGCATGCAAGATCACAAATAACATAGACATGATAAATCAACAATCAACTTGACATAGTACTCTATATTCATCAGATCCCAACAAACACAACATGTAGAATTACACAAAGATGATCTTTATCATGATAGGCAGCTCACAAGATCTACACATGAGGCGCATGGAGGAGAAGACAACCATCTAGCTACTGCTATGGACCCATGGTCCAGTGGTGGACTACTCATGCATCACTCCGGAGGCTGGCATGGTGATGAAGAAGGCCTCCGATGATGATTCCCCTCTCCGGAAGGGTGCCGAGAAGAGCTTCTGGACCCTCCCGATCTCGGGTCGACGATGGCGGCGGCTTGCAGTATGTTTCATGGAAAAGTGATCCGTCCCCTAGGGTTTTCCGGACGAAGGGAATTTATAGGCGGAAGGGCGATGTTAGGGGGTGGACCAGGGGCCCACACCACCTGGTGGCGCGGCCAGGGGGTGGCCCGCGCCACCCTATGGTGCGGCCGCCTCCTAGTCCTCCTCTGTCTCTCCTTTGGACTTCGTCTTCGTGTCAGGTAAATAGGAACTTTGGCTTTTGTTTCATCCAATTCCGAGAATATTTCCTGTGTAACTTTTCTGAAACACAAAAACAGCAGAAAACAGGAACTTGCACTATGGCATCTCGTTAATAGGTTAGTTTCGGAAAATGCATAAAAATGACATGAAGTGTAAACAAAACACAAAGCAATTGGTGTAAAACAAGCATGGAGCATCAAAAATTATCGATATGTTTGCAACGTATCACCTATCTAAGGTTTGAAAATACAAAAACATATTTACTATCTTGCATCCACATATAAAACAAAAAACACCATTACCGCATTCTATTAGTTGCATATTATCTTAGTTTACCTTTCCCGCAGCATATTTAATTTATTGCATTTTTATTTATTTTATTTTATACCATATTTATTTTACTTACATTCACACCTTGTGCTTAACAACCACTCGGTGGAGTTGGGGACATAAGACAAGGAAATTGTTTTGTAGGTTGCTTGACAAAGAACGAAGAGAGCTTTTTCGACTGTTCCCGAGGGTTTGATATAAACCCTGAGTTTCCTCATGTGGAAAATTCACTCTTGCTTTAACACTCTGCACTTGGATTCCCAACGAGCTGGTACCTTGCTTAGTTTCTGAACGGATCATAAGGGCATCTAGAGGGGGGGGGTGAATAGGTGCTACTCAAATTTTAGTTCTTTTTCAATTTAGGCTTGACACAAAAGGTAAATTCTCTAGATATGAAAATAGGGTGAATTTACCTATATGACAATTATCAAGCTAAGCACAATACAACAAGTAAAGGCGGTAAAGGATAGAAGTAACCGAGAGTGCAGCACACTGAGGCAAGGATGTGATTCCCATAGTTCCTTCTTTTTTAGGGGAAGTACGTCTATGTTGGAGGGGGTGTGGTTGCCATAAAGGCCTAACCAACCCCACAAAGGGTCACCCTATTCTCCGGTGTGCGCTTCCGCCACAAAGGCCTAGCTCACTCTCCACTAAGGGGTTCCTCAAGGCGGAACCGGCCTTTACAAGCTTGGGGCACGCATCCACAACCGATTTGGAGCCTCCCAAGAACAACACAATGTTGTCAAACAACAAGTAGCAAGTTTATCAAATACACAAATCAAGGTCTAGGGTTCCAAGGAATCCCTAGACACAAATCCCTCAAGCAAATGACAGGGGAAAATGAATCGCATCGGTGAAGATGTAGATCAAGGCCTCCTCCTTCGATTCCCTGAAGATCAACGACTTTGGGTGGGTGAGGGATGAGATTCTTCTAGCTTGGTGGCTCCAACAATCTTTCTACACGACATGAATATTAAAGGCATTCAAGATTTTCTTTGCCTATACTCAAATCTACATATTCGACTATAGCCTCGGAGGCTACTCCCATCGTGAGCGCTGATTGCACAACCTGATGAATATTTCAACCATCAACAACTTAAAGGAGAATTTTTTTGACTCCAATATCGGTGGTAAACACCAGATAAAAGAATTTGACATTTTACTCCCATCGGGAGGGATTTACAAGTAAAAGAAGGAACCTGACAATTTTGGGTATTAGAACAGCCAAACAAGGCTCTTAAAAAATACATTCTCAAACCACGTCCGCCACGATAACATGTCTGAATGTTGTGGTCGCAAAGATCATGAAGGTAAGACCTCAAGATCCGTCCTGCATGGCCTAGTATTCGCACACAAATGCGCTCTTCTAGTACTTTTTCCGTATCCATGATATGAAGAAAATCCCGGCGGACGCGCTGGGTACCCTAAAAAATACTGGAATTCATGCTTTGGTAAGTCCTAAATGCGGCACAAGCTGGATTACGCCAAGTACTGAAATCGAGTCCGGGGACTCAAGTTTGATGTAGGTTATGAGTGTTTTCTCAGGCAATTAACTGGTTCCTGATCCGTCAGATGCACCAGACTCATTTACCAAAATCCCCATGAAAATAGAAAGTATGAAATATTAATAAATTATAAATTCTTCAGAAAAAGAAGTCAAAGATTTAATCATTCGAAGATTATTTGCAAGCCAAAGTTTGAAGATTAGAAATTCAACCCGAATCTATGATTCAGATAGAATCTACATGGGTACGCCTGCCAGGGCCCAAGGCATTGGTACCCCTGGGATATATTCGGGTTAAGGCCCATAGGAATTAAGGCCCGGGAAAAAAAACCCGATGTATGTTGTATTCGAATAATGAAACAATATGTAAACCGCCATATACGGTGAATTTGTATAGAACCCGACTATGACCTTGAGACCTGGCCACCTATAAAGAGGGGCCAGGAGAGGCCGGCCAGGGACACATTGAGATTAGGCTAGTAATACTAGCTTTGTCTTAATAACATCACAAGTTCTGTCTTGTTTGTCTCATCCTTTACCTTCGAGTTCATCTGACGCCCTCTTCCTTTGATCCTAAGTCCTTTTGTTTGACATGAGAAAAACATACGACACTCCGCAAGATATGGGCGGTATCGTAGCTCTCTCATTCGCACCGGGAACGGTAAAAAGGAAAGAAAGTGTGCTGGTGTGCCAGTGTATAATGATACACAGAGAAAACAAAGAGAGGGAAAAGTATTTCATTAATCATATTGATAACAAATACAATTCTCGAGCGCTCCGTGGTATGCTAGCGCGGCCAACCTGACTATAGTGATTGTGCGATCTCCTGGTTCCCAGGGCCTCGAAAGGCTCCCAGTGCATGATGGTGGTGGTGAAGTGTGTGGGCAGCGGCAGAGCCCATGTCCTCGTTGGTACATGCGCCACTGAAAACGTGGCCTTTGCTCCGGCCTCGCCGTTGCGTCTCGTCGGTCTTGAACGGCGATGATGAGTGTTGCTAAAGTAGCATGATCACTAGTAGAAAACATGCCTAATGTCCAGAACAAATTTGAGCTGTCCCGGTTGTGTTTTGATCCGGGACTAATGCTCATATTAGTCCCGGTTCAAAAGGCTATATGGGCTAGAAATCTTTAGTCCCGGTTTAAATGGGACCTTTAGTCCCGGTTGGAGATACGAACCGGGACTAAAGGGTTAGTGACCTTTAGTCCCGGTTGGTACCTCCAACCGGGACTAAAGCCCCACCCTTTAGTCCCGGTTGGTGTTACCAACCCGGACTAAAGGGTCTCCCCCAATTTTCCTCTCATGCCTACCCCCCTCCCCCCCCCGCGTAAAAAAAATGTCTAAAAAAATTAAACGAAAATGATAAAAACTTCAAATTTCAAAATCCTTTGACATGCATGTACCTCATGCAACTAACTTTTATGGAAAATTTGAAAATTTATTTTTTTTGCAAAAAAAGGTTGTTCGAAATTAAAACGGCTCTAACTTTTGCATACGGACTCGAAAAAAACGTATAATATATGAAAAATTATCTACACAAAATTTTACATCCGATTTCAACTGCCTACGGCCGTTTGCACAATTTCTTGTTTCTCGAAATTCCAAAGGGAAATATGAAAGCAGGAAGATTTTAGTTTTTGTTAGAAAAATGAGAAAAAATGATTTTTTAAAGGATTTTTTAATTTCTTTAGTTGTTTCTTCCAATTTTTTAGTTATTTTGAAGTTTTTTACTAATTTTGGAATTTTTAAAGTTTTTTGAATTTTTGTTTTTTAAAATATTTTGAGTTTTAAAATTAATATTTAAATTATGCATAAAGATTATTTGAAATTTATTACTTAATCATTGTTGCTTATTTTTGAAATTATTTAGAATTTAAAAAAGTAAAATTATATGTTATCAAAGTCTAAGGGTTAATGCAATTCATAGCATAGTATTATCAAGAAGTCGCGAGCACAGTCTTGAAAGCTAGTAGAGAAGGAATGGAGAAGTTAAGCGTGCTGAGTGTGGAGCAGTGTGAGGATGGGTGACCGGCCGGGAAGTGGGACCACAAGTATATACTTTGACATGAAGAATAGGGGTGATGATTAGAGGGGAAACTGTCAAACAAATCAAAAATAGGAAAATTCAAGAAAATCCGAAATAATCTGAAACTTTTTTTAAAAATATTTAAAAATGACAAAATGACCTTTAGTCCCGGTTGGTAACACCAACCGGGACTAAAGGGTTCTCCAGCCCACAGCGCTCAGGACAACCACATGGAGAACCTTTAGTCCCGGGTTATGACACAACCGGGACTAAAGAGTAGGACCTTTAGTCCCGATTAGTTAATCCTGGTTGGTACAACCGGGACTAAAGGCCCTTACCAACCGGGATTAAAGACCGTTTTTCTACTAGTGGATGCAGTCCGCTTAGCTTGGACTTCCTGATGACTTTAACGGCTTCATCGGGGTGTGCAAGGGGCATATGCCTTGTGAGAGTAAATTTAAGAGACCGGCATCGGTATAGAACCGACACCTCGCAGTCTAAGTCGGCTTAGGAGAGGTGCTCGACGCCTTGTCTAGCCCGGTGCCGAGTACACGGCAGCCGGGGTAGAAGAAGGCACCATCTCACAAGGTGGAGGAGTGATGTCGAAGTCGTTGTCGGCCGACTCGTTGGCGCATGCCTTGCCAGCAATCTCTTTGCATGATATGCACGTACGAGAGCCTTCACGTACGCATGCTTGTATGGTTGGTATGCGGCCATGCATATACGATCCTTGATTGCTGCTTGCTGCCGTCTCTGATGCACGTGTAGCTTTGCCCGATCGACAGCGGACGGATGACGAAGACATGTCAGCAAAGTCGAGCGGAACCTGTACGCCATGCACCGAACGCCGGGCCGCACCTGTACTCCGGCCTGTACTGCCGGGGCAACCTGAACCTATACGCCGGGGTCGGAAGGCACCTTGAGGCTTGATCTGAACCTGTACGCCGTCTTCAACATGCACCCAAAGTTGAGTAGCGCTTGTACACCAGGCAAGACGTCCAGTCGCGAGCTGATCGTGTGCGCTAGACTAAACTGTGCAAATCGGCCGAGCCTGCGCCGGCAATGAGCCACTACCGGAGATGCAGTCTTTGTCGTGTGTGCGTTGAACACGGCGGAGGTGTTTTTGGACACGGCAGAGGGTCTGCCGTGTGCAGACACACGGCATAGAAAACATGGCAATGATTACGACGGCAGACCCTATCTGCCGTGTGTACTGGTCCAAAGAACACGGCAACCCTCTGCCGTGTGTCTAGTTTACGTGCACGGCAATATAAAGTGCCAGCGGGCTCTGACGCACGAGGTGTGGGACCAGACGCTTCCGTGTGTCTTGACGGGACACAGCAAACCCTCTGTCATGTGTTCAGAGTTTGCCATGTGCTTGTTTTGACTGGACCAGCGCCTGCGTGGACCATGTGGGGTCGACGTGGGACCCCTGTTTGCCGTGTGCACGATCTACCGTGTGTTTTAACACAGCACTATGGCCATTTAGGCCACAAATAACATGCCAGGTCTACAGTTTCATGACACATGTCCTGTCTGCCGTGTTCCAACACACGGCAGAGGACTTTCGGCAGGTTTGTCGTGTTCCAGCACACGACAAAGGTGCAACATTCCACCTTTTTTGCTTGTTTTTGCTGCATCCCTACATTTAAAATACAAATTCACATATATTTGTCACATATATCATTCACATATGGTACCAAATCATCACATATAAATAAATATCGCTGGATCAAACAAATATGTGACCAAATAGTACTTATCCACCATCACGTGCATAGATAGCAATGTTCACAAGTAGTATATAGATACCAATATTGACAAGTAGTTCACAAGTCATGCATAGAGTCATATAGTCATAGATATAGCCTCCGACACATGGATACAAGAACAACTTCACAATGGCATAGATCCAAGTCCTTGACCAATACTACAAAATCGAAAGCATAATTATGAGAAACATTGAGATAGTAGTATCCAAGTCCATGAACTATTAGTCATATCATTTGTACATGTTCAAGATTTTGGCAACTAAAATTATGGAGACAAGCACAACTCCACAACGACATGATATATTTGAGTTCTATATTATGGACTAGTTCTACGAACTAAAATTCCACAAGTGTATGATGGAGTAGGTCTAGATTGTGGACTAGGTCTATATTAAGTTTTTTTTCTCTATGGATTAAATTTTCACAAGTGCACTAGGAAGCAATATGGCAACATTATGCTATGTTTTTTCTCTATTATGGACTAGGTCTAGATTTTTCACATGTGTACAATGCACGAGAGGAGCACAAAGATAGGACAAGTCACCTTCTAGAATAGCTTGTTGGCTAGGCTATCATTGCTGATGTGTGGTTGACCTCCCGCGTCCGTCATCTCGGGGGAGGTTTGCATGGCGGAAATCCCAGCACTAGGTGGAAACTGATGTGGTGCCATCATCTCCGGGGCGCTTTGCATCGGGGGATACCCATTGGGAAAAGTAGCACTAGGCCAAAATTGATATGGTGCAGACGGGAAAAGCTAGCAAATGGAATAGAATTTCTTGTTAGACAATATTAATAGAATTCTGAGGATTGATTGACAATAGGAAATACAACTTACCCATGGCCCCAAGGGACAGTGGAGGGGGGAGCAGAAGTAGGAGTACCATGCGAAGACGAGGTACTAGATGCGTCCATGGCCTGCAAATCAACACATGCGGAGGTATGAGGTTACTAGATGAATGGAATTGATATTATTCTTGCCTACTAAGAAACTCACCATTAGTCGCTAATCACAATATGCAAACGTCTGTTGCATCATGGCGTTCATCGCATTCTACTGCTCCTGCACCTAGCTTCGGCCTGGGCCTCCTCTCGTAGTCTGATCTGTTCGGCCAACTGAGCCTACATTGTGGCATCGCAATGTCATCAATGTCATTGCAAGTCAAGTGAAGAAGACCGAGAGAGACGAACATACCTGAACCTCGGCGAGTGTTGCAAGAGAAGGCGACGGGCGAGTCTCTACACCGGGATTGGAGCTCATCCTGGTTCTACGGACATCGGAGAGAGATGGAACGGTCAATGGATCAATAGCGCTGTGACCAATATATAGGCGACCATTCTTCTTCCCTTGTCCCGCAAGCACGGCAACCTAAGAGTGTAGAAGCACAACAAGTATGGCTAAATCTCTCCACAAGTGTACTACGGAGGAACTATTGACAAGATCCAGATGTGTAACCTCGGCGTCAAAGGGCGCATTGTAAGGGTCGAAATCCTCTCCGTACTTCTCCTTGTACTTCCTCTCATACGCTTCCTTCCTCTGCTCCCCCCATGTTGAGGGACGTACCCATAACAGGATCCGGCGGGCCCTTCCTCTCATGGTAGCACTAGTGGAAAAAGGGCTATAGGTGGCGCATTTTTTTTCTTATGCGTGGCGCATATGGAATGCGCCACCAATGGCACGCCACTAGTAACAGTTTATTGGTGGCGCATTTGCCATATGCGCCACGCATAATTTGCTTATGCGTGGCGCATATTGCTATATGCGCCACTAGTAGCCTTTGAAAATTCAAAAATTTCAAAAAATAATTTAAAAATCGAAAAAAACCAATTTTTTTTTTGAAAATCATAAAAATCAAAATAATGTGAAAAAACTATTGTATTTGAATTTTTTGAGGATTTTATCACATGAGGAACATTTTCAAATCACACCGAATTTCTTGACTTCCCGGTAGGTCACCCATCCTTAGACTACTCCGGGGTGAGCACGCTTAACTTCTCCATTCTATTTGCATGAGCTGTCCCTAACCTATCCAAGTTCTTATTGATATTACTATCATATCAATCCTCTTAAGGCCTATGTGTGCTTGTGTATATATATGTGTATGTGCATATATGTGTGTGTATTTGTGTATATGTTTGTATATGTGTATATGTATTATGTATATGTGTGTGTATATGTGTATGTATGTCCACGTATATGTGCGTATATATGCGTATATGTGTGCGTATAAGTGCATATAAGTGCGTATATACGTGTATATGTGTGCGTATATGTGTGTATATGTGCATATATATATGTATATGTGTATGTACGTCCGTGTATATGTGCGTATATGTGTGTATATGTGTATGTACGTCTGTGTATATGTGCGTATATGTGTGTATATGTGCGTATATGTGCATATATGTGTATGTATGTTCGTGTATATGTGTGTATATGTGTGCGTACACATGTGCATATATGTGTATGTACGTCCGTATATATGTGCGTATATGTGTGTATATGTGCGTATATATGTGTATATGTGTGCGTATATGTGCGTATATGTGTGTATATGTGTATGTACGTTCGTGTATATGTGTGTATATGTGTGTACATGTGTGTATATAACTAATCCAAAAGTTTAATCCAATAGAAATTATGATATAAAAAAAATAAAAAAAAATTGAAAATATAAAAGTGCGAAAAAGTCTATTTTCCCTTTTGAATTTTGAGATTCTAAAATTTGTCGAAACGACCATAGGTGGTTGAATTCGGATGTAACTTTCCGTTCTGATACTTTTTCATATAAAAAACTTTTTAATCCGACTTCGTATGCAAAAGTTATGGCCGTTTTACCGAGACATAAAGTTTTTTTGTAAAAAATATCAAAATTTATTTTTATTATTTTTATTACTTACTAGATCACATAACATAACTAAATCTGATTTTTTGAATTTTTTTCAAACCTTTTAACATTTTCCTTTATTTTTTAAAAGACTAAAAAGGCGACCCACGGGGGGGGGTGGGTGGCGGGTGAAAAAAATTCCTCCAGTTATGCGTGGCGCATATGGCAAATGCGCCACACATAACTAGAGGATATTTTGTCGACGACCTTTTTGGTGGGTCCCGCCAGTTATGCGTGGCGCATTTTAAACAATATGCGCCATTAGTAAGAAAATTATTAGTGGAGCATATTTGCAAATGCGCCACTAGTAAATACTAGTGGCGCATATTAAATAATATGCTCCACTAATAACACATCTATCTATAAGCCTTTTTCCACTAGTGTAGCTATTCCAAAACCTAAAGAACTGGGGCTCCACGCCCGTCGCAAGTGTCTGCAAGAGAGAGAATAAAGGATGAGTGACAAGAAACGCCAATGTGGATAAAATGATAACTTGACATGAAGAATAAATAATACATTTACTCACCTTTTTCTGGTAGTAGACTTGAAGGGTTGCGCTGCCTTGACGGTGTGTTCCACCGCCCATCATAGCACGTCGTGCTTTAGCTTCATTGTGCTTCTTCCAGTACGCAGGGGAGGTCCACCATGCTACCATCCTCGCAAAGCACTGCTTCTTCGCACTGCAATACCGAGGAACCGCCTAGAGACAGAAAATATACACTTAATGAAACTAGAGATGACATCCAACTAGTCGATAGTAATCGATATGCATTTACCTGCATGTACTGCCATGGCTCGAAGTACTTCACCGCCCGGGCTTTGGCCTTTGTCCAGTGAATCCACCGGTACTCGGCATACCAATTGATGATGCACTGAACACGCGCCTCGTAGTGCATGTCGGTGACTTGCTTCTAGGCTACTTTGACTGCCACCTTATGGCAATCAGCCCAGTATGCCTCGTGTGGCTTGAAGTATTGCTACAAAAGCATTCATAAAGGTCAAAAAGGAACAAAGTTACTATTTACAATTAGGGTCAGCATTGGAGTTATTGAATGATGTGAAATCGTAGAAACTTACCCAAAATGTTGCCAGCACCCGCTGCTGGGCGTTATCCACTGGAAAATCATCCTCCTCATTAACCACCGGATGACCAGTGGGTAGCTGTAGTGCTTCCAAGTCCAAGCTACTGTGATTATTCCATCAGGCATCGTCACCAACCAAGGGAACTTGTCCCTAACACAACATCCCATGATTCTCATGTAGGCGCGCTCTGGGGGTGTACGACTGTCGAAGTGGTAGGACCTACAATTTCTTCCCACCATTCCTCGTCTACTGCAAAAATCATCTTGTGAAGGTTCCAACCAAATCCATTTGCTCTACTTCTATAGTACTTCCATGCTAAGTACACATATTTCATTGCATCCCATCGGTTTTTGAATTATTTTCTAGTGTAAGCTCTTTTAGTTCTTTGATAAAACTTCTTCAGCTCAAGGTTTTTGTAACCCGTGTTTCTCAAAAATGCAGTTGGTCTATTACCATCTAATGTCTCTTGAGCACAAATATCACAAAAAACTAGGGCTGCAAGTGCATCCCAATTGGCTTTGGGTTGGTTCTTACTTTCTTGTTCCATCTAAACATACATGAATAACAAGCAAATTATAATGGGCGGGAAGTAAATACACAATCATAAATTACATATGCATCTCATAAACCACAATCTGATCTAAATCTTCTAATACTTAACGAAGTATGCAAGCCTCAAATCATTCCAAATTCATAATGTAAATAATACATGCATACACACATATTCAAGCCTCAAAACATTCCAAATTCACAATGTAAATAATACATGCATACACATAAATTCAAGCCTCAAATGATCTTCTAAAAGATGACAGTGTGCTCACCTTGCTCCTGTCTAGTGACTTGCGTACCAGTAGGTCGGGGTTGGGGTCAAGGAGGCAGCAGGTCGGGGTCGGTGAGCAGGCAGTAGATCAGGGTCGGGGAGCAGGCAGCAGGTCGGGTCGGGGTGGGGGAGGCAGCAGGTCGGGCCGGTGGCAACCCTTGGTCGGGGTCACCGTCCTTAGTCGCCGGAAGCACAAACTGGGGACGCCAGCGGCAACGGAAGCTCGGGTGGCCGAGCTAGGTCCTCATCGCCGGTCGGGTCGGGCGGAGAAGAGGCCGGGGGTAGGGCACCCGACGAGAGGAGCACGAGGAGCAGGGTCTTGGGGGCGGCGATAGGGCGCAGGTCAAGCCGACGACATGACACCCTAACCGCCTCTCCTGTTGTTTCTACGCGACGGGATGAACGGGGAGAAATGGAATGGTTCCTGTCTTGTTTGCCTATTTTTGTAAAGGGCAAGCCATTTATATACCCGATGACATTCTGGCCATAATATGTCGTAGTTCAGTGGCAGTAATTGATGGAAGGTTTTACAAGCTGCGGAACTACTAGAAGTAGCTCTGAGAGTGCTTATAAGCTTGTAGTGCAAATTTAGCAAGCGTTTGTAAAAGCCTAAACTCAAATATTAGGTGTTTATTTGTGCTTTTGCTTTTTATATAGGACGAGCTACAGCCCAAACAAACATGGCCTAACCTGTTTAAGAGCTGCGTTCGAAGGGCTGCTACCGGACATGCTCAAGCCACCACCACCTTTCCTCGCCGGCCATCAGGAAGCTAGTATCACTCTCTCCTCCTCCCCTCTCCTCTCCGCGCGAGACAAGAACCAACTCGCCCATGCAGCCGCCCGGCCGCGAGATGCACGGCGGCGTCGGCGGCGGACAGGACGACTTCTTCGACCAGATGCTGTCCGCGCTGCCGACAGCCTGGGCCGAGCTCGGCTCCGGCAAGTCCCCCTGGGAGCTCCCGGGCGCCGGCGGAAGCGGAGACGGAGACCCCGCGTTCGACGAGTCCGCCCTCCTAGCCTCCCGTCTCCGCCACCACCAGATCAGCGGCGCCGGCGCCGCCGCCGGGGGTTTCCTGCCGCTGCCTCTGTTCACGGACCGGTCGCGGGAGGACTTGCAGGGAGCGAGCCAGGGTCTGTATGATGGGTTCGGAGCCGCCGGAATGCATGGCGCCGCCGCCGCGCAGCAGCCGTTCGGGCAGGTGCGCCACAGTATCATTCGGTGTCCAGTTTTGGTTCAGGTTCGTGTTTGATCAGTCGCGCTAAGAAAACTCTTGCCTTTTTTCCCCTGACGTCCAAGGCCGGATCAATGCCGGCGCCACCACCGCCGGCAGCGCAGGGCGGAGCGGCGGCGCCACCGCGGCAGCGGCAGCGGGCGAGAAGGGGGCAGGCCACCGACCCTCACAGCATCGCCGAACGTGTATCCCCACCACCTTTCTTTTCTTCCCCCAATTATGGTTTCCTACATGTCTTACACTTCTACTGTTCTTCAATTCCACAATTGCTCGACATATTACTTCACTTTGACCAAATGGCCTGTCACATTCTCATAATCTCACTGCAAAATTTGGCATTTTGGGTCAAATTTTTGCTTTCAACAACTGTGACCTGTTACACTTACTGAATTTTTTGGCATTTGTTCAGAATGTTGGTTTCAGCAACAAGAGGAACCTATGATGGAACTATGTTTTCCTGCTCACTCTTTCCATGTGTCCGTTTGCAGCTCCGCAGAGAGAGGATAGCGGAGAGGATGAAGGCGCTGCAGGAGCTGGTCCCAAGCGCCAACAAGGTGACACAAAACCTCCTGCCTTTCCTACTTCCACTTTTTCCTTTTTCTCTCTTCTTTCCACTCTCTTTGAGCAAAGCAGGAAGCTTTCCTGGAATTGTGGTGAAAATGCATCCATGTTTCCTGCATTATTGCTCTGGAGTAAAGCTGGTTTATCATAGCATAGCGTGTGATGCTATCTCGTTTGTGTGATTTGTAAAATAGCCAGTGCATGATGGAATAGGAAAGCATGGTAGTTGGTTCGTTACTCTTAACTAATTGCCGGGATAAGGCGACCTGTCGGACCTCGATTGGAGGATTGATCTGGCTTAGTAGTTTAGTAAATTCTAACTGGTGGCAGTAACTGAAAAGCAGGCACCGATAGTAAAAGGAAGATCAGTCATGGTGCCAAGGGGAATGAAAATGTTCTGCCCATGACCAGTCTAGAAAACATTAGAGTCGGACTTGAACTTGAATATTGAACATCGTGAGGAGAACGACAGATAAATGGGGGGTTCCATATATCATATACATGTTTGAACTTGACTCCATGCGGGCTAGAAAACACTAGTCGGGCAGACAGGGACATTGTCTAGTGTTGCAGCTTCTTGGATTCTCCATGACCTGGATGGGCAGCGCAGTCCCCACCACCTCATGCCATGGTTGATACTTCTGAACCTTCCAATGGCACATGTGCTATCCTTTTTTGCATAATTTTTAGTCGCTGTTTAGAGTATCTAGAGTGGTAGCAGATGTCATTTGCTTGGCTTTTGGAATAAAAACTTATCTCAGTTGTCATTTCTTAGCTGACACAGCTGCCATAATGCAAACTAGAGTAATTCTACAGCCCTTTTGCTAGAATAACAATATGCAATTTTTGTTGCAGACCGACAAGGCATCGATGCTCGACGAGATCATTGATTATGTGAAGTTCCTCCAGCTCCAAGTCAAGGTAATTCTTCCTTTCTGCACCTAGCCTAGGTTACAAATAGTCAATGCGTTTATGAATGTTGCTAGTCAGTTGGCTCCTTAAAACATGGAGATCGTGAACCCTTATCAGATGTAATGACTGTGCAGGTTCTCAGCATGAGCCGATTAGGTGGAGCTGCTGCAGTTACCCCTCTGGTTGCTAGCATGTCATCAGAGGTACGTGCCTTACACGATCTTCCATTTTGGATAACTTGTGAACAGAAAATTTGGGAAAACTACATCTCTGAGAACAACTTAAATACATAGTATTAACATATAGCCTCACACCATCGCTTGCATATGTGGGCCAAGGTTTCTTTAATCCTGAAATCCGCTAATGACGTTCATTAGATCACAAAGTTTACATGGAAAGTGTTAACCTTTTGACCATCGGTTCGGCGCAAATACTATAAGTATGTCATCTTTGAAAGTTGGTGCATTGATTCTGGCTCATTTAACTTTTAGTTGTGTATGAAAAAAGATGATTATTTTACTAAGGTGGATCCCACTTGAAGTCCATGTAATAGAATATATAGCTATGTAAATTCTTATTATAAATTGCAACATTGGAATTTGGAGGACTGCAAGTCCCGGAAAAAGTGCTACTACAACGAATAGTATGCCTATAAAAATTGCATGCATCAAACTGAAAGGATGCCATGAAATTGCTCAAGGAACTTATCAATTAGTGGGTGCCAACACGACAAAAAAAGGGTTGAAAGGAATCTTGTCAGTTCAAGAACATGAGAAATTGAGGTGGAAAGGAGAACACGCTTGAAAAGGTGACCACAATGTACCAACCTACTAATCAAGCATTTAGGCTGTAAGGAGCTACTACTCACTAAGGACAATTCCCACTCCTGAACATACCCCAGCTCTACAGGTCAACCACCCAGATTTGAAAAAACACCCATCATCTTTTCTTTCTCGAGTTATCTGCTAAATTGCCACTACAATAACATTTAAGTCTGACTTGCAGGGTAACGGAAATGGAAACGGGACTGGCAGCAGTGGAGACGGCAATGCCGCAAATGGCAACAACGCCGACGACAATGGGGGCAGCACCTTGCAAGCGACGGAGCAACAAGTGGCAAGGTTAATGGAAGAGGACATGGGCACAGCCATGCAGTACCTGCAGGGCAAGGGGCTTTGCCTGATGCCAATCTCCCTTGCCTCTGTCATCTCCTCCGCAACCTCATCATCACTCCGCTCCACCATCCGCCCTGTCGGACCCCTACCTGAAGGTGGTAGCCCTAAATCGCCTCAGCTGGTGAACGGCGTGGGCGCTGATGAGTCCCTGACCATCAAGAGCGGCAGTAGACAGTGAAAGTGGACGCCCATTCTAACCGGACTCAGAAGATCGTTAGATGTTGCTTCTTTCTCTTCTCCCGACTGTTTGTTCATAAGAAATGATGTTTAATCATGCAACCTTTAGTTCTAACTTTTTTTTTCTCTTATGTCTAATAGCTTCTCTAATATATTTTTCTCCTTTTGGGGGCTACAGTTGATGTTCTCTTTGAACGGATCGTATGGGCACCTAGAGGGGGGGGTGAATAGGTGCTACTCAAAATTTAATTCTTTTTCAATTTAGGCTTGACACAAAAGGTAAATTCTCTAGATATGCAACTAAGGTGAATTTACCTATATGTCAACAAGCAAGCTAAGCAAGATACAAGTAGTAAAGGCAATAAGGATAGAGGTAACCGAGAGTGGAGCACACGGAGACACGGATGTAATTCCTGTAGTTCCTTCCTTTTTAGGGGAAGTACATCTACGTTGGAGGGGTGTGGTTGCCACAAAGGCCTAACCAACGCCACAAAGGCTCACCCTATTCTCCGGTGCAAGCTTCCGCCACAAAGGCCTAGCTCACTTTCCACTAAGGGATTCCTCAAGGCGGAATCGGCCTTTACAAAACTTGGGGCACAACTCCACAACTGAATTGGAGGCTCCCAAGCACCACAAAGATCTCAATCAACAAGTATCAAGATTTCAATCACACAAACAAGGTCAAGGGACACAAGGGAACCCAAGACCAAAGGGCCCTCAAGCAAATGAGAGGGGAAATCAAATCGCTTCGGTGAGGATGTAGATCAAGGGCTTCTCCTTCGATTCTCCAAAGATCAAGAGCTTTGGTGGGTTGAGGGAGGAGATCTTGCGAATTTGGTGGCTCCAAAAATGGTGTTCTTCTTGCACAGATCGAGCAGCTTGAGGTTGAAGAAGGGGAGGGGTATTTATAGCCCCTCCCAAAATGTAGCCGTTGCTGACTTGGAGGGGCGGATTATCCGGCCAAAGTTGGGCCGGATTATCCGCCCCCCCTATCTGGGTGACGCCGCTTCAGGTCCTTAGCCGAATTTGGGGTCGACTTCGGGGGGGGGGGGGGGGGCGGATTATCCGGCCCCCCTATCTGGGTGACGCCGCGATAAGTCCTTAGTCGTTTTGAGCTCTCGCCTGGGGGGGGCGGATTATCCGGCCCCTGGCCGGAATATCCGGCCCCCTATACTGGGTGACGCCGAGCCAGGTCCTTAGCAGTTTTTCGGCCACTCCCCAGAGGGGGCGGATTATCCGGCCACCCCTGGCCGGATAATCCGGCCTGGCAAATCCTGAGCTGATAATCCTGCACAACTTAGCACACACTTAATATCCCTAATGTTGTTATCTAACACACAAAATCTGAGGGAAACAAAGTTTGCACTTTCAATCTCCCCCTTTTTGGTGTTAGATGACAACACTAGGATTTGCAAGAAGGATCGAATATTTCAAACAACAAATATTTGAGCAAGATAAGGGGCTCCCCCTAGAAGTGTGCATCTTCACCATTGAGTTTAGAGGAGACATACCATTGCATAGATAACTCAAACATTATGGAATTCCGAATATGATAATACGATATACCGGACAATAATTCCATAGCCATTTCACCAATAACCATGAGCTCATAAAAATAAGTGAACAACACATAATGATCCACATAGCATATTAAGAACATATAACATAGTCTCATACACCATATGGTAGCAAATAAACGACACGAAGTTCAACCACACACAAAGTTCAACTTAAGACAAACGAAATAAGAAGAAACACAAGCGCCAAAGAATGATAACGCGCAAGCTTGTGTTTCCACCCATGCAAATCCCGTAATATTCCTAATAGAACTACTTATCCCCCTTTGGCATCAAGACACCAAAAAGAGAGAAGAGCGATGCTACACGTCCCGAGGAATCAATCCTCCAAGTCATCGAAGTCGCCGGAGTCCACATCATCATAATCTCCGCCATCACCCTCGTCAGCTCCAGCATCTTCATCCTCAGCCTCAAAGTCCTCCTCAGCCTCAAAGTCCTCCTCAGCCTCTGCACGAGCACCTCCTGCGGGAGCATCTGGAGCATCAAAGAGATGTTTCTGCATATCCATCCAGTTGTAGCGATCGGTGTTCCAAGCATCATAGGACACAGGAGCAGTAGGAGTGGGATCTGCGGTCTGAGCACCACTGAGACGGTGAAGGATCAGCTGCTGAGTGTCCTGGATGCTCTTCCTCTCAACATAGGCCTGGTAGTTCTCACGGTGGATCTCGACCTTCATGCACAGAACATTCCGCTCAAACCAACTGAGCTTCCTCACCTCCCTGGACATAGCAGATGCAGCAGTCCTCTGATCACGGGCAGTAGCACTTGTCCTCGCATCAGCCATGAAAGTGCCTGGATATGCAGCTGAAGGAGCAGATTTCGCCTTTCTCTTGACATACATCTTCTTGACAAGGTGCTCCACATAGTCATCATGGATATCATAATCTCCAAGGGCATGCTTGATGAGTAGCATGATGTATGGAGCATATGGCACAGTGTTCCTCTGAATGATAGCATCCTTGATCTCATAGAAGATAAAATCCATCACATCAAGGGTAAAGTCCTCAGCAGGGTCAGTCGACGTGGCACACTCATGAGCAAAAGCAAGGAGGTCAACCAGAGAGGTGCGAATGGCATCATTGTTGCCACCACTAGGAGCAATGTTCTCCCTGAAAATGCGGACCAGCTGATCATAGAGCGGATGCAGTCCTTGGATGAAGCCCACAGTGCCGGTGGAGTCATAGAGATCATACAACTTATCTTTATCAGGCTTGGTCCCCGGATTGTGAATACGGCGACCCACTGGAGTGTCTCCATTATATGCATACCCCAAGAGAGAGGCAAACATAGCAAAGTCCGATGTACACTCATGCTCGCCGGTCATCCACTTCATAGACTTCTGAGCATTTGGCAGAATCACAAGGGTAGCATAGAACTGCTTGATGAGACCGGGATTATAGTTGCACTGAATGTTGGCCAACCCCATCAAACCCAACTTCTCAACCACAAAAACTGCTTCATCAAAATAAGACTTGCTGCGAAGGTGATCAAAATCAATTGGATGCATCGGGCGACAAGGATTCTTGAAAGGCTCATAAACATCACGGAAAATCCCCCACTGCTTCTCATTCCAGAAACCACGGTCTTCAATCTCTTCATCTCTTGGTGAGGCGTACCAATTGTTTCGCCGCACAAGAATGTACTCGGCCTCGGGCATGCTCCTGTAGTTAGGACGTGTTGCTTTGCCTTTGCGACGGCGGGCTTGAGCCTTGGCAGCCTTCTCTTTCTCAGCTTTCCTAGCAGCTTCCCTCTGTTCCCGACGGATAGCAATCTCATCCACAAGAACTCCTTCCTCATTCCGAACAAGCCGACGCTTGCGCTTCGGCAAACTCGGACCACCTGTGAAAGAGATATGCACGGAGAGCATGGGGATAAGCGTATGCACACGAGTTACGGAAAGAATCAACGAATCATGAAATATGAACAAGCAAACTTCACCTAATGAATCAAATTGACAGCAGCAAATATAAAAAGAGACAAAAAAAATCCCAGGCCGGATTATCCGGCCAGGGGGGGGGGGGCGGATAATCCGGTCCCTCGAAAATTTCTTCTACAACTTGCTGCAGTGACCAATTTGATAGATCGGGGGAAGGATTCATACAACATGATTCATAATAGAGGAAAACAACAACTAGAGGGCAATATCACCAAGAACATGCAAGGGTAAAGTCACATCCTAGGAATAGAACAATACCCGCATCCATTGCGAAATCGGCTTGGTGAATGTCTTTCAGAGGAGGAGGAGAGCAACCTCCGAAGAAATCCGGCCAAGGGGTTGGCCGGAGCTCCGGCGGCGGCGACGGGAAGGAGGCGGCGGCGGCTGGGAACTCCTGGAAGGGGTGGGGAAGGAACTGCCCTAGGGCAGCCCGACCCTGCCCCTTATATACCCAGGTGCCACTTGGGCCGGATTATCCGGCCAGGAGGGGGCGGATAATCCGCCCCCCCGGATATTCCGCCCAGGGGGGCGGATATTCCGGCCTGGGAGCCAGAAAACTGGCCAACTCAAAATTTTCAAAAACAGATGTTGTTTTGATGAAAAATCTGAACTCGTGTGCATGGATTAGATGTCTTGAGAGAGGATGGCTTAGGTGAGAGAGCAAACATGGTGTGGTTCTCGGCACTTAACATTGCAAGAGCAAATCGACTAAAGATCCAATGCAAGTGCCTTCCCATATAAAAAAAAGAAAATAACATCGAGAGAGAACACCAAGACCTCAAATAAGATATGCAAGGAATCAACTCTTCGTAAAGAAGAGGTCGGTGGCCGAAGCCACCATGTATGAGTGTTATGGCATTGGACCGCGAAGATGTATCTTGGGTCCATAACCACTACTCATCATTGAAGCTCACATATCACAAAAATGATATAAAGAGAATGATATGATTACTATTGGCATTATGGGGGGAGGGATAGCCCAATTAATTAGGACCGCACTCCCCCTATCTCCATGCCCACACCTAAACCAAACAAGCATTGAAATATAGGTGTATTTGCAAGATGTTCAAGCCACACTCCTTGAATCGATGATATTTAGCTCATTCCTCAAATATCCAAATCTTGCTTCATCAAGAGGCTTCGTGAAAATATCGGCAAGTTGATCCTTGGTGCTAACATATGCAAGCTCAATATCACCACGGGCAACATGATCTCTAATGAAATGATTCCGGATCTCAATATGCTTGGTTCTTGAATGTTGCACTGGATTATAGGCGATCTTGATAGCACTTTCATTGTCACATAAAAGAGGCACTTTGTCACAATTGACACCGTATTCCTTCAAAGTTTGCCTCATCCATAACAATTGAGTGCATCCACTTGCGGCGGCAATGTATTCGGCTTCGGCGGTGGAGAGAGATATACAATTTTGCTTCTTAGAAGACCAACACACCAAAGACCTACCAAGAAATTGGCAAGCTCCGGAGGTTGATTTCCTATCATCCTTGTCACCGGCCCAATCCGAATCCGTGAAGCCACAAAGAGAGAAATCCGAGCCTTTGGGATACCAAAGGCCATAAGTTGGGGTATGAACCAAATATCGAAAGATTCTCTTAACCGCCATAAGGTGGCTTTCTTTAGGAGCTGCTTGATACCTTGCACACACACCTACACTCAACACAATATCGGGTCTAGATGCGCAAAGGTAAAGCAAAGAACCGATCATAGAACGGTATACCTTTTGATCCACATCTTTACCATTGGGATCAAGTTCAAGATGACATTTTGTGGCCATTGGTGTGGCGGCCCCATTTAGCTCCTTCATCTTGAACCTCTTGAGCATGTCTTGGACATATTTGGCTTGATTAATGAAAGTCCCTTCTTTCAATTGCTTGATTTCAAAACCAAGAAAGAACTTCATTTCGCCCATCATAGACATCTCGAACCTATCGGTCATAAGCTTTGCAAATTCATCATTAAAAGCTTTGTTAGTAGAGCCAAAGATAATATCATCAACATATAGTTGGCATACGAAAAGCTCCCCATTTACCCTCTTAGTAAAAAGAGTGGGATCGATTTGCCCAACTTCAAACCCACGGTCTAACAACAACTCCCTAAGGTGCTCATACCACGCACGTGGGGCTTGTTTAAGGCCATAGAGTGCCTTATGGAGTTTGTAGACATGGTTAGGGAAGTTGAGATCCTCAAACCCCGGGGGTTGCTTAACATACACTTCCTCTTTTAATGGACCATTAAGAAATGCACTTTTAACATCCATTTGTTGCAACTTAAAATTATGATGAGTGGCATATGCAAGAAGGATACGGATGGACTCAAGACGAGCCACGGGAGCATAAGTCTCTCCAAAGTCAATGCCTTCAACTTGAGAGAAACCTTGAGCAACCAATCTTGCCTTGTTCCTTACAACAATTCCATGCTCATCTTGCTTGTTCTTGAATATCCACTTTGTGCCAATCACATTGCGGCACTCCTTTGGCTTCTCTACTAACACCCATACATTATTGCGCTTGAAGTTGTTGAGTTCTTCATGCATAGCATCCAACCAATCCGGATCTTCAAGAGCTTCAAATACTTTCTTGGGTTCAACCATGGAGATATAAGCATGATGAGTGCTAAATTGTGCCAATTGACGCCGGGTTGACACTTTGCTTCTTAAATCTCCAATAACCCTCTCAAGGGTATGACCTTTGAGTTCCAAATCCCTTTTAACTCTTCTCTTGCGACGGGTTTCGATTTCCTCATTTGACCTTGGAGGAATCACTTGATCATCTTGATCATTTTGGTCCCCGTCTTGACCATCAAATTGACCTTGATCATTATGATCTTCATGAGTAGGTTGATCTTGGTCATGTGAAGAATTGGGGGCGGTTGAAATAACCGGAGAGGATGGTGGTGCCCCTTCTTCTTCATGAAGGTCCTTGTCTTGTTCTTCGGTTGGTGCATTAGTTGCTTCCTTGGGAGAGGCATGTTGAGCTTGTGAAGATGAAGGCTCCACTTGAGTAGAGCATAGTCCTTCTCGGTCCGCCACAAGGTGTCCCTCAATGGGGCGGAAAAATCCCACGCCCATTCTTCCTATGGCTTCTCGAGGTATTTCATCATCTACATCACAAGAAACAACATCTCGCCCCCCTTGGGAGCCGTCATTCTCTTCGAATACCACACTACAAGATTCTTCAACACGTCTGGTGGACTTGTTGAAGACTCTATAAGTGTGGGATTCAGCACCGTAACCAACAAAAATACCTTCTATTGCTTTCGGATCAAATTTACCTAAACGAACTCCTTTTCTTTGAAAGAAACACTTACACCCGAAGACATGGAAGTAGGAGATGTTGGGCTTGCTTCCGGTGAGTATTTCATATGGAGTCTTGTTTAGGCCTTTGCAGAGGAAGAGCCGGTTTGAAGAATGACAAGCCGTAGAGATAGCTTCGGCCCAGAAGTTGTATGGAGACTTAAACTCCGCCAACATGGACCTAGCCATATCCATAAGAGTCCGGTTCTTCCTTTCGGCTACACCATTTTGTTGAGGGGTGTATGCAGCAGAATATTGATGACGTATCCCCTCATCACTGAGAAATCCATTCAAAGTGTAGTTCTTGAATTCCGAGCCATTGTCACTTCTAATTGCCAAAATAGTTTGCCCATGTTGACGTTCAACTTCTTTGGCAAAGTCGATGACGGTTTGTTGAGTCTCACTCTTATGCTTGAAGAAGTAGACCCAAGTATATCTTGAATAGTCATCAACAATCACCAAACAATATTTCTTCCCACCAAGACTTGCATGAGAGGGAGGACCAAAGAGATCCACATGAAGGAGCTCCAAGATCCTCTTGGAGGAAATGATAGTCTTGCTTGGGTGGGGAGAATCATGCATTTTTCCTAAAACGCAAGCCCTACAAACACGATCTTTGGCAAAAGAAACATTCTCTTTTAGTCCGAGAATGTGGCCACCCTTGTGAAGACTTTGCAAAGTTCTCATATTGACATGGGCTAGTCGGCGATGCCAAAGCCAACCCACATCGGCCTTTCCAAATAAACACATTGCACTTGTAGTGGTTTTCCCGGAGAAGTCCACCACATACAAGTTATTTTCAATGTGCCCAACGAAAGCGACCTTTAGAGACTTGCTCCACAAGAGTACCACAATTTCATTATCAATGAAGACGGCAAAGCCCATCTTACCAAGTGCACGAACTGAAAGTAAATTGTAACCTAGGGTCTCAACAAGCATGACGTCCACAAGGGAAATATCCGGTGCGACCACCACCTTGCCAAGACCCAATACCTCGGATTGTGACATATCTCCATACGTGACGGTTATGTTGTTGTCATTAGGCCTCAACTCCGTCATAATTTCCTTGCTTCCGGTCATATGACTTGTGCATCCACTATCAAGCACCCATTTTGATCCACCGGAAGCATAGTCCTACAAGAGATCATTGCTTGGTTTTAGGTCCCCATTTTTCAATGGGTCCTCTTTTGTTAGCAACCTGGGTCTTTGGAACCCAAATAGACCAAGCAACATAACCATCATTTGGACCAACATATTTTGCATAAACATCACCATAATAATCACGAAATAGAATATAGTGAGGGTTAGCAATTCCCGCATGATCATCATGAGTGGCTTTGCCACTCACAATAGGATCCTTCTTTGCTTGTACGGGCTTGGCCTCCTTTTTCTTGTTGTTCTTCTTCTTCTTCTTTGAGACATAGCCAATCCCCGTTTTATCACCAAATGCCTTTTGCTTACTCAAAAGGTCATTCAAGTTTTTCTCACCTATGGGGATGGAAGACTTGGCAAGCTCATCTTTCAACCTAGCATTTTCTTCAATAACATTTGCATGATCACAAGTAGAAGTAGAAGAACTAGGCACATTATTCTTAGTCAATTGAATTTGAAGTTGTTCATGTGACTTGTTAAGAATGGATTGTTCACTTTTCAAGGCCTTGTGAGCCATGTCAAGATCTTCTAAATCCTTAACAAGTATGTCATGACCAACACCAAATTCAACCTTTTCCTTTTTAAGCATTTTTACTTTAGCACGAGCATGGTCTCGCTCTTTAATGAGTTTGGAAACAACTTTATTATTAGCTTCCTCAACGGAATCGAGCTTCTCTTCGAGAGTTGCTCGTTCCTCTTGCTCTTCTTCAAGAGACTCGGTTAGTGAGGCAATATCTTGAGCATATTCTTTTTCAAGCCTCATTTGTTCATCTAGTTTTTCAAGAGTTTTACCATATTGGCTCAATAGACGTTCAAAGTGAATCTTGTGAACACCATCTACACTAGACACATAATCATCAAAAGCAACAATTTCTTCCTTTACTCTAAGACTAGCAAGATCATTCAAGGGAGCATCATTTGTCTTAGAGGAGGAGAAAGATGTGGGTGATACCTCGGAAGACTTGGCCATAAGGCACTTGACGTTCTTGACAAGAGAGTCCTCATTGGGGGATTCAAAGAGTGATGTGGAGGAAGTAGAGGTGGTTGCCATTGCGGCCATCTCACTAGTTGTGGTTTCTTCTTCATCACTCTCACTTGCGGAGTACTCTTCTTGAGTCAAGAATACAAACTTTGGTTGTTTCTTCTTTGATCCACCCTTCTTCACAAATGGCTTCTTTGAAGGTGACTTGGTCTTGCTCTTGAGGATGAGCTTTCCACCATGGTCTTCTCTCTTCTCATAAGGGCACTCGGCAACAAAGTGGAATCTATCATTGCAATTGTAGCAAGTCCTCACCCTTTGACCATTGTTGTCATTCCTTTGATAGCCACTTGACTAGCTTCTTCTTTGATTGTCTTCTTTAGCCTTGTGTGGATCAACCCAAAAGGTTTTTCCATAGAAGGCCATGTGCTCATTGTACTCATGTCTTATGTCCTCGGGACACATCTCTAGCCTTGCTTCAATGCTTGCTTGAAGAGGAACCTCTTTCTCAACCACACTAGCCTTTAATGCAAGATTGGAGCTTCTTTGCATTCCTATGGCACGAGCACGAGCATCTTCCACATTTTGTGCGGAAACCTTGTAGGCTTGAATCTCTTGCATCACTTGATTGGAGGTCATCTCATTGAAGTTGTGCTTTTCTTAAACACTCTTCACATCCGCGGGCTCATATGGAGTGAGAGCAAGAATGTACTTCATCTTGATCCACTCATCATCAATATGGTGAGCATCGAGGTTCTTGAAGGTGGTAGCAATAGCCTTGAGTCTTCTATACATCTCTTGATGATCCTCACCATCCAACATGAAGAATCCTTCCGCTTGATTTGAGAAGGCAATATATCTTGTTTTCTTCATGCTCTCATTGCCAACGAAAACATCGGAGAGACCTTCCCAAGCTTCTTTGGCGGTGAAGAAATGTTGGATGTGAGGCAAGTCCTTGGGCCCAACGACGACTTGAATCATGTGGAGAGCGGTGGCATTGAGTTGACTATTGACCGTCTCTCTTCTTGTCATGTTGGTGGGATCCACGGCCTTGAATCCTTCTTCAACAATCCTCCAAAGCTCAATGCAAGAACTGCGCATATGAGAGATCATTTGATATTGCCATTGACCAAAGTTTAATGCATCAAGCTTAGGCGGATCACCTCTATGGTTAATATGAGGATGAGGAACCGGCGGGTCGGGTGAATACCAATGTGGGTATTCACCTTTCCCGTCGCCCTTGGTGGAAGACTTAGCATCGCCATTTTTCTCGGCACCCTCCTCATCTATCCCCACATTCTCCACTTGTGGAGTAGCGGGTTTTTCCGGAGGGGGAGAAGCATTAGCAGTTTTAGCTTGCATGAGTTGCGCCATCATTTCACGCAACTCACTTATTTGAGATGTCATGGAAGCCATGGATGATTCCAAGGATTTGAACTCACCCATGGAAACTTGACCCGAGCCCTCCGAGCCCTCCTTTGGTGGTGGATCCATACTCTTAGGCGGTTAAGCCCGAAATAAGAGCCGAGGCTCTGATGCCAATTGAACGGATCGTATGGGCACCTAGAGGGGGGGGGGGTGAATAGGTGCTACTCAAAATTTAATTCTTTTTCAATTTAGGCTTGACACAAAAGGTAAATTCTCTAGATATGCAACTAAGGTGAATTTACCTATATGTGAACAAGCAAGCTAAGCAAGATACAAGTAGTAAAGGCAATAAGGATAGAGGTAACCGAGAGTGGAGCACATGGAGACACGGATGTAATTCCCGTAGTTCCTTCCTTTTTAGGGGAAGTACATCTACGTTGGAGGGGTGTGGTTGCCACAAAGGCCTAACCAACGCCACAAAGGCTCACCCTATTCTCCGGTGCAAGCTTCCGCCACAAAGGCCTAGCTCACTTTCCACTAAGGGATTCCTCAAGGCGGAATCGGCCTTTACAAAACTTGGGGCACAACTCCACAACTGAATTGGAGGCTCCCAAGCACCACAAAGATCTCAATCAACAAGTATCAAGATTTCAATCACACAAACAAGGTCAAGGGACACAAGGGAACCCAAGACCAAAGGGCCCTCAAGCAAATGAGAGGGGAAATCAAATCGCTTCGGTGAGGATGTAGATCAAGGGCTTCTCCTTCGATTCTCCAAAGATCAAGAGCTTTGGTGGGTTGAGGGAGGAGATCTTGCGAATTTGGTGGCTCCAAAAATGGTGTTCTTCTTGCACAGCTCGAGCAGCTTGAGGTGGAAGAAGGGGAGGGGTATTTATAGCCCCTCCCAAAATGTAGCCGTTGCTGACTTGGAGGGGCGGATTATCCGGCCAAAGTTGGGCCGGATTATCCGCCCCCCCTATCTGGGTGACGCCGCTTCAGGTCCTTAGCCGAATTTGGGGTCGACTTCGGGGCCGGAATATCCGGCTCCCCTATCTGGGTGACGCCGCGATAAGTCCTTAGTCGTTTTGAGCTCTCGCCTGGGGGGGCGGATTATCCGGCCCCTGGCCGGAATATCCGGCCCCCTATACTGGGTGACGCCGAGCCAGGTCCTTAGCAGTTTTTCGGCCACTCCCCAGAGGGGGCGGATTATCCGGCCACCCCTGGCCGGATAATCCGGCCTGGCAAATCCTGAGCTGATAATCCTGCACAACTTAGCACACACTTAATATCCCTAATGTTGTTATCTAACACACAAAATCTGAGGGAAACAAAGTTTGCACTTTCACTCTTGTATCCCTTGCCTTATCTTGATTATATTAAACTTGTCCAATTGTTCCCTTGTTTGATAGAGGTAAAGAGGAATCAAAATTATTGGTCCAGGGGAGGCCATGATCATATTCCAAGTTGAAAATATCGTAGTTTTCAGTATATCACCAAAGGGTCCAAATGCTAAGTTCTTCTTAGATGGTACAAATGCAAAGTTGGTCAACAAACTAAAAGATAATGTGAGAACCATGAGAGAGTATATGCTGTTTCAGGCACTTTTCGGAGAGCCAGATATAACCTTCATTATATAAATCGTGTACTGAAAATCATGCACAAAATTGACAGCAGTGACATTGCACCAATGATTGCGTTCAGCCAGTGAATAAGTTAAATTATCCTTCGAGATGCGATCTTAAGAATCTACTTGTAATGGGTGGCTCAAAATAATCAAAAGGACCACAGAAGAATACATGTGCATAAATAAATCATTCCTTGATACGATGAACATATATTAAAGGATTATGATAGGAGATGCACCCACTAAGATGAAGTAAACGAAGAGCTTCTTTGACTGCTTCCTAACAAAAAAAGAATGCAATTCCAACTGGGATGTACAGGGGGAATCGGCCTAGACCTGCGCCGTGCCCTGCGTGAACTTGGGATTCTCGCACCGGTACTTGCCGTCGGGGTCGATGCCAAAGCCCTTGGGGTCGGCGAACACATTCTCCAGCAGCTGGCTCCTCGGGGGGAGCGGGCTCGCATCTGCGAACTCCACGGCCTCTTCCACGACGTCATCGATCCTCTTCTCAATGCTCTTCAACTCCGCCTCAGAGGCGAGACTCTGCTCGATAATGTACTTCTTCAGGGCCATGATGGGGACAAGGTCCGAACAAGGTGGGGTCAACGAACCAGCAAAGAAAGCGGATGCCTGTGTAGCTTGATAATTCAGGACACAATACAGTGCAATAGAAAAGATTACATGGAGGCAGATATGCACTGAACTGCAAGATACAATAGTCAGAAACCAATATTAGCAGGGAAAACTATCGTAGTCTGGTTGAAAATTAAAGTAACTTCAGGATCTACGCCATGTAAGAACATCCAATCACAGCTAACTAATTTGTTTCCACCTTTATGACCTACAATCTATGTGATACAGTTACTAGCAGAGCAAACATGGCTCGATCCATAAGAAGCAATACACCATCGGGCAAAAGATTATGACTGACTGTACGTCAAGTTGGCAGGGTTTATCAACGTGTTGTGGAAACACCATGGTGGTTCCATTTTAAAGTCATGACGTCCTACAACAAGAAGGTACTCCAAACAATAAGTTGCACTTTATCAAGCGGTACATGATCACAAGGGCAAACTTATGATCAAGTGGCACTATACCAAAAAGAAAAGAAGCCCAGGACAGCAGACATGGCTTTTTACATATGATGCTTTTTTCCGTCAGATTTAATAATAAGAACTCAGAAACCCCAAGTGTAGCCTGAGCTACACATAGCTCTTTAAAAAAAATCAAAAACAGCATTTTAAAGTTTCAAAAAAATCCAAAACAAATTCCTAAATGTAGATAATTAAGTGCTCTATCAAACTGAAAAAAACCAACTCCAATACTTGCCTGGGCAAAAATGACAAAATCTAACACCAAGTGTGAACAGTGCAAAATTTCAAAATCTTAAAATCTGCGAGATTTTGTCATTTTTGTACAGACAAGACTGTAAGGTATGAGAGTTGATTTTTTGCAAGTTCATAGAGCACATCATTATGTACATCTAGGATTTTTTGTTCGATTTTTTTGGAACTTGCAAATGCCGTTTTTGAATTTTTTTTAAAAAAACGAGCCATATGTAGCTCTCGGGCTACAAAAATCCACTCGGCAAGTGGTGCCATATATATGAGTGACTATGAGACAATCTAGTCATACCTATGTTGACACGTCAGATAAGATGACCGTGACGATGATAAGAACAAAAGAAGTATTTTTTAGTATTTTAATTGGCACCACAAAACTGTATTCTCAAAACAGATGGGTCTATAGCAGCATCTAACAATAACGATTTTTTATGAAGTGAAATCATCATAATGACCATTTCATCAGCTAAGTAAAAAAACCTATATTTACAAGATATGTAACTTTGCTAAGTAAATTATGTACATGGTATTATCATAGTAGGTGCTACTACTGTTGAGATCTGAGTATCACTCGCTGAGACATGTTAGATAGATCCTAGATGCGGCTTATGATATTATAAACCCTATGCAGCTCTCAAATTATGATGCCACTAAACAGATGACACAACTTGCATGAGCAAAACTGTATGTGGTGTATTACTCTAATCTGGTGCACAACTGAACATTACGTCAACTTAGATAACAGGCTAGCTAAAAATAATGACACAAGCATCATGGTTTAAATATGTTTCTTGCAATTTCAGTTCTAACAGTTCTCCTATAGGAACTAGCAAGCAGTGCTACTACTTGCAAAAGCAAAGATGAAATAAAAACTATAAAGAGAAAGGTAATCTTACCAGGCCTCCTGAGCTCATCTGGATCAGCAAGAGAGTGGCCTCTGAACCGGTAAGTTTCACATTCTACTAGAGTTGGTCCTTCACCTCTCCTTGCCCTTTCAATTGCCTCCTTTGCCACCTCCCTGACCTTGAGGACATCCATCCCATCGACATGTACCCCAGACATTCCAAAAGCTGGGCCCTTCTTCCAGATCTCAGGGTCCGAAGTAGCCCTAATGTGCGACATCCCGATTGCCCACAGGTTGTTCTCCACAACAAACACAATAAGAAGCTTCCACAGCTGAGCCATGTTCAGGCACTCAAAGAACTGGCCGTTGTTCGTAGTACCATCTCCAAAGAACGCAAGCGTGACATCGAGCCCATGAGGGCCAGATTGCTTGAGCACCTCATGGCTGTACTTGGCAGCGAAGGCAGCACCAGTGGCGACTGGGATGCCGTCTCCAATGAAAGCGAAACCTCCGAGGACGTTGTAGGGCTCAGAGAACATGTGCATGGACCCACCCTGTCCACGGCAGCAGCTAGTGGCCTTGCCAAAGAGCTCAGCCATGACGGAACGGGCTGAGACACCCTTGGACAGCGCGTGGACATGGTCACGGTACGTGCTGACGACACAATCAGGTTGGTTGAGCAGCTTGATGAAGCCGGTGGAAACAGCTTCCTGCCCGTTGTAGAGATGGACGAAACCAAACATCTTGCCGCGGTAGTACATTTGCGCGCACATGTCCTCGAAGTTACGGCCAAGAACCATGTCCTCGTACAGCTCCAGTGCCTCTTCCCGTGTCACTGCCTGCCGAGACACTTCGAACTAAGAACACATATTTAAGTATTTAACAATTCTGTAACAAGCATAGCAAGTACATTGTATTTGTTAACAAGTATCCCCTCTTAACTAAAACAATGTCGAGATAAGAGGATCAGTAGACAGAGAGCTTCTACAGCACTTCCAAATCCTAAAGTGAACTTCTCAATGCTCAAACTAGAGGAGAATTCTCAGTAGTACAAGATTTATGAGGCAACCAGCTAGCATATGGGTAGGCGACCTACTGTTAAAATTGTATAAGCTTCCAATCGGAACAAAGTTATTGCAAGACTGCAGTAAATCCAATCAACACCCAGCATCACTCAGGATCCACTCGTGAAACAGTAAAGCGGCGCAAGATCGTGTGTTTTTTACAATCGGGCAACGTCCTGGGAGATCGGTTCGTCTAGGGGCCGAAAGAAGGGCGAAAGATTGAGAGATGTCTCACCGGCTGCGCGGCGGCGGCGGGCGCGGCCTTGTTCCCGGCGAGCACGTCGGAGGAGACCGCCAGGAGGCGCTGCAACGGCCTGCTGCGGCGGAGCGGCTTCGCCGAGGACGGCGCGGGGAGGAAGGGCGCGGGCCTGTCGCCACCGGATCGCGCTGCCACCGGCGCCAGGAACTTGGCGGCGGTGAAGGACGCGGCCGCCATTTTCTCTGCTGCCCGGTGCTGTGCGCGACGCAATGCAGCAGACGGAACGATCGAGAGGAGGTTTGGGAGGATCCGCCTCGGCCGAATCGCACACGAATACACGATGCAATTGTTGTTGTCATGACGGTTTTCTTGTTGTCATTTGTTCATCCAACCAGCCACACCGCCAAAAAAAATGCGAAAGAATTGACAATCTTTACTGGATGAAAATTTATGTTGCAATGTGTAGCAACTAGAAACTACTACTCCGTCAATGTGTAGCCACTTCGAATTGACTTATTGACATGCAAAAGGACTTGATTCGTTATCTTGAGCCAAGATGGATGGGCAAGTTGAGGGCCTTATTCCACACCTAGTCGATGGAGGAATATCAATTTTACAATATGCAGACGATACTATTTTATTTATGGACCATGATTTAGACAAAGCACTAAATATGAAACTTATCTTATGTATCTTTAAACAACTATCTGGGCTCAAGATCAACTTCCATAAGAGCGAAGTGTTCTTTTTTGCAAAGGCAAAAGAGGTCGAGGATGAGTATATTACTTTGTTTGGATGTGCGGCTAGGAGTTTCCCTTTTAGATACTTGGGAATTCCTATCCATTATCGAAAACTTAAAAATGCCGAATGGAAGCTTATTGAGGATCATTTTGAGAGAAAACTAGCCAGTTGGTTAGGAAAGCTATTATCTTATGGTGATCGTTTGGTGCTAATTAACTCAGTGTTGACTAGTTTACCAATGTTTATGCTCTCTTTCTTTGAGATACCAAAAGGGGTACGGAAAAGACTAGATTTTTTTAGATCGCGTTTCTTTTGGCAAAGTGATGGCCATAAGAGAAAGTATAGAATGACTCGTTGGAATATCATATGTCGTCCCAAAGATCAAGGTGGACTTGGAATTGAGGTTCTTGAGATTAAGAACAAATGTCTCCTCTGCAAATGGCTTTTCAAACTCTTGTCTGAGGATGGAGTGTGGCATGAGCTTATCAATAATAAATATCTACACTCTAAGTCTCTATCTCAGGTAATGGTGAGACCCTCTGACTCTCCTTTTTGGAAAGGACTAATGAAATTGAAAGATGACTTTTTTGAACGAGGTTCTTTCATAATAGGCAATGGAGAGAATGCTCGTTTTTGGGAAGATGATTGGTTAGGAAGTTCACCTTTAGCCCACCAATATCCTTCGCTTTATAACGTAGTACAAAGAAAACAAGTTTCAGTTGCTAATGTTATGTCCCAAACGCCACTAAATATAGGTTTCAGGCAGGCGTTGACGGGTAGTCGTGCGAACCGATGGATGCACTTATGTACACGGTTGATGGATATTCAGTTAACAACACAACCGGATGTGTTTAAATAGGGGCTTACAAAATCTGGGCTGTTTACGGTCAAATCCATGTATTTAGATTATATGGATAATCACACGAAGTATCTTCACAAATATTTATGGAAAATTAGAGTACCACTTAAGATAAAAGTTTTCATGTGGTTCTTGCATAAGAAAGTTTTGCTTACAAAGGACGACTTGATTAAAAGGAAATGGCAAGGTAATGATAAGTGTTGTTTCTGTGATCAGAAGGAGACAGTGCAACATCTATTTCTTCAGTGTCCTTTAGCAAAGATGGTGTGGCGTATCGTTCATATGGCTTTTAGTATTACACCACCAAAAAATATAAAAAAATTATTTGGTAATTGGCTGGTGGGAGTTTCAAAAATTGAAAAGGCACACATTCGAGTGGGAACATGTGCTTTGCTTTGGGCCATATGGAGGATTCGGAATGATTATATTTTTAACAATGCAAAAACTACTTATTTTATGCAGGTAATTCCTCTGGCTACACATTGGATCCGTATGTGGTCCTTCCTACAACAAATGGAGAAACGAGAGGATTTGGTTACTGGGTGCAACCGGCTAGAGAAGGTTGCACGGGATTTATACAGCCAGTGCAACTGGCGTTTTGATGTCCGGTTGACATTTTGATGCATTGGCGTTGCTTTCACTCCGGGCTGTTTAGATGGTTGATTCATGTATCGACCTTGTGTGATCCATGATGTAATTTTTTTGTAAGACCATACACTAATAAGTTAATAAGTTAATAAATTAATAAAAAAGCCGCAAGCATCCTATCGATGCAGAGGCTGGGGCGATGTCCTCCTTTTCGAGAAAAAAAACTCTACAAGGATGAAATGAGAAGTACAAACTCACACAATGAAATAGTCGCATAAGCTATTACCTTATATTTCTACCTTCTTTATCAAGCGCAAAAGTGCAATTTTAGAATTTACAAGAAACCACAATTGCGCCCACAATTAATTCAAAGAACTTTTTTTTGCAAATTTGATGTTTAAATTGATCTGATTTACCCGTTGACATCAATTTGGTGCGCTACAGGTACGATACACATTAGGACGTCCAACAAGAAACTATTTGGCTATTTGCACGTTCAACAAGAAACTATTAATTTGGGGCACCAATGTGATTTACGCGTTCACATCAAGTTAGTACAGTACTTGTACAATGTGTATTCTAGTTTGTAAGAAAACTCATCAAACTTTAGTATAAGCATGCATTGGTGTAGTTTGTTAGAACAAGGGCATGCCATTATCGCACATGATCAAATGCTGCTCCGTTCACTATTTTTGTTGTTACTTTAGTGTGTGTTTTTGCTATGAATACACATTGTCGAAATCCTAAGCCCACCACTCTCCAATGCAATCTCAAACTCCGTCATCTCAAATTGGGTGGTTGGTAGTCGGCATCCTTAGCTCGTGTGACCCTCTGAGGTACTCAATAGCTGCATAGTTCAGCCATAAACACTTCGGCGTGTGTTGTCTCCAATTAGAGATGTAAGTATGATCTCACCAAAGTCTCCCCTATAGATCATTTGTGTTTTCTAGTTCAAATTTTAGCTCAAATTTTGAACTAAAAAATCACAAAATAAACTATAAGTGAGATTTTTGTGGGGTCTGCTCCTAAGCCATCCATGTTTTTTTAGAAGGCCGGATCAGATGTGTTGGCTATCGCCTATCTATGGAAAATTACGGGAGTAACTACCAGATTTGTAACGTGGATAAAAACGACGTCATCATCCTTCTTATTCGAACTTTCTTTTGTAATTCGTGTGCAAGTGGAGCCAGGGCTTTACTTTATTGCTATTGCTAGGAGCCGACTATACACAAGAGATAGTGAACGGTGGATTTGGCGGATTCAGCTACGAGCCGACGAGTATGTACACTGGCTACTGCCTAGATTAGCAAGCATGGACATACATTCATCGTTGCCTTGTCGAAACTGTTTGTTTAAACCTTTGCTTTGGGGCGATAAACCAGTTTGGCCTTCTTAGTTCGACTCAGCAGCATGGGCGTACAAGCAGTGCAGCATCATGCTCACTGGCTGGTCTCGTGATGCTGTGCCAATAGACATTTGGTCCACAACGATACACCATTGTAGCACTAGATGGCCTGGTTCTCCACATGGTTATACAGCTTTGCAAATATCGACGCGGATTTGCTAGCCACTCGGCTAGCTGTGCATACCACCGCAGCCGTCAGATGATGGGGAGCACATGCTCCCTGGGATCACATCTTGGAATGCCACCGTTAGCTAGCAGTGGTCTCCGTCCAACCAATAGAGAGCAGTTTTTGTTTTTTGTGCATGGGTGGCCATGCATGCACCACTGTGTTTTGGAAAGTTTCCATGTAGTGTTAGAAAGTTTTTAAAAGCTACACTGGTTTGTAAAGTTGCTATGTACTGTGTTGGAAAGTTTTCAAAAGCTCCATTGCCGCATGCCTTACCGCGGGTTTTGTTTTCTTTTTAGAAGATGGTAGATGCATACCACCCGTTTGGTAGATTATAAGTTTGCCTTTTGGGTTTCGTAAATCACAAGAACACTCAAACACCTAGTGATAGTAAAAAAACATAGAGGGAAATAGAGTACCAGGAGATGACAAGCCAAGACACAGCACCGGGGTACTATCCGTTGCTTGATGTTATTGGAATACAGTTTCATTACACTCTTCCCTTTTCCCGTATGATTCATTCTAATCTCGTTTGTTTTCTAGTTTATGCTTCTAATTAGTCGTTGGAATTCAACTTGTAGGCTGCCGACCGGCCCACGCCTGCCAAGCGCATGGAACTATGGCGCTGTGGAGAAGGCACTGCGTGAATCTTCTGCTAGGGGCGAGAAGTGCATCTTCTGCTAGGGGAGAGAAGTGCATCTTCTGCTAGGGGCGAGAAGAGCTTGAATCCTGTAGACTCTGCCATGTGCTTTTGCTTCCTGGTGAACATACTTGTGATGATGTTGAGCTCGGGGATCATATCTGAATATGCATACGGATGATGCTTGACGCTAGTGCAGACATTGTCCTTCAATGTCCTTCCTTTCTTCCCGGCCCATGATCGGTCGTTCATTTAGTTGAGTTTGTGCCTACAGACAAAAAAAACATTTAGACAGTGATATGGCAAAAATGCATGGGGGAGTACAAAATTCCCACAAAAAGCATGGCTCCATATCAAAAGACGAACGAAACACAAAAAAGCACGGGGGAGGCGAACCTTCTATTGGACGGCCGGAATATGGCCGGGGTTTGGAGAAGACGGTGGTTAGTAGGGTGCGGATGAGATCTTGATCTTTTTGGGATTTGTGGTCAATGGGAAGAGAAAAACGTTGTAGAAAGACAAAAAGTTGGCGCCCAAAAACATATGGACGCGATGAAAAAGGAAAACAAAAGTGGCTGGACCCTTGGGGGGAGAGAGAACCAAATAAGTGGATGCTGCAAAGAAAAGGGCGGGGGCAGCCGTTTGGAAAGTTTTTAAAAGTTGGCAGTCTGAAACTAGTGACAACTTTAGAAAAGAAAACAAAAGTTGGCATGTGACCGGTAGCAAACGCGCCTGACGAACGCATGTATGAAATAAAAACAAAACCAAGACAACATCTGTAGTGGCGTGGAGGAGAAAAGAAACAAAAAATGAATGATACATGTTGTGCTCTCTATATAACGGCGTTAGTGGCCGGTGTGTTAGAATTAGAGACCAATGTATTGCATGTGCTAATCCAACGGTGGGATGCATATACACAGCTATCATGGTGGCTATCCCACTATTTCTCTTGCAAATATTTGGTTATCATGTTTATGCTCATGTTAATAATTGTAAACTGGACTGGAGTTGAGCTGTTAAATGCAATTACAAGCCTATTGTGAAATCATGAAACTAGAAAGATGGTAATTATCGGCAGTGTTACTTTTGGTAAGGGTCTGTTCTCACAAGTGAAAGAATTAAAAGTATAAAGAAAAAACGTAGATCATAGAGTGGCAAACTGTCTCAGTGGTAAAGGCAGAAAGGAGCATTTCAAGTGTATTTCCAAAAGGACATTTCAAGTGTAGAGCATAACTGAAAAAAAAAGTTAAATCAGATTATACAGTTGCGGGGAAGGTGCCCAACTTAAAAACACAGTGGTCGATTGACACAATAGAAGGGAAGGATAATGCTTTCCCTATTGAACATAGTCCTTTCACTGTACCGAGCACGAAATTGAGCAGCGTACACGTCAGGGTATGACCAATGGATTAACTGGTACATAAGCTAAACCCTCTTTGGTTTGGATGTAGTCATGCAGAATTATTGGGGAAGAAATTACCTGACGGAGATGGGTGGAATAAAAACATAAGAAAATAATAATTAACAATTGATGCTGACTTCTACGAAAGTAATACTAATATGGCTGACCATTACTACTAGTTTGCTACACCCCCTTGAAGATTATTGAACCCTTAACAGTGAAGATAACCTCACGGTCTGCCCATAAAGCTCAAGGAAGACTCATTAAACTTCTTGTGATGAAAATGACCGTTGCTCTCTCGCGCTCGGGCGACAAGGGCGACGCGCGGGGCGACGCAGCGCCGGCGGCCGGTGTGGCGTCGGTCTGCCTCTCTCCTGCCCTCCGCCACCCGCAGCGTGCGGCGGCCTGGCGCGGCTCGCGGTTCTGGGCCCTCGCGGAGGACTCCTCGGAAGACGAAGACGACGCCGCCTCCATTCGAAGCTCGCAAGGCTCTCCGGCGCGCCCCTCCCAGGTAACCGTTGGCGACTTCCTTTCCGCGGTGTTTGCCAAGCCCTCGGCGGGATCTGTGGAGATCCATCGAGGTAAGCGCGCTGCGTTTGCCCCGGGCGGCAGAGGCCCCCGGTGGCTCTCCCGCTCCTCTGTGGGCGAGCGCCGCCGGCAGCCCCCTTCTCCGCCGCCCCATCTCGGTGATTCCCCGGCCGTGGCCGTCGGGGTGGTGCCGCCAGTGTGCGCGCCGGTCTGCCAGCCCGCGCCTACTTCGCCTGCTCAGCCGCCCTCGTTCGCTTCGCCGGCGGCGGCGCCGGATCGGGATCCAGATCCGTCCCGTGGGGTGGTCCCCAGTCCCACCGCTCCCTCTGGTCAAAGAGCGTCGCTGACCAGTGGGCCCCCTGCTCCCCATGCCACGTTCCAGGCTCCCCCAGTTGTTGGGCCGGCCTCTAAAGCCCGTCCCCGGCCCAGAGGCGCCCGGTATAAATGGCTGTGGAAACCGGTCGGCGCCCCACTCTCTCTAGGTTTTCCAGCCACTCTCTCTGACATCCGCCGCTGTCCCAGATCCAGATCCAGAAAGCAGCCTCCCCACCTCGGTCCGTCCAACTCCCCGCCGCCGTCCATGGATCGCGATCGTGACCAGCGCTACTTTGGGAAACGCTCCTTCGCTGAGGTCTCCGAGGCCGACCGAGAGTACGAGCTCTCGGTCCGTCGCCGGGCGCTCGACAACGACGACGGCTGCCGCCGGGAGCGCGAGCGGCCGCGTTCCCCGCAGTGGCGCCGCGACGACCCCCGTCCGCATGACGACTACCGGCGCCAGGAAGCAGGTGCCAGCGCTCCTCGTGGCGCTCAGGACGAGCCCCCGCGCCGCCACTACAAGACCGTCGTCTCCAAGCGGCGCAAGCAGGCGTCGGTGGATCAGGTTCAATTTGCCCCTATCCCATCTGTAGCCCTCTCCTCCAATCTAGAAGCTACTCTCCCTGGATCTGCTGCCAAGAAGGCAAATATCAAGTGCTTCAAGTGTAGTCGTGACAGGCATTACCAGTCTGGGTGCTTGTTTCCCGCCCACTGCAGCCGCTGCGACGAGGACGGCCACACGACGACCATGTGCCCGGTGCCGGTAAAGCCAGCAGTTTTACAGTGGTATGGTTATGCTGCTGCAGGCAGCGGGTTTCACTACTTGGAGATGGATGAGACAGTGCTCGCGGCCAGTGTGGTGGAGCAGGAAAACGCAGCCATAGTCATCATCAACGACGTGGATCCAAGGTCCAAGCTCTCTGTGCAGTTGCTCTCTGATGATCTGAAAAGGCTGGTCGATGCGAACTGGGACTGGCAGGTCAAGAGAACTAGTGATTCTGATTTCTCAGTGGTGTTTCCTAACTCAGCGAGCCTCAACCTCTGCAAGAACACGGGTGGTCTCACCCTGCCCATCAGCAAGGTCTCTGTGTTGTTTGTGGATCCCAGGGCGGATCCAGGGGCCTCGGCCTCTCTTGCCAAGGTTTGGCTGCTGCTGTCGGGAGTTCCTGAGGTCCTGCGTCGCGCTGATCTGCTCATGGAAGCTACCAAGATGCTGGGGAGACCGAGGTTGGTTGACGACGCCTCTCTGGTGGGTCCTGGCCCGGTCCGCATGCTGTTTCACTCCCCCAACCCTACTGGTCTCCCAAACTCGATCATGCTCTTTGCTAATCTTTAGGGTTATAGGATTGGGGTTAAGGCAGAGCTGGCCAAGGATAAAGAGACTGCTCCTTCTCAGTCTGTGCGTGAACCAGCGGATGATGATGAGGAGACGGATGACATGAGCAGATCGGAGACTCACTGGAAGAGGCTGCCTCCCAAAGGAAAGGAAGGAGACAATCCTGCCAATGCCGCCCAAGGGGAAGCTAGCCAGAAGCAGGATACTCCGGCCACCCAGAATCGCCAGCAGCAAGCCCAGGATGCCATCCCCCAAGACCAACCCCAGTCTACGTCCATCTACACGTACAAGAAAGGGTATTACAAGGTGTCTGCTGGGAAGCTGCGTCAAAAACAATCGGTGGGCAGTAGCAGCGTCCCTCTCCCTTCTGCTGTGGATTCGTCTGTGACCAAACCTGCGTCCGCTCCAGCCAAGTCCAAAGTGCAACCAGTCCCGTTCAACCAGTACGGCTCCAACATCCCCCAGTCTGAAGCTTTTGCAGAAGATGCTGACCATTCTCGCCCCAATTCTGACTGCAACGTCGAGGCCGGTGACCGTGGCACTCCCATTGTTCTTTCTGAAGATGATTCGCCTACTCCACAGCCCAATGTGGACAAAATCCAGAAGCTGACTCCTGCTGAGCGTACGGAGCTGGGATGGGAGAGCCCTCCGGGCTGGGACTATGACAATGAAACCATTGCTGCTCGGATTGCCAAGCTCAAGAAGAAGAGGGACGGTGAAGTGGAGAACCCAGCTGTCTCGCCGGCCCAGATGGCCTCTCCAGCTGCTCGTGCTGCTCCCTCTGAGGCTTCCACTCCTGTCTCTGGTTCTCGTCGCAGTCATCGCATCATGGGCACGGATGCGGAACCAGTGCTCCAGAAGGCCATCCGTGCCACTGCTATGAAAAATGCTCTAGGTATGATCCCAAGCGAAGCTTTCGTTTCTTTTCCTGCTTTCTCGGATGAGCATTTTCTGGGAGTTGCGTCAGATAGTTCGCTAGTCTTCGATTCTTCCTTTGGTTCCCCACAACAAGTCATTTCTCTTGTACGTGCAAAGGAAGTCGCCCAGGCCTTGCTCACCGAGGCTATTGTTAAGGCAAGTGCTGCCCAGCAGGTCCAGTCTGTCCCAGATGTGTCGTCCGCTCCTGTTGTTCCGTCGTCTACCGTGCAAAGTGACGGTGAGCCGATGCCTAGTCTTAGTGATTCGGTCCCTCTGGCTCAATGGGAGGTTTGCCAACAGAAGGAGCGAGCCAAAGGCAAGAAAAGGAAAGCCGTGGCCCAAGTGTTGGGTCCAAGGCTTAATATGCGCAACACTCCAGCTCGCCAAGCACGGGCCTCTAGCCAAGTGTCGCAATGAGGATCATGGGCTAGAATATGAGGGGTTTTGGCCGGCGTGGCCGCAGAACCCAGCTGAAAGATTATCTCAGGAAGGAGAATATTGATGTTATTTGCTTACAAGAAACAATAAAGCAGTCTTTCACCGATCAGGAGCTCAAAAGCATTGAACCTGGGGAAACTTTTCACTGGAGCTGGGTGTCAGCTTCAGGTCACTCAGGAGGTTTGCTCCTTGGGTTCAGAGATAGTGTGTTTGAGGTCGGTTCCATTGACCAGGGCAAATTCTTTATCAGTGCAGTAGTGTTGCATAGGAGCTCTAAAGTTATCTTTAAATTTATTGGGGTCTATGGCCCAGCTGATCATTCTAGAGCTCAGGAATTCCTGGAAGAGCTGGAGGATAAGGTCTCAAGGGGCCAACACCCAGTGGTGGTGGGTGGTGACTTTAATCTTATCAGAGGAGCTGAGGACAAAAATAACAACAACATCAATTGGCCTAGAATTCACCTGTTTAATGACTGCATTGCTAGGCTGGCCTTGAGGGAACTGAAACGTAGCGGGGCTAGGTTTACCTGGTCCAACAAACAGTTGAACCCTGTCCGCAGTGTGCTAGACAGGGTGTTCATCTCCCCAGAGTGGGAAACTCACTTCCCAATGGCTTCCATGTCTGCTGAGACAAGGATTGGATCTGATCACACTCCCCTTATCCTGGACTCTGGAGAGGGCCTCCTGAGGCGTTCAAACCGTTTCTTCTTTGAAACCAGCTGGCTAGCCTTGCCTGAGTTTAAGGAGGTGTTCCAGGGGATTTGGAATAGGTTGTTGATTTCCCCAGGTAGGCGAAGAAACACTATAGATAGCTGGCATATCCAGAGTGCAGGACTAAGGCAATACCTCAAGGGCTGGGGGGCAACAGAGGGAAACTAGAAAGGGAGACAAAAGCAAAGATTCTTTCACAAATCCAAGCTCTTGATGCCCAAGCTGATGCAGCTGGTTTAGATGAGGATGAATGGGCACTCAGATATCACCTGGAGGACGTCTTGATGCAAATTTTATGTGGAGAAGAGGAATATTGGTGTCAGAGAGGGAGACAAAACTGGCTGCTTCAAGGTGATGCCAATACGGCGTACTTCCACGCTATTGCCAATGGGAGGCGCCGCAAGTGTGCGATTTGCTCTTTGATGGCTGAGGAAGGGGAGATCTCAGGCCAGGAGCGCATACAGGAGCATATCTACTAGTTCTACATGGGATTGATGGGAACTGATGAGCCAAAGTTCCTTGGTCTGCATTCCAATAGCTGGGTGGGGAATGAGCTAGTTTCTGCTAAAGATAGTGATGCTCTGGCCTTGTCCTTCACTAGGGAGGAACTTGAGGAGGTTCTCAAGGGAACCAAGACGGCGACAGCCCCGGGACCAGATGGGTTCCCGGTGGCTTTTTTCAAGAAGAACTGGGACTTGCTCAAAGACATGGTGTTTCAGATCTTGAATGGGTTTGCCCTGGGCACTATGGATGTTTCTCGCGTCAACTTTGGAGTGTTGTCTCTTCTTCCCAAGGTGGTGGGAGCTGAGTCCATTAAGCAATTCAGGCCAATAGCGTTGATCAATGTAATATTCAAGTTCATTGCAAAGGCTGTGGCTAACAGGTTGTCTCCAGTGGCTCATAAAATTATTGCTCCCACGCAAACAGCTTTCATCAAGGGCCGGCTCATCCTGGATGGTGCTTTGTCCCTGGATGAAATCATCCATGAGCTAAGATGCAGAAAATCTAAGGCCATCTTGCTCAAGCTAGACTTTGAAAAGGCCTATGATAGGGTCAGTTGGCAATTCCTCAGGGAAGTTCTGATTAGAAAGGGTTTTGAGAGTGGCTTTGTTCATAGAGTTATGCAATTGGTCACTGGAGGACAAACAGCTATTGCTATCAATGGGGTGGTTGGCACTTATTTCAAAAATAAAAGAGGTGTGTGTCAGGGTGACCCCCTCTCTCCCTTGCTGTTTGATCTGGTGGTTGATGCTCTTGCCCTAATTTTAAAAAAGGCCAGTGTGGCTAGGCATATCAAAGGAGTGATATTGCATCTGTTACCTGGTGGGGTAACTCATCTACAATATGCAGATGACACCATGATCCTCATAGAAAATGATGATGTTGGGATCAATAACTTGAAGTTCCTCCTTATCTGCTTTGAGCTTCTCTCTGGTTTAAAGATTAACTATCATAAGAGTGAGGTCATAGCCATGGGGGTCTCGAGGCAGGAGCAAGCAAGGGTGGCTAACCTGCTTAACTGCAAGGAAGGGGAATTCCCTTTTAGATATTTGGGTTTCCCTATCAGTGATAAAAAGCTTACCATTGCTGAGCTTGAGCCAGTTGTGGCGACTGTGGGATCTAGGGTAGATCCCTGGCAAGGAAGGTTTATGTCTTCAGCGGCAAGGTTAATTCTGACTGATTCTTGTCTATCTAGCATGCCATTATATACTATGAGCCTCTTCCTGTTACCTGATGGGACCCATGCTGGGTTTGACAAGCATAGAAGCAGGTTCTTCTAGGAAGGTACCGGGAAAAGCGTAAGCAGCACTGGGTAAATTGGCAGGACGTGTGCCAACCTAAGGACCAGGGTGGTCTGGGCATCACCAACACCAGGATCATGAACATTGCTCTTCTTATCAAGTGGATTTGGAGGCTGTTCAGGGATGATCCGAAGGAAACTCTTTGGCATCGTATTATCAGGGCTAAGTACCCAGGGGCAGCAGACATCTTTGCATCAAATGCTCAGGGAGGTTCCCCATTCTGGCGTAGTCTGCATAAGATCAAGCATTATTTTAAATTGGGAGCGAAATACTCAGTTGGTAATGGCACTAAAATCAGATTCTGGACTGATCTGTGGATTGGTGACTCACCGCTTTGTTCTAGGTTTGCTAGACTCTTCCAGATTTCTGCTAATCCCCAGGGTCTCGTTTCCCAGCTTTACAGGGACGACACTTGGAATATAAGGTTTAGGAGATCCTTTGGTGTGGAGGAACAGGATAGCTGGGCAGAATTGTTGACTAAGCTAGGAGAGGTGCACATCTCTGATTCCGATGATAGTGTATCATGGAATCTTGAACCTTCGGGAACCTTCTCGACGAAATCTTTGTACCAGAGAATGATTCAGGGGGCCTCGGTGGCTCATGCAAAGGATGTCTGGAAGGCAGCGTGCCCTCTAAAAGTGAGAATCCTTATCTGGCAACTGGCCAGGGACAGATTGCCTTCGAACTTGCAAATTAAGCGACGGCATGGGAATTCAGACGACAACTGTGCTCTCTGTCATGTCCCTGAAAATGCAGCCCATATATTTTTTAACTGCCCACTTGCCCAATTTGTTTGGAGCTGCTGTAGAGAGCTTCTCCAAGTTAAATGGAACCCCTCTTCTTTCGCGGATTTATTCGCCATCTTTCAACGTTTTTCTGGGGTTTCCAAATGCTTTCTGCGGATGTTGTTTGCGGCCCAGAGCTGGGCGCTCTGGACCACTAGGAACAAATTCTCGATCGAAGCCAAGTTTCCCAAACACCCAGCTAATGTTGTTTTCAAAACTATAATTTTCCTACAGCTGTGGAGACCCCTGGCAAAGGAAAAGGTGCACTCAATGCTGGACGAGGCGGTCGCCAAACTTAAAGACATCTACAACAAGTCATCCCAGTAGTTGTATCTAGCTCGAGTTCCATAGTGTATGGTTCTCGATGTTTGTCGAACTTTCTACTATTTGTGCCTACGGGCTATCTATTGTAAAACCCTAAGTCTAGTTCGCCAGCATCTGTCACTATGGCCGTGAGCTTTATTACTTTAAAGCTGGGCAAGGTTGCCTTCATTCTAAAAAAGCTCAAGGAAATTGGATAGCTCGATATGATGGCAATTGTGCCCGAGTAATATGTAGCAGTTTTAGTCAATAGGTAGAACACACTTCCTGGTCAAACTGTCCGGAACTCTCAGCATTGCCGATTTCTAGTTGATCAAGAATGGGCGTCAAGTTTGATAGTGGACAGTACAATGGCTAACATAAATAACGATGTGCTTGACTAGCATACAAATCACGCAACCAAGAAAATTGAGATGTTTGTTAAATTCAAAAGTTAGACGGCAGAACCAAGGCCTGGCCTAACTTTTGCTTGATTAGTAACTTGACTTCATTGTAATTTTTCTCACTATCCACCAATAATTCTCAGTGTATGAATCAGACTTATCAATAAAATGTTCAGAATAAATCAGCCAAAAACACTTTAAACCACAAGACTTATCATGTTAGTTGTTGTTACTGGTTGGACCATGGTGTTCCAATCAATTGGGCCAATAGAGATACATATTGAAAAGCAAACAGAACAAGAAGTTGGTTGACATCTTTTGAGTCAAGCTCACCAAATCTTATATTGGCAATGATATGGAGAACTTTCTGAACTTCAGCTGATCTATTACTTCACGTCTGCTTGCTTCTCTTCCTTTTAGAACCACCTGCCATTTTATCTCCTGACTTGGATTTCTTTGATGCTTCTGGTTCCAGATACTCTTCAAGTTTCTTTAGAGCTGTTAACAACCCAGCCAGAAGAAAAATAGAATGAATAAAACACCAATCATATGGGTATGGTGCAGCAATATATGACTATTATCTTACCAGTGGAAAAAACTGGGCGAAGGCTTTCTATTGCTTCCTCGGGTAGTGACCGAAGGCTGCAGCTAGAATCATCTGCCTTCTTGAGCTGTTGAGCATTTTGTCGAAAGTTCTAACCTACACAAAGATTTGAAAACCCAAGAGAAAAATTACATTGAGATTAATCCAATTGAAAGATCTGGGTATAACCCAGTTGCGCTTTTTATTGGTAGTGATCAACAAGCTGCCAGCATAGTACCAGAGATGTGAAATATTGTTACTGTTCAACAATGCATTACCTCATGTTTCCTTAAAAATGTGAAGCAAGAACCAGATTCGCCCGCCCTAGCAGTACGACCTGCTCGGTGGATGTATGTTTTCACATACGGCGGCATATCATAGTTGATAACATATTTTAAACCGTCAATGTGTATTCCTCGAGCCATTATATCTGTGCCAATGAGAACATCTATGTTTCCTTCCTTGAAGGCTGACAATATCTTCCTGCAGCAGAGAGTAGAATTAATATCACAAGGTAAGATAAAAAATCATTGACGTATTCCATTTCCGACATCAACATAAGCTAACTTTTCAATTCTTGTTGTTTCCTCAATCACAACTACATGCGCTAAACAAATATGATCCATAGAACATGTATAAGATATACTTGGCAACAGATGTTAATTATTTGCAGTTTCTTATTATCGTCGCTATTGGCAATCAACTATACGAAAATGATGATTTTACAACAGGAAAAAGATGTGAGTAATTTACCTTCACTAGTAGAAAACCGGCCTAATATTTCAGGGCATTAGTCCCGGTTGCTGTTTGAACCGGGACTGATGCCCCGGGCCCCACCGCTTTTTCGGCCGCAGGACCCCAGAACTCATTAGTCCCGGTTCGTTTTGAACATATAGTCCCGGTTCGTAATATGAACCGGGACTAATGACTCTGGGGCCGAATCCGACCGTTGTCAGATTCATTAGTCCCGGATGGTAACACCAACCGGGACTAAAGAGCAAGCCTTTAGTCCCGGTTAGTATTACCAACCGGGACTAATAAGTTTCCTATATAAAAAATCTCCTTCTTCCTCCCCGAGCCAGCCACTCCCCCCTCTCCACTCTCCAAGTGTTCTTCATGCAACAAGCTTGCTCGAGTTCATGATCTTTGACAACCATTTTTTGTCACAAATTGGTGTCCCCACTTCAATCTAAGTGGACTAAAAGGTGAGGAACTTTGTGCTTTTATCTTTCATTGGTAATTTAGCTCATTTAATGCTCTAGAAGTAGAGAGATTTGTAATTTTTTTATGGGAGCAATTATTTAGATGTTCATTTGATTATGTGTAGAAGTAGGTGAAGATAGAGGTAAAAATAGAGATAGAGATAGAGATATAGATAGAAATATAAAATAGAAAATTAAAATAAAGATAGAGAGATGATAGAGATAGAATTAAAAATAAAAATAGAAGTTCCACCATGGGAGATTTGCAACCCTTTACCCAACACTGTTAGAGGAGATGGAGTTTTTCACGGGCTTGCAGAGAAATTTTTCCGAGGCGGAGCTTCCGAAGATGCCGTAGGGCGTGAGCACCAACGACATCTTCGAGAAACTCCGCCACGGGAGATTTCCCAACCCTTTACCCAACACTGTTAGAGGAGATGGAGTCTTTCACGGGCTTGCAGGGAAATTTTTCCGAGACGGAGCTTCCGAAGATGCCGTAGGGCGTGAGCACCAACGACATCTTCGAGAAACTCCGCCACGGGAGATTTCCCAACCCTTTACCCAACACTGTTAGAGGAGATGGAGTCTTTCACGGGCTTGCAGGGAAATTTTTCCGAGGCGGAGCTTCCGAAGATGCCGTAGGGCGTGAGCACCAACGACATCTTCGAGAAACTCCACCACGGGAGATTTCCCAACCCTTTCCTCCATCCATGGGGATGAAACTCTCCCTGCCTTCGAGCTGTGCTTGCCATGGCGTATCGATGCTCCTTTTATAGGCACGGCGCCGCTTCTACTTGTGTCTTGTTCCTCCGACAGGGGCATCGTGCGCTACATGCTTTATCTCATCGAGCAGTGCATCCACCCACGTATCCTTATCCTGCCAACAGCTTTAGTCCCGGTTGTACCCACCAGCCGGGACTAAAGGTTACCCACACGTCCTTATCCCACCGACAGTTTTGTTAGATGACACAAAAACCACCTTATTCTTACTTATCAAACTAAAATTAGAGAAATAAATAGAAATTGTATATTTGATTTGCGTTTGATATGTACTTATATAATGCAGATGAGCTGAGCATGGATGTACGCCGATCGACGCTCTGGAGATTTCATTAAAGGCGTGCATTCTTTTCTCAAGGTGGCTGAGGCAACCAAGCGGAATGGTTTTATGTGTTGTCCATGCGGTGGTTGTCGAAATGAGAAGGATTACCCCTCCACAAAGACCCTTCACATCCACCTGTTTCGGTTCGGTTTCATGTCCGGCTATAATTGTTGGACCAAGCATGGGGAGAGAGGGGTTATGATGGAAGACAACGATGAAGAAGAGAATGATGACAACTATCCTGAGTTCCCTGAAACCACCGATACCGCAATGGAAGATAATGAAGAAGAAGAAGGTGAAGAACGGGCATCAGATATGCCCACTGATGATCTTGGTCAGGTTATTGTTGATGCACAGATTGACTGTGAAAGTGAAAAGGAGAGGGAGAAGTTGGAACGCATGTTAGATGATCACAAAAAGGATTTATACCCAAATTGCGAAGATGGCCAGAAAAAGCTAGGAAGCACGCTAGAATTGCTGCAATGGAAAGCAGAGAGTGGTTTATCTGACAAGGGATTTGAAAAGTTGCTGAAAATTATGAAGAAGATGCTTCCAAAGGATAACGAATTGCCCGCCAGTACGTATGAAGCAAAGAAGATTGTCTGCCCTCTAGGATTGGAGGTGCAGAAGATACATGCATGCATTAATGACTGTATTCTCTACCGCGGTGAGTATGAGAATTTGAATGCATGCCCGGTGTGCAGTGCATTTCGGTACGAGCGCCCCAGGAAGAGGGTTCCTGCCAAGGTGATGTGGTATGCACCTATAATACCACGGTTGAAACGTTTGTTCAGAAACAAAGAGCATGCCAAGTTGTTGAGGTGGCACAAAGAAGACCGTAAGAGTGACGAGATGTTGAGACACCCCGCTGATGGGTCGCAGTGGAGAAAAATCGACAGAGATTTCCCGGAGTTTACGGAAGATGCACGCAACGCGAGGTTTGGTCTAAGTACAGATGGCATGAATCCTTTTGGGGAGCAGAGCTGCAGTCATAGCACCTGGCCCGTGACTCTATGTATCTATAACCTTCCTCCTTGGTTGTGCATGAAGCGAAAGTTTATTATGATGCCAGTGCTTATCCAAGGCCCGAAGCAACCCGGCAATGACATTGATGTGTATCTAAGGCCATTAGTTGATGAACTTTTACAGTTGTGGCAGACTGAAGGTGTTCGTGTGTGGGATGAGTACAAACAAGAGGAATTTGATCTACGAGCGTTGTTGTTCGTGACCATCAATGATTGGCCTGCTCTTAGTAACCTTTCAGGACAGACAAACAAGGGATACAATGCATGCACGCACTATTTAGGTGAGATCGATAGTATATATTTGGATAAAAGTAAGAAGGTGGTGTATCTCGGGCATCGTCGATTTCTTTCGCCCAAACATCAATTGAAGAAAAAAGGCAAGCATTTCAAGGGCGAGGCAGAAGTCCGGGGCAAGCCTAAACGCCATACTGGTGATGATATATTTGATATGGTCAAAGATTTAGAAGTAATCTTTGGAAAGGGTCCTGGCAGTCTGTCTGTTCCGAATGACGCTAGCGGACATGCACCCATGTGGAAGAAGAAATCTATATTTTGGGAGCTTGAGTATTGGAAATTCCTAGAGCTCCGCTCTGCAATCGACGTGATGCACGTGACGAAGAATGTTTGCGTGAACCTACTAGGATTCTTGGGCTTGTATGGGAAGACAAAAGATACACCAGAAGCACGTGAGGACCAGCACCATATGAAAAGAAGAGACGGCATGCATCCGGAGGATTCTAAGGGTCCTGCGAGCTACGCTCTTACCAAAGAAGAGAAGGAAATCTTTTTTGAATGCCTGAGCAGTATCAAGGTCCCATCTGGATTCTCGTCAAATATAAAGGGAATAAAAAATTCCAAAACCTAAAGTCTCATGACTGCCACGTGCTTATGACGCAATTGCTTCCGGTTGCACTGAGGGGGATTCTACCAGAAAATGTTCGAGTACCGATTGTGAAGCTATGTGCATTCCTCAATGCAATTTCACAGAAGGTAATCAATCCAGAAGATCTACAACGGTTACAGAATGATGTGGCCCAATGTGTTGTCAGCTTCGAGTTGGTGTTTCCACCGTCCTTCTTCAATATTATGACGCATCTCTTAGTTCACCTAGTCGAAGAGATTACCATTCTCGGTCCAGTATTTCTGCACAATATGTTCCCCTTTGAGAGGTTCATGGGAGTCTTAAATAAATACGTGCATAACCGTGCTAGGCCAGAAGGAAGCATCTCCAAGGGCTATCTAACAGAGGAGGTCATTGAGTTTTGTTTTGACTTTGTTCCTGACCTGAACCCGATTGGTCTTCCTCAATCGCGGCATGAGGGGAGACTAAGTGGAAAAGGCACGCTAGGAATGAAATCAGCATACTGTATGGACGGACATTCTTTGAGTGAAGCACACTACACAGTTTTACGAAATTCCACGTTGGTGGAGCCGTATATGGAGCGACACAAGAATATTGTACGCTCGGAAAACCCTGGGCAGTCAAACTCCTGGATTACAAAGTTGCACATGGCGACTTTTGGTGGTTGGTTGCAAACACTTCTCATAAATGACGCCACTGTTGGATATGAGCTGTCCATGTTGGCCAAGAAACCATCTTCAACTATATTGACTTTCCAGGGTTACGAGATAAATGGGAATACATTTTACACGGTCGCCCAAGATAAAAAGAGCACCAATCAAAACAGTGGTGTCCGCTTTGATGCATTACACGACAATGGGACAAAGGACACATATGATGGTTACATAGAGGAGATATGGGAACTTGACTATGGACCGTCTTTTAAGGTCCCTTTGTTTCGGTGCAAATGGGTCAAGCTGACAGGAGGCGGGGTAGTTGTAGACCAAAAGTACGGCATGACAACAGTGGATCTCAACAACCTTGCGTACATGGACGAACCGTTCGTCCTAGCAAACGATGTCGCTCAGGTTTTCTATGTGAAGGACATGTCTACAAAACTGAGAAAGAGAAAAGATAAGAAAACGAATACATCACACGATGAGCCAAAGCGACACATTGTTCTCTCAGGGAAAAGAATCATCGTGGGAGTGGAGGACAAGACAGATATGTCAGAAGATTATAACAAGTTTGATGAAATTCCGCCCTTCAGAGTGAACACTGACCCAACCCTTCTCTTAAACAAAGAAGATACTCCATGGTTACGGTGCCGAAGGAAACCCCAACACTAGATGGGGATGTTGGTGATGTGTAATAATGTATTAAACCTGTCGTGGTTTCGTCAACAGATCTGCCATAGAGGTAGGGGTATGGCGGTTTGTGGAAGGGGGTGAACACGGAGGAGCGATCCAGGACGGTGGTAGCACGAGTTTACCCAGCTTTAGATCCCACGACGGTGGCGAGATCCTACGTGCTGCTATAATTCACTATATGGCAACAAGTGCTCGGTTACAATGATGAGGTTGGCTGTTTCGCTATGCGATCGGCCGTAAGATTGGTCTGATTGCCTCAAGGGCTGCTCCACGCCGGGCTTATAAAGGCGCCTGGCGTGGGCTACACGTTGATACCGGAGCGGATACAACTTGGAGTCCTAGACTAAGTCCTACGCGTGTGCTACAAGGTCACCCGCCATGGGCCGTCTTCCGGATCCGCCATAGGCTCGCCGCTAGTAGCCCGCCATGGACCTGTCTCCGGATCCGCCATAAGCGCCTGCGTCCAGTACCGCCGTGCCAACTTCAGCAACTGGGCCGCCCGGTATGGCGAATCCGCCATACCACCCCTGATGGGCCACCATGGCTTGCTGATTTAGGACTACGTCGCTGGTATACCTATTTGGCATAACCCCAACAGTAGCCCCCAGGGAACTTCAAGATTACCATCTACATCCGCCATGCTTGTTCTTGATAGGTCATTTCCGCCATAGCTCTTCTTTGCTGGGATGGCGGTCATCTTGATGTTCCTTCTTCCATCTATCAATCCGCCGTAAATAACGGATCAAGCGACGTAGTTATCTTAGCGAGATTTTCGGGATCCAGTGGATCATACCGTTGAAATCCGCCGTAAATTTCGGCACATAGTTCCTTCTAGGGTAAGATTTACCAAGTTACTTTTTTACCCTTGGACACGTGTCACCAGATTAGGGTTCCTACGATCAGGATGAGCGGTGGTGATGGCGGGCACGAATCTCGAGACCCGGGGTCTATATATACCCCGGCCTCTCACCCCCGGCCGGTCACCCCTTCATTCACCCCCGTCGCACTCTCTCTCCTTAGCGCCGCCACGAGAGCTTCGTGATCTCCGACGAGCCGCCGCGGAAGACCTCGCCGCCGGTAGCGTTTTTTCGCCAGACCATTTCACTCAAGTTCTTGCCCGACGCCATGAACTCCGGATCACCGGCCCGCCACCATTCTGACGTTGAGGAGGAAGATTCCCCTCTACAACAATCAGTTCAGGGAGAGCATCCAGAGATGGCGGATTTGGACCCAGAGGACAACCTATCTGAAGCCGAAGAGGAGATGGCGGGTACAAACCCGGATGATCCTGCGGATAAGGAAGCGGATGGCGATGCTGAGGACGAGGAGGAGCAAATTCCTCAGAACCTTCATGGGTATTGGCAGAAATCCCGTGTTAAGGATTCTGACGTCAAGGCCATGGAAAGCGAGGGCACCGTGGCTCCTCAAGCTGAATCCGGATGGCGGACTGACTTCAAGGCCCCAGTGCCTCTTCCTAACCCCTCCGAAATCGTGATGCTCAAATTCCACGTGGAGAGGGGTCTCAGTATGCCTCCATCTCTTTTCTTCACTAATCTCCTGAAGTACTATGGACTGCAGCTCCACCACATATCACCAAACAGCTTGGTGTCTGTGGCGGGCTATGCAGCTCTGTGCGAGGGATACCTTGGGATCCGCCCCAGGGTGGACCTCTTCCAACTTTTCTTCTCTGTGCGGCCCAACTATGAAGATGACGGATCTCTTCGAACCTGCGGGACGGTTTGCTTTCTTCCACGCAGGTCGAAAGAATACCCTTTCATCATGCCACTGGACTCCGCCATCGGATGGAGAGGGTCCTGGTTTTTTATGGCGGACAAGCCTGCGCCATCTCAAACCCGCGGCCTTCCTCCATTCAAGAACGTAGCTGCTGAGTCCCGCGACTCCTGGACGGCTGTTAATGACGAATCCACCACTCCCTATGTCAAGCTCCTAGCTCGGCGGATTGCCAAGCTATCTGTGGATGGCTTGAAGGGAATCGACACCATCAATTGCTGGATATCCCGGCGGATTCAGCCGCTGCAACACCGCGATCGCCTGATGCACGAATATACTGGTGCAAATGATGGCATGCGTTGCTCGGACCAGGAGCTGGATCCCAAGGTAGTCGAGAAGCGCATTCGTTCCTTGATGAAGTCTCCTAGGAAGAAGCCCTTGAAGTTTGGTATGGCTATGTTTGAGAATGGCAGCTGCCCTTTGGTAAGTTCCCATTCCGCCATCATACCTTTTGACACTTTGACATTTCATAATATTTTTCTTCTTATCGGCTCAAATCGCTTGGTCCTGCTCACTTTGCCTATCCCCTTCGCCGTTCCAACCTCAAATCTGCCGCTAAGGAAGAAGTTGTTCACTCTAGCGGAAACAAGGAGGAGATGGCAGGGAATGTTGAAGATACAGCCCATATGATCCAGGAGAAGGTGGTTCCCAAGAAACGGGCTGGTAGCGGAAAAACTCGTGGGGGTGGCGGGAAATCTGTAGATTCCCGTCGTTTCGAAACTCAACGCAGGGCGGAGTTAGAAACGCCATCCGAAAGTACCGCTACCATCAACCTGCCCAAGTCAAGGTAATCTTTGGACATCCTCCATTATTGCTGCTTTCCATCTCTAATCACCTTTTTCCTCAGAAGAAAGAAGCCTACTGTCAAGGAGCCATCATCCAAGCGAGCTAAGCCCTCCCCTGCTGCTATCCCGCTCACCCCTGATGCACCAGCCCCTTCCTCTGTTCGTATCGATATTGATATGGAGGATGCTGGTGGTCAGTTTGACCCAATGCCAGAATTCAACCCAACGACTGAAGCTGCGGCTAATGATGTCGTCCAAAGCGAAAAAGCTTCTGGCTCTCAGGGTCAAGTGGCGGATACTCCGTCTGGGGGCAGCTTATACTGGAGATAGAAGCAACTTGAGGTCGTCAATCTTATTTCTAGCCAGGAAGATGCCAGCAACCAGCTGTCCAGCGGCATTGCCGCTTTTGTTGAGAAAACATCAACTATGAAGAAGGTATGTACTCCCAGTAGCCCCCGAGCGCCATGGCGGATTCGCAAATTTAATCCGCTATGGGGCTCCAAGGTTGACTTCTGTAAGTTTTTAGAATAACTTAGCCCTCGAGCGCTGGTAGTTCACACAGTGCTCTATAGAGAACTTAATTTTCATACTGAGTAGCCCCCGAGCGTTATGGCGGATAATTATCCGGCATAAAGCTCGTAGGAGAAAAAATCAGCATAAGTAGCCCCCGAGCATCATGGCGGATAATCCTTCATCAGGATGCTCTAAGAATGACTAAAAAATCAACATGAGTAGCCCCCGAGCGTCATGGCAGATTATATCCATCATGGTGCTCTAAGAGTGACTAACACTTCAAATTTTGCCAGAACTACAAGAAGGTGGTGGAGGACCTGGTCCAGGTTGTCAGCTCGCAGGAGAAGGAGCTGGCAGCCAAAGGCGCTCTTGTGGCGGATTTGCAGCAGCAGCTTGAGAATAGCGGTACTTAACCTTAAGTTTCCTTTCCTTTATGCTTATTCAATCAAATGCTGAGCTGACAAACTTCCGCCATGCAGATGCTGCCAAGCTTAAGTCCGCACTTGAGGGGATGAAGAAAGGCCACGCCATTGCGATGGATGGGCTGAATGAACAGCTCCGGAAATCGCTGGCTGAAAACACCACCCTCGAGAGGCAGCTGAAGGACCAGGAGAACCAGGGCAAGAAGAAGGACAAGGAGATAGCGGATCTCCGCAAAGCCGCCGCTGACTTTGAGAAGCGGCGTGAAGGCTTTAACGAGCTCCTCCATCACTTCCAGGACAACTTGATAGGTACCACTTCTTATAACTTGTTTGTCAATTTTTGCTATGCAGTCCGTGACGCATCTTCTTTTTCCGCCATGCAGCCGCTTTGGGGCAGGGCGAGATGGACACCGCTGAGGGTTTGCGCATGGCAACTGATGCAGCGAGGAAAGAGCTGGATGGCCTTCTCAGCGCTGGTCGCCAAGCGTGCGGGAGCCTGCAGATAGCGGGTTCTTCCAACCTCTCCGCCATCGCGCTCACACAAAAGCTTCTGCTGGTGCCAGGGCTAGTGGCGGACTGGAAACTGTCCTGTACTCGGGGTGGTGCCAGGACAGCGTTGACCCTGGCGAAGGCCCACTATCCCGAGATGGATCTGGACCAGCTCACCTCCGGCATCCCTGAGAGCGGCGAGGACGGCGCGCCGGTGGACGAGGCCGCCATCCGGCAGAGCGTGCTTGGATACGATCAACTGTGTGCCCTTGGCACTCAGTTGAACATATACTATGAAGCATACGAGCTGCCAGGGTCGCCCAGCCAAGCTTCGGCATCCGCCTCCGTGGCAACTGCAGGTGGTGATGGCGGCGATGAGGTGTCCTCCCAGATTCCGCCATCCTCTTGAGATGTGCCCTGCAATATGGCAGGAAAATACTTTGCATCAATTCGGCCCCTGAGTGGGTCTGTAAGTTAAACTTTAAACTGTGTGTGGATGCTTGTGCACTGTGACTGATCTGCTTGTGGCGGATCAGTGAAATGCTATTAAACTCTTGTAGTTTGTTTTTTATGAAGTGGTTTAATTGTGCGAAGAAACTGCCAGGCCTAGTTTTATGCAACTTGCAGTTTTTGCCATGCCCAAAAAACAACACTTAGAAAATTTTTCACGCGTAGGATTATGCGATCCGCCATCCGGCTCTCTGTGCTTGACTTTTCGTGAGATGGCGAAATCTTTGCACGAACAATCCGCTAGGGCGACGATACTTAATAGCAACCGTCCAGAACCCTGAGCAGATGGCGGCTTAGATCGTCAAAAAGTCACTACTCTGGAATCCACACAGAGAACATCGAATGAAGATCAAAACATAAAAAAGCTACGTGGACCGCTTATGGCGGATTTAAAAGAGACGCAAGTGCAAAGCACAATTGCGCAAAAGGTTCTATACGATCTAAATGAACAATAAAGGAGGTAAAAGACTCAGAAAAAATCAAGAGTGAACCAAATGCTTTATTTCATTGATCATATAGAGGTGCCTGTTACATAGCTAGAGAAATGCTAAGTGTAGAAAGGACGTAGCTGTGCGATGTTCCATGGACGATCTGTCTCGTCGTAGATATCGTCAGGGTCTCTTCGTTTGCGCTTCTTACTTGGTCGCTTATCTAGCTCGCGAATATCAACGAGGTAGTAGCAACCATTCAGTAGAGCTTTGCTGATGATGAAGGGTCCTTCCCAAGGCGGGGATAGCTTGTGGGACTTCTGCTGTTTCAGACGTAGCACCAGGTCACCTTCTTTGAATGAGCGTTGGCGAACTCGCCTGCTATGATAGCGGCGGAGATTCTGCTGGTAGATGGCGGATCGCTGGGCTGCTAGGTCTCGTTCTTCTTCCAGCAGGTCCACAGATAGTTGTCTGGACGCTTCTGCATCTTCTTCCTTGTAGGCCTCTACTCTTGGAGAATCGTACTGAACATCACTTGGCAAGATTGCCTCTGCTCCGTAGACTAAGAAGAAAGGGGTAAGGCCAGTTGACCTGTTTGGCGTGGTCCGTAGACTCCACAGCACAGATGGCAACTCCTCTGCCCAGGCTCCAGCTGCTCTGTGCAGCGGTGCTTCCAGGCGTGGCTTGATCCCTGACATAATTAGTCCGTTGGTCCGCTCAACTTGGCCATTAGACTGTGGATGTGCCACAGATGCTAGGTCAAGGCGGATTCCGTTGTGATGGCAGTATTCTTCAACTTCTCCCTGAGACAAGTTTGTGCCATTATCGGTGATGATGCTATGTGGGATGCCGAATCTGACCACAATGTCCTTGACGAACTTTTAGGGCAGTTTTGCCATCAAGTTTCCTGATGGGCTTAGCTTCCACCCACTTCGTGAATTTGTCTACCGCTACCAGGAGGTGCGTAAATCCCGAAGGTGCTGTTTTTAGCGGACCCACCATGTCGAGCCCACAGACTGCAAAAGGCCAAGTTATGGGGATTGTATGCAGTGCTGTGGCGGGCATATGGGTTTGCTTGGAGTACATCTGGCAACCGTGGCAGAGCTCCACAATGCGGTCTGCATCTGCCTTGGCTGTTGGCCAGTAGAATCCATGGCGGAATGCTTTAGCTACGAGGGATCTGGCGGCGGCATGATGCCCACATTCGCCTTCGTGGATCTCTCTTAGTATTTCGATTCCATCCACTTGGGATATGCACTTCATGAAAACTCCCGAGGTGCTCCGTTTGTAGAGTTGGCCATCTATGATGGTGTACGCTTTGACTCTACGCTCGATTTGTCTTTTTTGGACTTCGTCTTCGGGAAGCTTCTTGGTCGTCAGAAATTCCAGGTAGGGCTCTGCCCATGGCGGATTGCTTGGCAAAACCGCCATAACAGGGGAGCTCGCTATCTCCGGATTTTCTGGATCCACCATCTTAACTGATGGTACGCGCAGATGCTCGAGGAATACGCCTGGCGGAACTGCCTTACGGCTGGATCCCAGTTTGGACAAGGTATCGGCCGCCATGTTATCTTCTCGCCGTACGTGCTTTATGTCGTAGCCGAGGAAATTTTTGGCCATCTCGTCCACTTCGTCCCTGTATGCCGCCATTACTTCATTCCGAGCTTTGTATGTGCCAGCCACCTGCTGAGCCACAAGGTCAGAGTCTCCACAGCACATGATGTGTTGTACGCCGATCTCCTTTGCGACACGTAGCCCATGTAGTAGCGCTTCATACTCCGCAATGTTGTTGGTGGTGGTGGGGAAGTGGATCTGGAGAACGTAGCTTAGCTCATCTCCCTTGGGAGATTTGAGTGTCACTCCAGCCCCCGAGCCGTGTAGCAACTTTGAGCCATCAAAGTGCATCACCCAATGCTCTGGTTCTGGGACGGGCGTAGTCTCCTGCGCTTCCTTCCAATCCGCCATAAACTCCGCCAAAGCCTGAGACTTGATGGCGGTGCGAGGCTTGTAGTCGATGTCGAAAGAGGCCAATTCAATGCCCCACTTTGCAACTCGCCCTGTTGCGTCGCTGTTGTTGATGATGTCCTTCAGTGGGGCTTTGCTCACCACTGTGATCTTATGGTCATAGAAGTAATTCCTTAACTTACGAGAAGCTAGGAAAACTCCGTATGCCAATTTTTGGTAGTGAGGGTAGCGCTGCTTGGATTCCGTCAGGACCTCGCTGACATAGTAGACTGGTCGTTGTACGCCATACTCCTGCGCTTCTTCCTTATGCTCTACCACCATGACGATGCTGACCACCCTATTGGTTGCCGCCATGTATAGTAACATGGGTTCCTGGTCTTCGGGTGCCGCTAGGACTGGTGCAGTGGATAACACTCTCTTCAGATCCTTAAGTGCAGCGTCTGCCTCGTCGGTCCAGACGAATTCGTCTGATTTCTTCATCAGCTTGTAGAGTGGCAAAGCCTTCTCGCCAAGACGACTGATGAATCTGCTCACTGCTGCCACGCAGCCTGTGAGTCTCTGCACGTCTTTTAGGTCGATGGGCCGGGAGATGTCGAGGATTGCCTTGATCTTCGCCGGGTTAACCTCAATTCCGCGGTGGGAGACGATGAATCCTAGGAGTTGTCCAGCTGGGACCCCGAAGACGCACTTCGTTGGGTTAAGCATCATGTTGTACTTCCTGAGATTGTCAAATGTCTCTTGCAAATCCGCTATAAGGCCATCTTGCTTTTTAGACATAACTGCGATGTCGTCCACGTATGCGTGGATATTTCGTCCGATTTGATCCGCCAGGCACTTTTGCATGGTGCGCTGATACGTTGCTCCTGCGTTTTTCAGACCGAATGGCATTGTGACATAGCAATATGTGCCATAAGGTGTTACGAACGACGTAGCGAGCTGATCGGACTTTTTCATCTTGATCTGGTGGTATCCGGAGTAGGCATCTAAGAAACACAGTAGCTCCGATCCCGCCGTCGAGTCAATGACTTGGTCAATGCGAGGCAAGGGAAAAGGGTCTTTTGGACATGCTTTGTTCAGGCCAGTGTAATCTACACACATGCGCAGAACTTTTGTGTTTTTCTTAGAAACTAGCACCGGATTCGCCACCCACTTAGTATGTATCACTTCCTTGATGAAGCCTGCTTTCAACAGCTTGGAAATCTCCTTTGCTATGGCGCGGCGCTTTTCATCGCCGAAGCGTCTCATGGCCTGTCTTACTGGCTTTGAGCCAGGAATTATCTGCAGAGCGTGCTCGGCGAGTTCCCTGGGTACACCCGTCATGTTAGATGGCTGCCATGCGAAGATGTCCCGGTTCTCACGGAGGAACTCGACGAGCGCGCTTTCCTATGCGGGGGACAAGTTCGTCCCAATGGCGGTGGTCTTGGCGGCATCGCCAGCGACAAGTTCCACCTGTTTTGTATCGACTGTAGGCTTGAAGGTGGGCGGGGAGGCGGAAACCTCCTGCTTGGATGCCGGCATCTCCGCGGGATCCGTAGCGGCGTGGATTTCTTTGAACTCCTCGCCGAAGAACACTGCTTCCGCGAAGGCGGCTTCTCCTTCCTCGCACTCCTTTGCCTTTCTGAAGCTGCCATAAACGGTGATTATGCCATCCGGTCCTGGCATCTTCAGTTGATTGTAGATGTAGCATGGCCTTGCATGGAAGGTGTGGAAGGCGGGGCGCCCGAAGATCACGTGGTAAGTGCTTTTGAACGGGACCACCTCAAAGGTTATGGGCTCTTCTCTGTAGTTTTCCTCACTACCGAAGGCAACCTTGAGTGTGATGGACCCGAGGGACTTAGCTTGGCGACCAGGAACCACCCCGTAAAAGGTGACCGCGCTATGGCGGAGTTGGGTCTTGGTAAGGCCGAGCTTTGTCAGCGTTTCCACGTACATGATGTTCAGGCTGCTGCCGCCATCCATTAAGCATTTGGAGAACTCATAGCCATGAATTACAGGGCATACCACCATGGCGTAATAGCCATCTGGGATGTGCTCTGGATGATCATCGCGGCTCCAGTGCACCGGTACTTCGGACCATCTGACGTACTGGCGGATTTTTGGCACGGTGGCATTAAGTGAGCGCATAGCAGCTCTCTGTGCCTTGGCCGTGGGGGGTCCAAGGAATGTGTGAAAGGCACCTTTTTTGTCCTTGATTGGGTTACCCTTGCCAGCACCACCCTCTGCCTTTTCGGCGGGTTTGGGTGCAGGGTCTTCGTCCATATCACTGCCATCCCTGGACTCCTTATCTTTGTCCGCTTTTCCTTTGCCACGAGGCCGTTGTCGCCGGCTGCGCTTGAAGCCAGCTTCTTGATCCGCCTTGAGGTCGTTGACAAACTTGCAGTTCTGGTTGGTGTGGTTGCACTTTCCCGACGCGTCACGATGGGCAAAACATGGCATATCGCGGTATTCATCGTAGGACACGGGGGCGGATGGCGCCGAAGCGGGAGTTGCGGAACTCCGCAGCTGGCCACCGCCACCTCCGCGTCCTCGGCCGCGCTGGCTGTTTTGACCCTTGTCAGCAAAGGTTGTGGCGACCATATCCGGAGCCTGAGGCTCTTCTGGCGGATTCTTCCGTTTGTTACTGCTATTCCGCTTTCCAGTGTTCTGGATGGCGGAAGCCTTCAGAGATTCGCGGGCGTCGTCGTCAGCGGCCGCGTAGTTGCTTGCGATGGTGATCATGGAATTTAGGGTCAATTTCCCTTCGTTCCTATCCCGCAACAGGCGATGGCGGAGCAGTTGGCCTCTTTCCAAACTATCAATAAACGCGAGGATGGCGGATTGGTCAGTAACCCCTTCACAGGAGTTCTTCATATCCAGCCATCTCGCGAGGAAGGTTCGGGAGGTCTCGTCGTTGGCTCGTCGGCACCGTTGGAGGTCACCAATGTTGTGGGGTCTCTTGTAAGTTCCCTCGAAATTTTCGGTGAACGCAGTTTGCATATCGAACCAGGTTTGGATGGAATTTTCTGCCAAGTCGTTGATCCATTGCCTCGCGGTGCCGGATAGCATCAGGGGCAAATAGCGGACAGCAACATTGGGAGATCCCCCGGCGAATTGTACTGCATTGAAGTAATCTTGTAGCCAAGTCAAAGGCCTATCGACTCCATTGTACTGGCGGATATTTTTCTCGATTTTGAACCCATACGGGATGGGCTCATCACGAATCCGTTGTCCAAAGCACTTTGGGCCGAGGAAGAAGGCCGTTTGAGACTTGGCGATCTCATTTAGATGGGTACGGGCGTCGTAGGGCTTCTGGTCCGGCGGATCCTTGCGAGAGTTGCGCGACCTTGCTGGCCCGCCGCCACCGCCACCGCCGCCATGGGGGCTCCCTGGTGGGGATGGCGAAGGGTCACGCCGTCTTTTACTCTCGCCGTCCTGCGACTGATCTTTGCAGCTACGACGGCTTCCTTATGTTCTTCGTGAAGATGGATTGTCGTCATGGCGGCGGGAGCATTGCCCTTTGTCATTGTGACGGTGCGTGCCGTCGTCATGGCGAGATCGGTCCCTTCTCTTGGATCCGCCATCCCTGCTGTTTTCCCGTCGTGGCGGATCGTCTCTGCGTCCAGCGTCATGGCTTCGTCCTCGTTTGCCATCATTGTCGCGTATGACAATTCCTCCCTTGGGGACTTCGAACGTCTTATGCTTTGGTGGCGGCATGTTGGTCTTATGGCGAGGAGCAGCAGTGGTTTGTTGGTATCCGTAAGCTGGGTAATTCTTGCGGGGTGGCGATGGGTTTCTCTGCGGGCCTTTGCCATGTGGTTTGTCATCGGAGGATATTGGGATGGCGTGTCTCTGATTGCGAGCTTCTCTTCTTCGGATATCTGAGGATCCGGTATGAGATTCGTTGTCAGGACGTGCACCATAGTTGCCAGCCCCCTGAGCTTTAGAGGCAGTACTGGACCTGCATAGCGCAGGATCAGATTCGAGCCGCCGTGACGACGTAGCCTTCTCCTGCTGCACTAATGCTTTGGTCATCAGTTTAACCGCCGTCTCTAGGGCTGCTGGGCTCTTGTTATGTTCCAATAGCTCCTTTGCAGCCACGATGTTCTCGATGGGCGTAGCCCTACCTTCATCGCGGTTTTTGTCCACGTATGGCGGATTCTTGATGTACATCTTGGCCAGAGTTTCCTCTGTTGGTACGGTGAACTCAAGGTTTCGTACCAGCTGCGGGTCGCCCCCCTTGTTCATCTGGTTCTGGATGAGAGTAACATACTTCTCCTCCATGTTCCTTGCGCGCTTCAGCGTGTCCTGAGCTTTAGCAATGTCGTCATCAACCTGCTTGCCCATCTTCTCGACTCACTTTGCTTCCTTGAGGAGTGCTCGCCTTTTCTTCTCGAGATCGTTCACATCTCTGACATAGTCAGGGGTGATTGGATCTGCTAGAGTTTCATAGACGACCTTATCCAGCGGGGTCGTGAAGTCTTCTGGGTGCTGGTCTTCGGGGATGGCGGGTAGTGGCGGCCTGGGTCCGCCATGAATCTCGGGAAGTTGCTCCACGGCGGGATCGGTGGCTGGTGGCGGGTTACCCTGCTCATTGCCGGCATCTCCGTCGTGGACTGCCTGAGATGGCGGATCACCGGTTGTCTGCCCAGCGTCATCTCCTTTGTTGGTTACAAACACCTGCTTGGCCGCTGCTTGTTGCTCTTCAAGTGCCTGCTGCGCCAATTCCGCCTCGAGTTTCCTCATGGCGGCATCGTAGTGGTCAGAATCATAGCCTTTGCTGTCCTAGTCATCCGATTCACCACTTTCGTTAAGTGCCTCTAGGATGGATTCACCTGGGCTATCTTCTCCATTGGAGATAGATCCCGAAGTGATACCTGTGAACGCAACAAGGCAGTACCGCGGTGTCTCTAACGCCAGACTACTCATGGCGGATTCACTGTTGTCTTCCACCACTTCCTCTACCTCTAGGGCGGGCTGGGTGGGATTACTTTTCAGATCCGGTCTGGACAACTTGGAAAGTTCCAGATCAGATGAGTCCTCCCCCGCATCCAGCTCGAAAGCAGTTCGTTTGGGGATTTCAGCCATACCAATCCGCCAGAAATTGGTTTCCGTAGCGGGGGTAGGGTTTGTCTCTCTAATGAAGATATGGATATCTCCAATCGGGATGACGGTGAATCGAGCAGGGTCTTCTCTAGCCGGCACCCAGAGGTTATCCGCTGGGACGATGGGGAAGCCGGAATCGTAGAGGACGCGCCCGATGGCGACGGTGTCGCCGATGCCTGCAAAGGCGGATCCCGCCTGGATCCGCGCTCCAAACGCGCTATGCCCCACGGTGGGCGCCAACTGTCGTGGTTTCGTCAACAGATCTGCCATAGAGGTAGGGGTATGGCGGTTTGTGGAAGGGGGTGAACACGGAGGAGCGATCCAGGACGGTGGTAGCACGAGTTTACCCAGCTTCAGATCCCGCGACGGTGGCGAGATCCTACGTGCTGCTATAATTCACTATATGGCAATAAGTGCTCGGTTACAATGATGAGGTTGGCTGTTTCGCTATGCGATCGGCCGTAAGATTGGTCTGATTGCCTCAAGGGCTGCTCCACGCCGGGCTTATAAAGGCGCCTGGCGTGGGCTACACGTTGATACCGGAGCGGAGACAACTTGGAGTCCTAGACTAAGTCCTACGCGTGTGCTACAAGGTCACCCGCCATGGGCCGTCTTCCGGATCCGCCATAGGCTCGCCGCTAGTAGCCCGCCATGGACCTGTCTCCGGATCCGCCATAAGCGCCTGCGTCCAGTACCGCCGTGCCAACTTCAGCAACTGGGCCACCCGGTATGGCGAATCCGCCATACCACCCCTGATGGGCCACCCTGGCTTGCTGATTTAGGACTACGTCGCTGGTATACCTATTTGGCATAACCCCAACAAAACCTTTTATGTAAATGTATGATTTTGGGTTAGTTATTCAAATTCGAACACTTTTTATATTCAAAGTTTTATCAAATTCTAAAATATGCAAATAGAATTTTAATCAATATTGTTTTAATTGAAAATGGCAAAATAGTTAATTAGTGTTTGAATAGTTAGAATAATTGATTTTGAAAATAGAAACTAGTTTTGAATTAGTTATTCAATTTCAAACACTTTTCATATTCAAAGTTTTATCAAATTCTAAATATGCAAAAAGAATTTTAATCAATATTGTTTTCATTGAAAATGGCAAAATAGTTAATTGTTTGAATAGTTAGAATAATTGATTTTGAAAATAGAAAATAGTTTTGAATTAGTTATTCAATTTCAAGCACTTTTCATATTCAAAGTCTTATCAAATTCTAAAATATGCAAAAAGAATTTTAATCAATATTATTTTAATTGAAAATGGCAAAATAATTAATTGTTTGAATAGTTAGAATAATTGATTTTGAAAATAGAAAATAATTTTGAATTAGTTATTCAATTTCAAACACTTTTCATATTCAAAATTTTATCAAATTTTAAAATATGCTAAAAGAATTTTAATCAATATTATTTTAATTGAAAATGGCAAAATAGTTAATTGTTTAAATAGTTAGAATAATTGATTTTGAAAATAGAAAATAGTTTTGAATTAGTTATTCAATTTCAAACACTTTTCATATTCAAAATTTTATCAAATTCTAAAATATATAGAAGTTATTCAAATTGAATTTCAAAATTCATATTCAAATGAAATCTGGAAAAACATACAGCATTGGCGCGCATTTATTACACCTTTAGTCCCGGTTGGTAATACCAACCGGGACTAAAGGTCTGTGGCTCGGGCACGAACTGGTAACCGCCGGCCAAAAGTCTTTAGTCCCGGTTGAAGCCACCAACCGGGACTAAAGACACTTTAGTCCCGGTTGGTGGCTTCAACCGGGACTAAAGACCCCCCTTTAGTCCCGGTTGAAGCCACCAACCGGGTCTAAAGGGGGGGGGTATATAAACCGCCGCCCCTCCTCCTTCTTCCCCACTCGCTCGAACACTTAGCAGTTTTCATCGCGCGGAGGAGACAGATCGTCCAACGTTGCAGTCGGGTAAATTCTCGGGCCGCCGCCGCCGCGCCTCCCTAGCCGCCGCGCCGCCGCCCGAGACCGCCGCGCCACCGCCCGAGACCGCCGCGCCGCCGAACCGCCGCCCGATCGAGACCGCCGCGCCGCAGCCCGAGACCACCGCGCCGCCGAGCCGCCGCCCGAGACCGGCCGCCGCCCCTCCTCCCGAGACCGTCGCGCCGCCGCGCGCCGCCCGAGACCGCCGCGTCGCCGCAGGTGAGCACCACCGTACCGCCGGCCGGCCCCTGCAAAAAAAATTTGATAAATTTATGTTAGAAATTTTTAGAAAAATGTAGTTAGGAATTTATGTTAGAAATTTTTAGAAAAATGTAGTTAGAAATTTTTAGAAAAATGTAGTTAGAAATTTATGTTAGAAATTTTTAGAAAAATGTAGTTAGGAATTTATGTTAGAAATTTTTAGAAAAATGTAGTTAGAAATTTTTAGAAAAATGTAGTTAGAAATTTTTAGAAAAATGTAGTTAGAAATTTATGTTAGAAATTTTTAGAAAAATGTAGTTAGAATTTTTTGTAATAGTAATAGAAATAGTAATAGAATAGGAATAGGTAGAAAATAGTAATAAAATTGATGTTAGAAAATAGTAACTAGAAATAGTAATAGAATAGGATAGAGTTAGACAATAGTAATAGAAATGTAATAAATGATTGTTCTAATTATTGTTGTTAGGAAAAATAGTAATAGATAGAATAGGATAGAAAATAGTAATAGAAAATAGTATAGAATATGAATCTGATAGAAAATAGTAATAGAAATAGTAATAGAATTGATTGTCTAATTATTGTTGTTACCACAAATATTGTTTGTTAAGAAAAATAGTAATCGAAGAGAATAGGTTAGAAAATAGTAATAGAAAATAGTAATAGATTGATGTTCTAATTATTGTTGTAGAAAAATTATACTATTAGTAATAGTAATAGAATGCTAGTTAGTAAAATGCTATACTATTAGTAATAGTAATAGAAATGATATAACTATTAGTAATAGTAATAGAAATGCTATTACTATTAGTAATAGAAATGCTAGTTAGTAAAATGCTATTTAGGTTAGATATATAGAGTTAGAAAGTGAACAGATAGAAATGTTAGAAATATTGTTAATAATATTGTTAGCAATAATAGAAATAAAAATATGGAGTAATGTTGTTGATCTATGTTATGCATTTCAATTATGGATTTCGGCGCCGGAAGAGAAGGTGAAGAAGAGATATTGAATATTATAGGAGAGGGTAGCACCCGTGCACAAGGAGAGGGTACCACCCGTGCAGAAGGAGACGGCTCAGAATTTTTGAACGAGTCGGGTGACGGAATGGAGGAGGAGCAGCCGCATGAATCGGAAAATGATGATTGCGAGGACGGCTCACAAGGGACTGGACGTGACTTAATAAAACGGTCCGGCGAGGTATATATATATATATATATGAAGACTAGCTCTATTCATGAATCAGTAGATAACGATGCATTATGTGGTATATATATTAACGAGTGTTTTCTTATTTTAGACCTCTGAATCTTCTAGAAAGAAGCGAGGCCCGGCCAAACGGCTGGCATCGAATCAGCATTACACGATTGGGCGTCTCTCAAGTGAAGGCGAACCATTGGAACCCAAGAGTGTCGCAAATGCGTTCACACATCAATGTGGATGTCTTGTCAGGGACATGGTGCCGATAAGCATTCAATATTGGTATAAGCCCAAGGCGCAAAGGGAGAGCCAACACAGCCAGAGCCAGAAGAGGGTGCAGCAGTAAATTATGTCACCAAGGTCTTGAAAGACAGACTTTGGGATTCCCTCATTCCACATTTCAATCTGCCGGTCACCGAGTCCCTGGAAGAAGCAGAGCAACAGAAGGAGAAAGTCAGGGAGTGGGCTCTCAAGAAGATGGCTGCACAGTTCAATAACCACAAGAAGAGGTTATGGAACGCCTATGTCAACGCCGATCGACAAGCTCCAGAATTTACTGGCCCCAATGAGTTCCTGCGGGATCACTGGGACGCATTTGTGGAGTACAAGGAGTCAGAGCTAGGTAAGCTAAGGAGTCAGAAAAATCAGGCAAATGCCGCGAAAAAGAAATATCACCATAAGTTGGGTCCAGGTGGTACAAAAGGGCCGAGCCTAAGTGGGATATGCAAGAGGCCGCCCTACGAGAAAAAGGCATCGAACCAGAAACAGAACAATGGCCCAGAAGGTCAAGAAATTGGGCACTTGCCCATGGAGCTGTCTATGATGAGAGAACAGGGAAATTAGTTGAAGAGAAGAAACAAATTGCTGAACCCCTGGGAGCACTTGTCAAGACAATCGCCGAGGTTCACGAGGGGACGTTCAAGCCGGACAGAGAGAACGACGAGCTGACAAAGTCCCTCGGGAACAAAGAACACACAGGACGAACACGAGGTCTGGGTTCTGCTATTCCGTGAAGGTCTGGGTTCTCCGAAGAGAGCCAGACTTATAGAAGCCGAGAGAGAGCGAAGAAGCGGAAGGCGCAGGAGGAGGCCTCACGGATAGAGAGCATAGAAAGGCAACAGGCTGAGCAGAGAGAGTTGTATTTACTGCAGCAGAAGGCACTGGAGGAATTAAAGTCGCAAGGGGCAACTCAGCATCAGCAACACCTAGAACATCCATCAGGCGACCGATCTCAGCGGAGAAGCAGCGTGGCTTCCACGGAGGTACCGATGGTTCACTACCCCGTGGATGATATCACCAAGAAGATAGACTGTGAGCTGGATGTTCCCATGAAGAACATATCGATGAAGGTGGCGGTTGGCTATGTGTTGCCATCTGGACCTGGACAAACTTGGCATGGCCGTGAGATTTGAGCTGGCTATGCTAAGGTCGGGGTGGATGCAATTGAAAGGGGGTATGAGTCCCTCAATCTTGACGTCGCTGGACCTGAAGAGGAGGAAAAACTGGGAGAAGTATTGGGAGGTATAATTCTTTGAGATAAGAAACACATCGTGTTTCCAGGCTCGTCGCCAAGGCGGCCACCCTCTCCTCCGAGTCCTCGCAATTCACCACCTCCCGACGACGACAGGGACGACTACCACCATACCCCGAGTCCACATCGATCTCCACCTCAATGTCAGCCGCCTCCGCCACCTCCGCCGCCTCAGCCCACTCGTAAGTCCCAGAGTTGTGGCAAGTCCGCTGCTATGTCCACTAGCAATGTCTCTCTGAAGAAATGGGCCAAGAAAGCTAAGGCGGTGCCGCCTCCTCCTCTCGAGAAGACTGCTGAAGAAATTGAGGCGGAGGACAGAGCCAAAGTGAAAAGGAAGCTCGAAGCCCTACGCCCGACCCCTACACCGAAGCAGGTATATACTCTGGAACAGAAGGAGTGGGCCTTTGATATGCTTACCTAACCTTCGCAATATGAATTGCGTAAGCCAGATGACTACAAGCGTTGTTTGGATAAGCAGGTAGATGCAAAAAAAGAAGCTAATAAGACAAGCGCAACTGCAAGAGGGAAAAGAGACGTTGCCCAGCTTGGAGCACAGACCAAAAAATCGATCTCCCCGCTAAAGGTCTTTGCTAGTGATGCTGGTGGGAGTGTTGCTCAACCCAATCCCGCCGACTTTGCTAAAGAAGCTGGTTTGACTCTTTCTCAATTGCTACATGAAGATATCACCCCAAAGGCGCCTATAGCACGGCAATATGAAAAGGGGAAGAGTCTGGTCCCACCTGAGATTGAAATGAATCTACCAACACAAATGCGAAAATTGCATAAGTGGTACCTGCAAGCCGCAAAGGGCACGCAAGATTTTCTCCTTATGAAAATCACAAAGGACCATTTCTTAGGTGAAGACTTGGTGCATATTGAGTTTGATGAATTCTTTCAGCTATTCAATCAAGACGCGCTCGACAAATCTCTCGTCAGTGCCTATGTTCTGTAAGTGATTCATTATTTCTATAAGTCTCTAGCTCAACTCGTTCTTTGCATGTAATTTTCCTCACTACGCTGTTTATTATGCAGAATGAAGAGTATGGAATGTAAGAAAAGGAATGACCTCCAACTTGGATTCATTGATCCAAATCGAGTTAACGGAGCGATGATACAGACGAAACGCAAGGAGACAGAGGATATCTTGCTAGAGTTCCTACTTACGCAGGAATACCGAGCTAGAATACTGTTTCCGTACAACATCAGGTGAGTGTTACTATCTTATACACAGTTACTTTTCCTTACTCGATGTTATAAGTGTAATTGATGAGTTTATTAACTTATATAATTAAACTTGCACGCGGTTACCACTGGATTTTGCTAAAGATTGAACCTGACTATGGAAAGGTTCAAATCTTTGACTCGATGAATAAACCACTTAATGAATACCAAAGCATCATTGATATAATGGATAGGTAATTTCAATCATTACGGCATTATATCGGTCTCTTTCATTCATCTATAACTCATCTATTCATTTTATTTGCTCGGCAGTGTTTGGAAACGGTTTATACGCATAGTTAAAGGTGAATGGAAAAATGAGCTGATTTACCGTCAGATCGAGGTAAGTCGTACAAGCTAGGTCCACACATCCCTTTAATTCTAGTTTCAAATACCATTAAGTATATCAATCTTGATATGTCACTGACTAAAATCTATTCTCGTAAAGTGTGCGAGGCAGCCTTCGGGGACTAATCTATGTGCATACTACGCTTGCGAGAACCTTCGTGCGCAGGTCAATGAAGGAATTGATTTTCAAACAGTAAGTAAACAATATACTGACAAATTCATTTTATTGGCATCAATTTTGTTATGATGATTCATATTCATATTGTTCTTCTTCTTCGTAGTTCGAAGCAAAGCGGAATCGGCTCTCACCGACTGAACGCATAGTAGGAATTCAAGAGGAAATAGCCGGATTTCTGCTTGACCATGTCATTAACCCAAAGGGTGAATTTCATGTCAGTTTCGATTAGACAATGTTTATAATACAACACAAGTCGTGATCTTATGTGTGTGAACAAGTTGTATATATATACTTGTATGCATGTATATGCTCGGTGAACCAAATATATTATATATATGTATCGGTTTATATATTATGTTGTAATGATGTATGAATAAGTATATAAGAAAACTTATTTGAAATGAATCAAACAATTGAATGGAGCAAAATACAAATATACCCTAAACCCTAAACCCCTAAATAACAATTGAAATCCAGAAAAATAAAGAAGCAGCAGAGGCTGCCACGTGGGGACACTTTAGTCCCGGTTCGTAACACGAACCGGGACTAAAGATCCTACGCCCACGAGCGCCTGGCCCTTGCCACGTGGTCTCTTTTTAGTCCCGGTTCGTATAGCAACCGGGACTAAAGATTGGGCATCAGTCCCGGTTGGTTAGTCCCAGTTGCGCAACCGGGACTGAAGGCCTAAACGAACCGGGACTGATGCCCTGTTTTTCACTAGTGCTTCGAGCAGATTCACGCTACAAACGTGAAAATTCACTAAACTTAAAGGGTAAGTCTTCAAAAAATCCGAGTAAAGTGCTTAGTCTATGACTTGATTCTACAGATGAAGTAAAAACCAAGCACTTCTCCCCACGCAACTCTTGGAGAAGAACAATGAGACACAGTGGTTTTAAGTTTGACGTGCAGACCTGCAATATCGGCAGAGCAGCAAGATGAAAGAGAAAGCTCAGCACAATTCTCAATACCCTTTTACTCCTTTTACATGTTAGGCATCAGCATTGAAAAAAAGAAATAACCACTGAAGCTGCTGTACGAAGATGATGACATACCAGCTTGTAAGACTCCAGCCTTTTTGGAATTCTGTAACGTTTCTTCCCACTATTCAACAACAAGGGATGATGCAACTCAAGTTGAGAAAGTTTGCTAGGATCTTGAGTCAGTGTAGCAGAACAAACTATCTTCACCAGTCTTGGAAAACATTTACCTTTAAACCCTCGCTCGACACCCCTAATGGCACAACATAGAATAACAGAGTTCTCAACTGAAGTATAAAGCGGTAAAATGGGCAAGCATTATATGAGCAATTAATCTGGTAGAGTAAGTCTTACGATCGTCTAATGGTAGTCAATGGATGCAGTAGAGTTTTTCCAGCAGTGTCAAGCCGGAGATGATCTTGATTAGCGGAGCGAGTAAACCGGATAACTGTTGGCAACCAGGACTGATATGCCTCTCTTAACATCCTGTCCGTCTCATCAACAACCTAAAATCCGAAGTTGAAAAATGTGAGGCATTAATAAGATGCAAAAGATACTCAAAATGGTCTGACAAGTATCATTATATGCCAGCCTAGATAAACAAATTATAGGAACAGATGGTCCTATCGACCCAACAATACTGAAAAACCACACACGCAGCATATGCTAAATGATGTTGTAAGCAGCAACTGACTTCGAAATATAACATAGCAAGGGTCTAAAAAAGAAGTGAATCTGGAAAACAATTGGTCAGCCCTAAATGCACCAGAATAATGATGTATTGCTGCTATTGGATACAGGCCAGCTAAAAGTAAATCATATGTGCTTCAGTCAAATCCCATTGCCAGAATAATCTAAGTGAAAAAACATCAATAGTCAATCATTCCACAGAACATTGTAACACTAACAGTACATATCAGCATATCACATCTGAACTCAGCTGTTCGTTGTGTGAAGAAAGACGTGTGCAAAGAGGACACGGAAATTGTTGATGTTAAGTGCATACCAGGTACTGAAGATGCTCCAGACTAAAACCTTTCGTCATGTTGATATGATCCATCAATCTTCCAGGAGTAGCCACCAGTATATCGACTTGAGTCTGCGGTTCCATTTCCACAAATTCTTCATCAAGAGATGGGTAAAGCCCTTGTTTAGACCTCCTGATAAGAACTGAAATTTCATCCGCTATGGAAGATTGGCCAACTGCTGAAGCTACCGACAATCCCACCGCAGGAGCAATAGCATCAAAAACCTCTTTAACCTGTCGAAACAGAACAAACAAACAAACGGAATGCAGTTCCACATGTTAATATGAAATGGATAAATCGCTGACAAACAACAAGCGCTATCAGACGCAAGTTTCCACAAGGTAGAAAGAAACCGCACAAACCTGCAACGCCAAGTCCCGTGTAGGTAGCACGACCAAAGCACGCAGGCACCGTACTTTCCGAGCGGAGAGCATTTGCACGATGGGCAATTTTTTTTTTTTTTTTTCGAAAAAAATTTGCACGATGGGCAAGGCGTAAGGCCGTAAGCAAGGGTCTTTCCGGACCCGGTCGATCGGGGAGTTGATACAGATGTCCCTCTGAAAAGCACCGGGACCGACTGTTTCCAGCCAGGTTGCCACCTGAACCGGGAAAAAGGATTCGATCCCCATCCTCTTGTTCGACGCAATTTTGCGCCTGATCGTCAGCTAATGTGAAAGGTTAAACTAGTACGTACTCAACAAATCAGCTGCATGTCATTCACCTGATCAATTCAAGTGTATATGCATGAAGCTAGCAAATTCTGTCGAGACAATCAACGTGCATGCATATGAGTCCATGCACGTTCACGTTCACGTTCAGGTGTACGTGTAAACACAAAATACAAAGGCGTATATGCAGAGCGGCAGAGCCTGGCCTACGCGCACGCGGCTCGGCTGGTGTACGTGATTGGTTCAAAATGGCTGAGCTCCGCACGATCCATAAGATAAATACCAAGGCAGTTCGAACGACCACGACTTTCTTGGAGAGGTAACGCGTGCGAGCGTCGAGATAAGCCTCTCCACCGTGTTAAGCGCTCTGAAGGAGAGGGGCTCCATCGTTATCTACCCATCTCCTGCTCCCTATAAAAAGAGACGGAGGAAACACAGAGAAAGGGAGGAGGAGCCGGAGGCAGAGGAGATCGGATCAGAAGCAGGGAGACGGCTCACACCAGAAAGACGACGGCGGAGAGCACACGCGCCATGCAAAGGACCAGAAGATCTTGAAGCGGAGGCAGCGGCCCGTCGGTGCCAAGGAGCAGCGGCTGCGCCACCATCGGCAAGAGGGAAACAGAGAGAAGACCCTGACGCCGAGGTCTCAACCAGAGGCGCACGGCTCTCATCCGTCAACACCGACACATACAGCGCCCACAACCAGAACCCATCCACAAATCTCCATATTTCCAGTCCACAAGCACTCATCGATCAAGCGCAAGAAGTGAAGGCCATGGAGCTGATGCCGGTGGTTCCCAATGGTGAGAATATGGGTTAACTCTCCATCTTTTCCCTCTCCCTCTCTCTCTCTCTTCAATACATGTATGCATGCACCTTGGCGGGGAGACGACGCCGCACATGCTATCGCGGGAAAAGGTGCAGTACGGCCTAGGCTGCTGGCGCTGCGACGAGATGTCCCGGAGGCCGCTGGTGAGCAGTCCGCCGGTTCAGGTGCTGTCGTGGACCAGCGGGTGGCCTTGTCTACCGCGAGCTAGGACCAAGACGACGGTGTCGGGCTGCCCATGCGCAGTCCGCCTCCATCTTCATCACCACAAACCGCACCGAGGATGACGGTGGCGAGGCCGTCGGCGCACAGCCAGGCGCCCAAGTTACTCTCCCGACGAACATTGAGGGCTCGAGGCTGCTGGCATGCAGCCCGGCGCCCATGGAGACGATGATGGCGGCATGGAGGCTGCCATGTGCAGCTCGGCGGCCACTTCCTCAACACTTGCCAAAGTCGACGACGACATCGTCGCGGGGGCTGATAGCTCAGGGCCGACATATTTCCATGGAATTGTCTGTAGTGCGACGTCGTTGACAGAAATAGCTCACATGCGACGCTTCCGCAGAGACAAATAGCTGCTATGCGACACTATTGACTAAACGCAAGATACAGGTTAACAGTTGGAATTATGTGAGGCCAGCGGGTCCCAGCACTTATCCACGTCAGCCCTGGACCCTACTGGGTGTCATCTAAACGTGGGACCCACCTCGTGTCCACCTCACATAGTGGGACCGACAACTTATCCAGCTTACAAGACAGCACCCGGAGCCATCCCGTGACCATTGCTGCCCGCCCGACCGTTGCATCCCCTGTTCTCCCTCCCCTTCCTCCCCTGTTCTTCCTCGTTTTCTCCGGCGACCAAGCCATCAACGCCGGCGAGAGATGTCGAGCTCCTCTTCAGCTTCCCGCCCCTCCTGGCCGCGATATGGTGCAGTTCCGATGACAAGGTGCCCTGATTGCCCTCGTACCGCGCCTCTGAAGCGGCTGGTTACAGTGACCGACAAGAATGGCAACCTAGGGCGGGAATTTGTGAAGTGCGAGAGTCTGCCAGAGCCTGGGAAGGTTAGATCTGAATTCTACCTCTGCCGATTTGCTGTTTCTGTCCTCAATTTCAGGTTTTTCATTCGATTTGGGCATTAGGGTTCATCTTTGCGATTTCAGAATCTGGGGAAATGCTCGCATTTTGAGTGGCTGGATATGTACATCGAGAGGATTAAAAGGGAGGGCGCAGCTCTAGATCTCAATTTGCAGTCCGCTGTGGAGGAATTTGGCTCGGGATCTGCCACCCCCAATTCTTCTACTGTTGCTGAACTGAAGGCAGAACTGAAGAAGATGTCGAAGCTGTTAAGGCAACTTGTCGATCTAAAGAAGCAGCAAAATATGATGGCTGCACTTTTTTATTGTTGTGTAATTGCTGTAGGGGTGGTTTACGTGCTGATCAGTGGTCGGTAGGAAATTAATTAGTGTTGCATTTGGCTTATCCATGCTTAATAATATTGATGATTCGATGTATGCCTAAGACTAGAAAGAAATGCAACAGAAATTCGAGGGCATTCTCGTTTCAGTTCTTTAGTTTCAGTTCGTCAGACAAGCAGCGTTTAGTTCGTCAGACAAGTGTTCTGTTCGTCAGATAAGCAGTGTAGCTTCGGCTATGAAACAAAATTTGCACATAAAGTTATGAATAATTCAAATTATTTTGAGATAATTGCCCTCATCTTATTTCAGAGAACTCGTTATAAGCTTCCTTAGATTTGTTGGTGCAACTCTCAAAAAAAAGAAGAAAAAATGATTTGTTGGTGCACGTTGGTGATGCACATAGTCCAAGCTGTCGATGATCACCTAGCGCTATCAATTAACGTAGGGAACGTACGCTACTACGAATGGTTCTACACATGCCGTAACAAAGCTAAAGGAAGCCGATCAATCGAGTAGGAACCTACACCGTGGCCATTGTTCGAAAGTCAACCGTACCATTGTTGGAAAGAATCGAAGCCGAGGACTCTACTACCCGGAACTCAATACGATTCCTGTCTATAGCCATGTGCACATGCACAAATTTTTTTGCCCTATTTTCCGTTTAAATGCAAGCGTGATCATAAATTTGTTGGCGCATGTTGGTGTTGTAGAAGTGATCTTCTAATGCACGAGTGATCTTTTTAAATGCACATGTAAACTTTTTGAACGCACATGTGATCTTTTTTCTATGCATTTGTGAGATTTCTTGAATGCACATGTGACATTCATGCATAACATCAAAGATAAAAAATGTCAATGCAAATGTGAGTGAACCTTTTCAATGCACATGACCAACCCTGAATGCACAAGTGAGTGAATATTTTTAAGCACATGTGAGTGAACTTTTTGAATGTTTAAGCACATGTGAGTGAACTTTTTGAATGCATATGTGAAATTTCTTTTGCTTTTCTTTTTGTGGCATATTGGTTATGCATAAATATTTCTTTTTGCACGAACAACATGATATAGATAAAAAACACGATAAAATCTCAGAAGACACGGTTCATAAGTCCTTACATAGATAAAAATACATAAAATATGGATAAATCTCGATAGTGCCCTAGTAGAACATAGATACACATAGATAGAACATAGATAGATCGGAGCCCCTAGATAGACACGACATAGATAAACATAGATAAACATAAATAAACATAGATAAAACTTGGAGGGCTTCTACGCTTCGCCTCCATCACCGCTTCACCTCCATCACCCCCTACACTCGGGCTTCACCCGGGCTTCACTCGTCGTCGGTGTCACCAAAGTGGTAGGGGAGGGTGTGCATGTGGTCCGGGGTGGGGAAGATGGCATGGTAGTTGGTGAAGATGTTGCAGGTGGTGAAGGCAATGAACTCACATCCGCACCAGAAAACTTGCCCGAGAAGAGAGTAGGCGTCGTATGGATTGGTGAAATGGGCTAGAATGGAGATGAGGACGGTGCCAGTGGGGTCACGGTTCACGTCGAGGCGAAACATCGCCGGTGTGCCCCGTGGAAGATAGCGGTAGCCGGCAGTGAGGAAGGCATGGGTGAGCTCGACTGGTCCTCTCCACCTCGAGATAGCCCACACACGCAGTGTGGACTCGACGACGACGCCGGGAGGGTAGCACCGCTCGGGGACGGTCGCCGGGCGACGGTAAGTCGGTCCAGTGAACTGCATCTTGCCTTTGAAGCGGGGGCTGTGCTTGGAGTGGAGAAGAAGGGGCGGTGTGGTGTTTCGGTTTTGGTTGTGCTTGGAGTGGAGAGGCTTAGATCGCAGGCCCGTTTAAATAGGTGAGAAGGGGAGCCTGGCGAGAAGACGTTTTTATTTCACCTCTCCGTAAAAATATGAAACCGAAACGAATCTGAGTGGGATGAGTCGATGAACGTCTTTTAATGGCTCTGATACGACTATGCACCACGAGTCGATGCCGCCCCTAGTCTGAGACGAGGCCGCCCTAACTATTCTGAGACGAGGCCGCTGGAACGGTGTCGATTAAAGCTGTTTCAGAATGGATCTCGTGCGACGCGCCTCGTTTGCATGCATTGCGTCGTCGCTTCCCGCCCGCGCATGCATCTGACCACTCCAGCCAACGCCACGTTACACACGATGGCCCAACGGTCCGAAGACTCAACGCCACGTTAGGACATCGCCATGTTACACTAAACGGCCCAACGGTCCGAAACCCTGCCGAATAGCATCTTCCCGCTCCAGCCAATGAGATGCAAGATCGAACGGCCTCGCGGATCGGTCTCGCGGATCGCCTAGGCCGAGCCAATCTCTGCCGTGGATGTGCTAGTCCTTCTAGAAGGTGTAGATCGAACGACCAACATTGGGTTTACGTAGCATCATTAGCCAGGCCCCGGGAATCCTTCTAGAAGATTAGATCGAACGGCCAGCATAGGGCGCGAGGGTTTATCCAACGGCCAGTATAGGGCGACGGGGTTTTGGTTGGGTCAACGGGGTAATATGGGTCTTGACCAATATTTGAAACGACCATAAGTAATTCAAAAAAAATCGTAAAAATACAAAACCTTCGCACATAGTCTTGTTTTGTCACATACTAATGGGAAAAAATTATAAACATGGTATACATACATTTTCACGAAAAAGCCTTCACACAAATGAGATATCTCCAACAGTGTCCTAGAGTTTTCAAGTGAGAAGAGAAGGGGTTTGGAGGTTGGTAATTTCAAAGTGCCAAAAACTCAACAAAGCTTCATTTTGGGGTGACTAAGAAGGATATGAACTTAGTTTTTAATTATCATTTTTTACTTGTTTTTTGATACTTTTTCTATTAAAGCATGGATTTTGAAAAATAAATAAATAAATTGCAGATTTATTCAAAAAATCTTGAGACTTCAGATTTCCAATATGTAGGTACAAGAGATGTTGAGGAGAATTTTTGGGCTGATTTAGACAATGTCGAAACTTTTTTGCTTAGAAATAGGGTCATTTACCCTACCTTTGGAGCTCATTTGGAGCTCATTTCTCATGACTATGTGTTGTACTTCGCAAAAGGCATTAGATTCATCAGGTAAAGTTTGTAATATTAGAGACAAGCTTGGAACAACAACAAAACTGAGAAAATTACAACTACCAAAAATGCATAAAATTCAAAATGTGTCTCAAACAAGATGAATTTTGGCTAAAATTTGAATTTTTGATCAAATTTGTTACAAGTTTTCATCAGCACCATTATTCAAAGTACCAATAACATTACATCACGCATGTTTTCATGAATCATAGTAGCAATAACATCACAGATCAAAAGTTTTTCACTTCTTCTTCTTGGCAGTCACTTTCTTTTTCTTCTTACCGTTGCTTTTTGGTTTCACACCAAGAAGCACAGCCATGCTCTTTGTTTTATTTGCATCACTACGGCTTGGCCTCCGCACATCAGAACCTAAAGCCAGAACTGCATCAGTTTGAACCTCTGCAGATTCAGTTTCATCAGTTTGGACAGTGTTGACAGTTTTAACAGTTTCGACAGTCTGAACCTCTGCAGATTCACCTTGCAGCACAACATCTAGATTGGCATCAGGTGGCATCTCAACAGCATCATCTTGCAGCACATCATCCAGATTGGCCTCAGCTGACACCTCAACAGCATCACCTTGCAACACAACATCCAGATTGACATCTTGTGGCACCTCGACAGATTCAGCTTGGAAACTTCTCTTTCTTCTGAAATCACCAAGTCTTCTCTTTTTTGTTGGCCAACATGTTTCAACAACAAGGGGCTCAAATGAATCATCCCTGAAGCCCAAAGCATCAATAAGTGAATAAAGCAGGAAAAAACAAAAAACATCACAATTTGCATCTATTTGGATGAAATGAACAAACTTTTACCTAGAAGGAGTGTACCGACATTTGGCTGATCCAGCTCGGTGCCCAAGTTCTTCATATAGCTTGCATCTATTTTTGTTACCTTTTTGTTGCCTTTTAGGTTTTTCATCTTTCTTTCCCTTCTTGCTACTCCCACCTTTCTCAAACCATGCCTTGAATCTGCTCACTCTAGGCCTACCAGCCTTTCTTCTAGTTAGAGGAGGACACAAAGAGAATTCTATGTCCACTTCAGGCCATTGAGACTGATCTGTAAGTGCTGGAATAGGAGTTGCATATGCAGCTTTGAATCTTGCAACGGAATAATACTCATGCAAATATGGATGCATATTTATCCTGGGTTGGGAGGCCAAAAAAAGTATGGCATGCTCACAAGGCTTTCCTGTGTGTTGCCACTCAAGGCAAGTGCAGTCATGCAGTTCAGTGTTAACAACATGTCTCCTACCAGTTTTAGTATCCCTAACTTCAGCACCCCACAAAGAAGATTTTTCAACACACAAATGTGTAAGATTTCTGCTCTTGTTGACTACCTGCTGCACCACATCAGGAAGCTTATCCCCTTGCAGAACATGAGCAAGCCTTCTCCTCAATTCCCACAACCTCATGATCATGATCCTGATTTGGTCAACCATGTCATGAACATGCAAGTCTTTTAACTCCTTTACCTTGCTGTTAAAACTTTCTGCCAAATTATTGTTGATGTGATCACACTTGATGGCAGTGTTAAATCCTGACCTATACCATAATAGAGAATGGTGTTGGTTCATCCAAGGGGCAAATGTATTGTCTGCTTCCATTATCTTACCAAGATGATATGAATGTGTTGATTTAGTGTAGGATCTTGCTGCTGGCCACAACCTGCCATAATCATCTCCTTTGAATTTTTTTATCACATTCATCCACATATGACCAAAGCACTCTCTCTGCTCGGCATGGGGGAAAACCATCTTCACTGCATTTTCTAGCCCTCTGCATGCATCTGTGTGGACTGCCAAAGGTGACACTGGACCAATGCATCTTTTTAACTGCATCATGAACCATGTCCATGAAACCTCTGTCTCAGATTGAAACAGGCCAATAGCAACAGGAAACCTCCAATTGTGACCATCCAGAGCATTGCATGCTGCCAATTGACCATTCCACTTGCCAGTCAAAAAAGATGAGTCTATGCTCAAATATGGACGACACCCTGCCTTAAAGCCATCAATGCAAGGTTTTAAAGCCATGAAGAACTTAGAGAAAAATACTTTGCCATCTGCTGTTACCTCAGTATCTATTTCCACAACACTGCCAGGTGATCTTTTCTCCACTTCTGCTTTGAAGTTATAAAGCATTCTAAAGGTATTTGCCCAATCACCATACAATTGTTTCATTGCCCTTTGTTTTGCCTTCCACACTGTTGTATATTTCAACTTAATTGGGTACTGCTTTTCCAAGTCTACTAAAAGCTTTTTTCCAGTGGAGTTTGGTGTCTTGGCCAAAATAGGAGTGATTTTTTCTGGCATCCAAAATTGAGATGTCATGGTGGATACTTTCTGTGAACTAGTCATACAAGTATGTGGATTTGGAATTTGATTCACCCTGATTGTTCTCTCATCAGGTTGTCGTCTAGCAGATATATACCACTTGCAAGGCCTTGCACCACCATCAAAACCTTTGCACACTGCATAAAATTTCTTCTTATCAGTCCACTTAGTCTTTGTTTCAAACTCATGTCTGACTGCATAAGTTCTGAAACACATCCTGAACTCATCCATGCTTGGAAACATTCTCCCTACTTCAATAACAGGGTTCTCTTTGTCATACAAATTTACTAGTTCATCATCATGTGCATCATCAACATCATCTACCACATTTTGCATCAATTCTGGATCAACATCTTCATAGGAGGATTGTCTGTTATCAACATCTGCAGCATTGTCCCCTTCCTTCTCCTTCTCCTTCTCCTTCTCCTTATCTTTCTCATCAACAGGAATGCCAAAAAGTTTGGCCATTTCAATGTCAGATATTGGTGCAATCACCAAATCAGTACGGGTATTAAGTTCAACTGTATTCCAATCAACACAAATAACCTTCTCTGCACTATCATCCCGGGCTTGTTCATTTGCATCACCCTCCTCTGTTAGTACTACTGTCAATTCAGTAACTATTGGCATAACCGGCCTCTGTGCAGCCCAATCGTCTTCCACCATCTGCAAAGCCAACTTGGAGGGAACATAGCCAACTCTCGAATCACACTTAAGATCAACGAGCTCTGCATGAAAGGTAGCACATTTCGTTGTCCAACCGTCTTGCCGATCAATTGCATCAACTATATCTTCCCCATCCTCAATCCTAACATACTCTTGCTTCCAATCATCGAATCGTGACAGTGACACTTCTTGCTCCGGGCCCCAAGCTATACTCTCCCCAATTTTTTCCACCCAATTCTTCACCGCCTGCTCTCTCATGCTTTCAATTTCCTGGGGATCAAGCTCGGCACAATCGACATTCCATTTGACAATTGTTTCTCTCTCAATCACCCGCATGCTTCCATCAACTAACTTGGCCCTTGACGGAAAAAATTCAACCGTAATTTCAAAGGTGCGCGCAACATCTTCTCCCCTGTTTTTCCAATACCGGGGGCACTGTAAGCTAGCGGAAGCGATAGATGAAATTAAGATGCAGAAGGGAGTGCGGATACGGGCATTACCGATTACAAGTAGCGGAAGTTCTCTCTCGAGGCTCCATTGCCCCCCCCCCCCCCCGTTCACCCTACCCGATCTGGGGCTCAATCTACGATTCGGTGCGGGGGCAGTCAGATGTAAATCGAGGGGGAGGGGGCGGGATTAGGGTTCAGAATGCTACTCACCTCGTTCGCCACAGAATGCAAGCTCTGCCGCCGCTGAAATCGGTCCGCCGTCGCCGGAGAAGGAGAAGGGGAAAGCTCCGCCGCCGCCGCCGTAGGAGAGGAACTGGGCGCGGTGAACGGGTGGATTCGGACAAAAACTCGCGCGCTGGACCGGACACACGTGGCTCAACTAACTGGGACCCACATGTCTTAACCTAACCTGGATTGGCTCGATTCTTACCGTTTTATCGTGTTTGTGTCACTGGGTTATTAACTCGTGTCCAGATATCGCATGCAGGCTATTGAGCTGAACGACGTCGCACGAGAGCATGTTGCCTGGAAATATGTCGCATGTGAGCCAATTCCCCTCGTCGCGGGGCTACCGGCGTGAGCCCATGGACAACGTCAAAGACGGCGATGGCGGCGTGGAGGCTGCCGGCGTGTAGCCCGGCACGAACGGCGCCCAAGACGAGAAGGGTGGCGTGGAGGCTGCCATCTTCACACCCGCGGCGCCAAAGACGATGACGACGACGTCCGCGTGGAGGCTGCTGGCGTGCAGCCCGACGTCACCTCTACTTCCGCGGCGGCCAACGCTAAACATGACGACCACGACGGCGGCGTGGAGGCTGCCGCCGTGCGGCCTTGCGCGCCCTCGACTCCCGCGGCAGACATCGCCCAACATGATGGTGTTAGTGGCTCGGGTGCAGCTCACCTCCGTCTTCACCACCTCAAACCGCGCCAAGGAGATGGCGGCGAGGCCGCCGACGTACAGCCTGGTGCCCACGCTACTCCCTCGACCATGACGGCGGCGCATAGAGGCTGCCGGCGTCCAGCCCTGCGTATGTGCCCATCAGCTCCCGCGGCGGACATCACCCAAGATGACGGCGTTAGTGGCTCGGGTGCAGCTCACCTCCGTCTTCACCACCTCGAACCGCGCCAAGGAGATGGCGGCAAGGCCGCCGACATACAGCCTGGTGCCCACGCTACTCCCTCGACCACGACGGCGGCGCAGAGAGGCTGCCGGCGTGCGGCCCTGCGCGCCCTCGACTCCCATGGCGGACACCCGCCAAGATGACGGCGTCGGCGGCTGGGAGGCAGCTCACCTCCGCCTTCAGCACCTTAAGCCACGCCAAGGATAACGGTGGCAAGGCTGCCGGCACACAGCCCGGCGCCCATGATAATACGGCGAGGCCGCTGGCATATAGCCCGATCGACACCCATGCTACTCGGGAGGACGACAACGATGGTGGCATGAAGGCTGCCGACATGCAGCCTGGCGCTATCTTCACTCCGACATGGACTTGTGCAGATGCGCTGGCGCCGCGTTCAACCTGGCGAACAGGTCCAGCATGGCTCGTCGGCGTACATGTCCAGCTTAAAGCTTGACGTACCCTTTGACCCTCGGCGCACAGATGCAGCTCAACGTGCCCTCCCGTGCGAAGTTTGGCACCCGGTGCGGTTTAGCTTGGCGTACAGGTACACGGACGTACAGCTCTCGGCACCATCGGCACAGCTCGGCCCGACATGCAGGCGTTGCTCAGCTCGGCGTACAGATACAAGTGCGGCTCGGCCTGGCCTACTACTGGTTCGTCTCTGGCGGATCGATGCGGCTCAGCCCTCGGAGTACAATTTCCTCTCCCGCCCGATGGACAACTCGGCGGTAGACAGTCGGAGGAACAGGATCAAGACGATGTACACGCATAGGTGCGTGCACCACGCGGAGCAGGAAGTCATGATCAATCAAGCAAAGACGTACATGCATGGCTTGCCCAACCCATATCAGGCACATCGTGATGTACAGGTCCATGCATGTCCCATGCACGTGGTGGCCAGCTATCCTGGAACCTCGATGGCAGTGTGCTGTCCTGCTGTCGAGACGGCGCCCAGACACCACACTCCTTCTGTGACCTTGTGAGATGGCGCCTTCGACTACGCCGGCTGCCGGGTAATCGGCGCCACGCGAGACACTACAGGAATGAGCAACGACGCCGACGGCCGACCCCTACGCCGACGGCCAAATGTCGGTGCCGTCGGCGTAGGCCGCCTCCAGGATAGCACACGAAAGGGACCGTCGGCGTAGGGTTGCCGTCGGCGTAGGAGGCCATACGCCGACGGCTGCCCTCGGCGTATTCGAGCCGTCAGCGTAGGACGGAGACACGTGGCCCCGAAGTTTCCCGCCGTCACGGCGTTACCTATACGCCGACGGCCGCCCTCGGTGTACTCCAGGCCGTCGGCGTATACCTTGCATACGCCGAGGGTAGCCGTCGGCGTATACCCTGCATAGTGTTTTTTACTTTTTGTAGTTAATGTCATGTATTGAATTTATACTTATTTCTTTAATAATATCAATCATTTAAATATGGTTATATTTTTTATCAGTTGGACAAATTGGTACCCCTTCAAATAACCGTCTCCACATGTCCGCATGAAATAACGTTGCGAATCTTGTCTCTCACAGCGACATGTTGACAAATTGTGTTAGTGTTATCGTATGCATGTATTTAAATTTTATGTCTCACACATTTTGAAGAAGTTGTTCAAAGATTCCATGCTTTTCCTACGTCGGAGTGCGATAGTTTCGAAACCCGGCATCGTCTACCCCCCACTAGATATTATCTGGATGGGAGGGGGGTACCCCGGTGGACATTTCTCCCTATTATATTTGTGTTTGGTTAGATCCCCCATGCAAAAACAATGTGCTAGGGCCACATGCATCTTCCCTAGGGACCCCGAGGCACCGGAATCCCCCTTCCACCGAAACCCTAGCTCGTGTGCCCCGCGTCGTCTACCCCCACTAGACGTGCATCGTAAGGGGGTAGCAAAGTGTAGCTTTCTCTTGGTTTGTATTTGGTTTGGTCATAGCAACATGACAAAACAAGGTTGGACCCAAGATTCATCGGCGAGGCCTCGTACGGAGAAAGCTATAGGGGTAGATCTCCGAACCTCCTCTGTCCAGGGTTTCGCCGGATATAGACCACCGGAGCATCGTCTAACGTAGGAAACATGCATGCATGTGTCCCTAACATATGTGTATAGGTGTGACCCAAGGATGGTACATGCAATATAGGTAGGTCCCGGGCATGGCCTTCTCCAGAGACATGGGTTGTTAACACTTGGTGAAATCCAGGATCTGTACGTGGGAACTCCCGCTACGGGTCTACCGGAGCCTATTTCATTGTAAAGTGGGCCCAACCTTTGCTTTCCATGTATATATGTCCTAAATAAACCAAAATAAAGCAGAAGATCCATCGGCGAGGCCTCTTATGGAGAAAGCTATAGGGGTAGATCTCCGGACCCCCTCGGTCTAGGGTTTTATCGGATAAAGCCCACCGGAGCATCGTCCACCGTAGAAAACATGCATGCATGTGTCCCTAACATATGTGTATAGGTGTGACCCAAGGTTGGTACATGCAATATAGGTAGGTCCCGGGCATGGCCTTCTTCAGAGACATGGGCTGTTAACACTTGGTAAAATGCAGGATCTGTACGTGGGAACTCCCGCTACGGGTCTACCGGAGCCTATTACATGGTAAAGTGGGCCTAACCTTTGCTTTCCATGTATATATGTCCTAAACAAACCAAAATGAAGCAGAAGATCCATCGGCGAGGCCTCGTAGAGAGAGAGCTATAGGGGTAGATCTTCGAACCCCCTCGGTCTAGGGTTTCGCCGGATATAGACCACCGGAGCATCGTCTAACGTAGGAAACATGCATGCATGTGTCCCTAACATATGTGTATAGGTGTGGCCCAAGGTTGGTACATGCAATATAGGTAGGCCCCGGGCATGTCCTTCTTCACATACATGAGCTGTTAACACTTGGTGAAATCCAGGATCTGTATGTGGAAACTCCCGCTACGGGTCTACCGGAGCCTATTTCATGGTAAAGTGGGCCCAACCTTTGCTTTCCATGTATATATATTCTAAACAAACCAAAATAAAGAAAAAGATCCATCGGCGAGGCCTTGTACGGAGAAAGCTATAGGGGTAGATCTCCGAACCTCCTCTGTCTAGGGTTTCGCCGGATATAGACCACCGGAGCATCATCTAACGTAGGAAACATGCATGCATGTGTCCCTAATATATGTGTATAGGTGTGACCCAAGGATGGTACATGCAATATTGGTAGGTCCCGGGCATGGCCTTCTCCAGAGACATGGGCTGTTAACACTTGGTGAAATCCAGGATCTGTACGTGGGAACTCCCGCTACGGGTCTACCGGAGCCTATTTCATTGTAAAGTGGGCCCAACCTTTGCTTTCCATGTATATATGTCCTAAATAAACCAAAATAAAGCAGAAGATCCATCGGCGAGGCCTCTTATGGAGAAAGCTATAGGGGTAGATCTCCGGACCCCCTCGGTCTAGGGTTTCATCGGATAAAGCCCACCGGAGCATCGTCCACCGTAGAAAACATGCATGCATGTGTCCCTAACATATGTGTATAGGTGTGACCCAAGGTTGGTACATGCAATATAGGTAGGTTCCGGGCATGGCCTTCTTCAGAGACATGGGCTGTTAACACTTGGTAAAATGCAGGATCTGTACGTGGGAACTCCCGCTACGGGTCTACCGGAGCCTATTACATGGTAAAGTGGGCCCAACCTTTGCTTTCCATGTATATATGTCCTAAACAAACCAAAATAAAGCAAAAGATCCATCGGCGAGGCCTCGTAGAGAGAGAGCTATAGGGGTAGATCTTCGAACCCCCTCGGTCTAGGGTTTCGCCGGATATAGACCACCGGAGCATCGTCTAACGTAGGAAACATGCATGCATGTGTCCCTAAAATATGTGTATAGGTGTGACCCAAGGTTGGTACATGCAATATAGGTAGGCCCCGGGCATGTCCTTCTTCACATACATGAGCTGTTAACACTTGGTGAAATCCAGGATCTGTACGTGGAAACTCCCGCTACGGGTCTACCGGAGCCTATTTCATGGTAAAGTGGGCCCAACCTTTGCTTTCCATGTATATATATTCTAAACAAACCAAAATAAAGAAAAAGATCCATCGGCGAGGCCTTGTACGGAGAAAGCTATAGGGGTAGATCTCCGAACCTCCTCTGTCTAGGGTTTCGCCGGATATAGACCACCGGAGCATCATCTAACGTAGGAAACATGCATGCATGTGTCCCTAATATATGTGTATAGGTGTGACCCAAGGATGGTACATGCAATATTGGTAGGTCCCGGGCATGGCCTTCTCCAGAGACATGGGCTGTTAACACTTGGTGAAATCCAGGATCTGTACGTGGGAACTCCCGCTACGGGTCTACCGGAGCCTATTTCATTGTAAAGTGGGCCCAACCTTTGCTTTCCATGTATATATGTCCTAAATAAACCAAAATAAAGCAGAAGATCCATCGGCGAGGCCTCTTATGGAGAAAGCTATAGGGGTAGATCTCCGGACCCCCTCGGTCTAGGGTTTCATCGGATAAAGCCCACCGGAGCATCGTCCACCGTAGAAAACATGCATGCATGTGTCCCTAACATATGTGTATAGGTGTGACCCAAGGTTGGTACATGCAATATAGGTAGGTTCCGGGCATGGCCTTCTTCAGAGACATGGGCTGTTAACACTTGGTAAAATGCAGGATCTGTACGTGGGAACTCCCGCTACGGGTCTACCGGAGCCTATTACATGGTAAAGTGGGCCCAACCTTTGCTTTCCATGTATATATGTCCTAAACAAACCAAAATAATGCAAAAGATCCATCGGCGAGGCCTCGTAGAGAGAGAGCTATAGGGGTAGATCTTCGAACCCCCTCGGTCTAGGGTTTCGCCGGATATAGACCACCGGAGCATCGTCTAACGTAGGAAACATGCATGCATGTGTCCCTAAAATATGTGTATAGGTGTGACCCAAGGTTGGTACGTGCAATATAGGTAGGCCCCGGGCATGGCCTTCTTCACATACATGAGCTGTTAACACTTGGTGAAATCCAGGATCTGTACGTGGAAACTCCCGCTACGGGTCTACCGGAGCCTATTTCATGGTAAAGTGGGCCCAACCTTTGCTTTCCATGTATATATATTCTAAACAAACCAAAATAAAGAAAAAGGTCCATCGGCGAGGCCTCGTACGGAGAAAGCTATAGGGGTAGATCTCCGAACCTCCTCTGTCTAGGGTTTCGCCGGATATAGACCACCGGAGCATCGTCTAACGTAGGAAACATGCGTGCATGTGTCCCTAACATATGTGTATAGGTGTGACCCAAGGATGGTACATGCAATATAGGTAGGTCCCGGGCATGGCCTTCTCCAGAGACATGGGCTGTTAACACTTGGTGAAATCCAGGATCTGTACGTGGGAACTCCTGCTACGGGTCTACCGGAGCCTATTTCATTGTAAAGTGGGCCCAACCTTTGCTTTCCATGTATATATGTCCTAAATAAACCAAAATAAAGCAGAAGATCCATCGGCGAGGCCTCTTACGGAGAAAGCTATGGGGGTAGATCTCCGGACCCCCTCGGTCTAGGGTTTCATCGGATAAAGCCCACCAGAGCATCGTCCACCGTAGAAAACATGCATGCATGTGTCCCTAACATATGTGTATAGGTGTGACCCAAGGTTGGTACATGCAATATAGGTAGGTCCCGGGCATGGCCTTCTTCAGAGACATGGGCTGTTAACACTTGGTAAAATGCAGGATCTGTACGTGGGAACTCCCGCTACGGGTCTACCGGAGCCTATTACATGGTAAAGTGGGCCCAACCTTTGCTTTCCATGTATATATGTCCTAAACAAACCAAAATAAAGCAGAAGATCCATCGGCCAGGCCTCGTAGAGAGAGAGCTATAGGGGTAGATCTTCGAACCCCCTCGGTCTAGGGTTTCGCCGGATATAGACCACCGGAGCATCGTCTAACGTAGGAAACATGCATGCATGTGTCCCTAACATATGTGTATAGGTGTGACCCAAGGTTGGTACATGCAATATAGGTAGGCCCCGGGCATGTCCTTCTTCACATACATGAGCTGTTAACACTTGGTGAAATCCAGGATCTGTACGTGGAAACTCCCGCTACGGGTCTACCGGAGCCTATTTCATGGTAAAGTGGGCCCAACCTTTGCTTTCCATGTATATATATTCTAAACAAACCAAAATAAAGAAAAAGATCCATCGGCAAGGCCTTGTACGGAGAAAGCTATAGGGGTAGATCTCCGAACCTCCTCTGTCTAGGGTTTCGCCGGATATAGACCACCGGAGCATCATCTAACGTAGGAAACATGCATGCATGTGTCCCTAACATATGTGTATAGGTGTGACCCAAGGATGGTACATGCAATATTGGTATGTCCCGGGCATGGCCTTCTCCAGAGACATGGGCTGTTAACACTTGGTGAAATCCAGGATCTGTACGTGGGAACTCCCGCTACGGGTCTACCGGAGCCTATTTCATTGTAAAGTGGGCCCAACCTTTGCTTTCCATGTATATATGTCCTAAATAAACCAAAATAAAGCAGAAGATCCATCGGCGAGGCCTCTTATGGAGAAAGCTATAGGGGTAGATCTCCGGACCCCCTCGGTCTAGGGTTTCATCGGATAAAGCCCACCGGAGCATCGTCCACCGTAGAAAACATGCATGCATGTGTCCCTAACATATGTGTATAGGTGTGACCCAAGGTTGGTACATGCAATATAGGTAGGTTCCGGGCATGGCCTTCTTCAGAGACATGGGCTGTTAACACTTGGTAAAATGCAGGATCTGTACGTGGGAACTCCCGCTACGGGTCTACCGGAGCCTATTACATGGTAAAGTGGGCCCAACCTTTGCTTTCCATGTATATATGTCCTAAACAAACCAAAATAAAGCAAAAGATCCATCGGCGAGGCCTCGTAGAGAGAGAGCTATAGGGGTAGATCTTCGAACCCCCTCGGTCTAGGGTTTCGCCGGATATAGACCACCGGAGCATCGTCTAACGTAGGAAACATGCATGCATGTGTCCCTAAAATATGTGTATAGGTGTGACCCAAGGTTGGTACATGCAATATAGGTAGGCCCCGGGCATGTCCTTCTTCACATACATGAGCTGTTAACACTTGGTGAAATCCAGGATCTGTACGTGGAAACTCCCGCTACGGGTCTACCGGAGCCTATTTCATGGTAAAGTGGGCCCAACCTTTGCTTTCCATGTATATATATTCTAAACAAACCAAAATAAAGAAAAAGATCCATCGGCGAGGCCTTGTACGGAGAAAGCTATAGGGGTAGATCTCCGAACCTCCTCTGTCTAGGGTTTCGCCGGATATAGACCACCGGAGCATCATCTAACGTAGGAAACATGCATGCATGTGTCCCTAACATATGTGTATAGGTGTGACCCAAGGATGGTACATGCAATATTGGTAGGTCCCGGGCATGGCCTTCTCCAGAGACATGGGCTGTTAACACTTGGTGAAATCCAGGATCTGTACGTGGGAACTCCCGCTACGGGTCTACCGGAGCCTATTTCATTGTAAAGTGGGCCCAACCTTTGCTTTCCATGTATATATGTCCTAAATAAACCAAAATAAAGCAGAAGATCCATCGGCGAGGCCTCTTATGGAGAAAGCTATAGGGGTAGATCTCCGGACCCCCTCGGTCTAGGGTTTCATCGGATAAAGCCCACCGGAGCATCGTCCACCGTAGAAAACATGCATGCATGTGTCCCTAACATATGTGTATAGGTGTGACCCAAGGTTGGTACATGCAATATAGGTAGGTTCCGGGCATGGCCTTCTTCAGAGACATGGGCTGTTAACACTTGGTAAAATGCAGGATCTGTACGTGGAAACTCCCGCTACGGGTCTACCGGAGCCTATTTCATGGTAAAGTGGGCCCAACCTTTGCTTTCCATGTATATATGTTCTAAACAAACCAAAATAAAGCAAAAGATCCATCGGCGAGGCCTCGTACGAGAGAGAGCTATAGGGGTAGATCTTCGAACCCCCTCGGTCTAGGGTTTCGCCGGATATAGACCACCGGAGCATCGTCTAACGTAGGAAACATGCATGCATGTGTCCCTAACATATGTGTATAGGTGTGACCCAAGGTTGGTACATGCAATATAGGTAGGCCCGGGCATGTCCTTCTTCACAGACATGAGCTGTTAACACTTGGTGAAATCCAGGATCTGTACGTGGAAACTCCCGCTACGGGTCTACCGGAGCCTATTTCATGGTAAAGTGGGCCCAACCTTTGCTTTCCATGTATATATATTCTAAACAAACCAAAATAAAGAAAAAGATCCATCGGCGAGGCCTTGTACGGAGAAAGCTATAGGGGTAGATCTCCGAACCTCCTCTGTCTAGGGTTTCGCCGGATATAGACCACCGGAGCATCGTCTAACGTAGGAAACATGCATGCATGTGTCCCTAACATATGTGTATAGGTGTGACCCAAGGATTGGTACATGCAATATTGGTAGGTCCCGGGCATGGCCTTCTTCAGAGACATGGGCTGTTAACACTTGGTGAAATCCAGGATCTGTACGTGGAAACTCCCGCTACGGGTCTACCGGAGCCTATTTCATTGTAAAGTGGGCCCAACCTTTGCTTTCCATGTATATATGTCCTAAATAAACCAAAATAAAGCAGAAGATCCATCGGCGAGGCCTCTTATGGAGAAAGCTATAGGGGTAGATCTCCGACCCCCTCGGTCTAGGGTTTCATCGGATAAAGCCCACCGGAGCATCGTCCACCGTAGAAAACATGCATGCATGTGTCCCTAACATATGTGTATAGGTGTGACCCAAGGTTGGTACATGCAATATAGGTAGGTTCCGGGCATGGCCTTCTTCAGAGACATGGGCTGTTAACACTTGGTAAAATGCAGGATCTGTACGTGGAAACTCCCGCTACGGGTCTACCGGAGCCTATTACATGGTAAAGTGGGCCCAACCTTTGCTTTCCATGTATATATGTCCTAAACAAACCAAAATAAAGCAAAAGATCCATCGGCGAGGCCTCGTAGAGAGAGAGCTATAGGGGTAGATCTTCGAACCCCCTCGGTCTAGGGTTTCGCCGGATATAGACCACCGGAGCATCGTCTAACGTAGGAAACATGCATGCATGTGTCCCTAAAATATGTGTATAGGTGTGACCCAAGGTTGGTACGTGCAATATAGGTAGGCCCCGGGCATGGCCTTCTTCACATACATGAGCTGTTAACACTTGGTGAAATCCAGGATCTGTACGTGGAAACTCCCGCTACGGGTCTACCGGAGCCTATTTCATGGTAAAGTGGGCCCAACCTTTGCTTTCCATGTATATATATTCTAAACAAACCAAAATAAAGAAAAAGGTCCATCGGCGAGGCCTCGTACGGAGAAAGCTATAGGGGTAGATCTCCGAACCTCCTCTGTCTAGGGTTTCGCCGGATATAGACCACCGGAGCATCGTCTAACGTAGGAAACATGCATGCATGTGTCCCTAACATATGTGTATAGGTGTGACCCAAGGATGGTACATGCAATATAGGTAGGTCCCGGGCATGGCCTTCTCCAGAGACATGGGCTGTTAACACTTGGTGAAATCCAGGATCTGTACGTGGGAACTCCCGCTACGGGTCTACCGGAGCCTATTTCATTGTAAAGTGGGCCCAACCTTTGCTTTCCATGTATATATGTCCTAAATAAACCAAAATAAAGCAGAAGATCCATCGGCGAGGCCTCTTACGGAGAAAGCTATAGGGGTAGATCTCCGGACCCCCTCGGTCTAGGGTTTCATCGGATAAAGCCCACCGGAGCATCGTCCACCGTAGAAAACATGCATGCATGTGTCCCTAACATATGTGTATAGGTGTGACCCAAGGTTGGTACATGCAATATAGGTAGGTTCCGGGCATGGCCTTCTTCAGAGACATGGGCTGTTAACACTTGGTAAAATGCAGGATCTGTACGTGGGAACTCCCGCTACGGGTCTACCGGAGCCTATTACATGGTAAAGTGGGCCCAACCTTTGCTTTCCATGTATATATGTCCTAAACAAACCAAAATAAAGCAGAAGATCCATCGGCCAGGCCTCGTAGAGAGAGAGCTATAGGGGTAGATCTTCGAACCCCCTCGGTCTAGGGTTTCGCCGGATATAGACCACCGGAGCATCGTCTAACGTAGGAAACATGCATGCATGTGTCCCTAACATATGTGTATAGGTGTGACCCAAGGTTGGTACATGCAATATAGGTAGGCCCCGGGCATGTCCTTCTTCACATACATGAGCTGTTAACACTTGGTGAAATCCAGGATCTGTACGTGGAAACTCCCGCTACGGGTCTACCGGAGCCTATTTCATGGTAAAGTGGGCCCAACCTTTGCTTTCCATGTATATATATTCTAAACAAACCAAAATAAAGAAAAAGATCCATCGGCAAGGCCTTGTACGGAGAAAGCTATAGGGGTAGATCTCCGAACCTCCTCTGTCTAGGGTTTCGTCGGATATAGACCACCGGAGCATCATCTAACGTAGGAAACATGCATGCATGTGTCCCTAACATATGTGTATAGGTGTGACCCAAGGATGGTACATGCAATATTGGTAGGTCCCGGGCATGGCCTTCTCCAGAGACATGGGCTGTTAACACTTGGTGAAATCCAGGATCTGTACGTGGGAACTCCCGCTACGGGTCTACCGGAGCCTATTTCATTGTAAAGTGGGCCCAACCTTTGCTTTCCATGTATATATGTCCTAAATAAACCAAAATAAAGCAGAAGATCCATCGGCGAGGCCTCTTATGGAGAAAGCTATAGGGGTAGATCTCCGGACCCCCTCGGTCTAGGGTTTCATCGGATAAAGCCCACCGGAGCATCGTCCACCGTAGAAAACATGCATGCATGTGTCCCTAACATATGTGTATAGGTGTGACCCAAGGTTGGTACATGCAATATAGGTAGGTTCCGGGCATGGCCTTCTTCAGAGACATGGGCTGTTAACACTTGGTAAAATGCAGGATCTGTACGTGGGAACTCCCGCTACGGGTCTACCGGAGCCTATTACATGGTAAAGTGGGCCCAACCTTTGCTTTCCATGTATATATGTCCTAAACAAACCAAAATAAAGCAAAAGATCCATCGGCGAGGCCTCGTAGAGAGAGAGCTATAGGGGTAGATCTTCGAACCCCCTCGGTCTAGGGTTTCGCCGGATATAGACCACCGGAGCATCGTCTAACGTAGGAAACATGCATGCATGTGTCCCTAAAATATGTGTATAGGTGTGACCCAAGGTTGGTACATGCAATATAGGTAGGCCCCGGGCATGTCCTTCTTCACATACATGAGCTGTTAACACTTGGTGAAATCCAGGATCTGTACGTGGAAACTCCCGCTACGGGTCTACCGGAGCCTATTTCATGGTAAAGTGGGCCCAACCTTTGCTTTCCATGTATATATATTCTAAACAAACCAAAATAAAGAAAAAGATCCATCGGCGAGGCCTCGTACGGAGAAAGCTATAGGGGTAGATCTCCGAACCTCCTCTGTCTAGGGTTTCGCCGGATATAGACCACCGGAGCATCGTCTAACGTAGGAAACATGCATGCATGTGTCCCTAACATATGTGTATAGGTGTGACCCAAGGATGGTACATGCAATATAGGTAGGTCCCGGGCATGGCCTTCTCCAGAGACATGGGCTGTTAACACTTGGTGAAATCCAGGATCTGTACGTGGGAACTCCTGCTACGGGTCTACCGGAGCCTATTTCATTGTAAAGTGGGCCCAACCTTTGCTTTCCATGTATATATGTCCTAAATAAACCAAAATAAAGCAGAAGATCCATCGGCGAGGCCTCTTATGGAGAAAGCTATAGGGGTAGATCTCCGGACCCCCTCGGTCTAGGGTTTCATCGGATAAAGCCCACCGGAGCATCGTCCACCGTAGAAAACATGCATGCATGTGTCCCTAACATATGTGTATAGGTGTGACCCAAGGTTGGTACATGCAATATAGGTAGGTTCCGGGCATGGCCTTCTTCAGAGACATGGGCTGTTAACACTTGGTAAAATGCAGGATCTGTACGTGGGAACTCCCGCTACGGGTCTACCGGAGCCTATTACATGGTAAAGTGGGCCCAACCTTTGCTTTCCATGTATATATGTCCTAAACAAACCAAAATAAAGCAAAAGATCCATCGGCGAGGCCTCGTAGAGAGAGAGCTATAGGGGTAGATCTTCGAACCCCCTCGGTCTAGGGTTTCGCCGGATATAGACCACCGGAGCATCGTCTAACGTAGGAAACATGCATGCATGTGACCCTAAAATATGTGTATAGGTGTGACCCAAGGTTGGTACATGCAATATAGGTAGGCCCCGGGCATGTCCTTCTTCACATACATGAGCTGTTAACACTTGGTGAAATCCAGGATCTGTACGTGGAAACTCCCGCTACGGGTCTACCGGAGCCTATTTCATGGTAAAGTGGGCCCAACCTTTGCTTTCCATGTATATATATTCTAAACAAACCAAAATAAAGAAAAAGATCCATCGGCGAGGCCTCGTACGGAGAAAGCTATAGGGGTAGATCTCCGAACCTCCTTTGTCTAGGGTTTCGCCGGATATAGACCACCGGAGCATTGTCTAACGTAGGAAACATGCATGCATGTGTCCCTAACATATGTGTATAGGTATGACCCAAGGATGGTACATGCAATATAGGTAGGTCCCGGGCATGGCCTTCTCGAGAGACATGGGCTGTTAACACTTGGTGAAATCCAGGATCTGTATGTGGGAACTCCTGCTACGGGTCTACCGGAGCCTATTTCATTGTAAAGTGGGCCCAACCTTTGCTTTCCATGTATATATGTCCTAAATAAACCAAAATAAAGCAGAAGATCCATCGGCGAGGCCTCTTATGGAGAAAGCTATAGGGGTAGATCTCCGGACCCCCTCGGTCTAGGGTTTCATCGGATAAAGCCCACCAGAGCATCGTCCACCGTAGAAAACATGCATGCATGTGTCCCTAACATATGTGTATAGGTGTGACCCAAGGTTGGTACATGCAATATAGGTAGGTTCCGGGCATGGCCTTCTTCAGAGACATGGGCTGTTAACACTTGGTAAAATGCAGGATCTGTACGTGGGAACTCCCGCTACGGGTCTACCGGAGCCTATTACATGGTAAAGTGGGCCCAACCTTTGCTTTCCATGTATATATGTCCTAAACAAACCAAAATAAAGCAAAAGATCCATCGGCGAGGCCTCGTAGAGAGAGAGCTATAGGGGTAGATCTTCGAACCCCCTCGGTCTAGGGTTTCGCCGGATATAGACCACCGGAGCATCGTCTAACGTAGGAAACATGCATGCATGTGTCCCTAAAATATGTGTATAGGTGTGACCCAAGGTTGGTACATGCAATATAGGTAGGCCCCGGGCATGTCCTTCTTCACATACATGAGCTGTTAACACTTGGTGAAATCCAGGATCTGTACGTGGAAACTCCCGCTACGGGTCTACCGGAGCCTATTTCATGGTAAAGTGGGCCCAACCTTTGCTTTCCATGTATATATATTCTAAACAAACCAAAATAAAGAAAAAGATCCATCGGCGAGGCCTCGTACGGAGAAAGCTATAGGGGTAGATCTCCGAACCTCCTCTGTCTAGGGTTTCACCGGATATAGACCACCGGAGCATCGTCTAACGTAGGAAACATGCATGCATGTGTCCCTAACATATGTGTATAGGTGTGACCCAAGGATGGTACATGCAATATAGGTAGGTCCCGGGCATGGCCTTCTCCAGAGACATGGGCTGTTAACACTTGGTGAAATCCAGGATCTGTATGTGGGAACTCCCGCTACGGGTCTACCAGAGCCTATTTCATTGTAAAGTGGGCCCAACCTTTGCTTTCCATGTATATATGTCCTAAATAAACCAAAATAAAGCAGAAGATCCATCGGCGATGCCTCTTACGGAGAAAGCAATAGGGGTAGATCTCCGGACCCCCTCGGTCTAGGGTTTCATCGGATAAAGCCCACCGGAGCATCGTCCACCGTAGAAAACATGCATGCATGTGTCCCTAACATATGTGTATAGGTGTGACCCAAGTTTGGTACATGCAATATAGGTAGGTCCCGGGCATGGCCTTCTTCAGAGACATGGGCTGTTAACACTTGGTAAAATGCAGGATCTGTACGTGGGAACTCCCGCTACGGGTCTACCGGAGCCTATTACATGGTAAAGTGGGCCCAACCTTTGCTTTCCATGTATATATGTCCTAAACAAACCAAAATAAAGCAGAAGATCAATCGGCGAGGCCTCGTAGAGAGAGAGCTATAGGGGTAGATCTTCAAACCCCCTCGGTCTAGGGTTTCGCCGGATATAGACCACCGGAGCATCGTCTAATGTAGGAAACATGCATGCATGTGTCCCTAACATATGTGTATAGGTGTGACCCAAGGATGGTACATGCAATATAGGTAGGTCCCGGGCATGGCCTTCTCCATAGACATGGGCTGTTAACACTTGGTGAAATCCAGGATCTGTACGTGGGAACTCCCGCTACGGGTCTACCGGAGCCTATTTCATTGTAAAGTGGGCCCAACCTTTGCTTTCCATGTATATATATTCTAAACAAACCAAAATAAAGAAAAAGATCCACTAGTGAGGCCTCGTACGGAGAAAGCTATAGGGGTAGATCTCCGAACCTCCTCTGTCTAGGGTTTCACCGGATATAGACCACCGGAGCATCGTCTAACGTAGGAAACATGCATGCATGTGTCCCTAACATATGTGTATAGGTGTGACCCAAGGATGGTACATGCAATATAGGTAGGTCCCGGGCATGGCCTTCTCCAGAGACATGGGCTGTTAACACTTGGTGAAATCCAGGATCTGTATGTGGGACCTCCCGCTACGGGTCTACCGGAGCCTATTTCATTGTAAAGTGGGCCCAACCTTTGCTTTCCATGTATATATGTCCTAAATAAACCAAAATAAAGCAGAAGATCCATCGGCGATGCCTCTTACGGAGAAAGCAATAGGGGTAGATCTCCGGACCCCCTTGGTCTAGGGTTTCATCGGATAAAGCCCACCGGAGCATCGTCCACCGTAGAAAACATGCATGCATGTGTCCCTAACATATGTGTATAGGTGTGACCCAAGTTTGGTACATGCAATATAGGTAGGTCCCGGGCATGGCCTTCTTCAGAGACATGGGCTGTTAACACTTGGTAAAATGCAGGATCTGTACGTGGGAACTCCCGCTACGGGTCTACCGGAGCCTATTACATGGTAAAGTGGGCCCAACCTTTGCTTTCCATGTATATATGTCCTAAACAAACCAAAATAAAGCAGAAGATCAATCGGCGAGGCCTCGTAGAGAGAGCTATAGGGGTAGATCTTCGAACCCCCTCGGTCTAGGGTTTCGCCGGATATAGACCACCGGAGCATCGTCTAATGTAGGAAACATGCATGCATGTGTCCCTAACATATGTGTATAGGTGTGACCCAAGGATGGTACATGCAATATAGGTAGGTCCCGGGCATGGCCTTCTCCATAGACATGGGCTGTTAACACTTGGTGAAATCCAGGATCTGTACGTGGGAACTCCCGCTACGGGTCTACCGGAGCCTATTTCATTGTAAAGTGGGCCCAACCTTTGCTTTCCATGTATATATATTCTAAACAAACCAAAATAAAGAAAAAGATCCACTAGTGAGGCCTCGTACGGAGAAAGCTATAGGCGTAGATCTCTGAACCCCCTCGTACGTGAACTTTGCAAACGTGCACCTCGCAAAACTCTAGGTTTGCAAACCAGCCCATTCCTATGACTATGAGATGCGTAACAGAACAGGTACGATTTGTGACGGTCGACTTCGGCACCACAGTGCAAGCCACACGAGCATGTCTTTCAAAACCATAACTTTGTTATTCAAGCCCTACCTCACTAAAGGGAACTTGGACCCAACCTCTCCCCGTGAACAGTGCAGAGAGGCGATTTCTGAATCTCCCTTCTTGCTCACCTCGCCGGCGGCGATTCCGGCGGTTCCCTCTCCCTCCGGCGGCCGCTCCGGCGGCGGGAGGGTGGAGGAACACCGGATCCCACCGTGTACATAGCGTAGAGCTAAGTAGGGCCTCAGCCGGCGGCGCAGAGGAGATGGCGGCGCGGTCGGTGGTGTTATGCAGGGCGGCGGTCGTCCTCTTCGATGGTGGAATACCAGAGGTCTCCGTCGTCGATCGCCTGTCCTGTCCTTGCTCCTGGCTCCTCGGAGTAGCGGCGGCGGCGCGTCGGCGGCGCGTTCTGTTTGCGGTGGTTGTCTTCGTGGTCCAGCAGGACTTTGTTATGATTATGATGTTTCATAAAAAAAGTAAAAAAGAAAAGAAAACAAAAAAAAAGTATACGCCGACGGCCAGGGTATGCCGACGGCCTGGCCGTCGGCGTAGGGTGCCCAACCCTATCTTCTACGGGCGGCCCCAGCGCATCTCACCAACCCCCCCGCGCCTCCCAGCAGCCTCCCCGCCGCCGCCCCGACCCGCCGCTGCCTCCCCGCGCTCACTCCGGCCAGCGCCCCGACCCGCCGCCCCGACCCGCCGCCGCCGCCTCCCCGACCCGACCCGCCGCCCCGACCCGCCGCCGCCTCCCCGCGCTCGCTCCGGCCGCCGCCCCGACCCGCCGCCGCCGCCTCCCGAGCTCGGCCGCCCTCGGCTGCCCCCGAGCTCGGCCGCCCTCGGCCGCCCCCCTGAGCTCGGCCGCCCCCCGAGGTCGACCGCCCTCGGCCGGCCCTGCCCTCGGCCGCCCTCGGCCGCCCCCACCACGCCCCGGCCCCGATCCGCCTCGGCCGCCCCCGCCTCGGCCGCCCCCGCCTCGGCCGCCCCCGCCACGCCCCGCCGCGACCCGCCTTCGGCCATCCCGACCCGACGCCGCCCCTCGCAGCACACCGCCGCCATGGTGAGCTACTGCCCCTCTGCATGTAGTTAGGTAATATAGCTTGTATATGCGCATGGTGTGATGCCGTCGGTGACCGTGCGATGTAGCAAGCCGACGAGATTCCGATGGTGGCGTGAAGCTACATGTATGGAATTTGTATCGATTTTAATGGATAGCAATCCTTTTGTATGCAGGGCCGTTGAGGGACGCCGAGGACTATCGAGGTCCGTTGAGGGCCACTGGAGGCAGTGTCGTTTCGGAGCCCCTGCCATCGTCTCAGAGCCCTCGCCGTCCGACTACTTCCTCTACGTGCCGAGGGTGAGCTAGAACCTCGTCTCCCCCTCGCATTTTTTATGTTAGTAGATTTCATTTCCACGTCCAGTCGCGTAACCTAGGTGTCACTTCCCGTCCGCGAGCGTTACGCGGATAAATATGCATTAGAGGTCCGCATATTAAGAAGCGTAACGCTTGCGGCATTTACGGGACAGTCGCCGGATCCGTAGATTGAGTACGTTTTCCGTGTTCTACCTCGGTCCGAGTCAGGATTTCGGTAGCGCCTCCTCGTTGTTCTCCAGATGCACATCCTCTCGGCATTTTGCCGAGACGTGTATCGGGAGAGTAGCGGGGAGGTGCTGCCAAAATTCTGTCTTGGACCGGGGTAGAACATGGAGAACGTACTCAATCTACGGATCCGGGGGCTGCTAGGAGCCCACCTAGTAGAGCTGTAGGTTGATGCATGCGTTTTGTCCGGTAGCTAGTTAGAAAAATAAAAATATTCATTGTTTGCGACTTTCGGTCCTGCATGGATAAGTGCTGATGATATTCATTGTTTGTGAAATGGTAGGCTGCTTTCGAGGCGGCCTTCGATGCGGCTCATGAGCAATATCAGGAGGCCTTTTGGCTGCACCAGGAGGCGACTACGGCCTACATGGCATATCTACATGTAAGTCTGAACCTTTCTTTTTGAAAAAGATGACAAGTCCCACTTCCCCTAGTTTGAAAAAGATGACAAGTCCCACATCTAAACTATCTTGCAGGCGTCGATGATGGCTATGCGATCTGGAGCGAGTTTTGATGTAGGGGAGCAGCCTCCCATACCGGGGCCGGCGCCATTGATGCCATCGAGGGAGAGTTTCGCTAGGACCTACTACGCATCGACGGCGGTAAGTTCTTTTGCCAAACCAATGGTTGCCGCTTTCCTTTGCCTCGCAAGTTGCTAACATCTAGGGAACATGTAGGGAACGGCATCTTCCTTTGCCTCGCGGGGTGGGCGTCAGATGACACCGGTCCATCCCGATGGTCCTTCTCCTGGCCGTTCTCGTGGTACTACTCCTACTGGTACTTCTCCTGGCGGTTCTTCTGCAGCTTCTACTGGGCGTAATTTCGCAGAACATCGGCAACCTACTTTCACTAGGGGAGATCTCGGGTTCACCCCGACCCCGTCTCCAGAGTAGTAGGGATTTCCGCCTTGAGATACTATGTGTGTCGCTACTTGCATGTCGATACTTGCGTGTTGCTACTTGTGTGTTGCTACCTGTCTATCGTGTCGCTACTTGATCATCTATGTGTATGGCACTTGCAACAGATTTCTGTGTATGGCATATATGTTTATATATATATTTATGTGCATTTGATGCTGTGGAACCAGCAAATCTGGAAAATAAAAAAAATCTAGGCCCCCATACGCCGAGGGCATTGCCGTCGGCGTAGAGGGTGCCATATGCCAAACTGGTAAGGCCTATGCCGAGGGCAAGGCCGTCGGCGTATAGCCCCCTCTACGCCGAGGGTAAGGCCGTCGGCATATAGCCTGTTTGGAGGGAGGCCGAGGTGGTGCCACGTGCACCTATACGCCGAGGGGGAGGCCGTCGGCGTATGCTGGCGAGGGAAGCCCTAGGGAAATGCCACGTGCACCCATACGCCGAGGGCAATGCCGTCGGCGTAGGGACAACGCCGTCTGCCCTTCTCCGTCCGTCTGAAGTGCTACGCCGACGGTCTCTACGCCGAGGGCCACTGTCCAGCCGTCGGCACTGCTCCTATACGCCGAGGGTGAGGCCTACGCCGATGGTCACGCTTGTTCTGCCGAGGGAGGTCTACGCCGACGAGCTACGCCGAGGGCTGCCGTCGGCGTAGCGTACGCCGAGGGCAATGCCCTATACGCCGACGGCTATAAGCCCTCGGCATATAGCTTCATTCCTGTAGTGAGACGAGGTGCTGACCACAGCGGCCAGGCCGACTTAGACTGCGAGCGTCGGTTCTACACTGACGCCGGTCTCCTAAAGTTACTCTCGCGAGGCATACCCCTTGCACACCCCGACGAAGCCGCTAAAATCGTCAAGAAGTCCTAGCCAAGCGGACTGCATCATGCTACTTCAACAACACTCATCATCGCCGTTGAAGACCGACGAGGCGCGACGGCGAGGGCGGGCGAGGCCGGAGCAAAGGCCACGCTTTCAGCGGCGCGTGTACCGACGAGGACACGGGCTCTGCCGCTGCCCACATACTTCACCATCATCATCATGCATGCAGGACGTGAAGCAAAGACGACGAAGACGACCACACGGCTTAATCGGAGGTGTCTCGCGGCGTAACCCGTGGGAGTAATTAACCGGGAGCCTTTCGAGGCCCCGGAAACCAGGAGATCGCACAATCGTCATAGTCAGGCTGTCCGCGCTAGCAGGCCACGGAGCGCTTGGGAATTGTATTTGTTATCAATATGATTAATGAAATACTGTTCCCTCTCTTTGTTTTCTTTGTGTATCATTATACACTGGCACACCCGCATACTCTCTTTTTTCTTTTAATCGTTCCCCGGTGCGAATGAGAGAGCTACGATACCGCCCCTATCTCACGGGGTGTCGTACGTTTTTCTCGTGTCAAACACCTCTGCACCGCCTCCGCTAACCTGTAACAGCAACGGTACGCATCGGTTACAAAGCTATTTCTGCAGTGTTTGCAGAGTTAACAGGGGACGCAGTTAATGGTTTTTGTAGCTCTACAGAATAGACCAAACTAAGGATGTAAAGGAAGTTTGTTCACTAATGTATACTGTATTTCACATCAGACTGAACAAAATGCGTAAGCGTTTAGAGCAAAGCTATTCAGTGAAGTGTAACAGCGGCATTGCTCCAACATTGCAGGATCCAGCATTGCAAATTCAGCAGGCAACCCAACAGAATAAAAACACTTGGTAGAAACTAATTAGCATCCGGCCGGTGCCCAGTACAATTATCAAGAGCTAAATTAAAACAGCAGGCATACAAGCAACTCCATGTTGCACCCTCCGATGTCGACCCAGGAGCTCGCGGAACGGTGAGTCGAGTATAGTAAGTTGGTACCTGGGGTCGAGGCGGGGGAGGCTCGTCGCTGGGCTGCCGGAGAAGGAGTCGATGTCAACAGGGTACCCCGCATCCACGGCAGGTGTGGCACGCGGTCCGAGGGCAGCGCCTCATCCTCCTCCTCCTTGCTCTTCATGGCGACCACCACGCGCGTAACAGGGCAGCCGGGGAGGAGCCACCGCCGGCAGGAGCGAGGAGGAGGAGCGGTAGGAAGGAAAGGGGAAGTGGCGGTGTGGCGAGTTAGGGCGCGGAAGTGTGGGCCTTCGGATTTAACCGAAAATTCGGGTTTTTAAAACTTTGGGTTATAAGAGATTTTCAGGTCGGGCTCGGCGAGTGGCGGCATGCTGGTGTGGCAGCGACGCGGCCTTGTGTATTCCTGCTGCCGGTTGAAGATGTGGCTGTCGGCTAGTTGAGGTAGAGAAGGGATAAGGAGTCCAGTGACTGTAGGCGGTGTCGTGGTTTCGTCAACAGATCTGCCATAGAGTTAGGGGTATGGCGGTTTGTGGAGGGGGGTGAACACGGAGGAGCGATCCGGGATGGTGGTAGCACGAGTTTACCCAGCTTCAGGTCCCGCAACGGTGGCGAGACCCTACGTGCTGCTATAATTCACTATATGGCAACAAGTGCTCGATTACAATGATGAGGTTGGCTGTTTCGCTATGCGATTGGCCTTATGACTAAGTCTGTTCCTGCCTCAAGGGATGCTCCACGCCGGGCTTATAAAGGCGCCTGGCGTGGGCTACACGATGGTACTGGAGCGGATACAACTTGGAGTCCTAGACTAAGTCCTATGCGTGCACCACAAGGCAACCCGCCCTGGGCCTGTCTCCAGATGCGCCATGGGCCTATCTCCGGTGATCCGCCATGGGCCTGTCTCCGAATCAGCCATGAGCGCCTGCATCCAGTACCGCCGTGGCAACTTCAGCAACTGGGCCGCCCGGTAGGCAATCCGCCATACCACCCCTGATGGGCCACCCTGGCTTGCTGATTTAGGACTACGTCGCTGGTATACCTATTTGGTATATCCCCAACAGTAGCCCCTAGGGAACTTCAAGATTGCCATCTACATCTGCCATGCATGGTCTTGGTGATATACTTCCGCCATAGCTCTTCTTCTCTTCTGTGCTGGGATGGCGGTCATCTTGATGTTCCTTCTTCCATCTATCAATCTGCCGTAAATAGGGGATCAGGCGACGTAGTAATCTTAGCGAGATTTCTAGGATCCGTTGGATTATACCGTGGAAATCCGCCGTAAATTTTGGCACGTAGTTCCTTCTGGAGCAAGATTTACACTTAGCACGGTTTCCACCGAAGTTACTTTCTTACTCTTGGACACGTGTCACCGGATTAGGGTTTCTGCGATCAGGATGAGCGGTGGTGATGGTGGGCACGAATCTCGAGGTCCGGGGTCTATATATACCCCGGCCGGTCACCCCTCATTCACCCCCATCGCATTCTCTCTCCTCAGCGCTGCCACGAGAGCTACGTCATCTCCGATGAGCCACCACGGAAAACCTCGCTGCCGGTAGCTATTTCCGCCGGAGTAGCTTGCTCAGGCACTTCAAGGATTTCATAGCGGAATCATCCTTTCGCTCAACGCCATGGACGCCGGATCACCTTCCCGCCACCATTCCGAAGCCAAGGAGGAGGATTCTCCCCTGCAACAGTCAACTCAGGGAACACATCCTGCAATGGCGGATTTGGACCCAGAGGACATTATGTCCGAAGCCGAGGAAGAGATGGCGGGAACAAACGCAGATGATCCCGCAGATAAGGAAGCGGAGGGCGAAGCTGAGGTGGAAGGAGCCAAGGACGAAGAAGAGCAGATCCCCCAGAACCTCCATGGGTATTGGCAGAAATCCCATGTCAAGGACACTGACGTCCAAACCATGGAAGGCGAGGGCACCGTGGCTCCTCAAGCTGAATCTGGATGGCGGACCGACTTCAAAGCCCCGGTGCCTATCCCCAACCCCTCCGAGATCGTGATTCTCAAATCTCACGTGGAGAGGGGTCTCAGTATGCCTCCATCTCTTTTCTTTACTAATCTTTTGAAATTCTACGGACTGCAACTCCACCACATATCACCAAACAGCTTGGTGTCTATGGCGGGCTACGCTGCTTTGTGTGAGGGATACCTCGGGATCCGCCCCAGGGTAGACCTCTTCCAACTTTTCTTCTCCGTGCGGGCCAATTATGAAGATGACAGATCTCTTCGAACCTGCGGAACGGTTTGCTTCCTTCCACGAAGGTCGAAGGAATACCCCTTCATCATGCCTCTGGACTCCGCCATAGGATGGAGAGGGTCCTAGTTCTACATGGCAGATAAGCCTGCGCCATCTCAAGCCCGTGGCCTTCTTCCTTTTGAGAACATAGCTGCTGAATCCCGCGACTCCTGGACGGCTGTCAACAACAAATCCGCCACTCCCTATGTCAAGCTCTTGGCTCGGCGGATTGCCAAGCTATCTGTAGATGGCTTGAAAGGAATTGACACCATCAACTGCTGGATATCCCGGCGGATTCAGCCGCTCCAACACCGTGATCGCCTGATGCACGAGTATACTGGTGCAAATGATGGCATGCGTTGTTCGAATCAGGAGCTGGACCCTAAAGTGGTAGAGAAGCGCCTCCGCTCTCTGATGAAGTCTCCTAGGAAGAAGCCCTTGAAGTTCGGCATGGCTATGTTTGAGAATGGCAGCTGCCCTTTGGTAAGTTCCCTTTCCGCCATAATATCGTATGATACTTTTGCACTTCATAAGAGCTAACTTCTTTCTCTTATCAGCTCAAATCGCTTGGACCTGCATACTTTGCTCATCCCCTTCGCCGCTCCAACACCAAGTCTACCACTCAGGAGGAAGTTGTTCACTCCAGCGGGAACAAAGAGGAGATGGCGGGGAATGTAGATGACACAGCCCGCATGACCCAAGAGAAAGTGATTCCCAAGAAGCGGGATGGTAGCGGGAGAACTCGCGGTGGTGGCGGGAAATCTGTTGATTCCTGTTGTTTCGAGGCTCAACGCAGGGCGGAGCTGGAAACACCATCCGAGAACACCGCTACTATCAATCTGCCCAAGTCAAGGTAACCTTTCAATATCCTCCTTCATTGTTACTGTTTTTCACTTCTAATCCTCCTTTACTCAGAAGGAAGAAACCTACCATCAAGTAGCCGTCATCCAAGCGAGCCAAGCCCTCCCCTGCCGCCATCCCGCACACCCCTGACGTACCAATTCCCTTCCCTGTTATCGATATCGATATGGAGGATGCTGGTGGTCAGTTTGACCCGACGCCAGAGGCCAACCCAACGACTGAAGCTGCGGCTAATGATGTCGTCCAAAGTGAAAAGGCTTCTAGCTCGTTTCAGGGTCAAGTGGCGGATGCTCCGACGAGGGGCAGTTTATTTTGGAGACAAAAGCAACTTGAGGTCGTCAACCTTATTTCTAGCCAGGAAGATGCCAGCAACCAGCTATCCAGCGGTATTGCCGCTTTTGTTGAAAAAACAGCTACCATGAAGAAGGTATGTATTCTCAGTAGCCCCCGAGCGCCATGGCGGATTCTCATATTCGATCCGCTATGGGGCTCCAAGAGAAACTTCTGCAAATTTTTGAATAGCATAGCCCCCGAGCGCTGGTAGTTCACACAGTGCTCTATAGAGAACTTTTAAATTTCATACTGAGTAGCCCCCGAGCGTTATGGAAGATAATTATCCGGCATAAAGCTCTTAGAAAGACAAAATCAGCATAAGTAGCCCCCGAGCGTTATGGCGAATACTATCCGGCATAATGCTCTAAGAGTGACTTAAAAAATCATCGTGAGTAGCCCCCGAGCGTTATGGCGGATGATTATCCGGCATAAAGCTCTCAGAGTGACTAACACTTCAAATTATTTTGCCAGAACTACAAGAAGGTGGTAGAGGACCTGGTCCAGGTTGTCAGCTCGCAAGAGAAGAAGCTGGCAGACAAAAACCCTCTTGTGGCAGACTGGTAGCAGCAGCTCGAGAATAGCGGTAATGTACCTTAACAACTTGGTTTTCCTTTATGCTTATTCGATCGGTGCTGCGCTGATAATTCCGCCATGCAGACGCTACCGCACTCAAGTCCAAACTTGAGGGGGTGGAGAAGGGCCACGCCATTGCGATGGATGGGCTACACCAGCAGCTCCAGAAATTTCTGGCCGCAAACACCTCCCTCGAAGAGCAGCTCAAGGACCAGGAGCGCCTGAACCTGAAGAGGGAGAAGGAGATAGAGGATCTCTGCAAAGCCGCCGCTGTTTTTGAGCAGCGACACACGGGTTTTAACAAGATCCTCCATCACTTCCAGGACAACCTGCTAGGTACCACTTCTTTTTCATACTGTAAAGTTTTTCAATTTCTGCTATGCCATATTTGACGCATCTTCTCTTTCCGCTATGCAGTCGCCCTGGGGCAAAGCGAGGTGGATACCGCCGAGGGTCTGCGCACGGCCACTGATGCAGCGAAGAAGGAGCTTGATGGCCTTCTCAACGCTGGTCGTCAGGCGTGCGGGAGCCTGCAGATAGCGGGTTCTGCCAACCTCTCCGCCATTGCGCTCACGCAGAAGCTACTGCTGGTGCCAGGGCTGGTGGCGGACTGGAAACTGTCCTCTGCTCGTGGTGGTGCCAGGACAGCTATGACCTTGGCGAAAGCCCACTACCCCGAGATGGACCTGGACCTGCTCACCTCCGGCATCCCGGAGAGCGGCGAGGACGGTGCACCGGTGAACGAGGCCGCCATCTGGCAGAACGTGCTTGGATACGATCAATTGTGTGCCCTTGGCACTCAGTTGAACATATACTATGAAGCATACGAGCTGCCAGGATCGCCAAGCCAGGCTTCGGCATCAGTCTCCACGGCTACTGCAGGTGGTGATGGCGGTGATGAGGTGTCCTCCAAGGTTTCGCCATCTTCTTGAGATGTGCCCTGCAATATGGCAGGAAAAAATACTTTGCATCAATTCGGCCCCTGAGTGGGTCTGTAATTTAAACTTAAACTGCGTGTGAATGTGTCTGCACTGTGACTGATCTGCTTGTGGCGGATCAGTGGAATGCTTTTGAACTCTTGCAGCTTGTTTTATGAAGTGGTTTTAATTGCACAAAGAAACTGCCAGGCCTAGTTTTATGCAACTTGCAGTTTTTACATGCCTAAAAACAACACTTTGAAAAAAAAAATCACGCGTAGGATTATGCGATCCGCCATCCGGCTCTCTGTGCTTGACTTTTTGTGAGATGGCAAAATCTTTGCATGAACAATCCGCTAGGGCGACGATACTTAATAGCAACCGTCCAGAACCCTTAGCAGATGGCGGCTTAGACTGTCAAAAAGTCACTACTCGGGAATCCACACAGAAAACATCGAATGAAGATCAAAACATAAAAAAGCTACACGGACCGCTTATGGCAGATTTAAAAAAGATGAAAGTGCAAAGCACAATTGCGCAAAAGGTTCTATACGATCTAAATGAAAAATAAAGGAGGTAAAAGACTCGGAGAAAATCAAGAGTGAACCAAATGCTTTATTTCATTGATCATATAGAGGTGCCTATTACATAGCTAGATAAGTGCTAAGTGTAGAAAGGACGTAGCTGTGCGATGTTCCATGGATGATCTGTCTCGTCGTAGATATCGTCAGGGTCTCTTCGCTTGCGCTTCTTACTGGGTCGCTTATCTAACTCGCGTACATCAACGAGGTAGTAAGAACCATTCAGTAGAGCTTTCCTGATGACGAAGGGTCCTTCCCAAGGCGGGGATAGCTTGTGGGACTTCTGCTGTTTGAGACGCAGCACCAGGTCACCCTCTTTGAACGAGCGTTGGCGAACTCGCCGGCTGTGATAGCGGTGAAGATTCTGCTGGTAGATGGCGGATCTCTGGGCTGCTAGGTCTCGTTCTTCTTCCAGCAGGTCCACGGATAGTTGTCTGGACGCTTCTGCATCTTCTTCCTTGTAGGCCTCGACTCTTGGGGAATCGTACTGAACATCACTTGGCAAGATTGCCTCTGCTCTGTAGACTAAGAAGAAAGGGGTAAGGCCAGTTGATCTGTTTGGCGTGGTCCGTAGACTCCACAGCACAGATGGCAACTCTTCTGCCCAGGCTCCAGCTGCTCTGTGTAGCGGTGCTTCTAGGTGTGGCTTGATCCCAGACATGATTAGTCCGTTGGTCCGCTCAACTTGGCCATTAGACTGTGGATGTGCCATAGATGCTAGGTCGAGGCAGATTCCATTGTGATGGCAGTATTCTTCAACTTCTCCCTGAGACAAGTTAGTGCCATTGTCGGTGATGATGCTATGTGGGATGCCGAATCTAACCACAATGTCCTTGACAAATTTAAGGGTGGTTTTTCCATCAAGCTTTCTGATGGGCTTAGCTTCCACCCACTTCGTGAATTTGTCTACCACTACCAGTATGTGCGTAAATCCTGAAGGTGCTGTTTTTAGCGGACCCACCATGTCCAGCCCCCAGACTGCGAAAGGCCAGGTTATAGGTATCGTATGCAGTGTTGTGGCGGGCATATAGGTTTGCTTGGAATACATCTGGCAACCGTGGTAGAGCTCCACGATACGGTCTGCATCTGCCTTGGCTGTTGGCCAGTAGAATCCATGGCGGAATGCTTTAGCTACTAGGGATCTCGCGGCGGCGTGATGCCCACATTCGCCTTCGTGGATCTCTCTTAGTATTTCGATTCCATCCACTTGGGATATGCACTTCATGAAAACTCCCGAGGTGCTTCGTTTGTAGAGCTGGCCATCTATGATGGTCTACGCTTTGGCTCTACGCTCGATTTGTCTCTTTTGGACTTCGTCTTCGGCTAGCTTCTTGTTCGTCAGATATTCTAGGTAGGGCTCTGCCCATGGAGGATTGCTAGGCAAAACTGCCATAACGGGGGAGCTTGCTAGTTCCGGATTTTCTGGATCCACCATCTTTACCGATGGTACGCGCAGATGCTCGAGGAATACGCCTGGCGGAACTGCCTTACGGCTAGATCCTAGTTTGGACAAGGTATCGGCCGCCATGTTATCTTCTCGCCATACATGCTTGATATCATACCCGAGGAAACTTTTTGCCATCTTGTCCACTTTGTCTCTGTATGCTGCCATAACTTCGTTCCGAGCTTTGTATGTGTCAGCCACCTGCTGGGCGACAAGGTCAGAATCTCCGCAACACATAATGTGTTGTACCCCAATCTCCTTTGCGACACGTAGCTCGTGCAGTAGTGCTTCATACTCCGCGATGTTGTTGGTGGTGGGGAAGTGGATCTGGAGAACATAGCTTAGCTCATCTCCCTTGGGAGATTTAAGTGTCACTCCAGCCCCCGAGCCGTGTAGCAGCTTTGAACCATCAAAGTGCATCACTCAAAGCTCTGGTTCTGGGACGGGCGTAGTTTCCTGTGCTTCCTTCCAATCCGCCATAAATTCTGCCAAAGCCTGAGACTTGATGGCGGTGCGAGGCTTGTAGTCGATGTCGAAAGAGGCCAATTCAATGCCCCACTTTGCAACTCGTCCTGTTGCGTCGCTGTTGTTGATGATGTCCTTGAGTGGGGCTTTGCTCACCACTGTGATTTTATGGTCATAGAAGTAATGCCTTAACTTACGAGAAGCTAGGAAAACTCCGTATGCCAACTTTTGGTAGTGAGGGTAGCGCTGCTTGGATTCCGTCAGGACCTCGCTGACATAGTAGACTGGTCGCTGTATGCCATACTCCTGCGCTTCTTCCTTACGCTCTACCACGATGACGATGCTGACCACCCTGTTAGTTGCCGCCATGTATAGTAACATGGGTTCCTGGTCTTCGGGTGCCGCTAGGACTGGTGCAGTGGATAACACTCTCTTCAGATCCTTAAGCGCAGCGTCTGCCTTGTCGGTCCAGACGAATTCGTCTGATTTCTTCATCAGCTTGTAGAGTAGCAAAGCCTTCTCGCCAAGACGACTGATGAATCTGCTCACTGCTGCCACGCAGCCTGTGAGTCGCTTTACATATTTTAGATCTATGGGCCAGGAGATATCGAGGATTGCTTTGATCTTCTCCAGGTTGACCTCAATTCCGCGGTGGAAGATGATGAATCCTAGAAGTTGTCCAGCTGGTACCCCGAAGACGCACTTCATGGGGTTAAGCATCATGTTGTACTTCCTTAGGTTGTCGAAGGTCTCTTGCAAATCCGCTATAAGGCCATCTTGCTTCTTAGACATAACGGCGATGTCGTCCACATATGCGTGGATGTTTCGTCCGATTTGATCCGCCAGGCACTTTTGCATAGTGCGCTGATACGTTGCTCCTGCGTTTTTCAGACCAAACGGCATTGTCACATAGCAATATGTGCCATAAGGTGTTACGAATGACGTAGCGAGCTGATCGGACTTTTTCATCTTGATCTGGTGGTATCCTGAGTAGGCATCTAAGAAACACAGCAGCTCCGATCCTGCCGTCGAGTCAATGACTTGGTCAATGCGAGGCAAGGAAAAAGGGTCCTTTGGACACGCTTTGTTCAGGCTAGTGTAATCTACACACATGCGCAGAACTTTGGTGTTTTTCTTAGGAACTAGCACATGATTTGCCACCCACTTAGTATGGATTACTTCCTTGATGAAGCCTGCTTTCAACAGCTTGGAAATTTCCTTTGCTATGGCGCGGCGTTTTTCATCTCCGAAGCGTCTCATGGCTTGTCTTACTGGCTTGGAGCCAGGAATTATCTGCAGAGCGTGCTCGACGAGTTCCCTAAGTACACCTGTCATGTCAGATGGCTGCCATGCGAAGATGTCCCGGTTCTCACGGAGGAACTCGACGAGCGCGCTTTCCTATTTGGGGGACAGATTTGTCCCAATGGAGGTGGTCTTGGCGGCATCGCCGGCGACAAGTTCCACCTGCTTGGTATCCACTGTAGGCTTGAAGGTGGGTGGGGAGGCGGAAATCTCCTGCTTGGATGCCGGCATCTCCGCGGGGTCCGTAGCGGCATGGATTTCCTTGAACTCCTCACCGAAGAACACTGCTTCTGCGAAGGCGGCTTCTCCTTCCTCGCACTCCTTTGCCTTTCTGAAACTGCCATAAACGGTAATTATGCCATCTGGTCCTGGCATCTTCAGCTGGTTGTAGATGTAACAGGGCCTGGCATGGAAGCTGTGGAAAGAGGGGTGACCGAAGATCACGTGGTATGTGCTTTTGAACGGGACTACCTCAAAGGATATAGGCTCTTCACGGTAATTTTCCTGACTACCGAAGGCAACCTTGAGTGTGATGGACCTGAGGGACTTGGCTTGGCGACCAGGAACCACTCCATAAAAGGTGACCGCACTATGGCGGAGTTGGGTTTTGGTAAGGCCAAGTTTTGTCAGAGTTTCTACGTACATGATGTTCAGGCTGCTGCCGCCATCCATTAAGCATTTGGAGAACTCGTAGCCGTGGATCACAGGGCATACCACCATGGCATAATATCCCTCTGGGATGTGCTCTGGATGATCATCGCGGCTCCAGTACACCGGTACTTCGGACCATCGGACGTACTGGCGGATTTTTGGCACGGTGGCGTTGAGCGAGCGCATAGCGGATCTCTGTGCCTTAGCCGTGGGGGGTCCAAGGAATGTGTGAAAGGCTCCTTTCTTGTTTTTGATTGGATTCGCCTTTCCAGCGTCCCCCTCTGCATTTTCGACGGGTTTGGGCGCTGGGTCTTCATCCATATCACTGCCATCCCTAGACTCCTTGTCTTTGTCCGCTTTTCCTTTGCCACGAGGCCGTTGTCGTCGGCTGCGCTTGAAGCCAGCTTCTTGTTCCGCCTTGAGGTCGTTGACAAACTTGCAGTTCCGGTTGGTGTGATTGCACTTTCCTGAAGCGTCGCGATGGGCGAAGCATGGCATATCGCGGTATTCGTCGTAAGACACGGGGGCGGATGGCACCGAAGCGGGAGTTGCAGAGCTCCGCGGCTGGCCACTACTAGTACTGCGTCCCCTGCCGCGCTGGCTGCTTTGACCCTTATCAGCGAAGGTTGTGGCCACCATATCCGGAGCTGGCTGCTCTTCTGGCGGATTCTTCCGTTTGTTGCTATTGTTCCGCTTTCCAGTGTTCTGGATGGCGGAAGCCCTCAGAGATTCGCGGGCGTCGTCGTCAGCGGCCGCGTAGTTGCTTGCGATGGTGATCATTGAATTTAGGGTTAGTTTCCCTTTGTTCCTTTCCTGCAACAGGCGATGGCGGAGCAGTTGGCCTCTCTCCAAACTGTCAATAAATGCGAGGATGGCGGATTCGTCGGTAACCCCTTCACATGAGTTTTTCATATCTAGCCATCGCGCAAGGAAAGTTCGGGAGGTCTCATCGTCGGCCTGTCGGCACTGTTGGAGGTCACCAATGTTATGGGGTCTCTTGTAAGTCCCCTCGAAGTTTTCGGTGAACGCAGTTTGCATGTCGAACCAGGTTTAGATGGAATTTGCTGCCAAGTCATTGATCCACTGCCTCGCGGTGCCAGATAGCATCAGGGGTAAATAGCGGACAGCGACATTGGGCGATCCCCCGACGAACTGTACTGCATTGAAGCAGTCTTGTAGCCAAGTTAAAGGCCTGTCGACACCATTGTACTGGCGTATATTTTTCTCGATCTTGAACCCATGCGGGATGGGCTCATCACAAATCCGTTGTCCAAAGCACTTTGGGCCGAGGAAGAAGGCTGTTTGAGACTTGGCAATCTCGTTTAGATGGGTACGGGCGTCGTAGGGCTTCTGGTCCGGCGGATCCTTGCGAGAGTTTCGTGACCTTGCTGGTCCGCCACCGCCGCCACCATGGGGGCTGCTTGGTGGGGATGGCAAAGGGTCACGTGGTCTTTTACTCTCGCCGTCCTGCGACTGATCTCTACAGCTACGACGGCTTCCCTCTGTTCTTCGTGGAGATGGATCGTCGTCATGGCGACGGGAGCCTTGCCCTTTGTCATCGTGGTGGCGAGCGGAGCGATTCTTGTCCTTGTCGCCGCCACGGTGCGCGCCGTCGTCATGGCGAGATCGTTCCCTTCGCTTGGATCCGCCGTCTCTGCTGGCTTCCCGTCGTGGCGGATCATCTCTGCGTCCAGCGTCACGGCTTCGCCCTCGCTTGCCATCATTGTCGCGTATGACAATTCCTCCCTTTGGGACTTCAAACGTCTTATACTTTGGTGGCAGCATGTTGGTCTTATGGCGGGGGGCAGCATTGTCTTGTTGGTATCCGTAAGCAGGGTAGTTCTTGTGAGGCGGCGATGGATTTCTCTACGGGCCTTTGCCATTTGGTTTGTCATCGGAAGATATTGGGATGGCATTTGCCCGGTTGCGAGCTTCTCTTCTTTGGATTTCCGAGGATCCGGTATGAGATTCGTTATCAGGGCGTGTACCATAGTTGCCAGCCCCCCGAGCTTTAGAGGCAGTGATGGACCTACATAGCGTGGGATCAGATTCGAGCCGTCGTGACGATGTAGCCTTCTCCTGCTGTACTAATGCTTTGGTCATCAGCTTCACCGCTGTCTCTAGGGCTGCTGGACTCTTATTATGCTCCAATAGCTCCTTTGCAGCCACGATGTTCTCAATGGGCGTAGCCCTGACTTCATCGCGGTTCTTGTCCACATATGGCGGATTCTTGATATACATCTTGGCCAGAGTTTCCGCAGTTGGTACGGTGAACTCAAGGTTTTGTACTAGTTGCAGGTCGCCTCCTTCGGTCATCTGGTTCTGGATGAGAGTAACATACTTCTCCTCCATGTTCCTTGCACGCTTCAGCGTGTCTTGAGCTTTAGCAATGTCGCCATCAAGCTGCTGGCCCATCTTCTCAACTCGCTTTGCTTCTTTGAGGAGTGCTCGCCTCTTCTTCTCGAGATTGTTCACATCCCTGACATAGTCAGGGGTGATTGGATCCGCTAGAGTTCCATAGACGACCTTATCCAGTGGGGTCGTGAAGTCTTCTGGGTGCTGGTCCTCGGGGATGGCGGGTTGCGGAGGCCTGGGTCCGCTGTGGATTTCAGGAAGTTGTTCCGTGGCGGGATCGACGGCTGGTGGCGGGTTACCCTGCTCTTTGCCGGCATCTCCATCATGGACTGCCTGAGATGGCGGATAACCGGATGTTTGCCCAGCGTCATCTCCTTTGTTGGTCACGAACACCTGTTTGGCCGCTGCTTGCTGTTCTTCTAGTGCCTGCTGCGCCAATTCCGCCTCGATTTTTCTCATGGCGGCGTCATAATGGTCAGAATTATAGCCCTTGCTGTCTCAGTCATCCGATTCACCACTTTCGTTTAGTGCCTCAAGGATGGATTCACCTGGGCTATCTTCTCCATTGGAGGTAGATCCCGAAGTGATACCTGCGAACGCAACAAGCCAGTACCGCGGTGTCTCTAACGCCAGATTGCTCATGGCGGATTCATAGCGGTCTTCCACCACTTCCTCTACCTCTAGGGCGGGCTGGGTGGGATTGTTTTTCAGATCCGATCTAGGAAACTTGGAAAGTTCCGGATCAGATGAGTCCTCCTCCATATCCAGCTCGAAAGCGGTCCGTTTGGGGATTTCAGCCATACCGATCCGTCGGAAATTGGTTTCCGTGGCGGGGGTAGGGTTTGTCTCTCCGATGAAGATATGGATATCTCCAATCGGAACGACGGTGAATCGAGCAGGGTCTTCTCTAGCCGGCACCCAGAGGTTATCCGCTGGGACAATGGGGAAGCCGGAATCGTAGAGGACGCGCCCGATGGCGACGGTGTCGCCAATGCCTGCGAAGGCGGATCCCGCCTGGATCCGCGCTCCAGACGCGCTTTGCCCCACGGTGCGCGCCAACTGTCGTGGTTTCATCAACAGATCTGCCATAGAGGTAGGGGTATGGCGGTTTGTGGAGGGGGGTGAACACGGAGGAGCGATCCGGGACGGTGGTAGCACGAGTTTACCCAGCTTCAGGTCCTGCAACGGTGGCGAGACCCTACGTGCTGCTATAATTCACTATATGGCAACAAGTGCTCGATTACAATGATGAGGTTGGCTGTTTCGCTATGCGATTGGCCTTATGACTAAGTCGGTTCCTGCCTCAAGGGCTGCTCCACGCCGGGCTTATAAAGGCGCCTGGCGTGGGCTACACGATGGTACCGGAGCGGATACAACTTGGAGTCCTAGACTAAGTCTTATGCGTGCACCACAAGGCAACCCGCCCTGGGCATGTCTCCGGATGCGCCATGGGCCTGTCTCCGGTGATCCGCCATGGGCATGTCTCCGGATCCGCCATGAGCGCCTGCATCCAGTACCGCCGTGGCAACTTCAGCAACTGGGCCGCCCGGTAGGCAATCCGCCATACCACCCCTGATGGGCCACCCTGGCTTGCTGATTTAGGACTACGTCGCTGGTATACCTATTTGGTATATCCCCAACAGGCGGGGCGGGGGGGGCCTGGCCAGACCCGGCCCGGCCCGAAAATCTCGGGCAATTTTCGACTGGTAAACTCATTTGATCATGTGGTTTAGCTGAAGTTTTGGACACACAATGGTATGGTATTCAAAGGTGTCGCCATATCGACTCGACAAGTTGTTGATAGATAGGGTAGAGGTTGGACAATGGTCAAGAGAAAGGCTTACTATTTTTTTTGGGAGCCCAAGTTATGCTATTAAAAATTAGTTCCTCTAGCAGTTCCGATTTGAGCATTCCGTTCCCTTTTTCAAACTCCACTTCTTTTCATATAGCAATCCCTGATCAAAGAGAGAACACTATCCATTTCAAAACATTTCTAACGGATTCCTTGGTTCGGACCGACGAAGTAATGGCACTCGATTATTATCAACCTGACCGCAATCTTTTTCTGTCAGTAAGGATTGCACCAGATCACCTTCTACTTCTAATAGGCCATGAACTATAGATAGAGAATAATCATTCTTACTAGTGGAGTTCAGAGATATCGCAGCGGCGTCGACGGTGGTGTGATCAGAAGAATAGTCCGATTTGGTAGGGTCGAGGGAAAAGCGTGAGCAAGAACGCATTGTCACCGGGAGCTTCGTTTTTATTTTTCACTTTTTTGTATTCCTTTGGGCGTGCTGACTAACCGTCTGCATTTTCCTATCTATGAAAGTTATATGCCTTTCCATTGTCTATTCTAGAAAAAAGAAAGACCTTGGTAGACAATGGTTGGCATAGTGTTCAGAACAAAGAAAGCACCGATAAGAGGATTGGAAGAGCCATGTCAGATAGTATAATCTATAAATACTGGGCCGCATACTCTTTTTGGATGTTATGGGGATTTCCTAATGTTGGAGGAGCGCGTAAGATGATTCTTAGTATAGTCTTGTAGGGATACTCTAAGTTGTACCTCTGTTTTCCGACTTGTTGAATTTGAGTATTGTAGCTATTTATCTTTAGAAGCTTTATCAAACTTGATTTTTATCTTCGGGGACATGCTTTGTTTACATGATCGTTGTAATTATAGAACACGCTTTCTAGATTCATCATGTCGATCTTGGTATAAATTTTGAAACAACGGTACAATTCTTTCTTCTAGAAGAGCTAAGGAAATTCTTGGTTTGTTGAAAGGATTGATTAAGCTCTCATAGTTGTTGACCTACCTGATGACCAAGCTAATGACCAAGGGAGTTATTGACCTACTAGAGGACCAAGGACTTCATGTCACTATGTATCCCCCAAAGTCTTATATAAAGAGCAGCAAGCTTCTTGTGCAAAGGCTCAAAGCTTATTTCTCATTTTACCCTCTCTATCTTGAAATTTGTATGGTCTGAATCTGATCCTGTGCAATTTTTTGTTTTATCAATGTGTAATAATGATATGATTGTGTAGAAATGGGAATAGGAGGAATTGGGAATTACGGAAATAACACCTAAATTATAACATGCACAATACCCCTTCCCATGTCGTGGTGTGCCCTTCCCTAGTACTACGCCACCTATTATCCATCTGACACGTTCTTCTTCTAGCCCTTTGGTCCTCGAGCTCCTGCAGTCTCGTATGCCACACTTCCGTGCCATCATGAGGAAGCAAATGTGAGGTAGTTTCCTGCTTGGCTAGCAGAACACTATTTTTCAGCTGCGTTGATTGGTAAAGTAGGATGAAAAAGCATGTCATGGTCGCTTAAAGGTAGATTAAGGCTTGCACAGTTCTAGTGGTACTCAATGGGAGTAGTAGAGTTTGTCCTAGCGGTGTCACCTGGAGAAGCCAATAAGGCAGCATGTACTTGTGCACATAAATCTCTTAGTCTTAGTGCTACTTTGAGCAGCTTCGGTGTGTGCCCTGAATACCTGAATGAGGTTGTTCATTCATAGACTGTTTTATCTTTGGAACAAAATCGCTGAAGCCGATGCTCAAAAAATAAATAAATCAAGTAGCGTCGATAGCCAGCAAAATTTAAGGCAGGGTGCTCCCGCTCGAGGTGAGCGCCGAGGACCACCTGGCGTGGAGGATGGCCGAGGCTCTCGGGTCTCGGCTCCGTCTGTATGGCCGACCGCCGGGTGAACCTCGGCTGGATTCACGGCGCGAGCTTCCGGTTAAAAAGCTATATCTGAGGTGTTTGCAGAGTTAACAGGGTAGAGAATTACTAATGCTTTTTGTAGCTCTAGAGAGTAGACCAAACTGAGCATATGAAGCAGGTTTATCCACTACTGTATTTCACGGCAACTTAGCAGGATAAAAGTACTTCGTAGAAACACGAAAAAGAAAACGAATTTTACTTGTAGCATCCAGTGGATGCCCGTTTCACTTATCAGCAGCTGAACTAGAACCGCAGGCATACAAGCATTTGCGCGATAGGCAAGGCATACAGGCATAAAACCAACTCCAATCCTCCAGGAGGTCTGGACATGGAGTATAGTAGGGTGGTACCTGGGGTCGAGGCGGGGGAGGCTCGTGGCTGGGCGGCCGGAGAAGGAGTCGATGTCGACGGGGTAGCGCATCCACGGCAGGTGCGGCACGCGGTCCGAGGGCAGTGCCTCGGCCTCCTGCTCCTTGCTCTTCATGGCGACCATCACGCGCGGCGCCGGACGGCCAGGGAGGAGCCGCCACCGGCAGAGCGAGGAGGAGCGGTAGGAAGGAAAGGGAAAGCGGCGGCGTCACAGCGAGTTAGGGCGCGGAGCGGAAGTGTGGGCCTTCGGGTTTAACCGAAGAGACTCTGAGGTTGGGCTCGGCGAGTGGCGGCGTGCTCAATGGTGTGGCAGCGGCGCGGCGCTGTGTATTCCTGCTGCCGGCAGCCCTGGTTGAAGATGTGGCGGCGGCGCGGCGTTATGGCGGTTGTCGGCTAGTTGAGGTAGAGAAGGGATAGGGAGTTCAGTGAGTGCACGCGGGGCGGGGGATGATTCTGTCGGCGATGCGACGGCGTCGGGCGGCTAGGTTAAGGTTCAAGGGAAAGTGGACGAGGACGACGGGAACTGTTGGAATGCGCAGGTATCGAGCTATTGGGCTGGTACAAATTTTCGTCTACTGGGCTAAAAGTGCAAATTTTTCTCTAGTGGACTAAAAGTGCAAAAAAAATTATTGCATATTTCGGACAGTTAGAGTATTTCCAACGGGCAGCCCAAGTATCATTCACGGACAGTTTACACCCGCCGGGTGGTGCGCCCAACGGCCCTTTCCAAATTTGGTCAAAGTCGAGCATGTTGTTGTTGTTGTATCATGGCCGGAGACTGGATAGAACCTTAACCCTAGTTAAAACGGCGACTATTGGGGCAAGGATGGCGAAGGGGCGACTTCGAGCATATTTTTTTACCGTCCAAGCTTGTCCACGGTAGGAGGAGAAGGAGCGGGAGCATCGATGAATGGCGATGTCGGATAGCGGTGGGCGAAGAAGAAGGGGCGAGAGCATGGAGGAACAGCGGTGGCAACGTGCTCAGATTTTTGGGTTCAAGTATCGAGTTTTATGCCTTCCATGAAGTGTAACTACATGTTGATGATAGCGGGATACGTAACGAGCCACCTCTACCATAACGCTTGACGGGTCATATGGCGTGGCACTCTCAGGGACACACACACATGCACGCACAAAAAATTCGTATTTCTGAATGTATCTATTGCAAATACTATTCTCATTGATTAATAGAGCATGCCACTCATTCTTACAAACCTCATTTTGGCTGGTCAACATAGTTTTGATCATGCGGTGCAACTAGAGTTTTGGACACCACAATGGTATGGTCTTCAAAGGTGTCTCCATATCGACTAGACAAGTTGATGATAGAGTTAGGGAAGAGGTTATACAATGGTTGAGAGAGAGGCTTATCTATGGAGAGTTGTTAAAGGATATCAGGACGACATCGAGGGGGTTCGATCGGGAGAATAGTTCGATTTGGGGTAGGGCCATATGGGAAAAGCGTGAGCGAGAACGCATTGTCACCTGCAACTTTGTTTTTGTTTTTCACTTTGTATACCTATGGGTGTTGACTAACTATCTGCCTTTTCTATCTGTGAAAATGATATGCCTTTCCATCGGGTATTCTAGAAAAAACCTTGGCAGACAATGGTTGGCATAGTGTTCTGAACAAAGGAAGCACTACTGGGAGGATTGGAAGAGTCATGCCAGATGGTTCATAGTATATTCTATACTAGGTGGCATAATTTTCTTTGATGTTACAGTTGGGGCACTGTTGCCTGTCAAAACCCACCGGCGAGCAGCGACGAGCAACACGAAGAGCCGGGAGGCTCCCAGAGCTGCTGGTGGGCCCTGGTCCCTCGGTCAACGGCCCGCAAAACTCCGGCACATGTCCTGGCTGATGCAAGGGCGTGCCACCTGACCTATACCTGATCAGGAAGGTGATGGATTGCTTCGATTGGTTTCCTGCATGGCAGACATGTAAACATTAAATACGAGCCTCGATCGGCTCTCAGGTTTCCCTGTGAATCGGCTCAGGTAGCCGATTGTCCCATGGATCTGCATTGGATCTACGATAACATGGGGTTTTGCTTTATCAATACAAGTCAAATCGATCTACGACAGTTTAACGCTTTCACCACATAATTGGAACATCCCACACGTAATTGAGCCTGGTAGATACGAAAGATAACAGAAACTAACCCTAGAGGAGGCCAAAAACACCAACGTAGAGTCAATTCCCGGAACAACTCCTCTCGAATTAGCAAACCATATCCTTATGTACTACTGGACCGTTCAACCCGTTTGTGAGGCCTGACCATGCGGATATTAAACTAATCCTTGGAGAACAAGGAACAACTATGACAGATTGAATCGACTGAATAAAGATCAAGCAAGATGCTGCCCTTACACCCAAAATAGGTGCAAAGGCAGCGAGATCTCTAGGGGCAGCATGACTAAGCAAACAGAAACAAAAAGCACTGATGCTAGCCCAAACAGATCTATGATAACAGTATTACTCGCCATCAACAAGGCTTCAGTACGAGCAACACCAAATAACACATAAGCAGATGCTGCCTAGATCGCGAGATGCGATCTAGGCAGCACGACGCTTACCTGAAAGAAACCCTCGAAACAAGGGGTGGCGATGCGCCGAGATTGTGTTTGTTGCGAACGTGGTCGTCCTCCTTTCTCAATAACCCTAGGTACATATTTATAGTCCGGAGACTTTCTATCTTTGGAATAAACCTAACAACTCTATCTCTTGTTTAAACCGAAACGTACTCTATCATAATATACAGATACACGGGCAATTAGCCCAAATCCACGCGCAAGGCCGATCCAGCCTCCAAGCCCATCTTGATTACGGCCCGTCTCCTTATCTAGCCAAAATGTGGCGATAACACATGCCCCCCTGGTTTTGGCAATAATAATTCCAAAACCACTCTGTTTTTTTCTTCATCGGGTCACGCGCCGCAGAGCAGAACCGTCATATCGCCTCCTCATCATGATGCCCCGCCTTCTCAACTTCTCCGCAATACACGATTTGACAACTCTGGCACCACATTCTCGAAAACCGCTATGGCATTGAACCACCTTCCACTATTCCCCTTATTTAAATCTATCCGAACCATTTGCATCCTTATTCTTCTCCAATAGCCAAAAAATCCTCTTCCTCCGCCATGGCCTCCTCTTCTTCCTCCAACACCTCCGGCCTCTCCTTCCAATCCTCCGACTCTGTTAACCGGGAGCCGACGCCGGAGCACCCGCCAATGGCGGCGTACGAAGCTCTCGCCCCACAATGGTGGGACGAGAGAGACTGGGACTTCGCCGCCCAGTCAGAGGACGACGAGTCCCTGACCGATGGCGAGGAGGACTTCCAACTCCTCGTCGACGGGGAACTGGAGGCGGAGAGCGCCGACGACGCCGTGTCCTGGGGCGAGGACATCAGCTCTTCCGATGAGGAGGAAGAAGCAGAGGAGGACACCTCCTCCGACGAATACCCGCCAGTGAAGCGCTTCCGCGCCGGGTCCAGCGAAGACACCGACGACGACGACGAGGACGAGGAGGCCCCCGCTGACAACTTCAGCAGCAGCGGTGAGGACCACGCCGGCAGCAGCGCCGATGATAGCGAAGACGGCGGCGGCAATGGCAACGGCGATGACGACGACGCCGCCTTTTAGATTAGGAAGTAGTAGTACTAGTAGTAGATCCCCATTTTGTAAGCAATCGGCTTCATTGTAAACAACCATCTTTGGAATCAACAAAGCTTGCTTCTCCCTAATTTGATTTTGCCAATAGTCAAATAGGTCAACGTTCCAAAAGCCGATAGTAACGAATCGGCTTTCACCATACAACGTTTGATACGATCAACCAAGTCAAAGCCCAAAGAGCCGATGGCAACACATCGGCTTTTCCCACAAACGTTGGCAAGGTCAAACTCGGTCGCTTATTTAGACAAGTCTGAGCGGTCACTTTCCAATTTCAACGGTAACCTGCAACCATCTTCAAAAAGTCTAACTCAGACCTCCAATTGCCTCATTGAACAAACCGGGCTCACGGCGACACGAACCCTAGATTCCCCACCGCATAGATCCATCTCCGCCGGCGAATTAGATGGCAGAATCGTCCAGCGCCAACACAGCAGTCTCCGGCCTGAAGGTAATCCTTAACTGTTCCTCGCAAACCGAGCACGGTGCTAGAATTAATAGCAAACACCTGAATTAATGCTTTATCCCATCATTGAAATTTTAGGTTTCAGACATTCTGCTGCCGCATCCTTCTCTCCCCAATTCTTTCTGCCTTGGCCCCCGTACAGAATCTAGTCCTGCCCATCTGATCTCTTGCGAGGCAAACAGAATTCCCAATCCCAATGGGAAACCACAGGAATAGCCGATGCCTTGACTTTGTCACTGTCTCCCCTTGAGAAACATGAGAATCTTCTAAAAACCATCGGCTACTTCTGGTCTGATGCTCTGAACTGCTTCATGTTCGGCCATGGCCCCATGACACCAACTCTGTTAGACGTGGTGATGATCACTGGTCTGGACGTCACATCACCCAGCCCCTCTGCTTTTATGCTGCCAAAAGTCCCCTTCAAGCTTTCTTCCAAAACAGATTGCACGAACTGGGGTGCTTATCTTCGAAGCCACATGAAAACTAAGGGCCCTGTCACAGAGAAAGAACACACGGCCTTCCTCAACTTCTGGCTGGAACATTTTATATTCTGTGGCCCTTCCCTTGCTCCAACCAAGAATTATCTTCCCTTGGCCTACGAACTTGCCAGAGGCACTCAACTTGGCATCGGTAAACTGTTCCTTGGAGAAGTCTATCGATATCTCCAGTTGATGTCTGTCAAACTATCCTCCCACATAGCAGTCAAAACAGGAGGTCCTTGGTGGTTTATTCAACTATGGGCTCAGCTGTACTTTCAAAACCATATCCCAAACTTCCCCCTTTTGGCAAGTTGCACCTTTCCAGATGCCAAAGGGAAGCAGATCCGATGCACCAGCTATGGCCAAGCTCTGTATAGCCTGCCAGGTAGTAAACTGATCCCTCATGAAGCATCCAAGTGGTTCAGCATTTTCTTCCAAGGCCTGGACAATCCTATCTTCTTTCCTTACACAGAGGAATCGGAAAATTTTGAAAATCCAATCTCCTTCAGGCTGGACAACTTTGCCGATGACACTAGCACTCGGCAGCTATTCTCCACCGTGATCCGTCCCTGCTTCCTCCCAGTTGGCATGAGCACATCCAACAGAATAATCAAGCCTGGATACGAGTTTTACCAGCCAGTCGTAGCAGCTCGGCAATTTGGCCTTGGGCAAGTACCTCCTCATTTCTTTCTCCACCACCTCACAGAGAGCAGAGCTGACCTGCCCGACTCTCTCACCAGTCAGAGGTGTTATTCTTTCTTCGATGCTCTGACCATCCCAATTCCTAACAACCTCACCTTCGCTTCATCAACCGATGATTTTGAGAACTGGTGGTCGATGTGGAAGACTCATGCTTTCAGGAGAGCTCTGGGACCATTGCTGGAACAGCTCGATGCTGAATATGACATCCCCGTAGAACAGGTACTGCTACTTATAAATTTTCTTGATGCAGCTCACGACGATTCTTTTAATATCCTGCTCTGTCTCCTTGCAGCAACAAGATGGTCCAGAACCTACCAACGAGGATGGCTCCCCCTTCGAATTCCTCCCACCAGCTCCTGTGGTCCTTTTCTGCAAAAACTCGCCATCTTTGAAATAGGTCGTGATGCAGAACCAGCCGATATCACCAAAATCGGCTTCCAAGAGCCAAGCAACTTCCGGGTCAGCTGCCTCCCGAGTTCCAACTAAAACAAGAACGGCGGTGAGGAAGATAGTGGCCAAGAAAACTTTGAGGCGCCGGAGCCCTTCTCCGGAAAGCTCGCACGTACGCTGATTCATGCCTTGGTTGATCTCATTTATCTTTGTAAACATGCTCGTGCTTACCAACTCTCCCTTTCTTACAGGTCTCCATCGAAGACACCTCCAACGAGGAAACACAATCCAATCGAGGAGATTCGAGCTCAGCAGACTCTGAGAGAACCACCACACCGAGCCAGCCAGATGTGCCACCATCGGCTTCCAGGAAAAGGCCTGTTCCTGAACCTGTTGCCCCCCGAGCAGCAGTCGAGGCGGGGCAACCTGTGAGCCCCAAGAGGGCTCGTAAGGGACTGCAAACTTCTTCTCCGAGCCAGGAGGCTTCGAAAGTAATTATCCTCCATACTCTCACCACTCCTTTTTATGCCGATTCATTGCTATTCACATCGGCTAAGCACCTTTCATGCAGACGAAGGACACTCCTAGTGGGAAAGTCGGGGAAGTGCCGATGTCTTCCGCAAGCCTGGATCTAGTAATCCCTGAAGGTGTAGATGAAACGGTTGCCAATCTGGCCAAGCCCTCAGCAACAACACACGAGCCGATTGTCTCGCCGTCGGCTTTCCCCCTGATCTCAGGAGAGGTATGTTCGCTTCTTTCGACTCATCCTTCCCTGTTTGACGTATACTGACGCCACTTCTGCCTGCCAGGGTTGTGATATCTCAGGCTTGCTGACGTTCGACCCTGAATCCATCGAACCAGCTCCCTCTGCCGCCAACGATGAACCACGAGCAAGCGCTGTTCTACCTCAATTCCAGCATCTTAAAGCCTTGCTGTCCTCCCCAATCGAGAGGTTGGTCGAGGGTTCTGAAGAGGTGAAGAGTATTCTTGACGAAATCAAGGACCAACTCCCGGTAGCATTGCAGGTGAAGCTTTGGCCAGTTGTGACTCTGTCTTTCTACGGGTCAAGGGTGAAGTTGGCTCGTGAGAGGATCAATCTACGCCACGCCCAACTCCCACTGAAGGCCGATATTGCAGCCAAATGTCAGCGGCTCAATGAGAAAAAGGCGTCTCTGGATGCCAAAACTGACACCTCTGTCAGCACCGCCGAGCTTGCATCCTTAAAAAAGGAATTGGAAGATCTCGAAGAGAAGGTCCGGGCGACTAAAAAGCTCATTTTTTTTTTCATGTATCGGCCCCCATGTTTCACTGGATATATTTTTTTTTACTGGCCGATTTCATGTATCGGCCCCCATATTTTACTGGATATATTTTTTTTTTTTACTGGCCGATTTCATGTATCGGCCCCCATATTTCACTGTCCATCATCCCACATGCTTGGGAAATATTTCTTGAGATGCTGACCGTTGACAGTCACTGGGAATTTCACACCGTCCAGCTCCTCAAGCATGTACGCGTTGCCCCTTAAAACTTGGTCGACCCTGTATGGCCCGTGCCAATTTGGAGACCATTTACCGTATGCTGCATCCTTAGTTCCCAATGGCAATACAGCTTCCCATACCAGATCACCAACGTGGAACTCCTTTGGTCTCACCTTCTTATTATATGCACGAGCTACCTTGGCTTTGTTCTCTTTAATTTTCTCAAGCGACCACAGCCTAAGTTCAGTTAAATCCTCAACACTGTCACTCATCAGGGCTGCATATTCTTCAGTTGTTAGATCGTTCTGAAAAGTGACACGTCTCGATCCAGCCGTAATCTCCCATGGCAATACGGCTTCTTGTCCATAGACTAGATGGTATGGCGAGGTTTTTATCGCTCCATGACATGACATGCGATAAGCCCACAAAGCTTCTGACAAAACCTCGTGCCAACGCCTAGGGTGCTCGTCGATTTTTCTCTTGATCAGCTTGATAAGGCTCTGATTGGACGCTTCAGCTTGCCCATTTGCTTGAGCATAATATGGAGATGATCGGATCAGCTTAATTCCCGTGTCCTCGCAGAACTCTCTAAACTCGTGAGAAATGAAGACCGAACCTCCATCGGTCGTGATAGTTTGGGGAATCCCGAATCTATGAATGACATGTTCTTTCACGAAATTGATAACATCCTTCGAGTTTACTGACTTCATAGGGACGGCTTCCACCCATTTAGTGAAATAATCCGTAATGGCCAAAATCCACATGTGGCCTTTGCTTGATGGAGGGTTGATCTTGCCAATCATATCCATGCCCCAACCTCGGAATGGCCAAGGCTTGATGATGGGGTTCATCGCTGATGCAGGTACCATCTGAATCTTCCCGAATTTCTGACATGCTTGACACCCTTTATAGTACTTAAAACAGTCCTCAAGCATGGTGGGCCAATAAAACCCTGATCGCCTGATCAACCATTTCATCTTGTGAGCCGATTGGTGAGTTCCACAGGCGCCTTCGTGTACCTCGTGTAGAAGCCGATTTGCCTCGGCTGGCCCCAGACATTTGAGCAGTAACCCTTCCAAAGTCCTGTAGAACATGTCATCCCCAATAAGCACATACTTCATGGCCTTGTACCTTATCCGTTTAGGTGCCCCCCGAGCCGAATCTTTCAAGTAATTGAAGATATCGGCTCTCCAGTCGTCCGCCTCCAGGAACTGTACCTGAACATCAGTTCCATCTGCTATGTCCTTGTAGCCTGAAGCCATTTGTGCGAGATCATTCGCCTCGGTATTCTGCGACCGCGGGATCCAGTTAAAGTTTAGATACCTGAACTGTGCCATCAGCTCACGGCATTGCAACCATAATGGGAAGAGTGACTCGCTCTCACACTTGTATTCGTCCGTGAGTTGGGAAATTACCAATTTGGAGTCTCCAAAAAGTTCCACTGCTTCTGCTCCGGCTTCAATGAGCAACTCCATTCCCTTGCGTATTGCCTCATACTCAGCGACATTGTTGGTGCAAGGGGTAGATAGCCTGATGGAGAAGGAATATGTTGCCCCCCGGGGCGACACGAGTAGAATGCCGATGCCGCAACCATCATCACAAGCCGATCCATCGAAAGACATAGCCCATGCACGTACAGACAGTGCTGCTATATCAGTGTTGATTCGTTCAGCAATAAGATCGGCCAACGCTTGTCCCTTAACCGCTTTGGCGGGTTGATACCGGATATCAAATTCCGATAATGCAAACATCCATTTGCCGAGTCGGCCTTTCAACACAGGAGCCGACAGCATATGTTTTATGACATCTGATTTGCATATGATGATAATCTCTGCTGACAGCAAGATGTGTCGCAGCTTGGTGCAGGTGAAAAATAGGCAGAGGCATAACTTCTCGATCTCAGGATATCTCGTCTCTGCATCCAGCATCCTTCTGCTGATGTAAAACACAACTCGCTCCAGACCATCATAAACTTGCACCACCACCGAGGCGATGGACGTGTCAGCCACCGACAAGTAAATGTAGAACGGCCTATCCTGCTGCGGTGGAACCAACACTGGCGGCTTCGTTAGATATTCTTTGATCTCGTCGAAGGCTCGTTGTTGTTCTATCCCCCAGCGGAACTCCTCATCAGATTTAATTTTCACCAGTCCCATGAACGGCTCTATTCTTCCTGACAGATTGGAGATGAACCTTCTGACGAAGTTGATCTTGCCGATGAGACACTGCAGTTCTTTCTTCGTGGTAGGTGGCTTCATTGTTCGCACTGCCTCCTGACTTTTCAGGCCGATCTCAATTCCGCGTTCATGGACCAAGAAACCCAAGAACTGACCGGCCGTCACACCGAAGGCACACTTCTTTGGATTCATCCGTAGTCCGAATTTTCTGGTTCGGTCCAGGACGCGTCGCAGATCGTCCAAGTGTCCTTGTACTGAAGCAGACTTGACTACCACGTCATCGATATAAATCTCCACCAGCTTGCCGATCAGATCATGGAAAATGTAATTCATGGCTCTTTGGTATGTGGCGCCGGCATTCTTCAGTCCAAATGTCATGACTACATATTCAAACAACCCCACCGAACCTGGGACTCTGAATGCAGTCTTGTGTATATCTTCTGGAGCCATAAAAATTTGATTGTAACCGGCATTGCCATCCATAAAGCTCAAGACCTTATGACCAGCAGCTGCGTTGATCAATGTCTCTGCTACCGGCATCGGATATTCATCCTTTGGAGTGGCTCTATTGAGATCCCGAAAATCTATGGCAACACGCCATCGGCCATCCTTTTTCTCTACAGGTACGATACTAGAAATCCACTCAGCATACCTGCATGGCCTGATGAACCCAGCTTTCAACATTTTCTCGATCTCTTTCTTGACTTCCTCTAAAATTTCGGCCTTCATCTGTCGTGCTCGCTGCTGGAATGGCCGAAACCCTTTTTTAAGCGGGAGCCGATGCTCAATGATGCTCCTGTCTAACCCGGGCATCTCCGTATAGTCCCAGGCAAAGCAATCTGGATATTCTTTCAACAAAGCTATCATCGGACCCCGCAGATTCGGATCTAACTTTTTGCTGATAAATGTCGGTCGTGGCTTATCCCCAGGACCGATGTCAATCTCCTCTAGCTCATCAGCGGATGTAAACCCATACCCCAGCTTTCCGTCACCTGCTAAATCGATGCTGAACACCGGCCAAAAGTTTGGTGAGGATAACAAAGATAATTTGGGCCGATTGCCGGAATCGGCCCCCTTTTTGATTGCATTACTCAAGGAAGGTTTACAACCTATTTGTGCTCTACAATGGTAGGGAATCTCCCTACTACGACTACATGACATGCTTGTCGTAAGATCACTGCTTTTTATTTTTTGTGGCCGATCGCAGGGATCGGCCTTACCACGCACAATCGTGGGCTTTGCTACTCTGTCAGGCCAGTGGATAAGACCAGCCTCACCCCGTTTTTTGTAGCTTCAATGCGCTCACAGCCGTCTAGACTGACTCCAGAGATCGGCTCTTGGTCTTCTGCGTCCCAAATGTTCATGCCAGCTATTGAGATCTCGATCGAATCATCTGCATGAATGACCTCCACTTCATCTCCATCCCACTGTATCAGGCATTGGTGCATCGTGGATGGAATGCAGCAGTTAGCGTGAATCCAATCCCTTCCCAGCAAGACAGCGTAGGTGCTTTTGCTGTCAACAATGAAGAACGACGTAGGGATGGTTTTTCTACCCACGGTCAGATCCACGTTCAGAACGCCTTGCGTTTCTGAAGCTTGGCCGTTGAAGTCGCTTAGCGTGACGTTGGTTTTGATCAGATCTGCAGTGGAGCGTCCCAAACGCCGCAGCATGGAGTATGGCATTACATTGACTGCCGCTCCGGTGTCAACCAACATCTTGCGGACAGGCTGCCCATTGATATAACCTCTCAGGTACAGGGCTTTCAGATGTTTGTAGCTCTTCTCCTGTGGCTTTTCAAAGATGACCGGCCGTGGGCCGCAGTCAAACTGCGCCACTGGTAGTTCTTCGGTTCCTGGAGCGCAAAACTCTGAAGGAAGTATGAACACCATGTTTGTGCCAGCCGATGTCTTCGCATCGGCTTTTACTGGTTTGGGGCGCCACTCTTTCTTTTTTGGACGGGCCTCCGTCTCCAAGGTTTGCTGAATTTTCACGGCCAGATCAGGCCGGGCTTTCCTTAAAGTGTGGAGGTACTGCGCTTCGGCTTCCTCCAAGCTACGTAGCCGCTGAACTCTACGCTTTTGGGAGTGTCTGAGTCCATCGGGACACCACCTTGGCCGGTGATATCTATCTTCTTCTTCATCCTCTGACTCCTCGAGATCTTTTGCTCGAGATGACTCCCCTTGTCCGTTCTGAGGCCGGAGAGGCCCTAGACGCTTGAACACTGAAACTGGACCTGTGTCATCCTTCTGCTGTCCACATTCCGGGCAGTTGTCGACTGTAGGCAATCGGCTCATTCCCGCATCCCAACAGTACTTGAAGAAAGGACAATCCCAATGTTTATCCACGCCTTCCTTTTCCTTTGACCTTCCCCTAGCGCGGTGCTCATATCCTTCATCATATCTATCATGCCGACGGTATCTCCCATCGTATGCGTTGGTCCGACGATCTCCTTCATCATCACTGTCGTACTGCCGACGTCGGTCATACTGACGCTCATACTTGTTAAGGAGATGCGTGGAGTGTGGCTTCTGATATCGCACGCTTTTCACTTGTTCCTCAGTTATATACCGCCTATCATCATAACGGGGCCGGTCGCGTGGACCGGCCTCTTCCTTTCCTTTGCCCCGGGAGTGGCCGCTTTCCTCCTTATACTTGGCATGGTGGTACACAGGCCCTGCCATGTTAATATCGAACGAGAAATTTAGCTGACGCCTCGTGGAGTGGCTGTGCTCTACCATGTTGATGCCAGGAAACGGGTTTGTGTCTACTTTCATGGCGAACTGCCCAAGGATCAGACGGCCCTGTTCTATCGCCGTTTGGATCTGCAGACGTAGCTCCTTGCAATCATTGGTGGTGTGGGTGAACGAGTGATGCCACTTGCAGTATGATCTCCCGTTCATCTCTTGCGCCGTAGGGATTTTATGGCCTTCGGGTAACTTCAGCTGCTTTTCCTTCAGCAGTAAATCGAATATCTGCTCAGCTTTGCTTACATCGAAGTCGAACCCTTTTGCAGGCCCTTGCTGTTTCACCCATTTGCAGGACACAGGATCTGCCCCCCGAGCCCATTCAGCCACGGCTATCTCCTGGTCTTCTACAAGATCCTCTTCTTCTGTATCGACCAGGCCTATCGGACGTTTGAACTTGTCTTGGTACAACTCAGGGTGGCGCTGCTCATACATTGTCAGTTTCTGGACCATGTGCGCCAGTGAATTGTATTCTACTTGGAAAGCCAGATCCTTGATCGGTGCTGAGAGACCCAACACGGCCAGCTCGACTGCTTCTTTCTCAGTTAAACGAGCCGAATAACATCGGTTCTTGACAGTCCTGAAACGCTGAATATACTCGGCTACCGTTTCTCCCCGCTTCTGCCGCACCTGTGCCAGATCGGCAATGCCAGCCTCGGTAGCTTCTGAATGATACTGAATATGGAACTGTTCTTCCAGCTGCTTCCAGGTCCGGATCGAATCTGGTGGCAACGAGGTGTACCACCCAAAAGCTGGTCCCATCAGAGATTGCGCAAAGAACCTTACGCGTAACTGATCCGATGCTGAAATCATGCCTAACTGTGCCAAATATCGGCTCACGTGCTCGATCGAGCTAGACCCTTCTGAACCATTAAATTTTGAGAACTCAGGGAGCCGATACTTGGGTGGAAGCGGAATCAGATCATACTCGTTGGGGTACGGCTTGGAATAGCCGATTGTTCTCCTCTTCGGCACGAAGCCGAACTGGTCTCTCAAGATGGTACTGATTTGCTCCACCGTTTGAGCTGCAGGGGCTAAATTCTCATGACTCGTTCCGGTGGCATACTTAGCTAGCCACGCCTGTTTATCAGCGTCCATCCCGGACATCCCTGCTCCCGAAATCCCTACTCCAGAAACACCTGCCCCAGAAATCCCTGCGGTTGCAATCTGGTTCGTGCGCGTCAGGCTGTTGCAGTCCGGCACGTATGTGCACACATATCCATGTGGGATTTCTTTAGGTGGCTCAGACAGGAATTGGTAATCGCCAGGATCACCTCCAATCTTGTAGACGACGTACGCCGGTGACCCCGGTGGCTCCGGAGCTGCAAGCGTGAATGGTAGCTGTGGCCTGGTCTGGAGCGGTCTTTCTCCCTGGTGAGTCCCTAGGGTAGGCCCCGACGGAGAGTACTGATGTTTCATGATCTCCTGAACCACGCGAACCGCGACGCGCTCGAAAGCGTTCACCAGGCTCTCAGAATGGCGGTGAAGAGAATGAGCCACCATGTAATTGACTTCCTGTCGCAGAGCTCTGGTGCGATCCTCTGAAGGAACAGACAGATCCACCTCATCGAGAGCGCCTTCGGGTGAGAACCCTTTCCACCTGATGCCATGCTTACGGGTCCTTTCAAAAGAGCCGATGAGATCGGCTTCGAAGAGAGCTTTGATATCATCATACCTCTTTTTGTGCTCATCAGACAGATCGTCGTACGTGATTGGTCTGTCCCCCATCGCAGCGTCAGATGTTGATGCAGATGTTGTTGAGTGTCCCACCGGGCGTGCCAGAATGTGTTGCCTGTCAAAACCCACCGGCGAGCAGCGACGAGCAACACGAAGAGCCGGGAGGCTCCCAGAGCTGCTGGTGGGCCCTGGTCCCTCGGTCAACGGCCCGCAAAACTCCGGCACACGTCCTGGCTGATGCAAGGGCGTGCCACCTGACCTATACCTGATCAGGAAGGTGATGGATTGCTTCGATTGGTTTCCTGCATGGCAGACATGTAAACATTAAATACGAGCCTCGATCGGCTCTCAGGTTTCCCTGTGAATCGGCTCAGGTAGCCGATTGTCCCATGGATCTGCATTGGATCTACGATAACATGGGGTTTTGCTTTATCAATACAAGTCAAATCGATCTACGACAGTTTAACGCTTTCACCACATAATTGGAACATCCCACACGTAATTGAGCCTGGTAGATACGAAAGATAACAGAAACTAACCCTAGAGGAGGCCAAAAAAACCAACGTAGAGTCAATTCCCGGAACAACTCCTCTCGAATTAGCAAACCATATCCTTATGTACTACTGGACCGTTCAACCCGTTTGTGAGGCCTGACCATGCGGATATTAAACTAATCCTTGGAGAACAAGGAACAACTATGACAGATTGAATCGACTGAATAAAGATCAAGCAAGATGCTGCCCTTACACCCAAAATAGGTGCAAAGGCAGCGAGATCTCTAGGGGCGGCATGACTAAGCAAACAGAAACAAAAAGCACTGATGCTAGCCCAAACAGATCTATGATAACAGTATTACTCGCCATCAACAAGGCTTCAGTACGAGCAACACCAAATAACACATAAGCAGATGCTGCCTAGATCGCGAGATGCGATCTAGGCAGCACGACGCTTACCTGAAAGAAACCCTCGAAACAAGGGGTGGCGATGCGCCGAGATTGTGTTTGTTGCGAACGTGGTCGTCCTCCTTTCTCAATAACCCTAGGTACATATTTATAGTCCGGAGACTTTCTATCTTTGGAATAAACCTAACAACTCTATCTCTTGTTTAAACCGAAACGTACTCTATCATAATATACAGATACACGGGCAATTAGCCCAAATCCACGCGCAAGGCCGATCCAGCCTCCAAGCCCATCTTGATTACGGCCCGTCTCCTTATCTGGCCAAAATGTGGCGATAACAGGCACTTCACAATGTTGAGGAGCGCGATAAGATGGTTCTTAGTATAGCATTGTAGGGATACTCTAAGTTGTACTTCTATTTTAAGACCTGTTGTCTTTGAGTATTATAGCTATTTATCTTTACAATATTCATCAAACTTGATCTTTATCTTGACGGACATGCTTTGTTTACATGATCCTAGTAATAATAAAACACGTTATCTAACTTCATCGTCCTGATCTTGGTATATACTCCAGAACAATGGTACACATTTTTTCTTCCAAAAGAGCTAATGCGGTTCATGGTTTGTTGAAAGGATTTAAGCTTTCATAGTTCTTGACCTACCGGATGACCAAGCTAATAACCAAGGGAGTTATTGACCTAATAGAGAACCTATGACTTCATGTCACTAGCTACTCCCCACCTCACCCCCCCCCCCCAAGTCTATAAAGAGCATGTTTCCCTATGCAAAGGCTCAAAGCTTATTTCTAATTTTACTCTCTTTCTTGAAATTTGTATGATCTAATTTTGTGCATTTTTTGTTTTATCTATGTGTAATAATGATATGAGTTATGTAGAAATGCGAATAGGAGGCACAAGAATTACCTAAACACGGTGGATGCACTCTTTGTCTCATCATGTCGTGGTGTCTCTCCCAACTATTGCACCACCTATTATCTATCTACCACGTCCTTTTTCGAGCCTTTTGCTACTCTAGCTCCTGTCGTCTCATATGCCGCACATCTGAGGCATCTGGCTAGCAGGAGATTGGTTCACGACAGTGATGATTGGCAGAGGAGGGTGAAAAAAGCATGTCAAGGTCGCTCAATGGTAGATTAAGGCTTGCAAACTTCTAATGATGCCTAATGGGATAACTAGAGTTTGTCTACCTAGGGTTGTTGTTTAGAGAAGCCAAAGGCAACACATACTTGTGTACATCGATGTCTTTGTCTTGGTGCTCCTTTGAGGAAATTCGATGTGTGCCCTAAATATCTGAATGAGGTTGTTCATTCATAGACGATTTCATCTTCGAAACAAAATAGCTGAAGTTGAGGTTCAAACATAATAGTAATCAAGTTGCATCTATAGTTGCCCTGCAGAAAAAGTAGACAAGAGGGGTTGGCTGGAGATGCTCTTAGGGTACCATAATACATGCAAAACCAAAGTTCCCATATAAAATTCGGGTTTACATGATTGTTGTAATTATAGAACACGCTTCATAAATTCATCATCTTGATCTTGGTATATACTTTGAAACAATGGCACATTTCTTTCTTTCAAAAGAGGTAGGGAAATTAATGGTTTGTTGAAAGGATTGATTAAGCTCTCATAGTTGTTGACCTACCTGATGACTAAGCTAATAACCAATGGAGTTATTGACCTACTAGAGGACCAAGGACTTCATGTCACTATCTAACCCCCCAAAGTCTTATATAAAGAGGAGTACAGATTCCCTATGCAAAAGCTCAAAGCTTATTTCTCATTTTACTTCTATCTTGGAATTTCTATGATCTAATTTTGTGTCTTTTTGGCTATGTGTAATAAGGACATGAATAAATGGTAATAGGAGGCACTGAGAATTTGGGAAACACCACCGAAATTATAACATACACGGTGTTAAGCTTCATGCACTAGCCAACGCAACCAAAAGTCCAAACTTATGGAAAGGGCTAGACAATTCACGTATACACTTCAACACCCCCACTCACGTGTGACGGGAGAAGAGAAAGTCAACACGTGGACACAGACAGAAGAAAAGAAAATCAACACGTGGACACAAACGGGATAAGAGAAAGTCAACACGTGGACACAAAGGGGGGCAATAGCAATTTTACAATAAATTGTGAAAACCAGGACTCAAACTCGAGACCCTGGGCTCTGATACCATGTTAGGAATAAGCAACTTACATTATCAGGGGCCAAAGGCCACATATATAGTACATGTACATGGCGTAAATATGCAGGAAACCCCCTAACAGATGGGGAAAATACAATATACAATATACATCTAACATGTTAGGAATAAGCAACTTACATTATCAGGGAGCCAAAGGCCACATATATAGTACATGTACAGGGCGTAAATATGCAGGAAACCCCCTAACAGATGGGGAAAATACAATATACAATATACATCTAACACCCCCCCCCCCTCAAACTCATGGTGGATCCACAACACTGAGTTTGGAGAGTAAGAAATCATGCTGTGCTCTAGTCTGTGCCTTTGTAAAGAAATCCGCCAACTGTAACTCTGAAGGCACATACTGAAGCGCAATAACCTGAGCCTGCACCTAAGCACGTGTATAAAAAGCATCAACACCAATATGTTTGGTAAGCTCATGCTTTACCGGATCACGTGCAATACTAATAGCACCTGTACTGTCAGACAAAACTGGAGTGGATGTCGTAACAGAGACCCCAAAATCCGCAAGCAACCACCATAACCAAGTCACCTCAGCAGTCAACAAGGCCATAGCTCGCAACTCAGCCTCAACACTCGAACGGGAAACCGCTGTCTGTTTCTTCGTCTTCCATGCAATGAGCGAACCACCAAGAAACACACAGTAAGCAGAAAGTGAACGACGATCCGTAGGATCACTCGCCCACGTAGCATCCGAGTAGCACTGAAGCTGGAGGGAGCTGGAACGAGGAAAGAAAAGGCGACGAGTGATCGTGCCACAAAGATAGCGAAGAACACGGAGGAGATGACTATAGTGAACAGTGGTAGGAGCTGAGACAAACTGACTCAGAATATGAACAGGATAAGATATGTCAGGACGAGTGACAGCAAGATAAATAAGACTCCCAACAAGATGGCGATAACGCGTCGGGTCAGGAAGAGGATCACCATCAGTAGGACGAAGCTTAACATTAAGCTCCATAGGAGTCTCAACAGTGCGCTCATCCCCAAGAGCAGCACGAGCAAGAAGATCCTGAATATACTTTTTCTGAGATATAGAAAAGCCATTAGAAGTGGAGAAAACTTCAATCCTAAGAAAGTAGCGGAGAGGACCAAGATCAGTCATATGAAACTGATCACGAAGACGAGCCTTAACAAAGGCAATATACTCAGGATCATCACCAGTAATGATCATATCATCAACATAAAGAAGGAGAAGAGTGCGTCCACGAGGAGAAGTGTGAACGAACAGCGCTGGATCATGAGCGTTGGGAGAGAAACCAGCAGCTGTCACCACAGAGGCAAAGCGCTCAAACCAGGCACGAGGGGCATGTTTTAGGCCATAAAGAGAACGCCGAAGACGACAAACCATCCCATCGGGAACAGAATACCCAGGAGGAGGCTGCATGTAAACCTCCTCACTCAATTCTCCATTGAGAAAAGCGTTCTGAATATTAAGCTGAGACACAGACCAGTGTCGAACAGAAGCGACAGCAAGAAGAGTGCGCACAGTGGTCATATGAGCCACAGGGGCAAAGGTCTCATCATAGTCACGGCCGTGCTCCTGCTGAAAGCCACGAGCCACAAGACGCGCTTTATAGCGCTCAAGAGATCCATCCGAGCGGGTCTTAATTTTGTAGACCTACTTGCACGTGATGGGACGAACACCGGGAGGGGGAGAGACAAGATCCCAGGTGCCAGTGCGCTCAAGCGCAGCAATCTCCTCAGCCATGGCAAGCTGCTATTCGGAATGACGCTCAGCATCCCGATAAGAAGTCGGCTCAGATCGATCTCAGCAGCGACAACTGATCTCAGCACAGCAGCGACAACCGATCCGGCCAAAGGCCACAATCCCCCACGTGAAGGAGCAGCGGACGAGGAGCAAAGAAAACAGGGACGATCTGATCCAGGCGGTCGATCCCCCACGTAAATCCAGGCGGCCTATCCGGGTGGCCGATCCAAGCAGAGCAGGGGCGGGAGTCCTGGCGACGGGCCGACGGATCGGAGTGCTGACGAGTGGGGGTGTTGGCGACGGGGAGGAAAAAAAAAATCTAGGCTCTGATACCATGTTAAGCTTCATGCACTAGCCAACGCAACCAAAAGTCCGAACTTATAGAAAGGGCTAGACAATTCACTTATACACTTCAATACACGGTATCCCTCGTCTTGTCGCGGTGCCTCTCCCTACTACTACACCACCTATTAGCCATCTGCCACCTCCTTCTTCTAGACTTATGGTCCTCGAGCTCCCACAGTCTTGTATGCCACACTTCCGTGCCATCTCAAGGAAGCAAAAGTGAGGTAGTTTCCTGCTTGGCTAGCAGGAGATTTATTCCCAGCAGCGTTGATTTGCAAAGGAGAATGAAAAAAGCATGTCATGGTTGCTCGAAGGTACATTAAGGCTTGCACACACTTCTAATGGTACTCAACGGGAGTAGTACAGTTTGTCTAGCTCACGGTGTCAGCTAGAGAAGCCAATAAGACTGCACGTACTTGTGCACGTCAATCTGGTAGTCTTAGTTCCCCTTTAACCAGCTTAGATGTGTGCCCTGAATACCCGAATGAGGTTGTTTATTCAGAGACTGTTTCATCTTTGGAACAATTAATATTGCTGAGTTCGAGGTTCAAAAGAAATCAATAGCTAGCAAAATTTACAGAAATCGAGTCTCTTGATTTACCGACGCCCCTCCTTCTCTCTCTTCCACCTCACTAAAATTCAGACCTGGCACCTGCTAACTCCATTTCCTAACTCAAAATCTGACGAAACTGAAACTAAGCCTGAACTGACAGCCAGTGTATTCCAACAAGATGTTCAGCAGGGACGAGACTCGAGAGGGAGCATGAGGGCGCGATGAGCCACGTGCGCGCACCACGGGTACTTGGAGTGATGGAGTCGGCGCTGGAAGGGGAGTGCTCGAACACGACGAGATCGCGAAGGTCACGTTTAGCAGGGTGCTCCCACTCGAGGTGCGCGCCGAGGATCACCTGGCATGGAGGATGGCCGATCGAGGCTCTCGGCGCCGTCCGTCCGACCGTCCGTACGGCCGACGGTGGCGAGAATGTCACCCACCCACCCACATCGTGGCCGGAGAAGGCGCAATGGGCGCAGGTTCCTGGTGAACCTCGGCTGGATTCATGCCGCGAGCTTCCGATGTTGCAGGCAGGACGAGGTGGACTTCTCCGTGGCCCGCTGGCATTGAGCAGACTACTAATCGACTATGGAATGGCTCTGGTGGCGAGGTATCCCAGATTCGCGCGATTCGCAGTTACTCGCGATCTTCCATAACTATTTTAGTGACCTCAGTCGTGCGAACTCGCGATCAGCAATTAACGGGCGGATAATCTTTGCTGAGACAGAAAACATGGCGGAAACAGCGAAAAAAATAGTGAGACCCTTGTCCAAATGTTTTGCGGCGCCTATGGGCACTGCAAATAACTTCAAGGCGGTGATTAACGAAGTGCCGTCCTCATTGGCCAACTGGAGCCCATCCGCCGAAATAAATAATTTTTGTGAGAAATTTAACTGGTGATGGCTAAAAAATCTGCCGGATACGGGACACCATTTTTGTAGTGCTATTTAATACTTGTTGTCTTCGAGTATTGTAGCTTTTTTTTTGCGAATAGGATACTGGCATTAAAAGAAACAACGAACAGTACAAAGCACCTCAAGAAAAACGAAAATTACAACGAGATCCTTGAGAAGCCCCTCATCTTCAACCTCCAGACCGTGTCGACGGCGCGCCGCCGCTGCCGCTCCTCCCTGAGTCGGCCTGACGTTGTTGGTTGCGGACGGGAAGTCGCCGAACGGGTAAAAAAGACCACATCCGTCCCGAAGACGAAGAAGAAGGAAGAACTGCCGATGAAGCTCCTTGACGATCCGAAGATCCCCACAGCCATACGAAATCCTTGAAGACCACACCACTCCCACAAGCCTCTCGACGTTGCCGCCGAGATGGGGTTAAAGCCGGAGAGACCTTATTGCACGAGGTGTCGCCACCACCACCTGAGCGCCGCCTCTACAAACCTTAACCCTAAAAACGAAAAACGAAGCCCTCAAAATAGGGGGCGGAGCCCTCCCACCGACGAGGGCCGAGATCCACCGCGCCTCCATGGCCTAAAAGCCACAGAGACGAGACGATATACGGCGGCGCCGGCGGGAGGCACGAGATCCGATCGCTGGGTGTCCGCCTGGGAGTCTTGTACCGTTTCGGTATCGCTGTTTTTATCGAGATCTCGATCTGGGTAGTTGAGTATTGTAGCTATTTAACTTTAGAATCTTCATCAAACTTGATTTTTATGTTTGGGGATAAGCTTTGTTTGCATGATCATTACAATACTAAAACATGCTTTCTATTGTATATACTTCGGAGCAACGGTACAATTCTTTCTTTCTTTCAAAAGATGTAAGGATTTTCATGGTTTGTTCAAAGGATTGATTAAGCTCTCAAATCTGACCTAACTGACGAGTCTGACCAAGCTTATAACCAAGTGAGTTATTGACCTGACCAAGGACTTTGTGCCCCCCCCCCCCCCCCCCCCCCACACACCACACACACACACACACACATGTCCTATATAATGAGCAGGGCTTCCCTATGCAAAGGCTCGAAGCTTATTTCCTTTAAATATGTATGGTCTAATTTTATATACATTTTTTGTTGTGCCTATGTGTAATAAGAGTATGAATTGTGTAGAAATGGGCGTAGGAAGTACCGAGAATCCCAGAAACACCGCCGAGATTATAACATGCACCTTCTGCCTGATCATGTCGTGGTGTGGTGTCCCAACCACTGCGCCACCTATTATCCATCTACCATGTCCCTCTCCTAGCAGTTTGGTATTCTAGCACTTGTTGTCTTGTATGCGACACTTCGTGACATCCTGAGAAAGCAACAGTGAGGTAATTTCCCGAGTTGTTAGCATAAAACCACAACGTTACAGACTAAATTTTGAAAAACCACGACTTTACATTTGAATCGCAAAAAACCACGAGTTTCTAGCAAATTGCTAGCAATGTGCACTGATTGTCAAATTTCAGCTGATTACAAGCGATTCCGACATGCGAGACCCACCTGTAAGAATGACGTGGCAGCGGGCGGCTCGCTTCCGTCGACGGACGTTAACCGACGAGTGGGTAGTTAGCATAAAACCACGACATTGAAGACGGAATTTCGAAAAACCACGACTTTACGTTTTAATCACAAAAAACCACGACTTTTCAGGTAATTTTTTTCAATTCACACTGATCACGAGTTGGACGCGAATTGACACCAAATCTGATAGGTGGAACCCACCTGTAAGTGCTAAGCTGGTTCTATATGTGCTAACATGGATAGGGACCCACTTGTCAGTCCAATTAAAAAATGAAAAAATGAAGAAAAAAAACAAGTCATCCCTAACCTCTACCCACCTGCCGGCCACCCTCACCGCCGGCACCTCGCCGCCGGCCACCACCTCCAGGGCGGCAGTCGCCCCGCGCCGCCCCAAGCTCGTCGCCGGCCGGCCAGGAATGGGGCAGGGGAGGAGATCCGCTGGAGATGGAGCAGGGAGAGGAGATCCGCTAGAGATGGGCAAGGAGAGGATAGCCGCCGACCGGCAGGAGTGCTCGGAGGTGGAGGCGTGGTGGCTAGCCACAGGAAAAAGAAGAAAGCACCAGCTTTTTTATTTTTTTATTGGGCTGACAAGTGGGCCTCTGTCCAGCTCAGTACAAATAGAATTTTCTTTGCCATCTCAGCACTTATAGGTGGGTCCCACCTATCAGATTTGGTGTCAATTCGCGTCCAACTCGCGATCAGTGTGAATTGAAAAAAATTATCCGAAAAGTCGTGGTTTTTTGTGATTAAAACGTAAAGTCGTGGTTTTTTTAAATTTTGCCTTCAATGTCGTGGTTTTATGCTACCTCCCCACCCGTCGGTTAACATCGTCGACGGAAGCGAGCCGCCCGCTGCCACGTCATTCTTACAGGTGGGTCCCGCTTGTCGGAATCGCTGTTAATCGGCTGTAATTTGACAATCAGTGCACATTGCTAGCAATTTGCTAGAAACTCGTGGTTTTTTGCGATTCAAACGTAAAGTCGTAGTTTTTCGAAATTTAGTCTGTAATGTCGTGGTTTTATACTAACAACTCACTAATGGGGACAGCACCTTCGGTCCCAGCCCGTAATGGCCTTTAGTCCCGGTTTGCCAACCGGGACCCCAGCCGCGGGACTAAAGGCTAACCCTTTAGTCCCGGCCTGGTTACCAGCCGAGACCGGAGGCTGTCCACGTGGGCGTCTCCGAGGGATCCAGGGCCAGGACCTTTAGTCCCGGTTTGTAACACAGACCGGGACTAAAGGCATCTACAGATTTTGCTTTTTTACTTTAGGGTTTTTAGGGTTTAGGGGTTCTAGGGTTTTAGGTGTTCGGGGGATTAACGTGATGCCTCGTTTGGTGCGTGTTCGGGAATTAGTTTATGCATATATATAAGATTAACTTATCTTACAAGCGAGCATATATATACAATTATATGGAGATCAGAATTATCGGGACTAGAGCCCGTCTATTCGATTACATGGACCAACATCAGTAATGGCCCCTAGCTACACTAAATCGTCCTTTGTCGTCTATAGCTTCTATTCTCAGAAAGGTCGCCAGCTCCTCTGCAACAGCAATCGCGCGTTGCTCTGGTAGGTACTTCTCCCGCATGGCCGTGTACTATATAAGAAGAGGAGATTAATATGAATATCAATCATGATAACAAAGAATGACGAGTAAAAATAGAGGTGTGAATGTTTATTGCTTACATCGTATCTGTAATCCTTGTGCTCAGAGGTAAACATGCGAATGGTCTCGCAAACATAGTATCCACATAGATGCGTCCCCCGTGGCTGCTGGTCGCACTTTACGAGAATAGAATATATATAATCAAAATAATAATCTAGCATTACAAAAGTATTGAAAATAGAAGTATATCATACTACTACTTACCTGAGCCGCTCTAAAGGTCAGCTTCTCATGCCGGATACCGGGAGTCACGCACTTGAACCGCTTCCAAACCCTGCCCGACAAGGAAAATGATTTGCTAAGTTTTTCATTAATTGATATATCGGAAAATCATCGAAAGAGACCGATAGAGCGCAAGAATGATTGAAATTACCCTTGGAGCATGTCCTGCAGGCTTTGGAACTGTTCCAAGGGTCTCGATAATGGGTCGAAGGCATCAACTCTTCCCTTATCAATTTGAATGTCCAACAGAATCCAGTGGTAGCTGCACATGTATATATATATGTGTCAGTAACTTATCAATTACACTCATAAGTGAATGGACACAACAGAGTAAGACCCTCACTTGAAGTTGTATGGAAACAGTATGTGGTCACAGTAATTTTGATCTGTTAGAAACCTTAGAAGGTTTTCCTCCGTCTCCTTGGGGTTATCAGTTAGCGTCTTTATATGTATTTTATCTGGGTCAATAAACCCAATATTTAGGATGTTCCTACTTTTACATTTCAGAATCTTCATTCTGCATAATAGAGTACAAGTCAGAACGGAACAAGTTATATGTAGAAAATGAATTGAAATAACTGAACAAGTTATATGTAGACAATGAATTGAAATAATTGAACAAGTTATATGTAGACAACGAATTGAAAAACTTACAGACAATAGCAACTCATAAGCGATTTGTCGAGGGCATCGGCATTGTACATCTGGAAGAGTTCATCAAAGTCGATATGGATGTCTTCGGGACGGCCGTAGTACTCCCGTGGGACAAGCGCCACGATCATCGTTCTCCCTTTCTTTGATTCACTTAAGTACCATGTATGCAAGTAACGCATATTTGTTGGGAGATCATCAAACTTATCTTTGCTGACCAAAGGCGCTCCCATGACAAATTGTGGCTTAGGGGCTACCACAGCCTTGGGTACCACGTCGTCTTGGGAAGCCAGAATGACTTCAACCGGGATACCCCATTCATCCGCCCACTTCTTTGCTAATCCCAAATCTTGCCCCTGCACCAGAGAGGGAACATTCTCGGGTAACACCCTGAGGGGTGGGATCGACTGTGTGCTACCCAGCTTCTTCTGGCCATCTTCACAAGTTGGGTACAACAATTTGTTGTGGTCCTGTAACATCTGCTCGAACTGCAACCTCTCTTTTTCTGTGTCGCAGCCTCGCCGTGCTTCAGAAATGACCCGACCAAGATCATCAGCGGGCTCATCTGGTTCCCGTTCTGCACCCTGATCTTCTTCTTCATTGTCTTCCATTGCGGTATCAGCATACTCAGGGAACATAGATCGGTACTTGTCATCATCGTTCTCTTCTTCTTCATCGTCGTCTTCCATCATAACCCCTCTTTCTCCGTGCTTGGTCCAAACATTATAGCCCGACATAAAACCGGACCGAAGCAGGTGGCTCTGAATGACTCTTGAGGAAGTGTAGTCCTTCTCATTCCGACATTCAACACATGGACAAAACATATAGCCACCACCATGCTTGTTCGCATCGGCCGCATCTCGAAAAGAATGCACGCCTTCTCTGTAAGCGGCTGTGCGTCGATCACCGTACATCCATGGATGGCTCATCTGCGTCATGCAACAGTATATCAAACATAATCACGATCCTAAAAATTAGTACCGCACGGTCTAAACGAGAAAATATAGTTGCTAACCTTTTAGAATAAGTGGAAATAAAGAGGAAGAGACTTAAGCGTGGCTCGGGCACCTCATATCGTAGTTGTGTTCGGTGAACTGAAGCGGCATCGCTCTAACACACATTTCATCAAACACCTCTAGTGCATCCATGCAAAAAGGAGAGCTAGCACACACCCACTTAGATCCATCCAAGAAAAATGCAAGGAAGAGTGGAAAGAGGGGCTGCAGCCATATATATATAGGCAGAGGACTTTAGTCCCGGTTTGAGACACAAACCGAGACTAAAGGGTGCGCAAAGGGGGGCCTCTCAGCGCGTAGCCCTTTAGTCCCGGTTTGTGTCTCAAACCGGGACTAAAGGGTCGTTACGGGCCGGGACCAAAGCCTCCCGGGCGGCTTGGTCTTTTGGGGCGACGTGGCCGGGCCTTTAGTCCCGGCCCAGATGGAGGCCGGGACTAAAGGGTCCAGGCCAAAGGCCCGTTTTCCACTAGTGACTCTAATTTCCCGCTTGGCTAGCACGAGATTGATTCCCAGCAGCGATGATTGGCAGAGAAGTGTGTATAAACCATCTAATGTCTCAATGCGAGTAGTAGAGTTTGTCCAGCTAGCGGTGTCACTTAGAGAAGCCAATAAGGCAACACATCCGTGTGCATGCCAAATGTCTTAGCGCTCCTTTGAGCAGCTTCAATGTGTGCCCTGAATATTTGAATGAGGTTGTTCATTTAGAGACTGTTTCGTCTTTGGAACAAAATCGCTAAAGTCGAGTTTTTAAAAGAGAAAATTCAAGTAGCGTCTATAGCCAGCGAAATCTAAGGCAATCAACCGTCTCTTGATTTACTGACGCCATCCTTTCCTCTCCTCGTTGTCTCTCTTCGACCTCATAAAAATTCATACATGGCACCTGCCGTTGACAGCTGAGGTGGAACGTGCTATTGTACATGCACATAACTGAAACTAAGCCTAAACTGACACTTATTTTATCCCAACATGATGTTGGGGGCTTACCGTAGTCATGACGGATGTTTGTATGTCGACGACGTTGTTATCGGATTCAACTCTGATGGGTACTTTTTTGCAAGAATTGGATTAGGGGTATATTCAAGAGATTACCATTGGACTTATTTATTCTTTTTCGAGTAGATCAAGGACATGAAGATACCGTCAGAACCACCACAATGGTTTTTGGCTACCAGACTAAAATTTTCCGATGAGGGGCGGGAGGAGTTACTAGACAAGCTTTTCGAATAAAATTTGAATTCAAGAAAGAACTTGATATATCCGGTTACCGCATTGTTACCGAGCGGTAACCACCCATTTCTGTGAAAAATTCTTTAGTATGGACCAATTTAAAAAAAGGCTCAAAACATTTCACATGGAAACCCATTTACCAAGGGTGGTCGGTAAAATGGATTAATAACAAATAACCATGCTAACCAATCTGGTAATCTTCAATGCAAGGATATATCACTAATGTCTACCTCGATAGATGTTTGGATGCTTGTACTTTGTATTATTTCTATATCCATCATGTGTCCAATTTAGCTCGCTAATGAGTTAACAAAACATGCGTGTGACTATCATGTCATTCGGCGTGTTCTTTATCTAGCAAATCGGTTAGTAACAAGGGATGTGATGCAACTTCAGTATTTGACTCGAATCATTTAGCAAAACGGATTCAAGTCACAGTGACGTAAAGAAGTCTACGACCTGTACCGAGCGGGCCGATGGCAATGGCCGCCGTTCACGCCTCCTCCTCCGCATTCTCACTCCGCATTCGAAACCTAAACCCTGCTCCCTCTAATCCTGCTCCTTCTTCGACACTCCAGCCGTTGCCCGCGTGCTCGACCTCGAATTCAAGGGTGACCTCCTCCGTCGCCGGGCGCGGTCCCTGCTGCCACCGAGGGATGGTCCATAATGTTGGAGGAGTGCGATGAGATGGTTCTTAGTATAGTCTTTTAGGGGTACTCTAAGTTATACCTCTGTTTAAGACTCATTGTCTTCGAGTATTGTAGCAATTGCTACAAACAGAATCTTCTTCAAATTTGAGTTTTATCTTTGGGGACAAGCTTTGTTTACATGATAGTTGTAATAATAAAACACGCTTTCTAAATTCATCATCTTGATCTTGGTGTATACTTGAAAACAATGGTATAATTATTTCTTTCAAAAGATCTAAGGAAATTCATCGTTTATTGAAAGGATTAATTAAGCTCTCATAGTTATTGACCTACCTCATGACTAAGCTAATAACCAAGGGACTTATTGACCTACTAGAGGACTAAGGACTTCATGTTAATATCTAACCTCCAAAGTCTTATATAAAGAGGGGCAGGGCTTCCCTATGCAAAGGCTCAAGGCTTATTTCTCATTTTGCCTCCCTATCTTGGAATTTGTACGGTCTAACTTTGTGCATTTTTTGTTTTGTCTATTGTAATAGTGATATGAATTGTGTAGACATGGGAATATGAGGCCCTCGAGATTACCTACACACCGCCAAAATTACAACATGCACTATCGTTCTCATCATGTCGTGGTGCCACTCCCTACTAGTGCGCCGCCTATTATCCATCTGTCCTGTCCCTTTTATAGCCTTTTGGTGCTCTGAATCTTTTTGTCTCATATGCCACACTTCCGTGCCATCTCGAGGAAGCAAAAGTGAGATAGAATCCTGCTTGTCTGCAGGAGATTTATTCCCAGTACGTTGATTGGCATAGGAGGGTGAAAAAGCATGTCATGTCGCTCGATGGTAGATTAGAGCTTGTACACTTCTAGTGATATTCAATGGGAGTAGAAGAGTTTGTCCAGCTCATGGTGTCACCTAACACTAGTGGAAAAACGGGCTTCCATTCGGAGCATTTGTCTCGGACCAAATTCGATCCGCGGCTAAAGGGTCCATCAGTCCTGGTTTATTTGAAAATGTGGGCCAGGGGGCATTAGTCCCGGTTCAAAAGGGACCTTCAGTCCCGGTTTCATCTAACAGCCAGGACTAATGCCCCATGGCCCTTTAGTCCCGGCTCGTAGTACCAACCGGGACTAAAGGTAACCTTTAGTCCCGGTTGGTGTCACGACCCGGGACCAATCACCCGTTCAAACGAACTGGCGTGAAACGAACCGCCACTTCGCGCCAGTTATCGATCGACGACGCTTCGATACCGATCGACATTACGAGCGACGCTGATCGGCAACGTGCCGCCGTCCTTCAACTCTCGGTGGAGTCCGAGATATTGGTCTTCCAAATTTGCAAGGCCAATGCCGTGCCGCAACTACTCAAGGACTTCTTGAAGGACACCACCATCAAGTTTTGTGGCGCGGCTATCAACAACGATCTACGCATGCTATGGCCATACGGAATTGTTATTCCATCCGCGTATGATCTTCAACAAGTTGTCCCAAACCCCACTAGCAAGCCAACGCCGAGTCTCTATGATTTGGCCAATGCTATTATTGGGACACATCTTGAGAAGAAGAAGAGGGACAACAAGAAGAAGAAGGACAAGAAGAAGAAGGAGAAGAAGTACAAGAAGAAGGGAGAAGAAGAAGAAGAAGAAGAAGAAGAAGAAGAAGAAGAAAAAAAGATGATGAAGAAGATGATCTAATTTTTGGTTGGGAAAAAGTTCCATTGAGCATGAACCAACTAAAATATGCCGCTTTAGATGCTCGCCTAGGCTTTGAGATAGCTAGGAGATTCTGGAAGCTAAATGGCTACAATAGCAATGTTGATCGTCTTAACATTAATAATTAGGTGGATGATTATATGTATGGAAAAATGTTGGATGAGCAATTGGAAAATGTACAATTCATTTGAGCCATATTGGATGAGTATGTTTGAAAAAATGTGCTCCCTTTGTTTCGGTTAACAAAGTCTATTAATTTTCGAATTTGTGATTTTTCAAGTATTTTGGCTTTTTTGAATATTTTAATCATCTGAAAATTAATAATTAAATTATATATAAAGAATATTTGAAATTCATTGGTGCTTATTATTCGTAATCATTGTTTCTTATTTTGTGAATTTATTTGGAATTTAAAAAAGTAATATTATATATTACCAAATTGTATAGGTTAATAGAATTGGTAGCATACTTCTATCAACAAGTCGCGAGCACAGTCTTGGAAGCTAGTAGGGAAGGAATGGAGAAGTTAAACGTGCTAAGGGTGGAGCAGTGTGAGGATGGGTGACCGACCGGGAAGTGAGGACCACAAGTACTTGTAATTTGATATGAGATATAGAGTGAGAGCCATAAGTATCTAATTTGACATGAGATATGAGGATAGAGAAGATTAGATAATAAAGAAATAAAGATAATACAGAAATTCCGAAACAGAAAATACAATTTTATTCCGAATGGACCTTTAGTCCCGGTCCCTGTTACGAACCGGGACCAAAGGTCCTCCAGCCGCTGCACATGCCCCAGGCCACGTGGAGGACCATTGGTCCCGGCTCGTAAGCAACTGGGACTAAAGGCTGGAGCCTTTAGTCCCGCATGTTTAGTCCCGGTTGCGGAAACCGGGATTAATGGGCTTTACAAACCGGGATTGAAGGCCTTTTTTCCACCAGTGTAAAGAAGCCAATAAGGCAACACATACTTTTTTAAATCATAATCCACTACTTTATTAAGAGGGATAGTGGTTACAGTCTAACTGAACCAAAAAACCAGGTATTACATCATAGCGAACAGGAACTAAAACGCCTAAAGCTTCTCTGACACACCTATGTGCCATATTATTTGCATCACAACCAACATGGAGAAACTTGAAGTCCTGAAAACTTGAGCTTACCATCTTCATCTCCTGGAAAATGTGTGCGCCCTCAGCTCGCACAACACGTTCCTCATTTCACAGCTTCACAAGATTACTGCAATCAGACTAAAGTATCACCTACGATATGCCCAGCCTAGCAGCATCCTCGAGCCCTTCAATTTTGAGCAGCTTCGATTTGCGCCTTGAATATCTGAAATAAGGTGTTTCGTCTTTGGAACAAAATCGCTGAAGTCTGAGGTTCAAAAATAAATAAAACTGAAGTAGCGTCGATGGCTAGCCAAAATTATGGCAATCAACCACCTTTTGATTTGCAGACGCCCTCATTTTCTCTCCTTGTTCTCTCTCTTCCACCTCACTAAAATTCAGACATGCCTTAACTGAAAACCTGATGAAAATGAAACTAAGCCTAACAGCTAATTCATTCCAACATGATGTTGGGCCCTGGCGCGAGGTGCTTGCTGGAGGACCACATGGCGTGGAGGATGGCCGATCGAGGCTCTCGACGCCGACCGTCCGAAGTCCGCACGACCGACGCCAGCGAGAATGTCAACCACCAACATCGTGGCCCAGAAAAGGCGCAATGGGCGCAGGTTCCTGGTGAACCTCGGCTGGATTCACGGCGCGAACTTCCGGTGTTGCAGGCAGGACGAGTTGGACTTCCCTGTGGCCCGTCGGCGTTGAGCAGACTACCGATCGACTATGGAACGGCTCTGATGGCGAGGTCTCCCAGACTCGACCGCTTTGGGTGCCATTCTCGTGACCTCGGGCGAACTCGCGATCATCAGGTTAACGGGCTGATAAATCTTCCATGAGGCTTACCCTGGCTTATGTCATGGCAGAATTTTTGTATGCACAAGTGTCGACGATGATGTTAGCAGATTCTAAAAGTCCGGGTACTTTTTTTTGCTTCAGCCTTTAATCTGTTTTTTTTTCTTCAGCCTTGCTCGCTTGCGCTATTGCTGCTGATGCTAATTAACTTAATCTAATGCAAGAGCTGGATTAGGAGTAAATTCAAAGAGATTTCCATTGGGTTTATTTATTTCATTGGCAAGCTCAATGACAAGAAGGGCTTACCATCGAGTCACCACAAGGGTTTTGGGCTACATGAGTGATTTACCGCGTTGTTACCGAGAACCAACCTTGTCCGATTTTTTTAAAAAAGGTTCAAAACATTTCGCCCGAAAAACACGTTTACCAGGGGTGGTTGGTAAAACGGATAAATTATAGCCGGTAATCACGCTAACAAGTCCAGTAATTTTTAAGTGCCACGATGGATCACTCAATGCCTATCTGGCAGATGCTTGGACATTACTTCTACTTTTGATTATTTCTCTATCCATCATTTACACAGATAAGAGTAATTGATTCGCCAGTGCGTTGACACAACAGGCATCTGACAATCATATCAGTCAAGGTGTGTTCTTTATTATGATCTCAAAATAGCTGATCCTATATGTTGCCAGATTATTCGTTGTCGTTATTTAAAGCCATTTCATCTATCAGAAATGCACTTTGGCTTATAGGTGTAGATGTACCTAAAAAAATATTTTTTAAAATGTTCAAAACATTTTAAAATAAAATTTTGTATGTACATTCGGATATTTTATGTCCGTACACAAAATTTGCATGAAAATTAATGTTTTTTGTGGACTACAGAAGCTACAGAACATGTTCTTTTTTACAAAACTTTGTGTAACATTCTGAAATGCGTTTTCTATGCATTTTCTATAACAGGTGCATCTACGTCTATGAATCAAAACACCTATGAATAAATTGGGAGCGCCTAGTCAACGCTTTTAGCGTAGTTTCGCATGGCGACGCCTGAAGCGATGACGTGATCGGCCGGCCCAGTAGAGCGCTGCTCTTTTTTTCTTTTTTGTTTTAATTATTTATATCCTACTGTTTGTTTAAAATATTTGTTGTGAACATAAAATGTTCAGATTTGAAAACGTTGATTCAAAAATTCATATTCGAAAAACTATTCAAATTTAAAATTGTTCAAATTTAAATATGTTCAAAACTAAAAATAGTTCAAATTTGAAATTTGTTCAACATTTGAAATTTGTTCAAAATTAAAAATGTTAAATTCAAATTTTGTTCTAATTCGAATTTGTTCAAATTCGAATCTGTTCAAAATTGAATTTGTTCAAATTCGAATCTATTCAAAATTGAATTTGTTCAAATTCGAATCTGTTCAAATTTGAATTATGTTCAAATTAAAATTTATTAAAAAATGAAACTATTTAGTATTTTTTGAAAAAAAATAAAAAAGAAAAAAGAAAAGCAGAAAACCCGAGGAAAATCGACCAAAAAAACCATAAAACAAAGAAACCAAAAAACCTAAGAAAACCAAAAGCAGAAACGAGAAAATCAGGAAAAACAAAAAATGATAATAATGAAACGTCTAATGGACCGGCCCGCGTTGGAGAATAGAGAAGGGAGGGGGTGCGCATAAACTTGAAAATCATCACAACGGATGTGAATAGGGATCACCGAATAAATTTCAAGTTCTAGAGTAGTGACCCGATAATGTGCTCGAGTTTTTTTTTTTTGGTTCGGGTAATGGGTCTAAAGCGGAACAATGTCTTGATGATAGCAGGCTAGGCAATGGGCTGCCTCTACTGGGCCGAGACGGGTCATATAACATGGCGCTCTCGGGTACGCAACAACTAGTCCAAAAAAATATCTCCACCCCTTCACCATTCCTATTTCCGGATATATCTATTGCAAACACTATACAAATTGATCAATAAAACATGCCAAATCCTTACAGAACTCAATTCCGGGTGATCAACTTATCATGTGGTGCCTCTAGAGTTCTAGACACACCACAATAGCGCGGTCTTCAAAGGTGCCATCATATCGCTGACAAGTTGTTGATAGAGATAGGGCAGAGGTTGGGCAATGGCAGAGAGACAGATTTATCTGCGGAGAGCTGTTCAGGGATGCCGCGATGACATTGACGGGGGTGCAATCAGGAGAATAGTACGATTCGATAGGACCATGGGAAAAGCATGAGTGAGAACACATTGCCACCAACAACTTTCTTTTTTTCTTTTCCGCTTTTGTATCCCTTTAGGCGTTGACTAAACATCTATTTTTTATAATTATGAAAATGATACGCATTTCCATGTCATATTCTAAAAAATTAAACATGACATCCGATGGTTTACATAGTATTCGAAACAAAGAAATCACTGATGAGAGGGTTGAGAGCCCAATGAGATGGTTCCCGGGTCGCATACTCTTTCCGGATGTTCTAGTTGGGGGAATTCCTAATGTTGAAGGAGTGTGATGAGATGCTTCTTAGGTATAGTCTTGTAGGGGTACCCTAAGCTGTACCTCTGTTTAAGACTCATTGTCTTCAAGTATTCTAGCTATTTACCTTCAGAATCTTCTTCAAAGTCGACTTTTATCTTCGGGGACAAACTTTGTTTACATGATAGTTGTAATAATAAGACATGCCTTCTAAATTCATCGTCTGGATCATGGTATATACTTCGGAACAAAGGAAGAGCTAAGAAATTTCATGGCTTGTTGAAAGGATTAATTAAGCTCTCATAGTTGCTGACCTACCCTATGACTAAGCGAATAACCATGGGTGTTATTGACCTATTAGAGGACCAAGGACTTCATGTCACTATCTACTCCCCACCCCACCTTACAAAGTCTTATATAAAGAGCAGGGTTTCCCTATGCAAAGGCTCAAAGCTTATTTCTCATTTTACCTATACCTTGAAATCTGTATGGTCTAATTTTGTGCATTTTTTGTTTATTATGTGTGATAGTGATATGAATTGTGTAGAAATGGGAATAGGAGGCATTGAGAATTACCGAAACATAGTGGAAATCACAACATGCACTCTTTGGCTCATCATGTTGTGGTGCCTCTCCCTACTACTCCGCCACCTACTATATATCTGCCATGCTTCTTCAAGCCTATTGGTCCTCTAGATCTTGTTGTCTCGTATGCCACACTTTTGTGACAGCTTGAGGAAGCAACAATGAGGTAATTTCCCGCTTGGCTACCACAGGATCATCAGCAAGATGATCGGCAAAGGAGGGTGAGAAAAGCATGTTCATGGTTAATCAATGGTAGATTAAGGCTTGCAAACTTATGATGGTACTCAACGGGAGTATTAAAGTTTGTCTAGCTGACGGTGTCATTAGAAGGCAATAAGGCATCACATACTTGTGCATGATAATCTCTTAGTCTTAGAGCTCCTTTGAGTAGCTTCATGCCCTGAAAATCTGAGTGTGGTTGTTCATTCGGAGAATATTTCGTCTTTGGAACAAAATTGCTAATGTAGAGGTTCAAAAAACAATATTCAAGTTGCGTCGGTAGCCAGCTTACGGAAATTGACCATCTCTTGATTTACCGACACCCTCCTTCTCTCTCCTCATTCTCTCACTTCCACCTCGCTAAAATTCAGACATGGCACCTGCTATAAAGCTGAGGTGGAACTATTGTACATGCCCTAAATTGAAAATCGGACGAAATGAAAACTAAGGCTAAACTGATAGATACAATAGTTAATTCCAACAAGATGTTCAGTGAAGCACGAGGTGCTCGCTGGCGGAATTGGGGTGGGACGAGAGGGAGCATGACGGCACGACGAGACGCGTGCTCGCACCACGGGTACTTGGAGGTTTATAGTCAACCTTGCTAGTAGCTCAATGATAAGAAGAGCCTGTTAGAACCATCGAAGCACCACAAAGGTGTTTGGCTATCAAACTGAATATTTTCCAAGGAGGAGGGGAGGGATTACTAGACAAACTTTTGACATGAATTTTGAATTCAAGAAAAAAAAACTTCCTAATGTTGGAGGAGTGTGATGAGATGGTTCTTGGTATAGTCTTATAGGGGTAGTCTACTCGTTGTCTTCGAGTATTGTAGCTATTTACCTTCAGAATCTTTTTCAGACTTGATTTTTATCTTTGGGGACAGCTTTGTTTACATGATAGTTGTAATAGTAAGACAAGCCTTCTAAATTCATCGTCTTGATCATGGTATATATTTCAGAACAATTGTACAATTATTTCTTCCGAAAGAGGCAGGGAAATTCATGGTTTGTTGAAAGGATAATAATCGATATAATAATTGTATGGTCCAATGATTTAATGTCACTATCTACTCCCCACCCCAACCCCCAAAGTCTTATATAAAGAGCAGGGTTTCCCTATGCAAAGGCTGAAAGATTATTTCTCATTTTACCTCTCTATCTTGAAAATTGTATGGTCTAATTTTGTGCATTTTTGGTTGTGTAATAATGATATGAATTGTGTAGAAATAGGAATAGGAGGCATTGGGAATTACCAAAACAACGCGGAAAGTACAACATGCACTCTCTGTCTCATTATGTCGTGGTGTCTCTCCCTACTACTGCGCCACCTATTATCCATTTGTCACGTCCTTCTTCTAGCCTTTTGGTACTCTAGCTCCTGTCATCTCATGTGACACACTTCCGTGACATCCCGAGGAAGCAACAGTGAGGTAATTTCCCACTTGGCTAGCAAGAGAATGGTTCACAGCATGATTATCGACAAAGGAGGGTGAAAAAGCATGTTCATTGTCGCTCGATGATAGATTAAGGCTTGCAAATTTCTAATAGTACTCAATAGGAGTATTAGAGTTTGTCCACCTGGCGTTGTCACTTAGAGAAAGCACTAAGGCAGCATATACTTGTGCACGCCAATCTCTTAGTCTTAGTGTTCCTTTGAGCAGCTTGTGTGCCCTAAATTTCCAAATGAGGATGTTCATTCGGAGACTATTTCGTCTTTGGAACAAAATCACTGAAGTCGAGGTTCAAAAAATAAAAATCAACTTGCGTCGATAGCCAGCAAAATTTACAACAATCGATAGTCTCTTGATTTACCGACACCCTCCTTCTGTCTCCTTGTTCTCCCCCTTCCACCTCACTAAAATTCAGACGTGGCACCTGCTATAGAGCTGACGTGGAACTATTGTACATGCCCTGACTGTCTGACGGAACTAAAACTAAGGCTAAACTGACAGCTACGATAGTTTATTCCAACAAGATGTTCGGCGATGTGCGAGGTGCTCGCCGACGGAGGTGGGGTGGGACAAGAGGGGGCATGACAGTGCATTGAGACGCGTGCGTGCACCATAGGTACTTGGAGGTTCCTAGTCAACCACTCAACCTTGCCAGTAACTTAATGACAAGAAGAGCCCGTCAGAACCATCGAGCCACCACAAGGGTTTTTGACTACCAGACTGAATTTTTTCTGAGAAGGAGGGGAGGGGTCACTAGACGAACTTTTGACATAAAAAATTTGAATTCAAGAAAAAATTGATATATCCGCTAACCAGTCGAAAGTATTTGATTACCGCATTGTTAACGAGCGGCAATAACCCTTTTCCCCAATTTTTTTGCTAGAATGGACGAATTTAAAAAAGGTTCGAATATTTTTGCCTAGTAAACCCATTTACCATGGGTGGTCGGTAGAACGGATTAACAGCCGGTTACCATGCTAGCTAACAAGTCAGGTAATCTTCAATGCAACGATGGATCACTCATACATCACTTCACTATGGATTATTTCTCTATCCAAAATTATGTGTACGGACATGACAAATGGCTCGCCAATGAGTTGACACATCAGACATCTGTGAAGGTGTGTTCTTTATATGTTGCCAGCTTATTCGTTGCCGCTATTTGAAGCCAATTTATCTATCAAATTGGTCAGTAACGACTAACGCGGGATCGATCTAATGCAACTTCAAAACTGGAGAACGTTCTTGATGTCAAACCGCCTAGCAAAACGGATTCAAGTCGGTCAGTCACGCAAAGAAGTCCGCGGCCTGTACCGAGCGGGCCGATGGCCATGGCCGCCGTCGCCCTTGCGCGCCGCTCGCGCCTCCTCCTCCTCCGTCTCGCTCAAGGTCAGCAGCTCTCCCTACTCCGTTGTCATTGGGACTTGGTTGTAGTTTGGGCTATTCCCCTGTTCAGTTGCCAATTTTGATAGCAGTAGGAGGAGCAAATCTGTTAGGCCATTCTTCGCTCGACGTTGTACCTTCCATCCCCTGTTATGACTGACTGACTGCAAGTTTTTGAGAGGTTTAACGTGAAGGAAAACCCGATTAATCCCAACTCTGTAAAAATGCAGACGCTTTGCAAACGAAGAACTGACCAGTTTGTACTCTTCATTTTATTTTATCAATGTTAGATGTATATTTGTATATGTGTATTTTCCCCACCTGTTAGGGGGTTTTCTGCATATTCTCACCTGTACGTGTAACTATATGTTGTGGCCTTTGGCCCTCAGGGAATACAACTTGTCTATTCCTAACATGGTATCAGAGCAAGATTTTCCGTTACCATCACCGCCGCCTGTTCGCCCCGGTCTCTTAGCCGGTTCCCGTCCTTGCCGCACTTGCCTCTGATCTTCTTCGTCGATCCGCTGTGACCGCCGCTGGACTTTGTCGATCTACTGCCTCGTCGAATCAGTCCCATCCGCCGCCCCTGGGAATCGCTCGTTGACCAGTTCGGCCGCGCACCGGATCGGATCGATCGCCGCTGTCGCCTCGGGACTCCTCCGCCTCGGGAGTCCTTGATGACCCACAAGTATAGGGGGTGTATCATAGTACTTTCGATAAATAAGAGTGTCGAACCCAACGAGGAGCAGAAGGTTTTGATGAGCAGTTTTGATCAAGGAATCACTGTAAATACTAGCAAACAGGTTTTCAGGAGTATTTGGTAATACGAGTAAATAAAGTGCGAGTAAATAAAAGACAGTAGTAACAATTGCAGCAAGTGGCCCAATCCTTTATTCAGCAAAGGATAAGCCGGTTGTGTACTTATAATAACCAAACGTTCTCGAGGACACACGGGAGTTTTCTGTCAAGAGCTTTCGCTTCATAGAGCCAATAGTATTCATTGGTTTGATAGGTGTTATGGGGGTGAACCTGTGCTAGCGCACTACCCTTACTAGGATAAATACACACTTGTGATTACACCCCTTGCAAGCATCCGTAAATACAAGAAAGTAATTAAGATAAATCTAACCACAGCCTTAAACTCTAAGATCCTACGCTCCCTGGTGCAATGGTTTCCCAACGGAGGTTTAGGTTTCTGTCACTCCAGCAACCCCACAATCGGTAGCCAAATACACAATGCATCTCACTAGGCCCATAAATGGTGAAGTATCATGTAGTCGACGTTCACATGATACCACTAGTGAAATAGCACCACAACAATATCAAACCATTAAATATTTCTCAACAATAATTCACTACTAACATCTTGACTTCTCCCATGTCCTCAAGAACTAAACGAACTACTCACAAGACATCATATGGATCATGATCAGAGGTGAAATAATGGTAAATAACAATCTGAACATAAACCTTAACTCAACGGTTCCACTCAATAGCATCACCTACAAGAGTAATCAACACCGGGAAAGTTTCCCCTATGAATATAACAAGATCCAACTCAAGATGTTACAACGGGATGACGTGGTGATGGTGGAGATGAAGGTGCTGGTGATGGAGATGATGATGATGATGATGATCCCGATGAAGTCCAGTGCGATGGTGATGACGATGGCGACAATCTCCCCTCTCCGGGAAGGAATTTCCCCGTCAGATTTCTCCCTGACGGAGAGCTTTCTCTCTCTGGTGTTCTCCGCCCCGCAGAGGCGGCTGTGTCTAACTCTGAGCCCCCCCTTGACTTAGGTTTTCGGGGACGATGATGTACGCGGAGGGGCGAGACCAGAGGTGGGCCAGGGTGGCCTCACGTAGGGCCCGCGCGGCCAGGGGTGGGCCCGCGCCACCCTAGCATGTGGAGCCCCCCTGGCTCCTCTTGACTCCTCCTTTTGGCTTCGCGAGTCTTCTGGGAAAATATAATTTCTGGGTATTTTCCTGGAATTTTCCTGATCTTCAAAATATGGTCTCTTGATGGTCCTTTTTCCAGCAGAATCCTGACTCCGGCAGCAACTCCTCCGATGATCATCAAACATGTGAAAGCAAAGGAAATAACATCAGTATCATGTCTAAATATAAAATATATCAATGAATAACAGTAAATTATGATACAAAATTGTGATGCAAATTGGACGTATCAACCCCCCCAAGCTTAGACCTCGCTTGTCCCCAAGCGAAAACTAAACTCGGTAAACATGTCCACAGGTTTATGGAGTGAAGTGTCAATAATCAAAATACGGACAAGAAGCATCACATTCACCAAAGCACAAATTATAATAGACAGCAACTTCCCTTTATAAGATATAGACTTGCAATAGGTAAAAGGGAATCACATGTAAAGATGCACAAGGTAAATTATAATTGGCAATGGCAAACCTTAGTTCTTGGTCGAAGGGTGGAGAACAAACTATTCTCTCTTTTAAACGGAGCCTTTTAAAACAGAGCTAATATAGCAAAGACTATATGCTCAACAAAGTAAACTTTTGCATTCAAAGAAAGCTTTCAAAGATATATTCCTTCAGACAAAAGCATTATACAAAACAAGGAAGATAATAAACATGATTAAACGGATCAACATATGGATGAGTGAAACATAACAACTCAAATGCTTGCTTGAGACAGAGGGAAATAGGTTGACTCAACATAAAAGTAAAAGATAGGCCCTTCGCAGAGGGAAGCAGGGATTAAACATGTGCTAGAGCTTTTCATTTGTAAAACAGAGGTAAAAGTTATTTTGAGAGGTGGTTGCTTTTGTCAACGACTAGCAACGGAGTTCTTCATATCTTCCATACTAAACAAGTGAGAGCGGTTCCGAGATGTTTGATTAATTGGCACTTTGGTGCTCTTTTATAGCTTTGCACTCCTCCCCACCTTTTTCCTTTCTCAAACCATGGCTAACCAATTCCATCGGGTGCCGACCAACTTTCACATTCCAATGGAGGAGCGTTTTTTTCTTTCTTTTCTTTTGAGATTATAATGGTCTGACCAGCTCCCTTGCAAAATTAATGACGAGCAGATGAAGCTGCCTAGTCGAGGGGTACTTAATTTAGTATGGAAGATAACAAACCCATCCACTACGTCCTCATGAGCTAAAAACAGTGGCACAAAATGAGAAGTGTTTGAAGGTTTTTGAAAGGTAGCACATGAAAATTTACTTGGAATGGCTTGAAATACCATGCATAGGAATTTGTAGTGGACTCTTTGGAAGTGACTTGGCTTTTGGGAATTGGATGCACGAGAAGTATTCCCTCTCAGTACAGGTTTTTGGCTAGCAAGGCTGGGTAGCAAGCATAAGAGTTGCATGAAACAAACAAACATACATATAATAAGAACAATCATGCAAACTCCCTTGAAGGTACGACGATTTTAACTTTAAGAATAACAATGCTTATAAGCCAAACATAAGGGAAAACTGAAGTGATGAAACTGCAAGCACTTCTTTATTCTTTTCTACTCAAACTTCAAGGTAAAATTGCTACTGACCAAGCTAGGTTTGCCAAAACCAACTAAATCTACTCATGCTCCCAATGTGATACCAATACCAATCAACAAGACTAGTCACATAAGAGAGATTGCAGACTAACATAAAGTGTGCGAAAAGTAAACGATAAAACTTCTCATTAATATTTCATTACCGCAACTCACACCAAGGGATACATAGATAACTGACTAAGGAGGATACTTCCAACTGCAAACTATTCTATATGATAACTTCTCTATTCATGATACGACTCTACTTGAAAAGTAAATGAGCAAAAGGTAATGATGTGATACCGCGACACTCCCCCAAGCTTGGAACAAGCCAAGGAGATGCCTATACCGATGACGAATTACTCCTTTGGTGGCGGCGGTGGATAATCTCTAATAAGCTTCTCAATCAAATCCTTCAGATCATCAATCTTGTATTCGAGGTTACGAATCATCTCGGAATTGTGCTCAACACGGTTCATGAACCTGTCAGCAAGAGAATCCCAGCTCTTGGAGTTATTTCCCCATCCTTCTTCACCCTTGGAGCTTCCTGTCCCTGCATTGTTAGAATGATCTATATCCCAGCTAGAGGGTAATCGTGATTTGGGCACCTTTTGGAACTGATGCTCATGAATCAGAGTATGGAAAGGATTTTGGCGTGGTGGAGACGTCCGTGGAGCTAAGGTGTGATGCGGCACACCTCCTCCGGTCCTTATGCGAGCACTCTTCTTGAACTTGTCATGATCTGTCACCACCCCTATGCTGGCAATCACGGTGCTCGGCCTTGGACTTTGATCTTCCTCTTCGTCTTCGCTTTCAACCTCTTCTTTAAGCCGGAAATCTTTGGTGTCATCTTCTGGAGGTGTCTTCTCCTTGTCACCACTTGAAGAGGCCATGACTCCCCCAAGCTTAAGATCAACTCCTGGCAGAAACAGCTCGAAACAAAACACGACGAGAAAATGATATACAGACCTCGGGGACTCCGGGGGGTTAAATAGACGAAAATTATACATCGAAACGAAGTCACAGGAGGAAACCGGGACGGAAACGAGTTCCGTTGTGTTCTCACACAGGGGTGGCGCGGCCAGGGGTGGGCCCGCGCCACCCGTGTGTGAGACACACACACAGACTCTTTTTCCTGCCCTTTTTCATCTCATGGTTTTTCATATTTAGTAAAAGCAGCAAAAATATTAAAAGAAGAACTTTTCGCGAAACTTTTCTGACTAGAACTGTTACCTATTCGAAAGCGAACTCTGCAGGTTCCTGCAATTTGTCTTGGATGTAATCTTCCGGAGAAACGGTTTCAATAACATCAACATCTTCATTATAAGAATCTCCAGAAATATAATGCTTGAGTCTTTGCCCATTCACCACTTGTGTAGAATCATCTTTCAATGAAGCAATCTTAATAGCACCTGAGCGGTACACTTCCACAATAACATATGGTCCTTCCCATTTTGAAAGTAATTTTCCTGCAAAAAATCTGAGACGAGACCTATACAAAAGAACTTTCTCACCAACATGGAACTCTCTCTTAAGAATTCTCTTATCATGCCATTGCTTGACTTTCTCTTTGAAAATTCTGGCATTCTCATACGCTTCGTTTCTCCACTCATCTAGAGAACTCAAATCTAACAACCTTTTCTTACCGGCTAGTTTAAAATCTCTATTAAGCTCTCTCACTGCCTAAAAAGCTTTGTGTTCTAATTCTAAGGGCAAGTGACACGCTTTTCCGTAAACCATCTTATAAGGAGACATACCCATGGGGTTCTTATAAGCAGTTCTATAAGCCCATAAAGCGTCGTTTAACTTACTAGCCCAATTTTTCCTAGATCTATTGACAGTCTTCTGCAAGATAGACTTGATCTCCCTATTTGAAAGTTCTACCTGCCCACTAGTTTGGGGATGATAAGCAGAAGCAATTCTATGATTGACATCATACTTAGCAAGAGTTTTTCTAAAACTACCGTGAATAAAATGAGAACCTCCGTCAGTCATAAGATATCTAGGCACTCCGAACCTAGGAAAAATAACATCCTTAAGCATTTTTAACGAAGTCTCACCATCGGCACTCTTTGTAGGTATGGCTTCTACCCATTTAGTAACATAATCGACAGCAACAAGTATATGGGTATAGCCGTTTGAAGGAGGAAAAGGACCCATAAAGTCAAATCCCCAACAATCAAGCGGTTCAATAACAAGAGTGTAATTCATAGGCATTTCATTGCGTCTGGAAATATTACCGACTCTTTGACATTCATCACAAGATAAAACATACCTTCTGGCATCCTTAAATAGGGTTGGCCAATAAAAACCTGATTGTAGAACCTTCTGCGCGGTTCTATCTCCAGCATGATGCCCTCCATAAGCACTGCTATGGCATTTTCTTAATATCTCTTGTTGCTCATATTCCGGTACGCATCTTCTCATAATACCATCAACTCCTTCTTTATATAAATGTGGGTCATCCCAAAAGTAATGCCTCAAGTCATAAAAGAATTTTCTTCTTTGCTGAGCTGTAAAGGTCGGAGGCAAATACTTGGAAACAATAAAGTTAGCATAATCAGCATACTAAGGAAGGTCTCGCAAAGTTGCATTAATTGCAGCCAACTGTTCATTTGGAAAACTATCATTAACAGGAATAGGATCAAAAGAAATATTTTTCAATCTAGACAAATTGTCAGCCACGGGATTTTCAGCACCTTTCCTATCTACGATATGCAAATCAAACTCTTGTAAAAGCAACACCCATCTAATAAGCCTAGGCTTAGCATCCTTCTTAGTCATAAGATATCTAATAGCAGCGTGATCAGTATGAATAGTAACTTTAGAATCAACAATGTAAGATCTAAACTTATCACAAGCAAAAACAACAGCAAGAAACTCTTTCTCAGTAGTAGCATAATTCTTCTGAGCAGCATCAAGAGTCTTACTAGCATAATGAATAACATTCAACTTATTATCTATGCGCTGTCCAAGAACAGCACCAACAGCAAAATCACTAGCATCCCACATAATTTCAAAAGGTAAATTCCAATCAGGTGGTTGAACAATAGGAGCAGTAGTTAAAGCCTTCTTAAGAGTTTCAAAAGCTTCCTTATAATCATCATCAAAGACAAATGGTACATCCTTTTGAAGAAGATTAGTAAGAGGCTTTGAAATCTTAGAGAAATCTTTAATAAACCTCCTATAGAAACCAGCATGACCAAGAACACTACGAATACCTTTAACATCTCTGGGACAAGGCATTTTCTCAATCGCCTCCACTTTTGCTCTGTCAACTTCAATACCTCTTTCAGAAATTTTATGTCCAAGGACAATTCCTTCATTTACCATAAAGTGGCATTTCTCCCAATTAAGAACAAGGTTAGTTTCTTCGCACCTCTGCAAAACTTTATCAAGGTTGTGCAAAGAATTATCAAAAGAAGTTCCATAGACGGAGAAATCGTCCATGAAGACCTCCACAATTTCTTCACAAAAACCATGAAAAATAGCAGACATGCATCTTTGAAAAGTAGCAGGAGCATTGCATAAACCAAACGGCATACGTCTATAAGCATAAGTTCCATAAGGGCAAGTAAAAGTGGTTTTCTCTTGATCATCCTTCTTAACAGCAATTTGAGAAAAACCAGAATAACCATCAAGGAAACAAAAATGAGTCTTCTTAGACAACCTTTCTAGCATTTGATCTATAAACGGTAAAGGGTAATGATCTTTCTTAGTAACCTTGTTTACCTTCCTATAATCAATGCACATTCTATAACCAACTACTACCCTTTGAGGAATAAGCTCGTTATTCTCATTAGGCACAATAGTCATACCTCCTTTCTTAGGAACACAATGAACAGGACTAACCCATCTACTATCAGCAATAGGATAAATGATACCAGCATCAAGGAGTTTTAATACCTCATTTCTTACCACATCCTTCATCTTGGGAATTAGGCGGCGTTGATGCTCCACAACTGGCTTCGCATCTTTCTCCATATTAATGGCATGCTGACATAAAGTGGGAGAAATCCCTTTTAAATCATCCAGAGTATATCCCATAGCTCCTCGGTGTTTCCTCAATATCTCCAATAATCTTTCTTCTTCTTTTCCTGAAAGTTTAGAACTAATAATAACAGGATATATTTTCTTATCATCAATATAAGCATATTTGAGGTCATCAGGCAAAGGCTTTAATTTAAACACACGATCTTCTTTAGGCGGCAAAGTGGTACCAAGATCCTCCACAGGTAGATTATGCTTGAGTAATGGTGGTTGACGAAGAAGAATGTCGTCAATCTCTTCTCTTTCCTTGATAAAAACATCACTTTCGTGATCTTCCATGAATTGCTACAAGGCATTATTAGGGGCAAGAGCAATAGAAGCAAGCTGCTCAACTCGAAAATTTTCATTAGGCCTGTCATTTTCATAGGAAGTCTTAGCAAACTTGGAAAAATTAAACTCATAAGACTCTCCATTAAACTTAGTAAAAAAATTCTACTTCTTACAATCTATCACGGCGCCACAAGTGTTCAAAAATGGTCTACCAAAAATAATAGGACAAGTTTTACTAGCCTCCTTACCAAGTACTAGAAAATCAGTAGGGTATTTAGTCTTACCGCAAAGAACTTCCACATCTCGGACAATACCAAGAGGCCAAACTGTCTCTCTGTTAGCAAGCTGAACAACCACATCAATATCTTCAAGTTCACAAGCGCCAATCTCGTGCATGATTTCTTTGTAAAGCTCTAAGGGAATAGCACTTGCACTAGCACCAATATCACATAAACCATGATAGCAATGATCTCCAATCCTGACAGAAATAACAGGAACACTTGCTTTCCTATGCTTTTTAGGATGTGAGAAAATGTTAGAAGCATCTTCACAAAAGAGAATATATTCATCCCCTACATCTTTAGTAACAAGATCCTTCAATATAGCTACAGGAGACTTAATAGTAATTTGCTCATCAGGTTCTGCAGCTTTCTTAGTACTTTTATTAGACACACTTACCAAAGTAGAATACTTTTTTACCTTAGCAGGGAAAGGTGTCTTCTCAAAATAAGGTTTAGGCACAATGCTATCAACAGTACAAACTTCAGTAGCTGCAGCAGGAATATGACTAATAGAATCTTTGTAAGGCGCATGATATTTGTTCCAATCTTTCTTTGGAACATCAATATAAGAGGCAAAAGCCTTAAGACAATTAGCAAGTATTTGTGAATCAAGACCATAAGCAGCGCTAACACTATGAAAGTCATCGGTTTCCATAAAAGATTTAATGCATTCATAGTCATAGTTTATACCTGACTTCCTACCTTTGTCGTTTTCCCAACCTTCAGCATTCTCTTGTATACGGTCAAGAAGTTTCCACTTAGCATCTTCTTTCATATGAGTAAATGATCCAAAGCAAGAAGCATCCAAATAATCCTTATCAGGAAGAGTAAGCCGCGCATAAAAATTATTAATAACAATATTATTGGGGAGCTCATGAATGGGGCATTTGAGCATTAGTAACTTCAATCTCCCCCACGCTTGGGCAATACTCTCTCCATCATGAGGCCAAATATTATATATCCGGTTACGGTCTTTATGAATTTCACTGGGAGGATAAAACTTGGAATAAAAGAGAGGCACAATATGCTCCCATGCCATAGATGGACCATCTTGGAGTAGTCGATACCACTCTTCAGCTTTGCCTTTCAATGATAATGAGAATAATTTCTTCTTAACCTGGCTTGGTGAAATACCTGCACATCTGAACAACTCGCATAATTCATGTATAAATAATAAGTGATCACCCGGATGGACAGTTCCATCTCCTGAATAGCAATTATCCATAATACGCCCAACAATTTTCATAGGTATTTTAAAAGGATCAATTTCAGCAGGCGGTGGCGGTGGTGGTTCCTCCGCATGTGCAGCAGCAACAGTAGTAGTAGAAGTGTTTCCAAATAGGAAACCAAATGGAGAGTTCTCCATAACAGAGTAAAATAAAAGACAAAATAAAAACAATACTCACAGCGATGGTTACCTTTACCAATTCCACTCTTCAATAGCGCTACACTCCCCGGCAATGGCGCCAGAAAATAGTCTTGATGACCCACAAGTATAGGGGGTGTATCGTAGTACTTTCAATAAATAAGAGTGTCGAACCCAACGAGGAGCAGAAGGTGTTGATGAGCAGTTTTGATCAAGGAATCACTGTAAATACTAGCAAACAGGTTTTCAGGAGTATTTGGTAATACGAGTAAATAAAGTGCGAGTAAATAAAAGACAGTAGTAACAATTGCAGCAAGTGGCCCAATCCTTTATTCAGCAAAGGACAAGCCGGTTGTGTACTTATAATAACCAAACGTTCTCGAGGACACACGGGAGTTTTCTGTCAAGAGCTTTCGCTTCATAGAGCCAATAGTATTTATTGGTTTGATAGGTGTTATGGGGGTGAACCTGTGCTAGCGCACTACCCTTACTAGGATAAATACACACTTGTGATTATACCCCTTGCAAGCATCTGCAAATACAAGAAAGTAATTAAGATAAATCTAACCACAACCTTAAACTCTAAGATCCTACGCTCCCTGGTGCAATGGTTTCCCAACGGAGGTTTAGGTTTCTGTCACTCCAGCAACCCCACAATCGGTAGCCAAATACACAATGCATCTCACTAGGCACATAAATGGTGAAGTATCATGTAGTCGACGTTCACATGATACCACTAGTGAAATAGCACCACAACAATATCAAACCATTAAATATTTCTCAACAATAATTCACTACTAACATCTTGACTTCTCCCATGTCCTCAAGAACTAAACGAACTACTCACAAGACATCATATGGATCATGATCAGAGGTGAAATAATGGTAAATAACAATCTGAACATAAACCTTAACTCAACGGTTCCACTCAATAGCATCAACTACAAGAGTAATCAACACCGGGAAAGTTTCCCCTATGAATATAACAAGATCCAACTCAAGATGTTACAGCGGGATGACATGGTGATGGTGGAGATGAAGGTGCTGGTGATGGAGATGATGATGATGATGATCCCGATGAAGTCCAGTGCGATGGTGATGACGATCTCCCCTCTCCGGGAAGGAATTTCCCTAGCAGATTTCTCCCTGCCGGAGAGCTTTCTCTCTCTGGTGTTCTCCGCCCCGCAGAGGCGGCTATGTCTAACTCTGAGCCCCCCCTTGACTTAGGTTTTCGGGGACGATGATGTACGCGGAGGGGCGAGACCAGAGGTGGGCCAGGGTGGCCTCACAGAGGGCCCGCGCGGCCAGGGGTGGGCTCGCGCCGCCCTAGCATGTGGAGCCCCCCTGGCTCCTCTCGACTCCTCCTTCTGGCTTCGCGAGTCTTCTGGGAAAATATAATTTCTAGGTATTTTCCTGGAATTTTCCTGATCTTCAAAATATGGTCTCTTGATGGTCCTTTTTCCAGCAGAATCCTGACTCCGGCAGCAACTCCTCCGATGATCATCAAACATGTGAAAGCAAAGGAAATAACATCAGTATCATGTCTAAATATGAAATATATCAATGAATAACAGTAAATTATGATACAAAATAGTGATGCAAATTGGACGTATCAGTCCTCAGCCTCGTCCTCGCTCGCCTCGGGAGCCCGTCCGCCGCCCCTGGGAATCGCTCGATCCCGCCTCGGGCACCTGCCCCGATCCTCGCTCCTGGACGTCCGCCCCCAATTCCGCTTGTCTCCAGATCGATCCGCCTCCAGGTCGATCCGCCTCTGCCCGGCTCGCATCCGACCTGCTCCCAGGTCGATCCGCCGGATTGCTCGTTGTCTCCGTTGCTGCTCATGGCCTCCGTTCCTGCTCGTGGCCTCCGCTCCAGCACGTGGCCTCCGTTGCTGTTGACCGAATTTCGTTCTCCGGAATAGGTTCGTATTGCCCCGATCTAGCTTATCCCAGTGCTCAAATTGTCGGCGGTGCTCTGCTCTAGACGGAATTGGCCGGAGATTGCAGGCTTGTGAGTTGATTCAGATTCAAAAAATAAAAAGAGAGAGATGTCTTCCTCATCGGGCTATGTTGCGATTCCTCGCTGCCCGGTGACTTTTGATGGCGCGAATTATCCTGATTTGGCTGCCTTTATGTGCGTTCACATGCGCGGTCTCCGTCTGTGGGGTGTGCTTTCCGGCGAGGTCCCCTGTCCGCCGCGCCCCACTGCTCCTACGGCGCCTATTCCACCGACGCCTGTTGCCCTTGCCCCCGATGCTACTCAGGAGGCCAAGGATGCAGCCAAGAGTACTGATGCTACTGCTCTGGCTGAGTATGACCGGCAGGTCCAGGAGTATTCTGACGCTCTGGCGACCTACCGGCTGGATCTGACTGACTATACTCAGTGGATAGATGAGGATGCTCGTGCTGCTGCTATTCTTACTTCCAGTGTTCTGCCTCAGTATGCTGCTGAGTTCATGGGTCTTCCCACTGTTGCTGCTCAGTGGGCCTTTCTTCGTCAGCGCTATCAGCCATCTGGGGATGCTCTTTACCTGTCTGTTGTTGCCAGGAGCATGCTCTTCAGCAGGGTGATTCTACCATTGATGAGTTCTACACTCAGAGTGCTGCTATCTGGCGCCAGCTCAATTCTCTTCGTACAGCTGTGTGTGCCACTTGTGCCTGTTGTTTGACTGTGCACGCTGATCTGGAGTTTCAGCGTGTATATGAGTTCTTGTCTCGGCTCCGCAAGGAGTTCGAGCCTCGTCGCGCCCAGCTAATTGCTCGTGGTCGTGTCCCGCTCTCTGAGGTGTTGTCTGAGCTTCATGCTGAGGAGACTCGTCTTCGTGGTGCTGGTCTTCTTGATGTTCCCTCTGTACTTGCTGCTCATGGTCCTCCTGTGCCGTCGGCTCCATTGCGGTCTCCAGTGCCGTCGATACTCTCTACTCCTCCGGTCCAGGGCCAGAGTCAGTCTCAGCAGCCTCGCGGTCAGAACCGCAATCCTCGTCCTCCCTGCTCCTACTGTGGCAAGACTGGCCATGATTTCTCTAGCTGCTGGAGGAGGGATCCCAGTTTACGTCAGCAGTTCCACGCTCGTCAGCAGGCTGGTTCTTCAGGATCTTCTGCAGTTGCTCTCTCGGAGCAGGACATTCTTCGGGGTATTCGTAGTCTGCTTGCTACTCCAGGCTCTTCCTCGTCAGGCACTACTGGTCCTGTGTCTACCTCTTCTGGCACCGCGCCGCCACCACCTTCTGCACAGTCGGGTATGTCTTCGTGGTATCTGGATTCTGGAGCTTCTTTTCATATGACCTCTGCGTCTTCTATTCTTTCTGCTCTTCGTTCTCTTGTTTCTCATGTCCGTGTTATCACGGCTGACGGTACATCTCTTCCTGTTTCCAGTCGAGGCACCCTCTCTACTTCCTTTTTCTCTGTTCCTGATGTTTCTCATGTTCCTAGCCTTAAGATGAATCTTTTTTCTGCTAGTCAGCTTACTGATTCTGGTTGTCGCGTCATTCTTGACGCTGATTCTTGTGATGTTCAGGACCGCCGCACATAGGCCCTGGTTGGAGCTGGCCCTCGCGGCCGTGAGTCTCCAGGGCTCTGGGAGTTAGACTGGCTTCGTGTTCCTTCCGCTTCCTCTTCATCGGCCAGTTCTCCTGCGGTTGCTGCTTCCGTCACTGGCTCTTTCCAGCAGTGGCATCATCGGCTGGGTCACCTTTGTGGCTCCCATTTATCGTCTTTAGTCCGTCGTGGTCTTCTGGGGTCTGTCTCAGGAGATGTGTCTTTGAACTGTCAGGGTTGTAGGTTAGGCAAACAGATTCAGCTTCCCTATCCTACCAGTGTGTCTGTATCTCAGCGACCTTTTGATTTAGTTCATTCAGATGTTTGGGGTCCGGCTCCCTTAGGTTCAAAAGGGGGCCATCGCTACTATATTTTATTCATTGATGATTTTTCACGGTACACCTAGTTGTTTTTTATGCACTCTCGTAGTGAGGTGCTCTCTATTTATTAGCGCTTTGCGGCCATGGTCCGCACTCAGTATTCCTTGCCCATTCGTGTGTTCCGTGCTGATTCTGCTGGTGAGTATATCTCTCAGCACCTGCGTGGTGTTCTTGCTGAGCAGGGCACCCTTGCTCAGTTTTCTTGTCCCGGTGCACATGCTCAAAATGGTGTCGCCGAGCGTAAGCATCGTCATATTCTTGAGACCACCCATGCTATGATGATTGCTTCTTCTCTTCCGCCGCATTTCTGGGCTGGGGCTGTTGCTACGTCGACTTACCTCATTAACATTCAGCCTTCTGCTGCCCTCCAAGGTGGCATCCCTCTCGAGCGTCTCTCTGGTGGTTCTCCAGGCTACTCGACTCTTCGTTTGTTTGGTTGCGTTTGCTATGTTCTTCTCCCTCCTCGGGAACGCACCAAACTGACCGCTCAGTCTGTTGAGTGTGTTTTTCTCGGCTACAGTGATGAGCATAAGGGCTATCGCTGTTGGGATCCTGTTGGTCGTCGGATGCGCATCTCTCGTGACGTCACGTTTGATGAGACACGTCCCTTCTACCCTCGCCCCACCTCTGGTACCTACCCGGTGGATGATATCTCTTTTCTTCTGTTTCCTGATGCACCTCCTTCTGTCCCTATTGTCCCTCCTCCTGGACCTCGTTCTGATGCGCCCTCTTCATCCCCGGCGCCATCCTCTTCGACTCCGTTGTCCTCCTCTCCACCTAGTTCTCCTCTTTCTTCTTCTGATCCTCCGCCCACCTCACCGTTGTCTCCTTTTCCCTTTCATTATTCTCGTCGCACTCATGTTCCAGATACTCCCCCTGATGTCCCTTCTTCTTCTTCTTCTGATATGTCTTCTTCTTCTGACGAGCTTCCCTCTCCTCTTCCGGCGACTCGTCCACGTCGTGCTCCAGACCGTTACTCTCCTAGTCAGTATGGTCTTTCTGTTGCCTCCGAGCCGACTTCTTATCGGGATGCTGAGCGTCATCCTGAATGGCAGCGTGCTATGGCTGAGGAGATTGCTGCGCTTGAGCGCACTGGCACCTGGGATCTTGTCTCTCCCCCTCCTGGTGTTCGTCCTATCACGTGTAAGTGGGTCTATAAAATTAAGACCCGCTCTGATGGATCTCTTGAGCGCTACAAAGTGCGTCTTGTGGCTCGTGGCTTTCAGCAGGAGCACGGCCGTGACTATGATGAGACTTTTGCCCCTGTGGCTCATATGACGACTGTGCATACTCTTCTTGATGTCGCTTCTGTTCGACACTGGTCTGTGTCTCAGCTTGATATTCAGAACGCTTTTCTTAATGGCGAGTTGAGTGAGGAGGTTTACATGCAGCCTCCTCCCGGGTATTCTGTCCCTGATGGGATGGTCTGTCGCCTTCGGCGTTCTCTTTATGGCTTGAAACAGGCCCGTCGTGCCTGGTTTGAGCGCTTTACCACTGTCCACTATAGTCATCTCCTTCGTGTTCTTCGTTATCTTCGTGGCACGATTACTCGTCGCCTTTTCTTTCCTTGTTCCAGCTCTCTCCAGCTCCAGTGCTACTCGGATGCTACGTGGGCGAGTGATCCTTCGGATCGTCGTTCACTTTCTGCTTACTGTGTGTTTCTTGGTGGTTCGCTTGTTGCTTGGAAGACGAAGAAACAGGTTGTAGTTTCCCGTTCGAGTGTAGAGGCTGAGTTGCGAGCTATGGCCTTGTTGATTGCTGAGGTGACATGGTTACGGTGGTTGCTTGCAGATTTTGGGGTCTCTGTTACGACACCCACTCCACTTTTGTCTGACAGTACAGGTGCTATCAGTATTGCACGTGATCCGGTCAAGCATGAGCTTACCAAGCATATTGGTGTTGATGCTTTCTATACACGTGCTCAGGTGCAGGCTCAGGTTGTTGCGCTTCACTATGTGCCTTCAGATTTGCAGTTGGTGGATTTCTTTACAAAGGCACAAACTAGAGCGCAGCATGACTTCTTACTCTCCAAACTCAGTGTTGTTGATCCACCATGAGTTTGAGGGAGGGTGTTAGATGTATATTTGTATATGTGTATTTTCCCCACCTGTTAGGGGGTTTCCTGCATATTCTCACCTGTACGTGTAACTATATGTTGTGGCCTTTGGCCCTCAGGGAATACAACTTGTCTATTCCTAACAATCAAGACTCTGAAGTTGGGAATAGGACACTTTGGATGGTTGGTTGTTCGTGATTGTTCTAATCTCTTATATGCTAGAGTTGAAACTTCAAAATTACATTCGCGCCGACAATCTAATCATAAGAGGAGTACTGACACTAGTAGAAAATAGGGCTTTCGTTTTTTGCTCCAAACGGCATTTGCACCGGTTGGCTTACGAACCCAGACTAAAGAGGTTCTTTAGCACCGGTTCGAGCTGCCAGAGAGCTAAATTGAGCCCGTGGAGCTCTAGAACCGGTTTGTTAGGAACCATTAGCACCGGTTCGTGACACAAACCGGTGCTAAAGGTGTGGCGTCTGCCGCGTGGCAGACGCCACACCTTTAGCACCGGTTCGTGGCAAGAACCGGTGCTAATGGACACCCTTTTGCACCGGTTCTGGACACGGACCGGTGCTAGAGGCCCTGCCTATAAATACAGCCGCCCACCAGCCTTCTCCTCTGTTTTTTTTCCTTTGGAAGGTGTGAGAGGGGGTGTGCTAGTTTGGTTTTTTCCCCTATGCACAAGAGGTGTTTGATGAAATGCCTAAAAGCATGAACCAACTTAAGCTCACACAAAATAAAGATGATATGAGGTGCCCGAGCGATACTTAGGTCTTCTCCTCGTTCTTTCCTCCTCGATCGAGGTTAGCAACTCTATTCTTTTATTTGTCATTGATACAAATGCATGTTTCGTCATTTTACTATTTATGATGTTCGGTAATAGTATTAGTAAACCTAATTATATGACGCAGATGAACCAACGACAATGGATGTACGGTGACCGACGCACTTCCGAGTTCATTGAAGGTCTTCGTAATTTTGGCGATGTGGCTCGGGCAAATATTCAGAATGGTTTTATGTGTTGTCCATGTGTTGACTGTGGGAACAAGAAGGAGTACTCTTCCTGGAAAATCATTCACGCCCACCTGCTTCGGAAAGGTTTCATGCCTAGCTATAATTGTTGGACCAAGCACGGAGAAAGAGGGGTTATAATGGAAGACAATGAAGAAGAATAGGATGATGATATGTACCCTGAATATGGTGATACTGCAACGGGGGAAGCTGAAGCTGAAGGGACAGGAGAAGCTGAAGATGTAGAGGCATCAGATGAGCCTGATGATGATCTTCGTCGGGCCATCGTAGATGCACATAGAGAAGCAGAAAGTGTGAATGAGAAGCGGAAGTTAAAAGGTATGTTAGAGGATCACAAAAAGAAGTTGTACCCAGACTGTGAAGATGGGAACACAAAGCTTGGTACCACACTGGAGTTGCTGCAATGGAAGGCAGAGACTGGTTTATCTGATAAGGGATTTGAGAAATTACTGAAAATAATGAAGAAGAAGCTTCCAAAGGATAATGAATTGCCTGACAGTACGTACGAAGCAAAGAAGGTTCTCTGCCCTCTAGGATTAGAGGTTCAGAAGATTCATGCATGCATTAATGACTGCATCCTCTACCACGGTGAGGAGTACGAGAATTTGGAAGCATGCCCGGTATGCACTGCACTGCGATATAAGATCAGACGAGATGACCCTGGTGATGTTGATGGCGAGCCCCCCAGAAAGAGGGTTCCTGCCAAGGTCATGTGGTATGCTCCTATAATACCACGGTTGAAACGTCTGTTTACAAACAAAGAGCATGCCAGGTTGTTACGATGGCACAAAGAAGACCGTAAGAAAGACGCGATGTTGAGACACCCCGCTGATGGGTCGCAGTGGAGAAAAATTGAGAGAGACTACCCGGACTTTGCAGGCGACGCAAGGAACTTAAGGTTTGGTCTGAGTACAGATGGCATGAATCCTTTTGGGGAGCAGAGCTGCAGTCATAGCACCTGGCCTGTAACTCTATGTATCTATAACCTTCCTCCTTGGTTGTGCATGAAGCGGAAGTTCATTATGATGCCAGTGCTCATCCAAGGTCCGAAGCAACCTGGCAATGACATTGATGTGTATCTAAGACCATTAGTTGATGAACTCTTACAGTTATGGACCAAACCAGGTGTACGTGCATGGGATGAGCACAAACAGGAGCCGTTTGACCTACGAGCGTTGCTTTTCGTAACCATCAATGATTGGCCTGCTCTTAGTAACCTTTCAGGACAAACAAACAAGGGATACAATGCATGCACGCACTGTTTAGATAAGACTGACGCTATATATTTGGAAAAATGCAAGAAGATTGTGTACTTGGGGCATCGTCGATTTCTTACGACCACGCATTCCGTAAGAAAGAAAGGCAAGCATTTTAGAGGTGTGGCAGATCACCGGCAAAAGCCTGATCTCCATACTGGTGATGATTTATTTGATATGGTCAGGGACCTAGAAGTAATCTTTGGAAAGGGTCCTGGCGGTCAATCTGTTCCAAATGACGTCGCTACCGGACACGCACCCATGTGGAAGAAGAAATCTATATTTTGGGAGCTTGAGTATTGGAAACACCTAGAGGTTCGCTCTTCAATCGACGTGATGCACGTTACGAAGAATGTTTGCGTGAACCTGCTAGGCTTTCTGGGCGTGTATGGAAAAACAAAAGATACATCAGAAGCACGGGAGGATCAACAACGTATGAAAGACCCAAACAACATGCATCCACAGAGCAAGACGGATAAAGGGCGTCACTTAAGTCCTGCCAGCTACGCTCTTACAAAAGCAGAGAAGGAAATCTTTTTTGATGTCCTTTCAAGTATTAAAGTGCCGTCTGGCTTCTCATCAAATATAAAGGGAATAATAAATATGACAAAGAAAAAATTCCAAAACCTGAAGTCTCATGACTGTCATGTGATTATGACGCAGTTGCTTCCAGTTGCATTAAGGGGGCTTCTACCGGAAAATGTTCGTGTACCCATTGTTAAGCTATGTGCATTCCTCAATGCAATATCTCAGAAGGTAATCAATCCAGATATGCTACCAAGGTTACAGAAGGATGTGGCCCAATGTCTTGTTAGTTTTGAGTTGGTGTTCCCGCCATCCTTCTTTAATATTATGACGCATCTCCTGGTTCACCTTGTCGAAGAGATTGCCATTCTCGGTCCTGTATTTCTACACAACATGTTCCCCTTCGAGAGATTCATGGGAGTCTTAAAGAAATATGTTCATAACCGTGCTAGGCTAGAAGGAAGCATCTCCAAGGGCTACGGAACAGAGGAGGTCATTGAGTTCTGTGTTGACTTTATCCCTGACATTAAGTCGATTGGTGTTCCTGAATCGCGGCATGAAGGGAGACTACGTGGAAAAGGCACGGTAGGAAAGAAATCAATGTATTGTATGGACGGGATTTCTTTCACTCAAGCACACTACACAGTTCTACAAAGTTCCGCCTTGGTGGCCCCGTATATCATTGAACACAAGAATATTGTACGCTCCCAACACCCGGCTCAGTCTGACTCCTGGATTACACATAAACATATGGCGACTTTCGGCGGTTGGTTCCGGACACATCTCATAAATGACAACATTGTTGGAGATCAGCTATACTTGTTGGCCGGGTCACCATCTTCGACTATATTGACTTTCCAAGGGTACGAGATCAATGGGAACACATTCTATACGATCGCCCAAGATAAAAAGAGCACCAACCAAAACAGTGGTGTCCGCATTGATGCAACAAACAACAACGAGCAAAAGGACACCTATTATGGTTACATAGAGGAGATATGGGAACTTGACTATGGACCTTCTTTTAAAGTCCCTTTGTTTCGGTGCAAATGGGTCAAGCTAGATGGAGTAGGGGTAAAGGTTGACCAGCTGTATGGAATGACAATAGTGGATCTCAACAATCTTGGTTACAGAGACGAACCATTCGTCCTAGCCAATGATGTGGCTCAAGTTTTCTATGTGAAAAACATGTCCTCCAAACCAAAAAAAAGAAAAGATAAGACAATGAATACATCATACGACGAGCCAAAGCGTCACATAGTTCTTTCAGGGAAAAGAAACATCGTGGGAGTTGAGGATAAGACAGACATGTCAGAAGATTATAATAAGTTTGATGAAATTCCGCCCTTCAGAGTGAATATTGACCCAATCATCGCGTTAAATGGTGAACATACTCCATGGTTACGACCGAAGCGATCCTAATCAAGGGAGATACGCGAAGGGAGGTTCATGGCCTCCAAGACGAAAAATCAGAAGAAAGGGAAACACAAGAAGAAAACTCAGAAGACTAGATAGGGATCATAACTTGTGTATCTCAATATGGAAATTACTTTCCCATTTATTTTTTGTGTAATGATGTTATTGTATGAGAGAAATTTTTCCGAGACGGAGCTTCCAAAGATATCGTAGGGCGTGAGCACCAACGATATCTTTGAGAAGCTCTGCCACGGGAGATTTCCCAATAATTTACCTAACATTCTTAGAGGAGATGGAGTCTTTCACTCTCCCTACCTTCTAGGTATCGATGCTCCTTTTATAGGCACGGCACCGCTTCTACTTTGTCTTGTTCCTCCGACAGGGGCATCGTGCGTCCACCCACGCGTCCTTATCTCATCGAGCAGTGCATCCACCCATGCGTCCTTATCCTGCCGATATCTTTAGTCTTGGTTGCACCCACCAACCGGGACTAAAGGTTACCCACACGTCCTTATCCCACCGACAGTTTTGTTAGATGACACAAAAACCACCTTTAGTCCCGGTTGTACCCACCAGCCGGGACTAAAGGTTAGATGGTTCCCCGCGCCATTGTGTTCCCGCCTATTTTCTTCCCGCGCTTTCGACCACTTCCCGCCTCCGTCTTCCCGCCATTTTTCACTATATATATGTAGGCTTGGCCTCCATTTACATATCACATCTAGACTCATATCTGCAAACCTCATCACTCTCTTCCATGGCTTCCATCGTATCTCTAACCCCCCAGGAGGCGGAGGCGCTTTGCGCCTCAAACTACCCCTGCCCGCCGGGCTACCGCGTCCCCACCGGCTGGATGCTGAGCGTCGGAGGCGTACCGGTCCCTCCTGTCCCTGTAGGTGTGGCGCGCCAGATGGCCATCACGAACCACTACTACTTCGAGCTCACGCCAGAGCAGCGAAGGAATCCTCAGTGGCATCCCGACTACAGCCCAACTTGGGACGCCTTCTTCATCAATCGGCGTGAGAGTGCGCTTGCCAGGCACGAGGAGGACGGCTCGCCTCGTTCGAACTTCAACGAGGCCGGCCGTCGGCTATGGTGGCGCGGCCGGACTCTCCAGAGCGTCATGGCCTACCGTGGCCCCCGCCTGCGCTACCCTCACTCTCAGCCCACGCGTGCTCACCAGTCGAGGTTCGACTACCGCGACCCCGATGCCAGCGACGATGACACCGGCGACTACGATGACTACAGTGGCGATGTTTATAGGGCTAGGCACGACTATGACTGAATCATCCAACATTCAAAAACAAGCTCGGCCGATTGTGACTTAATCTGGCCATGTATCTTAATTTTCAGTTGAGATATGTACTTCTTTTCCTGTTCAATCGTTTTCCCGCCCTTTTTCTTTCCGCCCTTTTCTTCCCGCCCTTTTCCTCTCATGAAAATATAACTAATCAAAAGAAAATAGAAAATCAAATATAACTAATCAAAAGAAAAAAGAAAATCAAATATAACTAATCAAAAGAAAATAGAAAATCAAATATAACTAATTAAAAGAAAATAGAAAATCAAATATAACTAATCAAAAGAAAATAGAAAATCAAATATAACTAATCAAAAGAAAATAGAAAATCAAATATAACTAATCAAAAGAAAAAAGAAAATCAAATATAACTAATCAAAAGAAAAAAGAAAATCAAATATAACTAATCAAAAGAAAATAGAAAATCAAATATAACTAATCAAAAGAAAATAGAAAATCAAATATAACTAATCAAAAGAAAATAGAAAATCAAATATAACTAATCAAAAGAAAATAGAAAGTCAAATATAACTAATCAAAAGAAAATAGAAAATCAAATATAACTAATCAAAAGAAAATAGAAAATCAAATATAACTAATTAAAAGAAAATAGAAAATCAAATATAACTAATCAAAAGAAAATAGAAAATAGAAAATCAAATATAACTAATTAAAAGAAAATAGAAAATCAAATATAACTAATCAAAAGAAAAAAGAAAATCAAATATAACTAATCAAAAGAAAATAGAAAATCAAATATAACTAATCAAAAGAAAAAAGAAAATCAAATATAACTAATTAAAAGAAAATAGAAAATCAAATATAACTAATCAAAAGAAAAAAGAAAATAGAAAATCAAATATAACTAATTAAAAGAAAATAGAAAATCAAATATAACTAATCAAATGAAAAAAGAAAATCAAATATAACTAATCAAAAGAAAATAGAAAATCAAATTTAACTAATCAAAAGAATTTGGCGGGAACAACTGAAAATTTTAAAACACCCTTTAGCACCGGTTCGTGGTTCAAACCGGTGCTAAAGGGGGTGGCGGTGCAGTTCCCAGAAAGCGCCCTTTAGCACCGGTTGAAGCCATCAACCGGTGCTAAAGGTCAGACCTTTAGCACCGGTTGGTGGCTTCAACCGGTGCTAAAGGGTCTTTAGCACCGGTTGCAGCCACCAACCGGTGCTAAAGGTGCCTTCCTTTATAACTTCCATCTTCTTCCTCCCGCTCCGCATCGAAACGGCTAAGGACCAGCGCGAGGAGCTATCAGACGCCGGCAGGCTGCCCAATTTTCACGCCATCGCCGCCGTCGCCGCCGCGCCCACCGCGCCGCCCGTGCCCGCACCCACTCTGCCGCCCGCGCCCGCAGCTCCGGCCGCCCGCGCCTGCACCCACACTCTTCCCGCCCGAGCCCGCAGCTCCGGCCGCCCGCGCCACCGCAAGCGCTCCGGCCGCCGCACCTGTGCCCGCCCGCGCCGCCGCCACACCGGCCGCCCGCGACGCCGCCCGTACCCGCGTCGCCGCCCGTGCCCCAACGCCGCGTCGCCCGCCCGCAGCTCCGGCCAACCGCCGGCGGTGTGCAGCAAGGTAATTTTAGGTTTTTTTTAGATATTTTTCTAGGTATTTTTTAGATATTTTTCTAGGTATTTTTTCTAGGTATTTTTATTACTGCAAGATTTGTTAGTTAATTTTCAGTTTAGTTAAGTAATTATTTAGTTATTTTGGGTATTTAATTTATTATATGATTAGTTAATTAATTAGTTAATTCTAGGATTAGTTAGGATTTGTTAATTAATTAGTTAATTAATTATTTAGTAATTTAGGGTATTTAATTAATTCTAAGATTAGTTAGTTAATTAGTTAATTATAGGATTAATTCTAGGTATTACTTTAGTTATTTTAGGTCTTTTATAACTTTAGTTATTTTAGGTATTTAATTTTTTTAGGTCTTTTATTACTTTAGTTATTTTAGGTATTTAATTTTTTTAGGTCTTTTATTACTTTAGTTATTTTAGGTCTTTTATTAATTTAGAGTAATACAAATATGAATTTTTAGTTAGGGTTAGGGTTCCGGCGTGGTGGGGAGTAATACAAAAAAGGGGGCGTTGGCCGGGCGCCGGCGTGGTGGGGAGGGAAGACCTAATCTTCCCCCACCGCGCCGGCGCTCGGCCAACGCCCCCTTTTTTTGGTCTCTGTATTATTATAATAATTTGTAATAATTCTTTGCAGAAACTATGGATCTCGGAAGAGACGACTTCCAGGAAAATATTATCGAGGACATCATCCGCGATAATGACGACGATGTCACCTCGGTGTTTCTAAACGACTCCGGTGAGGGAGACGAACGAAATCGTAGAGATGGTGCCGGAGAGGATGGAGGCACCGGTGAAGTAGAAGGTGCCAGAGAGGGAGAAGGTGCCGGAGTGGATGGAGGCACTGATGAAGGAGAAGGTGCCGGAGAGGGAGAAGGTGCCGAAGATGAGGGAGAAGGCGCCGGCGAGGTAGATGTGTATTAATAATAAATTAAGCATTTGTTGTATAGTTGGATTATTTGATTTGTGTATATACATATATTAACGCTCCTTCTTCTTTTAGCCCTCTGGATCGAGCCACTCTTCTGTAAATAGAAGAGGTCCGGCCAGAAGGTTGGAAGAACATGAAAGGTACCGAATAGAAGAAATCGGTGAAGATGGCGAACCGATTGCTCCCGCGGCTCACGCAAGTAAATTTATAAGACAATGTGGAGTTCTTGTTAGGGACAACATTCCGATCACCCTTCGAGAATGGAAGAAGACAAAGACGGAACCAGCTAAATATGTCCGCAACAGATTGAAGAATATTCTTTGGAAGAAGCTCATGGTTAATTTTACCCTACCAGAGGCGCCACAGGTGGATCGAACTGAGGTGGATCCAAATCAGGAGGATTCAAATGAGGAGGATTCAGATGACGATGATCGTCATCTGAATATCATAGAGCGGAAAGTCAAGAAGTGGACTCTTTCGAGGATGGCAATACAATTCAACAACTGGAAGAAAAGATTGTACAAGGATTTTGTCGACCAAAAAAAGACTCCGGTGTTCACTGGACAATATGAAAAGATAAAAGATCACTGGGACGCATTCGTGGAGTACAAGACTTCAGAGGCAGCTAAGCGAAGGTCAGAAATAAATAAGAAAAATGCTGCTAAAAAGAAGTATCACCATACTATGGGGCAAGGAGGCTACAAGACTGGCAAGCCTAAGTGGAAGAAGATGGAGGACGATCTAATTGCCAAAGGGATCATTCCGGAGACATTGAAATGGAATGATCGGTCAAGGGATTGGTTTTACGGGCATGGAGGGAAGTTGGACTCGGAAGGGAAGTGTGTATACACAAAAAAGCATGACGAAGACCCTCTTCCCATTGATGCCCTTAGAAGCGCATCAAAGGATGTTGAAGAGGGAAGGTTCCATCCCGATAGAGAGAAGGACGAGCTCACGCGTGCCCTTGGGAATGATGAACACCCAAGACGAACACGAACCACTCCGGGCTCCAAACCGTGGAAACTCGGGTTTCCCATGGAAATGAAGAAATTTCCCGATAGAAGCCGTCAGAGAAGAAAGGAAAGGGAAGCAGACCGCATGTCTCAGATAGAACAAGAGCTGAAGCGGCAATCAGACTTGTTAAATCGGATAAGCCAGCAAGGAACCGCCGCATCTCAGCCACAGATAGAAGCCGGATATGATGCTACCGGCCCACCATCTCAGCGGAAAAGCAGCGTGGCTTCCACGGACCTCCCAGCGGATGATGATGAACCGGCGATCCGCTACCCAGTGGATGATATCACGGAGTCGACATCTTGCGAGCTACATGTGAAGGTCGTGAACATAACCATGAAGGTGGCGGTCGGCTATGCCTTACCCATTGGACCTGATTCAACCTATCATTGCCGTCCGATTCCACCTGGCTATGCTGTTGCCGGGGTGGATGAAGTTATGGGCGGATTTAAGCAGCTGAAGCTTGACCACCCTGCGGGTGAAGGGGATTTGTACGAGCTGGGAGAAGCCAAGAAGACCACAGTTCTGTGGCTAAAGGAATTAATCGTGCTTCCAAATTGGACGCCAAGGTCTCCAGCACGTCACCCTTCTCCCCCGCCACATCAGCCTTCTCCGCCATCTCCGCGTCAGCCTTCTCCACCATCTCCGCGTCAGCCTTCACCAGCTAGTGAGCCGTCTCCGCCACCTCCACCCACTGAGGCTCAGAGCCAAAGGCAGAAGCGTACCATCGCCGCTCCCAAGAGTAACCGATCACCGATCCGTCGACAGGAGCCCCTTCCAAGAGTACCTAAGGTTCCTCCAAAGAGACCTTACGACTATACTCCGGAGGAAACTGCGGCGAAGGTACAAGAGAAATCAAAGAACTTCTTTGAAAATTTGAAGAGAAAGAAGACCGAGCAGTCCGCCGAGCAGCCTCCTCTAGATCCAAAAGTGTTAAAAATGTTGAAGAACCTTCACCAACCCGAGCCAAGGCTTGCATCAGATTATGACCGCACTATTCTCAAGTCAGATGCAGCAAAGCGGTCGAAAGGTAAATCAGTTCCTCAGCTCGGAGAACAGATGAACTCTTGCCCCCCGCTCCAAGTGTTTCCCGATGTCCAGTATGATCCAGAGATCATAGCACTGTACAAAGAGGAGGCCGAAGCTGCAGGTATGTCTGTTGCTCAATACTTAAGCAGGTGTGATTTCCCCACGACTGAAGTAGTAGCATACAAATACCGGTATGGGAGCCCTCTCGTCAGACCCGAGGAGATTCCGAATCTACCAACAAGAATGCGAAAATTGCATAACTGGTACTTGGAAGCCTCACAGCGTGGGCAGAATTGGATCGTAATAGGAATTAATGATGAGCATTACTTTCGTGGAACCGACGACATAAACATCGAATTTGCTGAATTATTTCAGTTATACAATCATGATGCCCTCGACAAATCGATGATCAGTGCCTATTGTTTGTAAGTATTATTTTTCCTTGTAACTATAAGTTTTTATCTCATCTCGTTTATTGCATGCATAATTTTACTCACTATATTATGCAGATTGAAGAAACTCGAATGCAAAAGAGGACAAATCTATGATATTGGGTTCATTGACCCATATACCGTGAATGAGGTAACTCTCCATAACCATATCAAGGACACGGAGGATAACTTGGTATGGGCGTTAAGGAAACAAGAAACCATGACGAAAATACTATTTCCTTACAATTTCAAGTGAGTGTGTTAACTGTCTTATACACATTACTATATATTTTGGTTACTCGATGTTAAGTGTGTGTTATGTGTGTGCGCAGCTATCATTTTATTCTGCTAGTTATTGAACTTGATAGAGGACGAGTACTAGTCATGGACTCGAAAAAAAAATCCCTTGAGACATTCGGGGACATGATTGATACACTCCAGCGGTAATTTCAATCATTATGCATGGCACTATATCAGCTACTTTCGTTCATTTCCCGATATCAACTAATTACTAACTTCTTTATTCATTTTCTTTGCGGGGCAGTGCTTGGAAACGGTTCACGGCTAAGGCACCGGGTCCCTGGAGAAATGAGCTTGAATTTAAACAAGTACCGGTAAGTACTACTAGCTAGGTCCGCGCATCTCGTTGGTTCTAGTTTCAATACCATTATCATCCTTGATTATTATTTTGATTGAACTCTATTCTCGTAAAGTGCTTGAAGCAAGAAGACGGGAATAATTTATGTGGATTCTATGTCTGCGAGTTCATGCGAGAGACTTGTCGTGAGAAGAGAAGACTAGAACAACTAGATGTACGCAAAAAATATTCACAATTTTATTTTATTACCATCATTTATGTTGAGTTTCTTCATTCATATATATTGACCCCCTTCTTTACATTAGATCGAACTGAAGCGGGATCGTCTTCTAGCAACTGAGCGTATACGAGCAATTCAAGAGGAACTGGCGGGATTCCTACTTGATGATGTCATAGCACCAACCGGTGAATACCATCGGCATTACGATTTTGGAAAATCGAAGCTGAAATTATATTGTATATATTCATGAACGTGTACAATGTTTCATTATGTAATATGTTCGACCAAACACGATAAAAGATAACACATACTAGCTTCGATCTCTATATGTATGACGATATTGTGTAATATATATGATGGTTTCTTTTATATGTGCATCAACATTTTTCAAATACCCGAAAAAACCGTATTTCAAAAGGCTAGGGATTAGGGTTTTAGCCAAACACTGCAGGGGCTGCCACGTCGCCATCCTCTAGCACCGGTTCATATTACAAACCGGTGCTAAAGGTCCTCCGACAGGGGCGCGCGTGGGAGGCCACGTGGAGGGCCTTTAGCACCGGTTCGTAACGCAACCGGTGCTAAAGGTTAAGGCTTTAGTCCCGGATGCGTTGCACCGGTTCCAAAACCGGTGCTAATGGGGGTTACAAACCGGTTCTATTGCTCTGTTTTCCACTAGTGTGAATTTTTGTGTCTGAGATTGTTGTGAAAGAAGAACTGACAAGTCCCAACTCTGTAGAAATTTCAGAGCCTTTATACTGTTTATTTGCAGAGGAAGAACTTGCAAATTCAAACTCTCCCATGATATTTTTATCTCTTATATACATGCTGGAGTTCAAAATCGTAATTAGCCTAAGAGACAAAGATGCTGTCCTGCAGATTCTATCATGGATGGACTCACGCAAAGACATTAAACTATCACCACTGAATCATGCAGCTAGAGTGCACTTGATTGCGAAAGTACACGGTACTACTCAAGCTGAGGAATACTACAAGAAACTACAAAACGCTGCTGATAGGGAAGCTGCGTCATTCCCTCTCCTTCATTGCTATGTTGCCGAAAGAAATGTTCTGAAAGCTGAGAACTTTATGGCTAGTCAGCAGAGCGTTGGGTTGCCAGTTGATCCTCACTCGTTCAATGAAATGCTGAAGCTGTATGTTGCAACATGCCGGTATGAGAAGGTACATAGTGTAATCAGTCTGATGAAACGGAACAATATCCCCAGAAATGCTCTCTCATATAGCCTCTGGATGAATGCATGTTCTCTATCTGGTGTTGACTCTGTACAATCATCGTTCAAGGAGATGGCTAATGATGGTATGGTTGAGGTTGGCTGGAGCACATACTGTGCATTGGCCAACATCTTCATGAAGCATGGACTGAATCGTAAAGCCCTGGATTGCCTTAGGACGGCGGAAACAAAATTATCAAGAACGAAACACTTAGGATATTATTTTGTAATGACATGTTATGCGGCTCTCAATGATAGCGACGGGGTTGCGGCTGTGTGCATCTTTGTTATGCAGAGGCCGGATATAATACTACTTAAGATATTTTGAAGTAATAAAAAAACCCATTATCGAAAAAATAATGCGCATTGTAGCTATTTACCTGTAGAATCATCATCAAATTTGATTTTTATCTTCGGTAACAAGCTTTGTTTACATGATCGTTGTAATAATAAAACACGCTTTCTAAATTCATCATCTTGATCTTGGTATATACTTCGAAACAGCGGTACAATTCTTTCTTTCAAAAGAGCTAAGGAAATTCATGGTTTGTTGAAAGGATTGATTAAGCTCTCATAGTTGTTGACCTACCTGATGACCAAGCTAATAACCAAGGAAGTTATCGACCTACTAGAGGACCAAGGACTTCATGTCATTTTTTAACCCCCAAAAGTGTTATATAAAGTAGAAAGGCTTCCCTGTGCAAAGGCTCAAAGCTATATCTCATTTTACTCTCTATCTTGGAATTTGTGTGGTCTAGCTCTGTGCATTTTTTGTTTTATCAATTTGTAATGATGATATGAATTGTGTAGAAATGAGAATATGAGGCATTGGGAATTACCAATACACCGCAAAAATTGCAACATGCACTCTCTATCTCATCATGTCATGTTGTCTGTCCCTTCTACTGTGCCACCTAGTATCCATCTGCCACGTCCTTCTTCTAGCCTTTTGGTCCCCGAGCTCTTGCAGTCTCGTATTCCACACTTCTGTGCAATCTGGAGGAAGCAAAAGTGAGGTAGTTTACTGCTTGGCTAGGAAGAGCTAGCTTCTCAGCAGCATTGATAGGCAAAGGAGGGTGAAAAAAGCATGTCATGGTCGCTCGAAGTTAGATTAAGACTTGCACACTTCCAATGGCACTCAGCGGGAGTATTAGAGTTTGTCCACCTGGTGGTGTTACTTAGAAAAGGCAATAAGGCAGCACATACGTGTGCACGCTAATCTCTTAGTTTAGTGCTCCTTTGAGCAGCTTCGATGTGTGCCCTAAATTTCTGAATGAGGCTATTCATTTGAAGACTGTTTTATCTTTGGAACAAAATCGTTGATGACTTGGTGTCAAGGTTAAAAAAAGCGTCAATAGCCAGCGAAATTTACGGCATTGACTGTATCTTGATTTACCGGCACCCTCCATCTCTCTCCCTGTTCTCTCTCTTTTGCCTCACTAAAATTCAGACATGGCACCTGCTATAGAGCTGAGGTGGCACTATTGTACATGCCTTGACCGAAAATCAGGCAAAACTGAAACTAAGGCTAAACAAACAGATGTGGTAGTTAATTTCAACAAGATGTTCACCGATGCACGAGGTGCTCGCTGGCGGAACTGGGGTGGGACGAGAGGGAGCATGATGCGCGCTGAGACGTGTGCGTGCACCATGCGTAGTTGGAGGTTCCTAGTCAACCTTGCTAGTAGCTCAATGACCAGAAGAGCCCATCATAACCATCGAGCCATCAAAAGGGTTTTTGACTATCACACTGAATTTTTTATGGGGAGAAGGGGAGGGGTTACTAGACGAACTTTTGACATAAAATTTGAATTCAAGAAAAAACTTGATATATCAGCTAACCGGTCAAAAGTATTTGATCACCGCATTGTTACCGAGTGGTAATCACCCTTTTCCCCAAAAAATTCGCTAGAATGGACCGACTAAATTTTTTTTGCCTGAGAAACCCACTTACCATGGGTGGTCGGTAAAATGGAATAATAGCCGGTAACCATGCTAACAAGTCAGGTAATCTTCAATGCAACGATGGATCACTCACACATTACTTTTACTTTGGATTATTTCTCTATCCAAAATTATGTGTACGGACACGACAAATGGCTCGCCAATGAGTTGACACATCGGACATCTATCAAGGTGTGTTCTTTATATGTTGCCAGCTTATTCGTTGCCGCTATTTGAAGCCGATTCATCTATCAAATCGGTTATTAACGACTAACGAGAGGTCTATTGTAGGGTTGCAGGTGGACGTGGACGTCCGCTCCATTCACGCCGCTAAAAAGGACTAAACGGCTAGGTGGATGGCCCGCCGAAGCAAAGTGGGTCTGGAGGAAACAGCCATCTCTTCCGCTAGGTTCGTCCGTACAACAGGAGTCACACGCATCAATATTTGACCCTCCTGGCTGGCCGCTCGGCCGCTTCCCGGCCGCCGCTCAGTCACCGGCTGCCTCTGTCGGGATGCCGTCATGCCTCCCATTATGCAGATGTTGGGTGTAAGTCGCTTGCTAAGTAATAAAAGTGCCCATTATCGAAAGAAACTAAACTTGATGTTTATCTTTTGGGACATGCTTTGTTTACATGATCGTTGTAATAATAAAACACGCTTTATAAAATTCATCATCTTGATCTTGGTATATACTTGGAAACAACGATACATTTCTTTCTTTCAGAATAGCTAAGGAAATTCATGGCTTGTTGAAAGGAATGGTTAAGCTCTCATAGTTGTTGACCTATCTAATGATCAAGCTATTTGTTGGGGTTCGGTGCAAATAACAAAAAAATTATTCCCTACGAAATCCCGAATTGACCAGATCTATCTATCTAGTAATGATATAACGATTAACTGGAACTCGGACACGTACCCTCGTAGACCTCTTCATGAAGCATGGACTTATGAATCGTAAAGCCCTGGATTGCCTTAGGATGGCGGAAACAAAATTATCAAGAATGAAACACTTAGGATATTATTTTGTAATGACATGTTATGCGGCTCTCAATGATAGTGACGGGGTGATACGTCGCAAACGTATCTATAATTTTTGATGCTCCATGCTTATTTTACACCAATTGCTTTGTGTTTTGTTTACACTTCGTGGCATTTTTATGCACTTTCTGGAACTAACCTATTAACGAGATGCCACAGTGCCAGTTCCTGTTTTCTGCTGTTTTTGTGTTTCAGAAAAGTTATACAGGAAATATTCTCGGAATTGAACGAAATGAAAGCCAAAGTTCCTATTTACCTGACATGAAGACGGAGTCCAAAGGAGAGACGGAGGGGAGCCAGGAGGCGGCCGCACCATAGGGTGGCGTGGGCCACCCCTGGCCACGCCACCAGGTGGTGTGGGCCCCTGGTCCACCCCCTGACATCGCCTTTCCACCTATAAATTCCCTTCGATGGGAAAACCCTAAGAGGACGAATACTTTTCCATGAAACATACTGCAAGCCGCCACCGTCGTCGTCCCGAGATCGGGAGGGTCCAGAAGCTCTTCCCGGCACCCTGCCAGAGAGGAGAATCATCACCAGAGGCCTTCTTCATCACCATGCCAGCCTCCAGAGTGATGCGTGAGTAGTCTATCTTGGACTATGGGTCCATAGCAATAGCTAGATGGTTGTCTTCTCCTCCATGTGCTTCATGTCTAGATCTTGTGAACTGCCTATTATGATCAAGATCATCGTTATGTAATTTTATATGTTGTGTTTGTTAGGATCCGATGAATATTGAGTACTATGTCAAGTTGATTGTTGATTTATCATGTCTATGTTATTTATGATCTTGCATGCTCTTTGTTGCTAGTAGATATCTTGGCCGAGTAGATGCTAGTAACTCTAAGAGGGAGTATTTATGCTTAATAGTGGGTTCATGCCTCTAGTAATCTGGGAGAGTGACAATAACTTCTAAGGTTGTAGATGTGTTGTTGCTACTAGGAAGAAAACAACAAATCATTTGTTCAAGGACATTTGTATTGTTTACATTACAAACTTTGCTTAAGGTGATAATCTGTTGCTTGCAACTTAATACCCAAGGGTTGTTCGGATGATATCCCGCGGGTGGATTATTAGTCATAGATGCAGTTGGATTACAGTCTATGTATTTTGTTGTAATGCCCAAGTGAATCTCATAGTGATCTTCATGACATGTACATGCATTGTTATGCATTCTTTATTTTGTCAATTGCCCAACTGTAATTTGTTTACCCAGCATGTTATTTCTTTATGGAGAGACACCTCTAGTGAACTGTGGACTCCGATCCATTCTTTTACTTATATTACTATCTATTGCAAGCACCGTTTACTTTCCGTAAGCATTATTTATTTACTTACTGTAAACAAATATCTTTTTCCACACAATACGAATCCTTTGTTTTCAGCAAGCGAGTGAGATTGACAACCTCACTACAAGTTGGGGCAAAGTATCTTGGTTGCGTTGTGTGCAGGTTCCACGTTGCTGCTGGCGCCGGTAGTGCGCCCTGCCAAAAGCCAGTTCGCAACAACCTTCAGAAGTGGTTTCTTTCTCCTACTGGTCGATTAATCTTTGATTTCATAACTGAGGAAAAACTTACCATTGTGCTCATCACACCTTCCTCTTGGGGTTCCCAACTGGTCGTCAACCATGCACCATGGGGTTGCGGCTATGTGCATCTTTGTTATGCAGAGGCCGGATGTAATGCTACTTAAGATATTTTTTAAGTAATAAAAATCCATTATCGAAAAAAGAATGCGCATTGTAGCTATTTACCTTTAGAATCATCATCAAATTTGATTTTTATCTTTGGTAACAAGCTTTGTTTACATAGTCATTGTAATAATAAAACACGCTTTCTAAATTTATCATCTTGATCTTTGTATATACTTCGAAACAGCGGTACAATTCTTTCTTTCAAAAGAGCTAAGGAAATTCATGGTTTGTTGAAAGGATTGATTAAGCTCTCATAGTTGTTGACCTACTTGATGACCAAGCTAATAACCAAGGGAGTTATTGACCTACTAGAGGACCAAGGACTTCGTGTCACCATCTAACCCCCAAAAGTGTTATATAAAGAGCAGAAGGGCTTCCATGTGCAAAGGCTCAAAGCTATATCTCATTTTACTCTCTATCTTGGAATTTGTATGGTCTAGCTCTGTGCATTTTTTGTTTTATCAATTTGTAATGATGATATGAATTGTGTAGAAATGAGAATATGAGGCATTGGGAATTACCAATACACCGTCAAAATTGCAACATGCACTCTCTGTCTCATCATGTCATGTTGCATGTCCCTTCTATCGTGCCACCTAGTATCCATCCGCCACGTCCTTCTTCTAGCCTTTTGGTCCCCGAGCTCTTGCAGTCTCGTATTCCACACTTCTGTGCAATCTGGAGGAAGCAAAAGTGAGGTAGTTTACTGCTTGGCTAGGAAGAGCTAGCTTCTCAGCAGCATTGATAGGCAAAGGAGGGTGAAAAAAGCATGTCATGGTCGCTCGAAGTTAGATTAAGACTTGCACACTTCCAATGGCACTCAGCGGGAGTATTAGAGTTTGTCCACCTGGTGGTGTTACTTAGAAAAGGCAATAAGGCAGCACATACGTGTGCACGCTAATCTCTTAGTTTAGTGCTCCTTTGAGCAGCTTCGATGTGTGCCCTAAATTTCTGAATGAGGCTATTCATTTGAAGACTGTTTTATCTTTGGAACAAAATCGTTGATGACTTGGTGTCAAGGTTAAAAAAAGCGTCAATAGCCAGCGAAATTTACGGCATTGACTGTATCTTGATTTACCGGCACCCTCCATCTCTCTCCCTGTTCTCTCTCTTTTGCCTCACTAAAATTCAGACATGGCACCTGCTATAGAGCTGAGGTGGCACTATTGTACATGCCTTGACCGAAAATCAGGCAAAACTGAAACTAAGGCTAAACAAACAGATGTGGTAGTTAATTTCAACAAGATGTTCACCGATGCACGAGGTGCTCGCTGGCGGAACTGGGGTGGGACGAGAGGGAGCATGATGCGCGCTGAGACGTGTGCGTGCACCATGCGTAGTTGGAGGTTCCTAGTCAACCTTGCTAGTAGCTCAATGACCAGAAGAGCCCATCATAACCATCGAGCCATCAAAAGGGTTTTTGACTATCACACTGAATTTTTTATGGGGAGAAGGGGAGGGGTTACTAGACGAACTTTTGACATAAAATTTGAATTCAAGAAAAAACTTGATATATCAGCTAACCGGTCAAAAGTATTTGATCACCGCATTGTTACCGAGTGGTAATCACCCTTTTCCCCAAAAAATTCGCTAGAATGGACCGACTAAATTTTTTTTGCCTGAGAAACCCACTTACCATGGGTGGTCGGTAAAATGGAATAATAGCCGGTAACCATGCTAACAAGTCAGGTAATCTTCAATGCAACGATGGATCACTCACACATTACTTTTACTTTGGATTATTTCTCTATCCAAAATTATGTGTACGGACACGACAAATGGCTCGCCAATGAGTTGACACATCGGACATCTATCAAGGTGTGTTCTTTATATGTTGCCAGCTTATTCGTTGCCGCTATTTGAAGCCGATTCATCTATCAAATCGGTTATTAACGACTAACGAGAGGTCTATTGTAGGGTTGCAGGTGGACGTGGACGTCCGCTCCATTCACGCCGCTAAAAAGGACTAAACGGCTAGGTGGATGGCCCGCCGAAGCAAAGTGGGTCTGGAGGAAACAGCCATCTCTTCCGCTAGGTTCGTCTGTACAACAGGAGTCACACGCATCAATATTTGACCCTCCTGGCTGGCCGCTCGGCCGCTTCCCGGCCGCCGCTCAGTCACCGGCTGCCTCTGTCGGGATGCCGTCATGCCTCCCATTATGCAGATGTTGGGTGTAAGTCGCTTGCTAAGTAATAAAAGTGCCCATTATCGAAAGAAACTAAACTTGATGTTTATCTTTTGGGACATGCTTTGTTTACATGATCGTTGTAATAATAAAACACGCTTTATAAAATTCATCATCTTGATCTTGGTATATACTTGGAAACAACGATACATTTCTTTCTTTCAGAATAGCTAAGGAAATTCATGGCTTGTTGAAAGGAATGGTTAAGCTCTCATAGTTGTTGACCTATCTAATGATCAAGCTATTTGTTGGGGTTCGGTGCAAATAACAAAAAAATTATTCCCTACGAAATCCCGAATTGACCAGATCTATCTATCTAGTAATGATATAACGATTAACTGGAACTCGGACACGTACCCTCGTAGACCTCTTCATGAAGCATGGACTTATGAATCGTAAAGCCCTGGATTGCCTTAGGATGGCGGAAACAAAATTATCAAGAATGAAACACTTAGGATATTATTTTGTAATGACATGTTATGCGGCTCTCAATGATAGTGACGGGGTGATACGTCGCAAACGTATCTATAATTTTTGATGCTCCATGCTTATTTTACACCAATTGCTTTGTGTTTTGTTTACACTTCGTGGCATTTTTATGCACTTTCTGGAACTAACCTATTAACGAGATGCCACAGTGCCAGTTCCTGTTTTCTGCTGTTTTTGTGTTTCAGAAAAGTTATACAGGAAATATTCTCGGAATTGAACGAAATGAAAGCCAAAGTTCCTATTTACCTGACATGAAGACGGAGTCCAAAGGAGAGACGGAGGGGAGCCAGGAGGCGGCCGCACCATAGGGTGGCGTGGGCCACCCCTGGCCACGCCACCAGGTGGTGTGGGCCCCTGGTCCACCCCCTGACATCGCCTTTCCACCTATAAATTCCCTTCGATGGGAAAACCCTAAGAGGACGAATACTTTTCCATGAAACATACTGCAAGCCGCCACCGTCGTCGTCCCGAGATCGGGAGGGTCCAGAAGCTCTTCCCGGCACCCTGCCAGAGAGGAGAATCATCACCAGAGGCCTTCTTCATCACCATGCCAGCCTCCAGAGTGATGCGTGAGTAGTCTATCTTGGACTATGGGTCCATAGCAATAGCTAGATGGTTGTCTTCTCCTCCATGTGCTTCATGTCTAGATCTTGTGAACTGCCTATTATGATCAAGATCATCGTTATGTAATTTTATATGTTGTGTTTGTTAGGATCCGATGAATATTGAGTACTATGTCAAGTTGATTGTTGATTTATCATGTCTATGTTATTTATGATCTTGCATGCTCTTTGTTGCTAGTAGATATCTTGGCCGAGTAGATGCTAGTAACTCCAAGAGGGAGTATTTATGCTTAATAGTGGGTTCATGCCTCTAGTAATCTGGGAGAGTGACAATAACTTCTAAGGTTGTAGATGTGTTGTTGCTACTAGGAAGAAAACAACAAATCATTTGTTCAAGGACATTTGTATTGTTTACATTACAAACTTTGCTTAAGGTGATAATCTGTTGCTTGCAACTTAATACCCAAGGGTTGTTCGGATGATATCCCGCGGGTGGATTATTAGTCATAGATGCAGTTGGATTACAGTCTATGTATTTTGTTGTAATGCCCAAGTGAATCTCATAGTGATCTTCATGACATGTACATGCATTGTTATGCATTCTTTATTTTGTCAATTGCCCAACTGTAATTTGTTTACCCAGCATGTTATTTCTTTATGGAGAGACACCTCTAGTGAACTGTGGACTCCGATCCATTCTTTTACTTATATTACTATCTATTGCAAGCACCGTTTACTTTCCGTAAGCATTATTTATTTACTTACTGTAAACAAATATCTTTTTCCACACAATATGAATCCTTTGTTTTCAGCAAGCGAGTGAGATTGACAACCTCACTACAAGTTGGGGCAAAGTATCTTGGTTGCGTTGTGTGCAGGTTCCACGTTGCTGCTGGCGCCGGTAGTGCGCCCTGCCAAAAGCCAGTTCGCAACAACCTTCAGAAGTGGTTTCTTTCTCCTACTGGTCGATTAATCTTTGATTTCATAACTGAGGAAAAACTTACCATTGTGCTCATCACACCTTCCTCTTGGGGTTCCCAACTGGTCGTCAACCATGCACCATGGGGTTGCGGCTATGTGCATCTTTGTTATGCAGAGGCCGGATGTAATGCTACTTAAGATATTTTTTAAGTAATAAAAATCCATTATCGAAAAAAGAATGCGCATTGTAGCTATTTACCTTTAGAATCATCATCAAATTTGATTTTTATCTTTGGTAACAAGCTTTGTTTACATAGTCATTGTAATAATAAAACACGCTTTCTAAATTTATCATCTTGATCTTTGTATATACTTCGAAACAGCGGTACAATTCTTTCTTTCAAAAGAGCTAAGGAAATTCATGGTTTGTTGAAAGGATTGATTAAGCTCTCATAGTTGTTGACCTACTTGATGACCAAGCTAATAACCAAGGGAGTTATTGACCTACTAGAGGACCAAGGACTTCGTGTCACCATCTAACCCCCAAAAGTGTTATATAAAGAGCAGAAGGGCTTCCATGTGCAAAGGCTCAAAGCTATATCTCATTTTACTCTCTATCTTGGAATTTGTATGGTCTAGCTCTGTGCATTTTTTGTTTTATCAATTTGTAATGATGATATGAATTGTGTAGAAATGAGAATATGAGGCATTGGGAATTACCAATACACCGTCAAAATTGCAACATGCACTCTCTGTCTCATCATGTCATGTTGCATGTCCCTTCTATCGTGCCACCTAGTATCCATCCGCCACGTCCTTCTTCTAGCCTTTTGGTCCCCGAGCTGTTGCAGTCTCGTATTCCACACTTTTTTGCAATCTTGAGGAAGCAAAAGTGAGGTAGTTTACTGCTTGGCTAGGAAGAGATAGCTTCTCAGCAGCATTTATAGGCAAAGGAGGGTGAAAAAAGCATGTCATGGTCACTCGATGGTAGATTAAGGCTTGCACACTTCTAATGGCACTCAACGGTAGTATTAGAGTTTGTCCACCTGGCGGTGTTACTTAGAAAAGGCAATAAGGCAGCACATACTTGTGCACGCTAATCTTTTAGTTTAGTGCTCCTTTTGAGCAGCTTGGATGTGTGCCCTAAATTTTTGATTGAGGCTATTCATTCGAAGACTGTTTCATCTTTGGAACAAAATCGTTGATGACTTGATGGCAAGGTTAAAAAAAGCGGCAATAGCCAGCGAAATTTACGGCATTGTCTGTATCTTGATTTACCGGCACCCTCCATCTCTCTCCCCGTTCCCTCTCTTATACCTCACTAAAATTCAGACATGGCACCTGCTATAGAGCTGAGGTGGCACTATTGTACATGTCTTGATTGAAAATCAGGCAAAACAGAAACTAAGGCTAAACTGACAGATGTGGCAGTTAATTCCAACAAGATCTTCACCGATACACGAGGTGCTCGCTGGCGGAACTAGGGTGGGACGAGAGGGAGCATGATACGCACTGAGACGCGTGCGCGCACCATGCGTAGTTGAAGGTTCCTAGTCAACCTTGCTAGTAGCTGAATGACAAGAAGATCCCATCAGAACCATCTAGCCACCACAAGGGATTTTGACTATCAGACTGAATTTTTCTAGGGAGGAGGGAAGGGGTTACTAGAGGAACTCTTGACATAAAATTTGAATTCAAGAAAAAAACTTGATATATCAGCTAACCGATCGGAAGTGTTTGATTACCACATTGTTACCGAGCGGTAATAACCCCTTGTTCCAAAAAAATTTGCTAGAATGGACCTATTTTAAAAAAGGTTCGAATATTTTCCCCCGGAAACCATTTACCATGGGTGGTCGGTAAAACGGATTAACAGCGGTAACCATGCTAATAAGTCCGGTAATCTTCAATGCAACGACGGGTCACTCATACATCACTTCCACTTTGAATTAATTCTCTATCCAAAATTATGTGTACGGACATGCCAAATGGCTTGCCAATGAGTTGACACATCAGACATCTGTGAAGGTGTGTTCTTTATATGTTGCCAGCTTATTCATTGCCGCTATTTGAAGCCGATTTATCTATCAAATCGGTCAGTAACGACTAACGACTAACGAGGGATTGATCTCTATATTGTTTCAATTTTATCGGATATTCCCGAAGGGACAACGAGGGATCGATCTACTTTCTCCGTCCTAAATTATCCTGTATTCTAGATTCAGTTAAAGTTAAACTTTGTAAATTTTAACTAAGCATACAAGAAAAAATATAAACATTTACAATATAAAATAGATATCATTAGAATCATCATAAGAAATACTTCTATATTATATATATTCAATATTATAAAATTTAATAATTTTAGCAATATACTAGATTAAACTTTATCTAATTTGATTTTGATTAAATCTAGAATGCAGGGTAAAAAAGGAGAGAGGGAGTAATGCAACTTCAAAACTGGAGAACGTGTTGATGTCAAACCGCCTAGCAAAACGGATTCAAGTCGGTCAGGCACGCAAAGAAGTCCGCGGCCTGTACCGAGCGGGCCGATGGCCATGGCCGCCGCCGCCCTTGCGCGCCGCTCGCGCCTCCTCCTCCTCCTCCGCCTCGCCGACCCGCACTCGAACCCTAAGCCCCGCTCCCTCTACTCCTGCTCCTCCGTCGACGCTCCGGCCGCCGCCCGCGCGCGCGACGCCGAGCGCGAGGGCGACCTCCTCTCGTGGCGCCTCCTCCGTCTCCGCTCGATGGGCTCCGTCGCCGCCGCCATCGAGGGATGGGCCCAGATGCGCGGCCGCGTCTCGAGGCCGGAGCTCCAGCGTGCCGTCTCCCAGCTCCGGCGCGCGCGTCGCTACGAGCACGCGCTCGAGGTCAGCAGCTCTCCCTACTCCGTTGTCATTGGGACTTGTCGTAGTTTGGGCTATTCCACTGTTCAGTTGCCAATTTTGATAGCAGTAGGAGGAGCAAATCTATTAGGCCATTCTTTGCTCGACGTTGTACCTTCCTTCCCCTGTTATGACTGACTGACTGCAAGTTTTTGAGAGGTTTAACGTGGAGGAAGAACCGATTAATCCCAACTCTGTAAAAATGCAGACCCTTTGCAATGAGGGTTTGCAAACGAAGAACTGACCGGTTTGTACTCTTCATTTTATTTTATCAAAACTCTCAAGTTGGGAAGTGGACACTTTGGATGGTTGGTTGTTCGTGATTGTTCTAATCTCTTATATATGCTAGAGTTGAAACTTGAAAATTACATTCGAGCCGGCAATCTAATCATAAGACAAGGAGAAGGAACAGGAACTCAATGAAATCCATTCTCTTGGTCCACGCGTTAGATTTCGTCATTGTTTCATTGTTGTTACTGCTTGGCAGTAGGCACTGAATTTTTGTGTCTGAGATTCTTGTGAAAGAAGAACTGACAAGTCCCAACTCTGTAGAAATTTCAGAGCCTTTATAATATTTATTTGCAGAGGAAAAACCGACAAATTCAAACTCTTCATAATATTTGACCAAACTCTTGTCCATGATATTTTTATCTCTTATATGCATGCTGGAGTTCAAAATCGTAATTCGCATAGCCTAAGATAAAAAGATGTTGTCCTGCAGATTTTATCATGGATGGACTCACGCAAAGACATTAAACTATCACCACTGAATCATGCAGCTAGAGTGGACTTGATTGCGAAAGTACACGGTACTACTCAAGCTGAGGAATACTACAAGAAACTACAGAACGCTGCTGATAGGGAAGCTGCGTCGTTCCCTCTCCTTCATTGCTATGTTGCCGAAAGAAATGTTCTGAAAGCTGAGAACTTTATGGCTAGTCTGCAGAGCGTTGGGCTGCCAGTTGATCCTCACTCGTTCAATGAAATGCTGAAGCTGTATGTTGCAACATGCCAGTATGAGAAGGTACATAGTGTAATCAGTCTGATGAAGCGGAACAATATCCCCAGAAATACCCTCTCTTATAGCCTCTGGATGAATGCATGTTCTGTATCTGGTGTTGCCTCTGTACAATCAGCATTCAAGGAGATGGTTAATGATGATATGGTTGAGGTTGGTTGGAGCACATACTGTGCATTGGCCAACATCTTCATGAAGCATGGACTGAATAGTAAAGCCCTGGATTGCCTTAGGACGGCCGAAACAAAATTATCAACAACGAAACGCTTAGGATATTCTTTTGTAATGACATGTTATGCTGCTCTCAATGATAGCGACGGGGTTACGAGACTGTGGGAGGCTAGTAGGTGTGTCCCTGGAAGAATCCCTGCTGCAAACTACATGACTGCTATTACATGTTTGATAAAAGTCGGCGACATTGACCAGGCTGAGTGTATCTTTGGAAGCTGGGAAGTGGAGTGTGGGAAGTATGATGTGCGGGTTCCAAATATTCTTCTAGGTGCTTATGTGAGGAATGGCTGGATTGAAAAGGCTGAGAAGCTCCATCTCCACATGGTAGAGAAAGGCGCGCGCCCAAACTACAAGACGTGGGAGATACTTTTGGAGGGATTTGTTCAGAGTAGCCAGATGGACAAAGCTGTCAATGCCATGAAAAAAGCTTTATCTTCAATGAAGAGCTGTCATTGGAGACCTCCACTCAAACTAGTTGAGGTCATCGCAACATTCTTCGAGGAGCAAGGAAATACTGAAGATGCAAAGAGATACATTAAGGTTCTTCAAAAGTTCAACTTGACAAGCTTGCCTCTGTACAAGTCTGTGCTCCGAACATATATTAAAGCTGACACTGTGGCAACCGATATTGCTGAGATGATAGCAAGAGATCAGATAGTTATGGACGAAGAAATAGACCATTTGATCATATGTGCGAGCAAGATATACATCACAGGCAATATGTAACTATGAAATGTAGTAACCTCTGAGCCAGACACATGTTAAAAAACATTTCAGCTGACATGGTAAAAATAGAACTGCAGATTAGACCACTAATAGCAGGCTGAGCTTCACTGCTTAGTAGGCAAGGTCTTGAGCACTGAGTTGCTTGCTTTGTCATGACAAGTGATTGTTTATTAATTTTTCCTGTTGTGACTGGTGAGGAGACAAATTTGAGAAGTTTGGACGGCCTTATACTTTTGTAGGAGCTAGGTGAGTCGTTCTTAAACACTTGTAGAGGTGCTCGATGATGAGAACATATCGACCAGCAGAAACTGGACTGCTGGATCGTGTGGAAAGGGACATGATGAATGCCCATATTATGGGCACTCCTGCGGAATGTACAGATGGGCTGTGTTTGTAATTGAGTGAGAGGCCCTTTTTCTATCTCAGTTGCAACACGTTATCTCCTTCCTCCATAGCCAACCTCTTTGACATATTTCTGGCTGATCCCAATTCATTCATGGTGGCTGCCGGTCTTGCCTCACCGAATTGTTCTCTGGTACATGAATTATTGGTAGAAGTCTTCTCCTTTTTCTATCTCAGTTGCAACACGTTATTTCCTTCCTCCATAGCCAACCTCTGTATGAAATGTTCCTGGCTGATCCCAGTTCATTCATGGTGATTGGTGGCTGCTGGTCTCACCACAGCAAATTGTTCTCCGGTACATGAATTCTTGGCAAAGTCTTCTCCTTTTTTTCCCTTCAAAATTATGCTTTTGTTCACCCATTTTGTGTCCCAGAATGACCTGATTTTGTTTCGGTTTTCAGTGATTGCCACAGTTTATTCCGAACTCGATTAGTATTGGATGCCTTGTCCTCACCTCAGATTGTGAATCGATCTAAGTGTTGATCATACATTTGTTGAAGAATTTGTGTAGACCATGTAGGGTTTGTTTTTCTGATTCGGAAAAAACACGAGCGGGCAGAAGGACAAAAGAAGGATACGCATGGTGTTCCTTTTTTCAGTTTTAGGAACAGACCTCGCATGGTTTGTTTGGATCTGAGAGAACACCAACCTTGATAGTGACTACTCTTTCTGGTATGCATATGAGAAAAAGGAAAGCCAGGGAAGCTTTTAGGCACGAGCAGATGGTCCATTTGGTGATTTTGCAAGTATATGCCAGCTTTTGGATGCCAAAACACAAATGTTCCATCTGGAAAAAAAACCCAGTGAATAAGTGAGTTTATCATGTCCCTTCCTATGAAGTCTAATGGCCTGGAATGGATGTTTCATTGTGTTACTTAATGACTTGTGTCACTGATATCTTCTTGCTGGATGATGTACTTATGTGCAAAGACTCGTTGCCTCCCAGTACTCTAAATATTCAAGTTCGATGAAACTACGATTCATGTTTGCTTGGCTCGCTTGTTCTCTCTCGAGGGATGGAATGTGTGAATGATAGCCATTGCCTTTATTTCCATATACTTTGTACTGATGAACTGTTTGTGGCTAGGTGCGTCATGATTATCTTTCATATTTATCTTATGTCTGTTTAAAGAAATTGCTAGAGCCCTCATAGAAACTGACCTACCCAGGATCAAGCTCATAACCAACTGAATCTTAGCTATTAACCTACCGTAGGAATAATGGCTTCATAAGTCTGCCTACCACTCGAGTCATATAAGTAGCAAGGATTCCCCAAGCATTATATGAGTTGGTTATTTCTCATTCTACTTCTTTGTCTTACAATTACATAATCAAATTTGGTTTACTATTTGTTGCTCTTTACACACCAGGATATGAATTTGATGTGTATGGGCATAGCAGGCACCGGGAATTACACATGGGTCATAGAAATAACAACCACCACCAAATTACTCCGCCAGCTAGGGCGCCTTTCCCTCCCGCTCCGCCGTCTCAACAATTCTCCATCTGCAGCATCCTAAGACAGGCCTTCGTAGGTTTCCGATCTATCCATCTCGTGTGCCACCCTCTCTTGGAATTTTGCGGAAGTAGCATAGTGATGTTATCCTGCTAATTTGCTGGCCCAAGGGAAACCGGGGAAAAGAACATGGCAGTGTTCACTCGATAGTTCTGGAGGAGCAACACAAACGGCTTCAGAGGCCTACAGAAATATGTTTCTGGTCCCTGGAAATGAAGCATTTTGGGGTAGCTGCTGATGGGGTTGGTTTCTTCGCTCTTGATGGTGTTCAACCTCTCCAGGAGAATCAGTTTGAGAACTTGGCGTTCATGGTAGTGGACAACCCTAAGGCTTCTGAACGGCTCATCGAGGAAGAGTTCCGGAAGTTAGTTTGCGAGGACTGGAACTGGAAGGTTATGCGCCTTACTGAGACTGACTTCTCCCTCATCTTCCCCAATGCAGACAGCTTACGGCTGTGTCGAAATGCGGCGGATCTGACCTTGCCAATCTCCAAAATGCGTGTGATCATCCTGGATGAAATTCAGCACCCCATGCGTTCTGTTCCTGGTTTGTCCGAGGTGTGGGTGCGCCTGCGTGGCTTGCCTGCAATCCTCCTTGAGCCCTCGCGCCTTCTTGCTGCTACTACTATGATCGCCAAGCCTCTGCACGTTGATGAACTGTCACTGGTCAAGGAACCCTCTGGGGTGTTGATGAAGTTTGCAACCCCAGTGCCGCAGAAGATGAGGATGTCAGTGGTCCTTTACGTCAATGGTGTTGGCGCTAAAGTGGAAGTGGTGCCCGAAGACCCCAAGTCTGGCTTTGCTGAGTCCCAACCTCCGCCCCCTCCTCCACGTGGCCCGGATGACAAGGACGACCAAGAAGAAGAGGAAGATAACGACACGGAGTTGACTGGGTCTGATGTTCACTAGAAGCATCGCAAATCATCGTCGGCAGCGGCCCCTCCTCCTTCCAAGGAGCAACCCCCCAGCGCTCCTCGCACTGGACGTCAGAAGACCATGGCGCTCAAGCCCAAGATTTCCAAGCGTAAGATCAGCTTCCCCAGGGGGAAACCTCCTCAGAGGGCTGAATTTGCCAGTGCTCCTGCGGCTTGCCCGGCCTCGCCGGTGATCTCAACTCCTGTGTCAGTCTCATCCAAGCTTCCAGGGTTCAACGAGTATGGGTCCAATTTGACGTGCTCCCCAACTTTTGCTGCCAAACTTGCTGTTGTGGCTTCCCCTGCCCCCCCTTCCCCTCCTCATAAGAAGACGATCTCGCTGGTCTCTATTTCCTCTCAAGACGAGGGGGAGGAGGTGTGTAATTTCACTGCGGAGAAGGCCAGCAAGCTCTCTGATGCTGAACGTCAAGAGATTGGGTGGGAGAGCCCGGATGAATGGGAATTCGAGAATGAGACTCTCGCTGAGCGCTGCAAAAAGCTCAATCTTCGCCGCCCTTTCCAGAAGCTGTCCGACGCTAAGAAGAAGGCCTTGATGCAGGAAATGCCGGTCTTCCCTGTTGCCCCTGCGCCCAAGATCTCTGCTTCGGCTCCCCCGCTCGAGTGTTTGTCTCCGTCCTCCAAGATCTCCAGCACTGGTGCCTCGCCTCCCAAGGTTGCCCCGACTCCGTCGTCTTCTGCTCGCTGCAGTGCCAAGACGCAAGGATCCAAGTCTGAATCCATTCTTCAGAAAGCGGTGCGCGTGACGGCGGAGAAGAATGCGCCAGGTATGTCGTCTCTCCCGTCCTTGGTTTCCTCTGATTTCATCTTGCTATCGTCGCGTTCCGATGCACATCTTATTGCGGTGGCTGCGGATGTTGGCTTGGCCATCAATCATTCTGTGGGTTCCCCGGAGGAGTTGCTTTCTTTGGTTCGCGCCAAGGAGGTTGCCCAAGCTTTGTTAGCTGCAACAGTGGAAAAGAAGAGGTCTTCTGCCCCGCCAGAGGGCGCTGGGGTAGCATCTACCCAGCCATCGACGGTGGGAGCTAGGGTAGCACCCGCGTCGCCTATCGTGTCAGAGGTGCAGGGGGGTAGCAGTGGCTACCCCACCTGTGGTTCCTGCCAAGTCTCGTCGAAGGAAACAGCTTCCCGTTCAATCTCTGGGTCCAAGAGTTAACCTGAGGAAAACCCCAGCCCGCCAAGCACGGGTCTCCAACATTAGTTTCCAATGAGAGCGCTCATCTGGAATTTTAGGGGTTTTGGCAACAGGGGTCGCCGAAACCAGCTGAAGGACTACCTGCGTAAGTATAAAGTTGACATCATCTTCTTACAGGAAACTATTAGACAAGAATTCACCCTTCAAGAGCTCGAGGGTTTCGAATTTGGGGATAAATTTTACTGGACTTGGCTTCCAGCGGTGGGCCAGTCCGGGGGCATGCTCTTGGGTTTACGTGACAGCACCTTCGAGGTCGGTGCTACTGATCAAGGGCTTTTCTTTCTTAGTGCCACGATTCTCCACAGGGCCTCCAGATTAATCTTTGAATTTATTGGTGTCTACGGCCCAGCGGACCATGCACGTTCTAGGAGTTTTCTTGAGGAATTGGAGGCTAAGGTTGCTCTGTCCCAGTACCCAGTGGTGGTGGCTGGTGATTTCAACTTGATCCGCGGCAGTGCAGATAAAAACAACTCAAACATTGACTGGGCTAGGGTTAGCCTCTTCAATGACTCGATTGCTAGAATGGACCTGGGTGAAATCAGACGCACGGGTGCGCGTTTTACCTGGTCGAATAAGCAAGCCAATCCAGTGCGGAGTGTGCTGGACAGAGTTCTGGTTTCTGCTAGTTGGGAGGGTAGATTCCCTCTGGTTTCCTTGTGTGCTGAAACCAGAATTGGCTCTGACCATACTCCTTTAATTCTGGACTCTGGGGATGATTGTAAGGGCATTTTGCCCTTATATTTATTTTGGTGATGATGACACTTACTTGTGGTACTAATATAATCTTCAAGTTTGTTTCTCAGATTTAGTCCCTTGTGTTCATGATGGTGAAAGGAAGGTGACCCCCCAATTCAAAAAGAAGAAAAGAGTCGGCTTACTCCTTTTTCCGATTTGTTTTTGAGTCGTAGGTATGCCGCACTATTAAGAGGGGCTTATGATGAACTTGCTGAGGATAATCTTTTTCCTATAGTTTTCCACCTCTTGTCGAGTCGAAGAATCATGTGTGCCTTGTCCCTGTGCCTTTCTGCCGCAGCCGGAGCAGGGGCCGGAGCAGCTCCGGGCCGTACTGCGGGCGGGGCAGTGAAGCTGCCAGGCTTCCTGCCTTGCTCCGGAGTACCCCCCAGAGCTGTTCCGGGCCAGGCCGGAGCAGCGGCCGGAGCAGCTCCGGACCGTACTCCGGGCGGAGCAGTGAAGCTGGCGTGCTTCCACTCTGCTCCGGAGCACTTGCCAGAGCTGCTCCGAGCCAGGCCGGAGCAGTGGCCGGAGCTGCTCCAGGCCACTCCGGAGTGACATGTTTATGTCGCAACGGTCACATTTCGGGGGGCCTTTATAAGCCCCCCTTCTTCTCCAAGGAGCACCTTTGCACGAAAAAGAGCTCTTGTTCCTCACTTTCTCTCTCCTCCATTGTTGAGCTCCACATTTCCTTGAGATCTCTCATTCCCCCCAACCAAACCCTAATTCCTTTGGGGAATCGAGAGAGGAGGTCTCGATCTACATTTCCACCAAGCCAAAAGTGATTCCTCCTCAAGTTCATCAAGTAGCTTGTTACTCTTGGGTTTGTTGGGAAACCCTAGGCGTGCTAGGTCGCCCGGAAGCTTCCGGGTTGTGGATTTGCTTCGGGAAAGTTTGTGAGGGTTTGGAGACCACCCTAAGGTCTACCACAAGTGATTGGGCTCCTACTTCGTGGAGGAGGCTCAAGGAGAAGAAGGTGAGCCTTCGTGGCGCTTGAGTACCCTTCGTGGGGATTCACACCTCTCCAACGGTGACTAGCTCTCTCCCAACAGAGTGAACATCGGGATACATCTTCGTCTCCGTGTGCCTCGGTTATTTCTATCCGAGTTCCTTTACTTGTGTTTTTACCTTTGTGATAGCCTTCGTGCTTGAAGTACTTTGCATAGCATCATATAGGTTTTTCACCTAGTTGTTAGGCTCACACTTATATTCCGCAAAGCCTAAAACTAGTGAAAAGAAAAAGTAAAATTTGTAGAAACCTATTCACCCCCCCCCCCTCTAGGTTAGACCATCTACACTTTCAATTGGTATCAGAGCCAAGGGCTCTTTCTAAGGGCTTAACCGCCTTAAGAGTAAGATGGTCTCACCTACGGATGAGGGTGAAGGCAAAGTCTTCACGGCCTTTGAGGTCCAAGCGTTGCTTGATAAGCAACGCAACGAACTCAACGAACGTTTCGCCGCGTTGGAAGCGAGATTCTCGGCTTTGGATGCTAAGAGTGTCCTTCCCGAGGTTGTCGAGGTTGCTCCGAAGGAGAACCTAAACTCGGAAAAGGAAAAGGTGGATGATCCACCTAAGCCCGATGGACCTTCTTCCCATGCAAAGCCATATGAATATCCCCTCGAACGCGTGCCTATGCCTCACATGAATCCTTCTTCCGGTGCACCCCCCATGCTTGATGAATTTAACTATTCCTATTGGAAGTCTTGCATGCGTTCTCATCTCAGGTGCGTTTGTGTGGAGCTTTGGGGCGTTGTTGAAAATGGGTTCACTCCCGTTGATGAGAAGCACATGACGCCCAAGGAGAGGATTGATTGTCAACTCAACTCCACCGCCCTTGACAAGATTCGTCAAAGCTTGAAGCGTGAAGTGTATGATCAAGTCTCAAGCATTGAGTCCGCCAAGGAACTTTGGGAGAAGCTCTCGGTCAAGTTTGATGGGACATCGGCAATGCAAAAGACCAAGTATGAAGCCGCCAAACAAGACATGAACTTGTTTTGCATGAATGATGGAGAGTCGGTCTCAAGTGCCTACTCAAGACTCCAAGCTCTCAAGGAGAAGATCATTCTTCTTGGTGGAAACACCATTGATGATGGCTTTCACATGAATGATAGCTTTGTGAAGAACAAGTTCATTGAGATTGTGTCTTGCGAATACAAGGAGTTGGCCTTCAATGTCACCTTCTTGGAACCTTGTCGCAAGATGACCGCGGATGAGCTTGTTGGATATTTTGTTGCCCATGATGACATGATTGCCAAGGCAAATAGGACCAAGGAGATTGTCCGCGCCATGAACAAGAATCCATCCCTTGCCTTGAAGGCCAATGTCACTCATTCAAGGGCGCGTGAAGCAAGCAAGGAAGAGAGAGTTGAAGAAGATCTTGAAGAGGAAGAAGAGATGACTTCAACAAGTGAGCTTGATACCGACCTAGCATTCTTTGCCAAGAAGTATGGGAAGCATTCCATGAAGAGAGGAAGCTTTGTTCCCAAGGAGAAGAGAAGGACTTGCTACAATTGTGATGAGCCAGGGCATTTCGCCGATACTTGCCCCTATGAGAAGAGACAAGACAAGCCGAAGTACATAAAGGGTGACAAGCCAAGATTGAAGCCTAATCCAATCAACTTGAGGAACAAGAACAAGTTCAAGGACGTCAAGGCTCTTGTGGGTATTGAATACACCTCCGATGTTGATGAAGAAGATAGCGACGAGGAGGACGTTGTTGGAGTGGCCGGCTTGGCCCTTGCCAAGCCCGGATCACTATTCAAGTACGACTACACCAAGGACTACGAGAGCTCCACCAAGAACACTCCTCATAAATGCCTTATGGCAAAGGAGGCCAAGGTGATCTCCTCGCCCCAACCTTCTTGTTCCATTAATGATGATATGGATGAGGAGACTATTCTTGCCACTCTTTACAAAACTATGTGTTCTCTTCGTGGTGATGCTCGTGATCATTTTGAATACTTGATGAACACTATTGCTCAACGCAATGAGTCCCTTGAGGAAGCGAGATCCCATGTTGAAGATGGGGAATGGAGATTCAATCTCCTTGTTCAAGAGCTAACCGAGGAGAAGAACACTAGATTGCTTCTTTCTCATCAAATTGAAACATATCAACTTGATAAAACTAAGGACTTGGATGCTATGGATAAAACCTTGCTAATGGCACAAGAACTTGATGCTTCCAAAAAGGAACTTGAAGTTGCTCATGCTTCTCTTACTAAGGATCTTGAGCACCTTGAACGGGCTAACAAGCTAGTCAAGGATGAGCTCCATAGACTTAGCAAGAAATATGAGGAACTTCAAGCTCTTCATAAAGAAGTTCAAGGTTCATCAAATGTGCCTATAATTGTTGAGAATATAGCTTGTGCTACTAATCCTTCTCTAGATCAAGCGATCCTCATTGAGGAGAATGCTAAGTTGAAGGCTCAACTTGAGAAAGAGAGTCTCTCATCCCAACAACTTGGGAAACCTCCTCATGAGCTCTTTGCTCAACAAAAGGAGAGACCTCGTGGTCAAGGCCTTGGTTATATTCCAAGGAACAACAACAACAATTATGTTCCTCCACCCAAGAAGATCAACTTTGTGAAGGAAGGGTACAATGGGAATGGTAATGGTAAGAATGTGCCTATGGGAAGGAATGCTAATAGGGGCAATCCTAACCATAGCTTTGCCGGAAAGACCAACCCATCGTACGTGTTGTGTAAGGACACGGATGGGAATGTTGTTGCTAGATATGTTGGTCCTCGTGATGGTTATGCTTATAGATGGTACTCCATTTGGGTACCTAAATCTCTTATTGCTAATGCTAGGGGTCCCATTTCACAATGGGCTCCTAAACCCAAGAATTGATTTTGTAGGGCTATTCCTCCGATGGACCGAAATGGTTGTTTGATAGTGGGTGCACTAATCATATGACCGGAGGAAGAGAGGTGCTTGAGCAATTCGTTGAAGATGTTAACTCAACTCAATGCATCCTCTTTGGAGATAACTCAAAAGGAAAGGTATTGGGTCGAGGCAAGTTGGCAATCTCAAAGGACTTGTCTCTTGAGAATGTCATGCTTGTCGACACCCTTGGCTATAATCTCCTTTCAATACGTCATCTTGCAAGCATTGGTTATGATTGCTATTTTACCTATAATCATGTGAAATTTTTTAGGAGTGATAATCTCAAGTTGGTTTGTGTTGGGCATGTTGAGGACAACCTTTACGTGGTTGATTTCTCGAAAGAGAACACTTCCTCCTCAACATGTCTCATAGCCAAGGTTGACGAGGGTTGGCTTTGGCATCGCCGGCTAGGCCACGTCAACATGAGAAATCTCAAACGACTCCTAAAGGGTGAACATGTTGTTGGACTAACCAATGTAACATTTGAAAAAGATCGTGTGTATAGTGCATGTGTTGCCGGGAAGCAACTTGGGAAGAATCATCCGGCCAAGAGCGTGATCTCAACGACAAGGCCTTTGGAACTCCTTCACTTGGACCTCTTCGGGCCATCCACCTACGACTCCCTTGGGGGTAGTAGATATGGTCTTGTCATCGTGGATGATTATTCAAGATATACATGGGTGTTCCTCCTTAAGTCTAAGGATGAGACCCACAAGTTCTTCACCAAGTTCGCCAAGCAAGCGGAACGTACTTTTGAAGAAGTGATCAAGACCATAAGGACCGACAATGGGTCGGAATTCAAGAACTACGCCATGGGTGACTTCATGGGTGAAGAGGGGATCAAGCATGAGTTCTCCGCTCCGTACACCCCTCAACAAAATGGCGTGGTGGAGAGGAAGAACCGGACGATCATTGAAATGGCAAGAACCATGTTGGATGAGTTCAAGTCTCCCCATAATTTTTGGGGAGAAGCTATTGCCACCGCAGTTCATGTCTCCAACCGTCTCTTCCTCCGCCCGGTGTACAACAAGACGCCTTATGAGCTCCTCACCGGGAACAAGCCCAATGTCTCCTACTTCCGCGTCTTCGGATGCAAGTGCTTCGTCAAGAACAAAAAGGAAAGACTTGGTAAATTCGAAACTAGAACAATCGAGGGTATTTTCGTTGGCTATGCGGACGATTCCCACGCCTATAGATACTACAACATATCCTCCGGATGTGTTGAAGTATCTTGTGACGTGGTTTTCGAGGAATTTAATGACTCCCAAGTGGAGCAAGTTGTTCCAAGTGATGTAGGTTATGAAGAATCTTCTCAAGTCATCAAGTCTATGGGAGTTGGTCACATCTTGCCTAGTGAAGATCAAGTTCTTCAATACCAAGACCTTCCTCATGAAGAAGATTCAAGGTCAACTCAAGTGGAGCCTAGCTCAACTCAAGTAGAACCTTCATCACCATTCCAAGTGGAACAAGATTCTCAAGAGGAGACGCAAGCCCAAGATCATCCACCAAGCCCTCAACCTCTTGAGCAAAATCAAGGAGATGATCAAGATCCCCACTCCTCTCAAGATCAAGCTTAAGAAGATGGTCATGACCAAGACAAGCCACAAGAAGAATTTGTTGGTCATGATGGTTTGAAAAGGCGCATCAAGGCCGCCACCAAGGCTAGTGATCTTCAAGTCGACAAGATTCTTGGTGATATTTCTAAGGGGGTCTCAACTCGTAGACAACTTGCTTTGCTTGCCACCTTTTGTGGCCATCATGCTTTTGTGTCTAGTTTTGAACCTCAAAAGGTACATGAAGCCTTGGGAGATCCGGATTGGGTGAATGCTATGCAAGAGGAGTTGGAATGCTTCACCCGCAACAAAGTGTGGTCTCTCGTTGAGAGGCCCAAGGACCATAGGATCAATGTGATTGGCACCAAGTGGGTGTTCAAGAACAAGCAAGACGAGAATGGAGTCGTCACCCGGAACAAGGCAAGGTTAGTGGCGCAAGGGTTTGCTCAAATAGAAGGTATGGATTTTGAGGACACCTTTGCGCCCGTTGCTCGTCTTGAAGCTATCTGTCTATTGCTTGCGTATGCTTCTTTCCATGATTTCAAGCTTTATCAAATGGATGTTAAAAGTGCTTTTCTTAATGGCCCCTTGAAAGAGGAGGCATATGTTGCTCAACCCCCGGGTTTCGAAAATCCCAATTTCCCGAATCATGTGTATAAACTCCATAAGGCGCTCTACGGTCTCAAGCAAGCTCCACGTGCTTGGTACGAGCATCTTAGGGATTTTCTACTCACGGACGGTTTTGAAATTGGGAAGGTAGATTCCACCCTTTTCACCAAGCGGGTTAAAGGGGGTGGGTTGTTTATATGCCAAATCTATGTTGATGATATTATCTTTGGTGGGGCTAACGAAAAACATAACAAAGCTTTTGAGAAATTGATGACACAGAGATTCGAGATGTCCATGATGGGGGAGTTGAAGTTCTTTCTAGGTTTTCAAGTGAGGCAACTTGAAGGAGGAACCTTCATCTCTCAAGAGAAGTACGTGAAGGACATGCTCGCCCGTTTCGAGATGACCAAGGCCAAGAGTGCAAAAACCCCCATGCCAACCAAAATGCAACTTGACCTTGGTGAAGGTGAGAAACCGGTGGATCAAAAGGTATATCGCTCCATGATTGGATCCCTTCTCTACCTTTGTGCTTCTAGGCTGGACATAATGCTAAGTGTTGGGTTGTGTGCTCGTTTTCAATCCGCTCCTAAGGAGTTCCACCTTGTGGCGGTCAAATGGATTTTAAGATATCTTGTTCATACTCCTACTCTCGGGCTTTGGTATCCAAAGGGGTCAACCTTTGATCTTGTGGGCTATTCGGATTCTAATTGGGCCGGTGATAAGGTTGACCGGAAGTCGACCTCCGGGGCTTGCCAATTTATTGGCCGGTCGTTGGTGAGTTGGTCGTCCAAGAAACAAAACTCCATCTCCCTATCCACCGCCGAAGCCGAATACATCTCCGCGACATCTTGTTGCACTCAATTGTTATGGATGAAGCAAACCTTGAAAGACTATGGTGTGTCTCTTGGTACGGTGCTTCTTCTATGCGACAATGAAAGTGCAATAAAGATCGCCAACAACCCCATCCAACACTCCCGCACCAAACATATCGACATTCGCCACCACTTCCTACGTGACCATGTCGCAAGGGGTGATATTGCTCTCTCTCATGTGAGCACCAATCACCAATTGGCGGACATTTTCACGAAACCTTTGGATGAAGCCCGGTTTTTTGAGCTAAGGAATGAACTCGGTATTCTTGATCCTAAAAACTTGGATTGATCTACTTGCTTGCAATCTCACATTTATCTTGTGTCTAGCTTAGAAACACCGCACATGTAGGGCGAGTCATTTTGCCATGTCTTGGCATAATGCATACCTATGTGTGCAACATCAATAGACCCAATGTCATGATATGGGCCCTAGGATTTATCTTCGCGGTGCCATGACATTTGTGCTTAACATAGGGGGAGTCATCCCCCGCCCTTCATTTGCCTCCGTTTTTATTGGTCCATTTACTTGAGGCTTGTTTTTCTCTTAAGGTTCTCATCATGTCCCTTGCTCCTTGTTGTTATTTTTTGCCTTTTCTTCTCTCTTTTTGGGCATGATAGGACGTGTTTTTTTTCTGATATTTGTGCATGCCACTTGTTTCAGACCTTTCTTCTATCCACTGGCCACGTCGGAGCAGCTCCGGATTCTGCTCCGGATCAGCCCGGAGCACAGCCCGGAGCAGCTCCGGCCCACTCCGGCGTGACCAGTCCCTTAAGGGTCGGGGGTAGAGTCCCTTAAGAGCCTCCTCCTCACTTGCCCCCTCCTCCCACCCCGCGCTAGGGTTCCGCCGCCGCCGCCCTAGCCCCTAGCCGCCGCCCCCGTCGCCGCCGCCAGCCGCCGCCGCCGCCGCCTCAGCCGTTGCCGCCGCCTCCCCTCACCCCAGCCGCCCCCGCCGCCTCCAGTCACCCCAGCCGCCCCCGCCTCGCCTCCGTCCACCTCCTCTTCCCCCCCCCCCTCCTCCGCCGGGTTCGGGCCCGGAGGACCATGTCGTCGCACTCGGGTACTCCTCCTCCCCTTTCTCCTCTCGATTTCTCCCTTTGCTTAATTGTTTTGTGAAATCGAGGGTTCTAGGGTTTGCTTACTTGCCCATGGAGTCCACCCATCCTTGTCTATCTCCATGGTCTCTCCTTGCCCTCTCTACACCTTGTTGATGTTGTGAGCCAGTTTGTGGTGTTTTTGGGCTCCCTGTGCAGCCCGGAGTACCACCCGGAACAGCTCCGGCCTCTGCTCCGGCCCGCCCGGAGCAGGACCCGGAGCAGCTCCGGCCTGTACTCCGGCCTGCACAGTATTGCCCGACTCACCTCCTTCTGCACATCTTCCTTGTGTATTGTCTCTTGGTCCTTTTCTTTGGCACGCACATTTATTTGTTTTGGGTGTTTGTTTGGTTTTCGTTTCTCCACAGGTGACAGTGATGACCACCTTGAGACTCGTGAAGCTCGCCGGAAGAGGAGACCTATTCTCAAGCAGCCCGAGTCTAGAGTGCTGCCTTCTCGGACTTCTAAGAAACCCCTTCCCCCTGCAGCTTGTGCCAGTGGCCGTGTGAAGGCCCAGACTCCTTTGGGGAGAGGACGAGGCCGTGTTAGTGGCAGTCGTCCGTGCACTGCGAGTGAGCTTGACAGTGCAACCAGTGATGACGAAGATGAGGATGCTAGTTCTGACAGTGTTGAGTTTGATGGTGCTGAGATTGAGGATGAGGCTGCTGCTGAAGAAGAAACTGAAATTGGTGAGGATGGTTGGGAGCTTGACCGTGTTCCCACGGTGAACATTCGCCACATGCAAATTCGCAAGTGGCGTGCTTTGAGGAGGTTGAATCCGTACCGCTTTAGCTCTCGTCAGAATCATGAAGACCATCGGTTTTGGACCAAAGTTCAGTCAAAGATTATGCAAGATGTTTATCTCTCCTTGTCCAAGCGGTCTACCATTGCTCGTGCCAAGTCCCTCAACACCAACTGGATGCATCTTCATGGGGATTCCGACGCTCCTCTCCTTCGTCGCCTGTTGGAAGGGTTGGGTCTTTGGAGCCTTGCCTGTTTCAACCAAGACTATTGTCTTGAGCTTGTGCAACAATTTTATTGCACAGTCTACTACCACAAGAGTGGGCCCGTTGATATTACCTGGATGTGTGGCAACCACAAGATCTCAAGCACCAAGTTAGCCTTTGTTACTGCTCTCGGCGGTTCTAGCTGGTTTGAGCATGAGAATATGCATGCTCAGCTTACTGCTCCTAAGGAAGATCTCATGTTTTGCTACCCCGCTGACAAGAGGAGCAAGCCGGGTATGATAGGCACTATGTATCCCGCTTATCGCCAGCTTGCTTATGTGCTTAAGGATACTATCTGTCAGAAGGCGGGAGACTACTCTGCTATTCCAGGCCACATGGTCAACATCATGCGTCTTGCTCATCCTGACAACATTCGCCCCGTTGATGGTATTGATTTTATTTGGCAGGAGATTCACAATGGAGTTATTGAGAGACGGTCGCCTGCTTATGCTCCTTATCTTCACCGGTTCTTCATGTCTGCTGCTAGTGAGCATTGGGCTGATATTATGTCTGGACGTCGGTTGGTCTCTCATGAGCTTCACACCCCCACTGTTGTGCAGGGGCCCATTCCTCCTGAGTATGCTGCTTCTGTTCAGCCCCGCCCTCGTCCGTCTGGTGTTTCTCGGCCCCTTGAGCATGGCAGCAAGAGGCGCCATGATCCTCAGTCTCAGGCCGGTCCCTCCACTGGACCGCGTGTTTCAGCTCCCCCACAAATAGGGGGAGTAGCTGCCTTCTTTCGGAGTTTGTTTGCCACTTGCCGTGATGCCCGTGCCTATAGTCATGATGCCCAAGAGTTTGCCAAGGAAGGGCGTCGCCTTCAGAATGCTGATCGCAGAGCTCAGGGTCTCACTTCTGAGGCGGATCCTCCTGAGTTGGCTCCCTCTGCCTTTGTTGATATTCCGTTACCCGATGTCACCGATGCTGATTGGTTCTCCTTCTTTGATGGTGGCTCTAATGTTGATCCTCAAGGTGGTCCTCATGGTGGTGAAGCAAGTGGTTCGACTCATAATGAGTGATGTTTTTGCTGCCTTGTCTACTCTCTTTTTCTCCTTTTTGGTGCTTCGGTGCCAAAGGGGGAGAAGGAAGTAGATTTCTCCTTTTAGTTGGATTTCGTGTGAGCCACAAGTCACATATTTTGTGTTTATTCGTGCTTAATTGACTTGTGTACTCGATTGCTGGATTTGGTTTTATGTTGGACCTCCGTGTGGCTCTTCGATGTTATGTGTGGACAAGCCCTTATCTATGCATGGTGATGTTTTATTATTCTATCTCCATGCTATCCTTTAACTTGTCATTATGCCTTGTCTTTACTATTGTTGTTATTATATCTTGGCATAAGAGTTTTGTGAGCTAGGGGGAGTGTGCTCTAATTTCTATATCTTGAGAACTCTAATCCTAGTTGTCATCGTACACCAAAAAGGGGGAGATTGTAAGGGCATTTTGCCCTTATATTTATTTTGGTGATGATGACACTTACTTATGGTACTAATATAATCTTCAAGTTTGTTTCTCAGATTTAGTCCCTTGTGTTCATGATGGTGAAAGGAAGGTGACCCCCCAATTCAAAAAGAAGAAAAGAGTCGGCTTACTCCTTTTTCCGGTTTGTTTTTGAGTCGTAGGTATGCCGCACTATTAAGAGGGGCTTATGATGAACTTGCTGAGGATAATCTTTTTCCTATAGTTTTCCACCTCTTGTCGAGTCGAAGAATCATGTGTGCCTTGTCCCTGTGCCTTTCTGCCGCAGCCGGAGCAGGGGCCGGAGCAGCTCCGGGCCGTACTGCGGGCGGGGCAGTGAAGCTGCCAGGCTTCCTGCCTTGCTCCGGAGTACCCCCCAGAGCTGTTCCGGGCCAGGCCGGAGCAGCTCCGGACCGTACTCCGGGCGGAGCAGTGAAGCTGGCGTGCTTCCACTCTGCTCCGGAGCACTTGCCAGAGCTGCTCCGGGCCAGGCCAGAGCAGTGGCCGGAGCTGCTCCGGGCCACTCCGGAGTGACATGTTTATGTCGCAACGGTCACATTTCGGGGGGCCTTTATAAGCCCCCCCTTCTTCTCCAAGGAGCACCTTTGCACGAAAAAGAGCTCTTGTTCCTCACTTTCTCTCTCCTCCATTGTTGAGCTCCACATTTCCTTGAGATCTCTCATTCCCCCCAACCAAACCCTAATTCCTTTGGGGAATCGAGAGAGGAGGTCTCGATCTACATTTCCACCAAGCCAAAAGTGATTCCTCCTCAAGTTCATCAAGTAGCTTGTTACTCTTGGGTTTGTTGGGAAACCCTAGGTGTGCTAGGTCGCCCGGAAGCTTCCGGGTTGTGGATTTGCTTCGGGAAAGTTTGTGATGGTTTGGAGACCACCCTAAGGTCTACCACAAGTGATTGGGCTCCTACTTCGTGGAGGAGGCTCAAGGAGAAGAAGGTGAGCCTTCGTGGCGCTTGAGTACCCTTCGTGGGGATTCACACCTCTCCAACGGTGACTAGCTCTCTCCCAACAGAGTGAACATCGGGATACATCTTCGTCTCCGTGTGCCTCGGTTATTTCTATCCGAGTTCCTTTACTTGTGTTTTTACCTTTGTGATAGCCTTCGTACTTGAAGTACTTTGCATAGCATCATATAGGTTGTTCACCTAGTTGTTAGGCTCACACTTATATTCCGCAAAGCCTAAAACTAGTGAAAAGAAAAAGTAAAATTTGTAGAAACCTATTCACCCCCCCCCCCCCGCTCTAGGTTAGACCATCTACACTTTCAATGATGCTCCTCCCAGAGCCTCTAGGTTTATTTTTTAAAACGGTTGGCTCATGGTTCAGGGGTTCAAAGACCTCTTGACTGCCAAGTGGGGGCAGTTGCTTGAGGATCCTGGATGTAGAAGGGACCCCGTGGAGGTCTGGCATGGGTTGTCAGTAGGGTTGCGTAGCTTTCTAAAAGGTTGGAGTGCCAACCTAGGGAGTGACAGGAAGAAGGAAAAAGCCATGATTCTCTCTCAGATTAGGATGCTTGACGAAAGGGCAGATTCAGTTGGTCTCTTAGATGATGACTGGGCACTCCGTTACCACTTGGAAGATTGCATTGTGCTGCTGTATCAACGTGAGGAAGAGTATTGGAGACAGAGGGGTCGTATAAAGTGGACGTTACAGGGAGATGCTAACACCAAATATTTCCATGCAGTGGCCAATGGTAGGAGACGTAAGTGTACTATCTCCACTCTCGTCTCGGGTGATGGTTTTGTCTCGGATAAATTGGGAATCCAGAAGCTGATTTATGACTTTTACAGGGATTTGATGGGGTCTGAAGATATTTATCTAATTTCCTTAGTGCAGGGAATTTGGTCAGGGGGGCAGTGTGCCACCTCTCAGGACAATGAGGCACTGATCAGATCCTTCCTGCCGAGGAGCTTGATCTGGTGCTTAAAGAGACCAAGACAGACACTGCTCCGGGACCTAATGGCTTTCCTGTGATTTTCTTCAAATCCTTTTGGAACCTTGTGAAACCGTTATTTCTGCAAATTCTCAATGGTTTTGCCCTTGGGGTGCTTGATGTTTCCCGGTTGAACTTTGGCATTCTTTCTCTGATTCCTAAGGTTGTGGGGGCAGATGATATCAGACAGTTTAGACCCATTGCGCTCATTAACGTGATTTTCAAGCTAGTCTCTAAGGCTTATGCCACCAGGTTATCGCCAATTGCCCATCGTGTCATTTCTCCCACCCAGTCTTCTTTTATCAAGGGTCGCCTTATCCATGAGGGTGCCATTGCCCTTCATGAAATCGTTCACGAGTTGAAAGTAAAGAAAACCAGAGCGGTGATCTTGAAGCTGGATTTTGAGAAAGCTTATGATAGGGTTAGCTGGGCCTTTCTCAGGGATGTTTTGATTCGAAAAGGCTTTGAATCAGGGGTGGTTCACCGTCTTATGCAGTTGGTCACTGGGGGCCAAACTGCCATTTCCATTAACGGGGAGATTGGCCCTTATTTTCGAAATAAAAGGGGAGTTCGCCAAGGAGATCCGATTTCCCCGCTTCTTTTTAACTTTATAGCAGATGCTCTCTCGATCATGCTGGACCATGCTAGCTCAGCGGGACACATCAAGGGTGTTGTGTCCCCCCTGGTAGACAACGGGGTTACTCACCTCCAATACGCCGACGATACGATCCTTTTGATTGAGCTGGATGATTTAGCGATTGCCAACCTAAAATTTATTCTAATCTGCTTTGAAATCCTCTCTGGCCTTAAAATAAACTTCTTCAAGTCAGAGGTTATTGTGACTGGGGTGTCGCAAATTGAGCAAGCTAGGGTTGCGCGCATGTTTAACTGTAAGGAGGGTAAATTCCCTATGTCTTATTTAGGGTTTCCTATAGCGGATAGGAAACTCACCATTGCGGATATGAACTACTTGGTAGAAACTGTTGGTCACAGAGTTGACCCTTGGCAGGGTCGCTTCTTGTCAGTTGCAGCTAGACACATCCTGACTAATGCCTCTTTGGCAAGCCTTCCCTCGCATTGTATGGGGCTCTTCCTGCTGGCTGAGGGAACCCATGCTGCTTTTGACAAAGTGCTGGCTCGTTTCTTCTGGGAAGGTGTCGGGGAGAAGAGGAAGTTTCATTGGCTTCGTTGGGAGGAGTGATGTGTCCCGCAGATCATGGGGGGTTTGGGGCTTACTAATACCAGAGCTATGAACATTGCCCTAATGTTAAAGTGGGTCTGGAGGATTCTTCAACCTGACTCCAACAATTCCCTTTGGTTTAAAATCTTAGCTGCCAAATATCCTAACTCTTTCTCTCTGTTTAGCTCTCGGAGCCAGGGTGGCTCCCAGTTTTGGAATAGTATTCTCAAGATTAGGCATATCTTCAGGTCTGGGGCTAGGTTTCATATCCATAATGGGCGTGGTACGAGATTTTGGCTTGATCGTTGGCATGGTGATGCCCCTTTGGCTGCTAGGTTCCCTTCTCTCTTTGCTATTTGTTCTGATCAATCGATCTCGGTTAACCAGGCCCTCGAGGCCCCTCTTATGAATATCCATTTTCGGCGCTCGTTAAATCCGGCCGACCTTCAAAGTTGGTCTGCTCTTAGGGAGGAGCTGGTCTTTTGTAATCTCTCCGAAGGGCAGGACAGGGTGTCCTGGGCCCTAGAGCCCTCGGGGCTTTTTTCGGTGAACTCCATGTATAACCATCTCTTACAGGGGGCGGCTTGGCCCTGCGCCAAGTTTATTTGGAACGCTAACCTTCCCCTGAAAATTAAGATCTTCACCTGGCAGCTTGCCATTAATCGCCTCCCATGTAGTGAACAAATTAACCATAGATTTGGCCCCTCGGATGGGCTTTGTGTGCTGTGTGGCCAGGTTGAATCGGCAGATCACATCTTCTTTGTTTGCGCCTTTGCTGCTTTCATGTGGACTGGGATTAGAGCAATTCTTCATGTTAACTGGAATCCCACGTCCTTTGCTCAATTTTTTCGCATTATTTCTGGTCTCTCCCCTGCTCATGCGAGAGCAGTGTGGATTCTTTTCGCGGCTCAGAGCTGGGCGCTCTGGCATATCCGCAATAAAATCGTGATGGAGCAGTCCTTTCCTAACCATCCTGCTGACTGTGTGCTTAAAACTTCTATTTTCTTGCAGCAGTGGCGCCCTCTGCTCAGACATAAAGACCTGGCGGCTCTGGAGATCCTGGACGACCTTCTTCGCAAACTACATCATGACACCAGACCTACACCGCCCCCAGGATCTTCCATCTAGCTTAGTGCTGCATCTGTTGATCTAAGAACTATGTCTTGTTTTGCTCTAAACTTTGTGTACACCCCTGCTGCATGTGTCGCGCAGATTTCGGGTGCTCTGTCGTAAATTCTGCTGGTTTGTACCCCTATGTGGGAGTCTGTTGCTGTAAACTCTCACTAGTGGAAAACAGGGCTTCAGTCCCGGTTCGTTTGGGGCTTCAGTCCCGGTTGCGCAACCGGGACTAACCAACCGGGACTGGAGCCCAATCTTTAGTCCCGGTTGCTATACGAACCGGGACTAAAGAGAGAGCACGTGGCAGGGGCTGGGTGCTCGTGGGCGTAGGTCTTTAGTCCCGGTTCGTGTTAAGAACCGGGACTAAAGTGTCCACACGTGGCAGCATCTGCTGCATCTTTATTTTTCTGGATTTCAATTGTTATTTAGGGGTTTAGGGTTTAGGGTATATTTGTATTTTGCTCCATTCAATTGTTTGATTCATTTCAAATAAGTTTTCTTATATACTTATTCATACAGCATTACAACATAATATATAAAACGATACATATATATAATATATTTGGTTCACCGAGCATATACATGCATACAAGTATATATACAACTTGTTCACACACATAAGATCACGACTTGTGTTTAATTATAAACATTGTCTAATCGAAACCGGCATGAAATTCACCCTTTGGGTTAATGACATGTTCAAGCAGAAATCCGGCTAATTCCTCTTGAATTCCTACTACGCGTTCAGTCGGTGAGAGCAGTTTCCGCTTTGCTTCGAACTACGAAGAAGAAGAACAATATGAATATGAATCATCATAACAAAATTGATGCCAATAAAATGAATTTGTCAGTATATTGTTTACTTACTGTTTGAAAATCTATTCCTTCAGTGACCTGCACACGAAGGTTCTCGCAAGTGTAGTATGCACATAGATTAGTCCCCGAAGGCTGCCTCGCACACTTTACGAGAATAGATTTTAGTCAGTGACATATCAAGATTGATATACTTAATGGTATTTGAAACTAGAATTAAAGGGATGTGTGGACCTAGCTCGTACGACTTACCTCGATCTGACGGTAAATCAGCTCAGTTTTCCATTCACCTTTAACTGTGCGTATAAACCGTTTCCAAACACTGCCGAGCAAACAAAATGAATAGATGAGTTATAGATGAACGAAAGAGACCGATATAATGCCATAATGATTGAAATTACCTATCCATCACATCAATGATGCTTTTGTATTCATTAAGTGGTTTATTCATCGAGTCAAAGATTTGAACCCTTCCATAGTCAGGTTCAATCTTTAGCAAAATCCAGTGGTAACTGCGTGCAAGTTTAATTATGTAAGTTAATAAACTCATCAATTACACTTATAACATCGAGTAAGGAAAAGTAACTGTGTATAAGATAGTAACACTCACCTGATGTTGTACGGAAAGAGTATTCTAGCTCGGTATTCCTGCATAAGTAGGAACTCTAGCAAGTTATCCTCCATCTCCTTGCGATTCCTCTGTATCATCGCTCCGTTAACTCGATTTGGATCAATGAATCCAAGTTGGAGGTCATTCCTTTTCTTACATTCCATACTCTTCATTCTGCATAATAAACAGCGTAGTGAGGAAAATTACATGCAAAGAACGAGTTGAGCTAGAGACTTATAGAAATAATGAATCACTTACAGAACATAGGCACTGACGAGAGATTTGTCGAGCGCGTCTTGATTGAATAGCTGAAAGAATTCATCAAACTCAATATGCACCAAGTCTTGACCTAAGAAATGGTCCTTTGTGATTTGCATAAGGAGAAAATCTTGCGTGCCCTTTGCGGCTTGCAGGTACCACTTATGCAATTTTCGCATTTGCGTTGGTAGATTCATTTCAATCTCAGGTGGGACCAGACTCTTCCCCTTTTCATAGTGCCGTGCTATAGGCGCCTTTGGGGTGATACCTTCATCTAGCAATTGAGAAAGAGTCAAACCAGCTTCTTTAGCAAAGTCGGCGGGATTGGGTTGAGCAACACTCCCACCAGCATCACTAGCAAAGACCTTTAGCGGGGAGATCGATTTTTTGGTCTGTGCTCCAAGCTGGGCAACGTCTCTTTTCCCTCTTGAAGTTGCGCTTGTCTTATTAGCTTCTTTTTTTGCATCTACCTGCTTATCCAAACAACGCTTGTAGTCATCTGGCTTACGCAATTCATATTGCGAAGGTTGGGTAAGCATATCAAAGGCCCACTCCTTCTGTTCCAGAGTATATACCTGCTTCGGTGTAGGGGTCGGGCGTAGGGCTGCGAGCTTCCTTTTCACTTTGGCTCTGTCCTCCGCCTCAATTTCTTCAGCAGTCTTCTCGATAGGAGGAGGCGGCACCGCCTTAGCTATCTTGGCCCGTTTCTTCGGAGAGACATTGCTAGTGGACATAGCAGCAGACTTGCCACAACTCTGGGACTTACGAGTGGGCTGAGGCGGCGGAGGTGGCGGAGGCGGCTGAAATTGAGGTGGAGATCGATGTGGACTCGGGGTATGGTGGTAGTCGTCCCTGTCGTCGTCGGGAGGTGGTGAATTGCGAGGACTCGGAGGAGAGGGTGGCCGCCTTGGCGCTGAGCCTGGAAACACGATGTGTTTCTTATCCCAAAGAATTATACCACCCAATACTTCTCCCAGTTTTTCCTCCTCTTCAGGTCCAGCGACGTCAAGAAGGAGGGACTCATACCCCCTTTCAATTGCATCCACCCCGACCTTAGCATAGCCAGGTCGAATCTCACGGCCATGCCAGGTTTGTCCAGGTCCAGATGGCAAGACATAGCCAACCGCCACCTTCATCGATATGTTCTTCATGGGATAATGCAGCTGACAGTCTGTCTTCTTGGTGATATCATCCACGGGGTAGTGAACCATCGGTACCTCCGTGGAAGCCACGCTGCTTCTCCGCTGAGATCGGTCGCCTGATGCATGTTCTAGGTGTTGCTGATGCTGAGTTGCCCCTTGCGACTTTAATTCCTCCAGTGCCTTCTGCTGCAGCAAATACAACTCTCTCAGCTCAGCCTGTTGCCTTTCTATGCTCTCTATCCGTGAGGCCTCCTCCTGCGCCTTCCGCTTCTTCGCTCTCTCTCGGCTTCTATAAGTCTGGCTCTCTTCGGAGAACCCAGACCTCCACGGAATAGCAGAACCCAGACCCCGTGTTCGTCCTGTGTGTTCTTTGTTCCCGAGGGCCTTTGTCAGCTCGTCGTTCTCTCTGTCCGGCTTGAACGTCCCCTCTTGAACCTCGGCGATTGTCTTGACAAGTGCTCCCAGGGGTTCAGCAATTTGTTTCTTCTCTTCAACTAATTTCCCTGTTCTCTCATCATAGACAGCTCCATGGGCAAGTGCCCAATTTCTTGACCTTCTGGGCCATTGTTCTGTTTCTGGTTCGATGCCTTTTTCTCGTAGGGCGACCTCTTGCATATCCCACTTAGGCTCGGCCCTTTTGTAGCCACCTGGACCCAACTTATGGTGATATTTCTTTTTTGCAGCATTTGCCTGATTTTTCTGACTCCTTAGCTTACCCAGCTATGACTCCTTGTACTCCACAAAAGCATCCCAGTGATCCCGCAGGAACTCATTGGGGCCAGTAAATTCTGGAGCTTGTCGATCGGCGTTGACATAGGCGTTCCATAACCTCTTCTTGTGGTTATTGAACTGTGCAGCCATCTTCTTGAGAGCCCACTCCCTGACTTTCTCCTTCTGTTGCTCTGCTTCTTCCGGGGACTCGGTGACCGGCAGATTGAAATGTGGAATGAGGGAATCCCAAAGTCTATCTTTCAAGATCTTGGTGACATAATTCACCGCTGCACCCTCTTCTGGCTCTGGCTGTGCTGGCTCTCCCTTTGCCGCCTTGGGCTTATACCAATATTGAATGCTTATCGGCACCATGTCCCTGACAAGACATCCACATTGAGTAGTGAACGCATTTGCGACACTCTTGGGTTCCAACGGTTCACCTTCACTTGAGAGACGCCCAATCGTGTAATGCTGATTCGATGCCAGCCGTTTGGCCGGGCCTCGCTTCTTTCTAGAAGATCCAGAGCTCTAAAATAAGAAAACACTCGTTAATATATATACCACATAATGCATCGTTATCTACTGATTCATGAATAGAGCTAGTCTTCATATATATATATATATACCTCGCCGGACCGTTTTATTAAGTCACGACCAGTCTCTTGTGAGCCGTCCTCGCAATCATCATTTTCCGATTCATGCGGCTGCTCCTCCTCCATTCCCTCACCCGACTCGTTCAAAAATTCCGAGCCGTCTCCTTCTGCACGGGTGGTACCCTCTCCTTGTGCACGGGTGGTACCCTCTCCTTGTGCACGGGTGCTACCCTCTCCTATAATATTCAGTATCTCTTCTTCACCTTCTCTTCCGGCGCCGAAATCCATAACTGAAATCCATAACATATAGATCAACAACATTTCGATCTATTCACTTTCTAACTCTATATATCTAACATAAATAAAATCTATATAGCATTTCTATTACCTAACTAATAGCATTTCTATTGTCTAACTAATAGCATTTCTATTATCTAACCTAAATTGCATTTTACTAACTAGCATTTTACTAATAGTAATAGCATTTCTATTACTATTCATTTTTATTACTATTACTAATTAATAGTAATAGCATTTCTATTACTAATTAATAGTAATAGCATTTCTATTACTAATTAATAGTAATAGCATTTCTATTACTATTCATCTAACTAATAGTAATTGCATTACTATTACTAATTAATAGTAATAGCATTTCTATTACTAATTAATAGTAATAGCATTTCTATTACTATTCATCTAACTAATAGTAATTGCATTTCTATTACTATTCATCTAATTAATAGTAATAGCATTTCTATTACTACATTTTTCTAACATATAATCTAACTAGTTATCTAAATGTTTCTAACTAAAATTTTCTAACCTAAAATCTAACATAAAATCTAACTAATAATAATTGCATTTACTAACATAAATAAATAACTTATTTTCTAACATATAAAAGCTAACATAAAATCTGCATTTTACTAACATAAATAACTTATTTTCTAACTTATTTACTAACTATTACTAACTTATTTACTAACTATTACTACATTATTCTAACTTATTTTCTAACTATTACTAACATAAATAACTTTTTTTTTGCAGGCCGGCCGGCCGGCGGGGCTGCACGCGCTCACCTGCGCGCGCGGGGCGTCTCGGGCGGCTCGTCGGCGTCTCGGGGCGTCTGGGGCGGCAGCGGACGGCGCCTCCTCCGGCGTGGCGGCGGCGGCGGCGGCTCGGACGGCGCGGGCGGCGCGCGCGGCGGCGGCTAGGGTTTGGGCGCGCGCGGCGGCGGCGGCGGCGGTTAGGCTAGGGCGCGCGCGGCGGCGGCTAGGGCGCGCGCGGCGGCGGTTGCGCGCGGCGGCGGCGGCTCGGCGACGGCTCGGGGCGACCGCAACGATCCAGCACAAGAGCTCCTCCGCGCGCGATGAATGGAAACGGCTAAGTGTCGTGGGGAAGAAGGAGGCCTTATATACCCCCCCCCCTTTAGTCCCGGTTGGTGGCTTCAACCGGGACTAAAGGGGGGTCTTTAGTCCCGGTTGAAGCCACCAACCGGGACTAAAGACTCTTTAGTCCCGGTTGGTGGCTTCAACCGGGACTAAAGACCTTAGGGCGGTTCGCGCGCCAGAGCCCAGACCTTTAGTCCCGGTTGGTGTTACCAACCGGGACTATAGACGTAATAAATGCGCGCCAATGCTGCACACTTTTTCAGATTTCATTTGAATATGAATTTTGAATTTCAATTTGAATATCTTCTATATATTTTAGAATTTGATAAAACTTTGAATATGAAAAGTGTTTAAAATTGACTAACTAATTCAAAAATATTTTCAATTTTCAAAATCAATTATTCTAACTATTCAAACAATTAACTATTTTGCCATTTTCTATTAAAACAATATTGATTAAAATTCTTTTAGCATATTTTAGAATTTGATAAAACTTTGAATATGAAAAGTGTTTAAAATTGAATAACTAATTCAAAAATATTTTCAATTTTCAAAATCAATTATTCTAACTATTCAAACAATTAACTATTTTGTCATTTTCTATTAAAACAATATTGATTAAAATTCTTTTAGCATATTTTAGAATTTGATAAAACTTTGAATATGAAAAGTGTTTAAAATTGAATAACTAATTCAAAAATATTTTCAATTTTCAAAATCAATTATTCTAACTATTCAAACAATTAACTATTTTGCCATTTTCTATTAAAACAATATTGATTAAAATTCTTTTAGCATATTTTAGAATTTGATAAAACTTTGAATATGAAAAGTGTTTAAAATTGAATAACTAATTCAAAAATATTTTCAATTTTCAAAATCAATTATTCTAACTATTCAAACAATTAACTATTTTGCCATTTTCTATTAAAACAATATTGATTAAAATTCTTTTAGCATATTTTAGAATTTGATAAAACTTTGAATATGAAAAGTGTTTGAAATTGAATAAATAATTCAAAAATATTTTCTATTTTCAAAATCAATTATTCTAACTATTCAAACAATTAACTATTTTGCCATTTTCAATTAAAACACACACCGTGGTGCTTCTTCCTTGCAGCGCCTCAACCCTGTCTTCAAAAGTGTTCAAAAGAAAGCAATGGCCGCCGTCTTCCGCCTCAACCCCGTTGCCTCGCCCTACTACCTCTCTCCTACCCCTGTAGCCCCATTGGAGTGTTTGAAAAGTGTTTGAAATTGAATAACTAACCCAAAATCATACATTTACATCAAAAGGTTCAATACATTATTACACATCACCAACATCCCCATCTAGTGTTGGGGTTTCCTTCTACACCGTAACCATGGAGTATCTTCTTTGTTTAAGAGGAGGGTTGGGTCAGTGTTCACTCTGAAGGGCGGAATTTCATCAAACTTGTTATAATCTTCTGACATATCTGTCTTGTCCTCCACTCCCACGATGATTCTTTTCCCTGAGAGAACAATGTGTCGCTTTGGCTCATCGTGTGATGTATTCGTTTTCTTATCTTTTCTCTTTCTCGGTTTTGTAGACATGTCCTTCACATAGAAAACCTGAGCGACATCGTTGGCTAGGACGAATGGTTCGTCCATGTACGCAAGATTGTTGAGATCCACTGTTGTCATGCCGTACTTTTGGTCTACAACTACCCCGCCTCCTATCAGCTTGACCCATTTGCATCGAAACAAAGGGACCTTAAAAGACGGTCCATAGTCAAGTTCCCATATCTCCTCTATGTAACCATAATATGTGTCCTTTGTCCCATTATCGTGTAATGCATCAAAGCGGACACCACTGTTTTGATTGGTGCTCTTTTTATCTTGGGCGACCGTGTAAAATGTATTCCCATTTATCTCGTAACCCTGGAAAGTCAATATAGTTGAAGATGGTTTCTTGGCCAACATGGACAGCTCATATCCAACAGTGGCGTCATTTATAAGAAGTGTTTGCAACCAACCACCAAAAGTCGCCATGTGCAACTTTGTAATCCAGGAGTTTGACTGCCCAGGGTTTTCCGAGCTTACAATATTCTTGTGTCGCTCCATATACGGCTCCACCAACGTGGAATTTCGTAAAACTGTGTAGTGTGCTTCACTCAAAGAATGTCCATCCATACAGTATGCTGATTTCATTCCTAGCGTGCCTTTTCCACTTAGTCTCCCTCATACCGCGATTGAGGAAGACCAATCGGGTTCAGGTCAGGAACAAAGTCAACACAAAACTCAATGACCTCCTCTGTTAGATAGCCCTTGGAGATGCTTCCTTCTGGCCTAGCACGGTTATGCACGTATTTCTTTAAGACTCCCATGAACCTCTCAAAGGGGAACATATTATACAGAAATACTGGACCGAGAATGGTAATCTCTTCGACTAGGTGAACTAAGAGATGCGTCATAATATTGAAGAAGGACGGTGGGAACACCAACTCAAAGCTGACAAGACATTGGGCCACATCATTCTGTAACCGTTGTAGATCTTCTGGATTGATTACCTTCTGCGAAATTGCATTGAGGAATGCACATAGCTTCACAATCGGTACTCGAACATTTTCTGGTAGAATCCCCCTCAGTGCAACCGGAAGCAATTGCGTCATAAGCACGTGGCAGTCATGAGACTTTAGGTTTTGGAATTTTTTCTCGGCCATATTTATTATTCCCTTTATATTTGACGAGAATCCAGATGGGACCTTGATACTGCTCAGGCATTCAAAAAAGATTTCCTTCTCTTCTTTGGTAAGAGCGTAGCTCGCACGACCCTTAGAATCCTCCGGATGCATGCCGTCTCTTCTTTTCATACGGTGCTGGTCCTCCCGTGCTTCTGGTGTATCTTTTGTCTTTCCATACAAGCCCAAGAATCCTAGTAGGTTCACGCAAACATTCTTCGTCACGTGCATCACGTCGATTGCAGAGCGGACCTCTAGGAATTTCCAATACTCAAGCTCCCAAAATATAGATTTCTTCTTCCACATGGGTGCATGTCCGCTAGCGTCATTCGGAACAGACAGACTGCCAGGACCCTTTCCAAAGATTACTTCTAAATCTTTGACCATATCAAATATATCATCACCAGTATGGCGTTTAGGCTTGCCCCGGACTTCTGCCTCGCCCTTGAAATGCTTGCCTTTTTTCTTCAATTGATGTTTGGGCGAAAGAAATCGACGATGCCCGAGATACACCACCTTCTTACTTTTATCCAAATATATACTATCGATCTCACCTAAACAGTGCGTGCATGCATTGTATCCCTTGTTTGTCTGTCCTGAAAGGTTACTAAGAGCAGGCCAATCATTGATGGTCACGAACAGCAACGCTCGTAGATCAAATTCCTCTTGTTTGTACTCATCCCACACACGAACACCTTCAGTCTGCCACAACTGTAAAAGTTCATCAACTAATGGCCTTAGATACACATCAATGTCATTACCGGGTTGCTTCGGGCCTTGGATAAGCACTGGCATCATAATAAACTTTCGCTTCATGCACAACCAAGGAGGAAGGTTATATATACATAGAGTCACTGGCCAGGTGCTATGACTGCAGCTCTGCTCCCCAAAAGGATTCATGCCATCTGTACTTAGACCAAACCTCAGGTTGCGTGCGTCTTCTGTAAACTCCGGGAAATCTCTGTCGATTTTTCTCCACTGCGACCCATCAGCGGGGTGTCTCAACATCTCATCACTCTTACGGTCTTCTTTGTGCCACCTCAACAACTTGGCATGCTCTTTGTTTCTGAACAAACGTTTTAACCGTGGTATTATAGGTGCATACCACATCACCTTGCCAGGAACCCTCTTCCTGGGGCGCTCGCCCTCAACATCACCAGGGTCATCTCGCCTGATCTTATACCGAAATGCACTGCACACCGGGCATGCATTCAAATTATCATACTCACCGCGGTAGAGAATACAGTCATTAATGCATGCATGTATCTTCTGCACCTCCAATCCTAGAGGGCAGACAATCTTCTTTGCTTCATACGTACTGGCGGGCAATTCGTTATCCTTTGGAAGCATCTTCTTCATAATTTTCAGCAACTTTTCAAATCCCTTGTCAGATAAACCACTCTCTGCTTTCCATTGCAGCAATTCCAGCGTGCTTCCTAGCTTTTTCTGGCCGTCTTCGCAATTTGGGTACAAATCCTTTTTGTGATCATCTAACATGCGTTCCAACTTCTCCCTCTCCTTTTTACTTTCACAGTCAATCTGTGCATCAACAATGACCTGACCAAGATCATCAGCGGGCATATCTGATGCCCGTTCTTCACCTTCTTCTTCTTCATTATCTTCCATTGCGGTATCGGTGGTTTCAGGGAACTCAGGATAGTTGTCATCATTCTCTTCTTCATCGTTGTCTTCCATCATAACCCCTCTCTCCCCATGCTTGGTCCAACAATTATAGCCGGACATGAAACCGAACCGGAACAGGTGGATGTGAAGGGTCTTTGTGGAGGGGTAATCCTTCTCATTTCGACAACCACCGCATGGACAACACATAAAACCATTCCGCTTGGTTGCCTCAGCCACCTTGAGAAAAGAATGCACGCCTTTAATGAAATCTCCAGAGCGTCGATCGGCGTACATCCATGCTCGGCTCATCTGCATTATATAAGTACATATCAAACGCAAATCAAATATACAATTTCTATTTCTATCTCTAATTTTAGTTTGATAAGTAAGAATAACTTAACAAAACTTTAGCATTTCTATTTCTAATAAAATCTAACATAAATAAAATCTATATAGCATTTCTATTTTTACCTCTATCGGTATTTCTATCTCTATTTCTATCGGTATTTCTATTTTTCTATCTCTATCTCTATTTATATTTCTATGTTAGCTATGTCTACTTCTATTTTTATTTTTAATTCTAACATTTCTATTTCTAATAGCATTTCTATTTCTAATAAAATCTAACATGAATAAAATCTATATAGCATTTCTATTTTTACCTCTATCGGTATTTCTATCTCTATTTCTATCGGTATTTCTATTTTTCTATCTCTATCTCTATTTCTATTTCTATGTTAGCTATGTCTACTTCTATTTTTATTTTTAATTCTAACATTTCTATTTCTAATAGCATTTCTATTTCTAATAAAATCTAACATGAATAAAATCTATATAGCATTTCTATTTTTACCTCTATCGGTATTTCTATCTCTATTTCTATCGGTATTTCTATTTTTCTATCTCTATCTCTATTTCTATTTCTATGTTAGCTATGTCTACTTCTATTTTTATTTTTAATTCTAACATTTCTATTTCTAATAGCATTTTTATTTCTAATAAAATCTAACATGAATAAAATCTAATATGAATAAAATCTAACATGAATAAAATCTATAAAATCTAACATGAATAAAATCTAACATGAAAAAAATCACAAATCTCTCTACTTTTAGAGCATTAAATGAGCTAAATTACCAATGAAACACAAAAGCACAAAGTTTCTCACCTTTTAGTCCACTTAGATTCAAGTGGGGACATCAATTTGTGATAGAAAATGGTGGTCAAAGAGGATAAACTCGAGGTAGGTTTGTTGTATGAAGAACACTTGAGAGTGGAGAGGGGGAGTGGCTGGCTCGGGAAGGAAGAAGGGACTGTTTTATATAGGGAAGTCATTAGTCCCGGTTGGTATTACCAACCGGGACTAAAGGTCCGGTCTTTAGTCCCGGTTGGTGTTACCAGCCGGGACTAATGTCACTGACAACGGTCGGATTCTATCGCAGGAACTTTAGTCCCGGTTCGTAATACGAACCGGGACTAAAGGTTAAAAACGAACCGGGACTGATGGTTTCTGGGGTCCTGCGGCCGAAAAAGCAGTGGGGCCCAGGGTATCAGTCCCGGTTCATATTGCAACCGGGACTAATGCCCCAGGATATTAGCCCCGTTTTCTACTAGTGTCTTGGGCTTTATTAATTTAAAGTCGGGCAGCTATGCCTTTTATTCTAAAAAAAAATATGTTTCTGGTAGGCCTGACTCAGAGTGAACTTGTGATTGATGTAAGCCCGGCCTGTAGGAGAGATGTTTACACACACATGGTAATGCATGGTTCAGAATGTTGCAGCCATAGAAGATTGAAGGTAGTAGTCGCTAGGATTGTGCTGTCAGGTCTGAGAGACGCTAACCGTGATAGGAAATTTGTGTGTTGGACATGCTCAAACTCACTTATTCATCCGTTTAAGGAACGATGAGTTTGATGGTAGCATGCAGGTACTAACATGGTGTTGGCAACTATGGCTTGCTAAAATGTTATGTAGATCATAAATATTTTTCAAATATCGCAAAAACATGTCACAAATTATTGTTTTCAGCATTGACACACCACATCTTACAACAATACAAGCGGTAAAGGGTTGATAACCTATATCATTATTAATGCAAATGATTATCCTTATTGTTGGTGATGCGGAGAGCAATGATTGCCCTAATGATGCATTTAGGACCGCAGAGTTGCATGTACTGAGAGCCAGTCCTGGAAATAGCTAGCGGAACCTGGGTCTAAGTGCACCCGATTTTTAGTAGAATGAAAAATGCTATTTAAATGTTTAAAAAATATTGAAATAAAAAATTCCATGTGCATATTATCCATAGTTTTGAATAGCCAGCTATAACCCAGCTATAGCCTTTTCAGAGGCTTGCGGCTACGGCTAAGGCATTTAAAGTCTAAGATGAATATAGCCGCTAATAGCTTGACTATAACCATTTAGCCTTAGTTTAGCCTGCTAAATTTTTGTCTTTGAAACCAAAAAAATTGGATTTTTCAGTGCGGATCAAATTCGGCCGCGCATGCTACTAAACCCAGCTACACTCGCTGGCCTGCGCTGTACGGCCTGCCGCGCATGCTTCCAGCTTCTGACTACCCAAACTTTTGGAACTCAGTGATATATTAGACTAGCTCACTCAGTAAATAGACAAAGGATAAACCCTTCAAAGAGAAGTATGCTCGCCATGAATATGAGAAATTGAATGAAAAAATTCCTATCCATGATATCTAGAGCTTTGATGTGATATGTTTGAGCCAAGCCTAATTCTTCCGTTTGAGATATCATCCGGTGGAACATGTGAATGGATAAGATGAAATGTGGTAAATGTAGAACTAAGAAGATGTTGTCTCCTTCAAATTTTCTTTGACTATACACAAACAATGAAAATGAGAAAATTCATCATTTGTTTCAAGGAATGATGAGGATCTTGTAGCTACTTATCTACCTGAGAACCAAGGTCATAACCAAGGGATTCTTAACTCTTGACCAAACAAAGTACAGATCTCATTGTGAGGCCATCCTCGTTTCTCCTCTAGAGTGCCAACAAAATAACCTTTAGAGTTCCTCGCATTTTCCCCCGGCTTGCTTGATGGAGACATCATCAAAGAGATTTCATACATCTCATGTAAGTGTTATTCAAGGAAATGCGCTCACCAAGCATTCTGAGCATAAAAACCAAGACCAGAGAACTGAGCAAGAATACCCAACTCAACAAGGAATGCTCGCTGCGAATGTGATACTCACCAATAGAATTTGCGTGAAGACATGAATATGAATGGATAACTTGGTACAAAGCGTCCCAACAATTTTTTTATATAGATAATACCTCACTATGAGGAGGCGTGAAATATATCCAAGTGCTATGAGAAAAATTGTCTATAAAGACAATATAGTAGTGAATAGTGATGCATGCCTTTCGAACATTAGCAACAAAAGAAACAAGAAACAATGTAGTTCTAAGAGTGCCTCGACTAGCAATGTACCATTAGCAGTAAGAACATGAACAAGAGAATCGACATGTCACAGAGGTTAAAGTGGTAAGTTCATAAGTCATCTGAATAGACACTCCAATATAAAAAATCGATGAGATGTACCTGGATGAGTAGAAGGTGGTATGCGAGTGCCAGAAAACTTAGTCTCAGAACCTATCGACAAAGAATCTCAAGAAGCAAGCATGCATTGCGGTTGGACAATCTCATGCATAGGTAGGGATAGAATGGAAGAGGTCAACGTTGAAACACGTGACGATAAAGAGAGGTTGCCACAACCCATGGAAGCCGCGTGTAATGCCGACTTATAGTAGCCACAAGTGCATGTGAAAGTCGCGTGCAAAGAGTGACCATAATTGTTTGCGCAAGCTACGAGGAGAGTCAATATGGAGCGGCGAGTCAATAGAGAGAGGCCAAAACCATGCGTGAAAAGTATAGAGTGACAACTAGCACATATAAAAGACGCCATACACCCATATGGGCCAAGAAATCCACTCCCACGATCTTCTGTCGCCATATGAGACACATGGCCTTGAGCCATGGCCACAAAAGATCCAAGCAATTTATTTATATGATTTTCTGTGATCAGATATGGCCATATAGGCCACATGCCTTTAAGGCATAGCCAGGAAAGATCCAGCAAGTGGATTGCTTGGGCACCAAACCTGGTCCAAATTTACGCCTCGATCCGGATACCGTTGCACCGCTGCAGCGGGTTTGTCAGTCCGCTCGGACGCGTGCGGACGCTTTGCGTCAACCCGCTGGAGATGCCTAAAAAAAGTTGGCATGTGGAGACAATGTGAGAAGACGGACGACAACAACATATAACTGTTTTTTTAGGGATTTCTATTTTCGTGCCCCTGGTTCGTTAGTTGTACTCAGTTTTCCCCAGCCGCTTAACTTTTCCTCAGTTTTCCCCTCGCTCTAGTTTGAAACCCCTCGCAGATGCTCGGACGGGAGGGTTGCAGTCTGGTCAGAGGCCTTAAACCATTACCGGTGATGGCTAGGGAGCCGCGGTGGTTGTGAATGGACCGTTGCTTTTGAATTGTGTTGACTGTTGACCCAATGAGACACGTCGGACTGGCGGTCTGTCACTCACCCAAAGCTTTCCCTCCGCCCGAGACTGGAAGAGCTCACACACCGCCCCTCCGCCGCCACGCCGTCCTGCCCTCCTACCTTATGGCGTCGTCCGCCACCGAGCCGCCCCCGCCCCCACCACCACCCCCGGGAGGCGGAGAGGGCTCCGCCTCCACTAGATCTACCCCTATGGCGGTAGAGTTTGTACATCCGTCTAATGTACCGATTATGCCCCTCAACAGCGGAGAAGATTGGGAATCGGAGGGATCTAATGCATGGATTCCATCTAGGTAAGCATCGTCTGCCTATGTGAATTAAGAGTACGCAGTTTTTGAGCGCGAATCATTGTTGCTCAACTAACTGCGTTGCTTTTCGAATAGGATTGATCCAGCGCTGGCTTTTCGGCTAGTGGTTGATACGTCTCAAACGTATCTATAATTTTTGATGCTCCATGCTTGTTTTTACACCATTTGCCTATTGTTTCGTTACACTTAGTGGCACTTTTATGCATTTTCCGGAACTAACCTATTAACGAAGTGCCACAGTGCTAGTTTCCTGTTTTCTGTTGTTTTTGTGTTTCAGAAGTGATACACAGGAAATATTCTCGGAATTGGACGAAACAAGTTCCTGAAGTCTTATTTTACCCGGAAGCTTCCAGAGATCCGAAGGAGAGTAGGAGGTGAGGGACCAGGGGCCCACACGCACAGGTGGCGCGGCCAACCCCTGGCCCGCGCCACCCCCGTGTGTGGCCGCCTGGCCCCTCCTCTGACAACGCCCCTTCGCCTATAAAGACCCCCCGACGAGAAAAACCTAAGTACCCGATCAGATTTCCAGAACACATCGCGATCCGCCGCCACCGTCGACCCGAAGATCGGGAGGGTCCAGAAGCTCTTCCCGGCGCCCTGCCGGAGAGGGGAATCGCCACCGGAGGTCTTCTTCATCGCCATGCTTGCCTCCGGAGCGATGAGTGAGTAGTCTACCTTGGACTATGGGTCCATAGCAGTAGCTAGATGGTTGTCTTCTCCACTATGTGCTTCATGTTTAGATCTCATGAGCTGCCATACATGATTGAGATCACCGTTATGTAATTCTACATGTTTGGTTTGTTGGGATCCGATGAATATTGGTGTTTATGATTAAGTTGCTGTACTGAATTATATCTTTTGTTATCTTTATGTTGTTTATGATCTTGCATGCTCTCCGTTGTTAGTAGCTATCTTGGCCGAGTAGTTGCTAGTGACTCCAAGAGGGGGTATTTATGCTCGATAGTGGGTTCATGTCTCTATTTCACCTGGGGGAGTGACAGAAACCTCTAAGGTGGTAGATGTGCTATTGCTACTAGGGAGAAAACAACATTCATATGCTCAAGGGCATATGCTTTGTTTACATTACACACTTTGCTTAATGCAATTATCTGTTGTTCGCAACTTAATACTTCTAGGGTGTTCGAATTGATATCCCAGGGAGTGGATTATTAGTCATAGATGCAGTTGGATGGCAGTCTATGTATTTTGTTGTAATGCCCAGAGTAAATCTCATAGTGATCTTCTTGACATATCATGTTATCTCTATTCTATCAATTGCCCAACTGTAATTTGTTTACCCAGCATGTGTTATTTTATCTATGGAGAGACACCACTAGTGAACTGTGGACCCCGGTCCTATTTCCATCATATTGCTATCACCTATTTACTTTACTCGTACTGTTTACTTTACTCGCATACTATATTGTTTTCCACTCGATACACTCATAACCTTTGTTTCAAGCAAACCGGTGAGATTGACAACCTCATCGCAAGTTGGGAACAAAGTATTTGTTTGTGTGTGTGCAGGTTCCACAACACCTTCAGTCGTCATTGTCTCTCCTCTCCTGTTCGATAACCTTGGTTTCTTAAACTGAGGGAAAACTTGCTGCTACACTCATCATACCTTCCTCTTGGGGTTCCCAACGGGCTGGTTATTCACCACGCACAAGGACAGTCTGCTCCACATCTACAAGGGATCAGCAAGCTTTTTCTGGCGCCGTTGCCGGGGAGGAGAGAAGACTTCTGCGAGGGGAGTTCTTCGCACACAGATTCTTTACTTTGTTTTATTGTTTTGCTTTACTTTATTTATTTTACCTGCATTGCTTTTTATCAAAAACCCAAAAAAATTAGACTCCTTGGTAGTTGTTTTTACTTGTTTACTTTCGTTTTGCTGAAATGGCCAATCCTGAAAACACCAAGTTGTGTGACTTCACTAGCACGAACAATAGTGATTTTATCTGCACTCCTATTGCACCACATATTCCTGCTGCAAACTTTTATGAGATTAAGCCTGCTTTATTGAACCTTGTTATGAAAGAGCAATTCTCTGGTGCTAGTACTGAAGATGCTGCAGCTCATCTCAACAATTTTGTTGAGCTATGTGAGATGCAGAAATATAAGGATATTGATAGTGATATTATTAAGCTCAAGTTGTTTCCTTTTTCTTTGAGAGGAAAGGCTAAAGATTGGTTGTTGTCTTTGACTAAGAATAGTATTGATTCATGGGCAAAGTGTAAGGATGCTTTTATTGGTAGATACTATCCTCCTGCTAAGATTATATCGTTGTGTAGCAATATTATGAAGTTTACTCAGTTTGATAATGAACATGTTGCTCAAGCTTGGGAAAGAATGAAATCTATGATAAAGAATTTCCCCACTCATGGACTGACTACTTGGATGATTATCCAAACTTTTTATGCAGGACTGAATTTTTCTTCAAGGAACCTACTTGATTCAGCTGCTGGAGGCACATTTATGTCCCTTACCTTGGGCGCCGCGTCAAAGCTACTCAACAACATGATGGTAAATTATTCTGAATGGCACACCGAGAGTGCTCCACAAGGTAAGAAGGTAAATTCTGTTGAGGAAACCTCTTCCTTGAATGATAAGATTGATACCATTATGGCTATGCTTGCTAATGATAGGACCCATGTTGATCCTAATAATGTTCCTTTGGCCTCTCTGGTTGCTCAAGAAGAGCATGTTGATGTTAATTTCATTAGAAACAACAATTTTAACAACAATGCTTATAGGAACAATTTTGCTAGTAACAATTATAGGCTGTATCCTTCTACCAATGGTAATGGTTATGGTAACTCTTATGGTAATTCCTACAACAACACTAGGGCCGCGCCCTCCGAGCTTGAGGTAATGCTCAAGGACTTCATCGGTAAGCAAACTGCTTTTAACAAGTCTGTTGAGGAAAAGTTAGGCAAAATTGATATTCTTGCTTCTAAAGTTGATAGCCTTGCTCATGATGTTGAACTTCTGAAATTAAAAGTGTTGCCTAATGATGTGAAAGAGAACAATGTTTTTGCTACCGCTAATGCTATCCAAGTTGGAATTGATGAAAATATTAGATTGTTAGCGGAATTGCATGCCAGGTGGGAAAGAGAAGATGAGATGGCTAGAGAGATGAAGGTATGTACTATTACTACCTCTAATGATGTTGCTCCTCTGGTAGCAATCCTCTTACTTTGATTGGCGTAGAGAAAACTCCCGCTCCTTGTGTTAAAAAGCCTAAAACTGCCAAAACTTTTTCTCAAAAGAGTGCTGAAATTTTTCGGAGTGTGGGAGATGATAGCTCTATTTCTTTTAATGATTTTGATGTTGATGGCTGCAATATATCTGAAATTATTTTGTTCTTGCAAAATCTTGCTTTGACTCCCAATGCTAGTTCTTTAAATATTGCTTTTACTAAGCATATTACCAATGCTCTCATAAAAATTAGGGATGAAAAGTTGAAGCAAAAAGCCTCTGTTCCCAAGAAGTTAGAAGATGGTTGGGAACCCATCATTGATATGCATGTTAATGGTTATGATTGCCATGCTTTATGTGATCTAGGTGCTAGTATTTCTATCATGCCTAGAAAGATTTATGACATGCTTGATTTACCACCGCTTGAAAAATGTTATTTTGATGTTCCTATTGCTGATGTTGCTAAGAAGAAACCTTTGGGAAGGATTAATGATGTTCTTATTGTGGTTAACAATAACCTTGTTCCCGTTGATTTTCTTGTTATGGACGTTGAATGCCATGCTTCATGTCCTATTATTTTGGGAAGACCCTTTCTTCGAACTGTAGGTGCTATCATTGATATGAGGGAAGGCACTATCAAATATCAATTCCCACTTAAGAAAGGTATGGAACACTTCCCTAGGAAAAGAAAGAAATTTCTTTTTGACTCTATTCTTAGAGCAAATTATGATCTTGATGCTTCATCAATTGATATTACTTGATTCGCAATTTTCTGCGCCTAGCTCAAAGGCGTTAAGGAAAAGCACTCTTGGGAGATAACCCAATGTTTTCTTTTCAGTACTTTTTCTTTTATTTGAGTCTTGGAAGTCATTACTACTGTAATGACCGCTCCTTATCTTGTTTATTTCGTTTTTGTGCCAAGAGAAGCCTCTAATTTGAGTGAGGTAAAGATTTGGGGATGTTGCTGTCCTGAAACTGTTTTCGGTGCTGCACCGTAAAAATTCGTGAAAATTCTCTGTTTATCTTTTGGACCTGCGATTTCTTGTGCATATGCCCCAGGTTATATCCAAACTTTTCTTAGTTTAACACTTTTTGATTTGAGCAACAGAAAATCCCTCAAAAATTCGACCTTTGTCAGCTGTTCAGTTTTAACAGATTTCTGCCAGTATTTGTGTTTGCCACTTTATCGCTTTCTTTTGAGTTCTTTTGATCATGGAACTTTTGGGGAGATTGCTACAGTAGTATATACTATATATGTGGTGGTTTTGAGTTGAAACCTGAAGCAAATAGAGGATTGATTATATGTTATGCTTACACTAATGTTGCTAATAGATTTGTGTTTAGTTTTGTATGAAGGAAGTTTTCAAGTGTAGGGATTGGAGAATGATGAGATGAGTTGAAGAATGGACAAAAGCTCAAGCTTGGGGATTCCCATGCATCACCCCAAGAAATATCCAAGAAGTACAAGCGTCAAAGCTTGGGGATGCCCCCGAGGCACCCCTTCTTCATCGGCAAAAATCAGGTCACCTTTCAAAACACTATATTTTTATTGCTTCATGCACTATGTGTTTTTCTTGGAGCGTCAGTTGTTTTAGTTTTCTTAGTTGGTTTAGTTTGTTTGTTTGCTGCAATAAATGGTTGGACCCCAACAAATTTCCTTTGGAGAAGTTGCTTTTTTCATTTGCAAAGAACGCTCTAGTTTTCACTCTCATTAAAAATCGAGTGTTCTTCTTTTTCTGCTACTGCTTTTGGTTTTCATTTTCGCCTTGATATGCGTTCAGATCTTGTCATATCTTTTCATCAAGGTGTATTTTTGCCTCTGATCTTTATTGGTTTTCATCAAAAGAGGTGTCTTTAAAAATTTCAAATGGTGTTGGAAAAGAGAAAAAGCTTTGTGCAAAATAGTGGTACAAGAAGGAGCTTGTGTAGACTGCGGCTTAGGCTTTTTCATGTCATGCTTGATGTCTTTTTGATAGTATGCTTAGTGGTTTTGCTGTAGCATGACTTGTCTCAAAAAACTGAGATTGCTTAATCAGCCTTTGAAAAAATCATGCGTTGTTTTTATTGTATGGAAGCATTATTTTGGTTTTCTCCTTGATGCTTTATTTGGGTTGACTTGGCGCATGCTCACACATGTTAGACTCTTACAAAGTCGCCAATAGCCTTCATTATCATTTAGTTTTTGACTTTTGATGCCATTTTATGCTTCTTTTAATGTCGCTTTGTCGCTTTGCATGATTATGGCCATTACTGCTCTCTTAGTTGGTCGCTCCCAGTCTTTTGCTAGCCCTCGCCTTGTACTGAGTATGAGATCTACTCGTGCATCCAACTCCTAAAAGCCAAAGTTTTCCAAAGTGTCCACCATACATACCTACTAGCAATTTGCTATTCTAAGTAAATTTGACTTGCTTTTATTTTCTCTTCAAATTAAACTCTTACCAGTGTTATGCGAAATTCGGTCTGTAAAGCTCTCACGAACCGGAAGGCACACTTTACTTTTTCCTGTTCTAAAAAATTTGACATTGTGGTCTCTTATGTTGAGTTGTTATGCTTGCAAGTTGTAAGTTGGAGACTAGCCCAGCCATGCAGTCATGGGCAAGCTTTCAACATTGCACTTCTTATTTGAGTTGATATCGTGATCTTTTGTTTATGGATGCCCGCGGTGTGAAATGAATTGGGAATCTTGTAGGGATCATGGAGTTTGTATATGTGTTAGGGAAACGCCGGGCCGCCAATCTAAGCCATGCATAATTCATGGTGGAAATTTGCAGCATACCCATGGTGAATATTCGACGACGCATCTCACAATAAAAAGCTAAACAAAAGGCAAATAAAAGAGATGTCGAGGTGTTCATTGTCTGCTTGTCCTGTCATTTTGGTGTGGGCTTGTTCCATGTCATCGGGCATGGAGGTACCCCATTGGCGGTTCTCAATGATATGCATATACTTACAATGACAAGAGCCTTGCTTGGGACTCTAAGTAAAGTAGCATGAGGTTTGGGTACTCGTATTCACGGGGCACGAGGTTTTCAACTTATGATTTGTCAAGCATATGCATCATAATTGTTCTCGCATTAACTTTAACCATTCAAGATGCTTATGATGGGGGCAATGAGAGCTCAAAGCCGGTAAGTACCATAATTTTTGAAGGTTATAAAACTTGCAATCACTGCTTCCCTCTACGAAGGGCCTTTCTCTTACTTTTATGTTGAGTCACCACCTTCTTTCTTTATGCACCATTAAGAGAGCATAGTTGTCATTCTTAGTGTGATATGCATTGTCCCAAAGTTCATTGATTGATTCATATTGTTGGTTTCACTTGTTCTTAAATTATTTGTATCTAGTCGCCCTCTTAAACTTGAAGGTGTCCTATGCATTTATGTTTTGCTCTCTTTGAAGGACAAGCTGAAAACCTTTTGTATGTTTTTCCTTATGATTTGAACACACGTTTGACTTTCATTGTTTCATTATCATGATCTTTTGTTTGTGTTCATTTGCATGTTTACAACATGGTTGCTAAGTTCTTATTGTCATGATTATATCTTCATGCCCATGTTTTAAGTTCTATTGATCCCAGCTCACCAATGCTTACATATATGATCAAGATTGTGTAGGTGCATGTCACCTCAAAAATTATTCTTTTGTTATCACTTACCTACTCGAGGACGAGCAGGAGTTAAGCTTGGGGATGCTTGAGACGTCTCAAACGTATCTAAAATTTTTGATGCTCCATGCTTGTTTTTACACCATTTGCCTATTGTTTCGTTACACTTAGTGGCACTTTTATGCATTTTCCGGAACTAACCTATTAACAAAGTGCCACAGTGCCAGTTTCCTGTTTTCTGCTGTTTTTGTGTTTCAGAAGTGATACACAGGAAATATTCTCAGACTTGGACAAAACAAGTTCCTGAAGTCTTATTTTACCCGGAAGCTTCCAGAGATCCGAAGGAGAGTAGGAGGTGAGGGACCAGGGGCCCACATGCACAGGTGGCGCGGCCAGCCCCTGGCCCGCGCCACCCCCGTGTGTGGCCGCCTGGCCCCTCCTCTGACAACGCCCCTTCGCCTATAAAGACCCCCCGGCGAGAAAAACCTAAGTACCCGATCAGATTTCCAGAACACATCGCGATCCGCCGCCACCGTCGACCCGAAGATCGGGAGGGTCCAGAAGCTCTTCCCGGCGCCCTGCCGGAGAGGGGAATCGCCACCGGAGGTCTTCTTTATCGCCATGCTTGCCTCCGGAGCGATGAGTGAGTAGTCTACCTTGGACTATGGGTCCATAGCAGTAGCTAGATGGTTGTCTTCTCCACTATGTGCTTCATGTTTAGATCTCATGAGCTGCCATACATGATTGAGATCACCGTTATGTAATTCTACATGTTTGGTTTGTTGGGATCCGATGAATATTGGTGTTTATGATTAAGTTGCTGTACTGAATTATATCTTTTGTTATCTCTATGTTGTTTATGATCTTGCATGCTCTCCGTTGTTAGTAGCTATCTTGGGCGAGTAGTTGCTAGTGACTCCAAGAGGGGGTATTTATGCTCGATAGTGGGTTCATGTCTCTATTTCACCTGGGGGAGTGACAGAAACCTCTAAGGTGGTAGATGTGCTGTTGCTACTAGGGAGAAAACAACATTCATATGCTCAAGGGCATATGCTTTGTTTACATTACACACTTTGCTTAATGCAATTATCTGTTGTTCGCAACTTAATACTTCTAGGGTGTTCGGATTGATATCCCAGGGAGTGGATTATTAGTCATAGATGCAGTTGGATGGCGGTCTATGTATTTTGTTGTAATGCCCAGAGTAAATCTCATAGTGATCTTCTTGACATATCACGTTATCTCTATTCCATCAATTGCCCAACTGTAATTTGTTTACCTAGCATGTGTTATTTTATCTATGGAGAGACACCACTAGTGAACTGTGGACCCCGGTCCTATTTCCATCATATTGCTATCACCTGTTTACTTTACTTGTACTGTTTACTTTACTCGCATACTATATTGTTTTCCACTCGATACACTCATAACCTTTGTTTCAAGCAAACCGGTGAGATTGACAACCTCATCGCAAGTTGGGAACAAAGTATTTGTTTATGTGTGTGCAGGTTCCACAACACCTTCAGTCGTCATTGTCTCTCCTCTCCTGTTCGATAACCTTGGTTTCTTAAACTGAGGGAAAACTTGCCGCTACACTCATCATACCTTCCTCTTGGGGTTCCCAACGGGCTGGTTATTCACCATGCACAAGGACAGTCTGCTCCACATCTACAAGGGATCAGCAGTGGTTAGGCTGAATACTAGCTTTTTGCGTGATTCTGAATGCAATGTGAGCGGATTTTACATCCCAGCGGTGGTTGCAACTACCATCTTGTTGAGGGATTTAAAAGATAACATATGCGCTCGGTACCCCTGGGGCGCTGGCGATTCAGTTGATTTCCAATATTTCAACAGTACAGAGGGAAGATTTGTTCCACTAATTTCCGACGACGATCTGGAAATTTCTTTTTGCTTTAAATAATTCTTGCCGTGTCGGTAAAATTTGAATCCATGTGGACAGGGTCCAGGCATCATCTGGTGTTGGGGCATCATCAGATGGTCGGGCATCATGTCTCTCTAGTGTTGCTGCCTCTTCTAATCGTGTGTGCCGCCCCGCTCCTTGTAGGTCCACAGCAGCACCATCTATCCCCAGTGCTAGGGGTAGCCAGATTGTTCCTGCGGTCGATGTGGAGGACGATGGAGAGATTGAGGATCCGTCTCCTCAAGATGATGAGGATGAGTTGATGTTTCCTAAATTGGTAGATCGATGCAGTAAGCAGGCAATGGAGGATCAATACATGGAAGATATTGCACAAGGTGCCAGATTTGATGACACTGATGATGAAGAGAAGGATGAGAACAATGACAGCCTTGTTTTAGCCGATTATGAAGATGATGACTTGCCAACAATTGAGTGGAACAAGGAGGATCCTCAGCTTGTAGAAGGCACCGTATTTCAAACGATGATGGACTGCCGTAATGCAATTAATACATATTGCATTCTCACCAAGAATGATTATGAGGTTATTAAAAGTGAGCCAGGTAGGTTCACAGTTAAGTGCCCATACAAGAGGTGTAGGTGGAGGCTGCATGCATCCACAATGCTCAGAAGCACCGTGGTTCAGGTACTACGCAAACCAGTTGTGTATTTTAGATCACGGTGTAAAATTGTAAACTGTTACTGACATCCCTTATAATTATGTTTGTTATATTCCGATCCAAATTCTATAAAGTAAAGGCCAACTTCTGACGAGCGGAGCGAGGCCCGTCGCCGGAGGCTTGGGCCGACACCTGTGGGGGGTGCGGGGGGCGACAGCCCCCGCGGTATGGATCATTGCCACCGTCTATATATAATCCTTGTAACCCGCCGGCTAGGGTTTATTGCATCATAAGATAGCCCATGGCGTTTGTAAACATACACCCGATATAGTGAAGTTTTGCTGGCTGGCGCCCGTGGTTTTTACCTCTCTTTGTTGGAGAGGGTTTTCCACGTTAAAATCGTGTGTCTCCGTGCTGTGATTTCTTTTTCGTTCTTCGTTATTGCCTATCGCTTTTATAACAATGTTTCAGATAAAGAAGAACTCGATCGACCATACTTGTCCACCTCGAGCGGGAGCGCCAGAGGAGAAATCAAAGCTAGCGAAGACTAGGTGGTTGGCAGATGCAATCATAGATTGGCTATGAGAAACTCCAACACTTGGTCCAACAGCACTCATAAAATTGATATCTGATAAGTTTAGTATAAACATACCTTACATGAGGATGTTCTATGCAAAGGAAATGGCTCTTGACAGGATAAATGGTCCATGGAATGAAAGCTTTCAGTTGCTTTACACTTTCAAAGCTAAAGTGGAGATGGCTAGTCCAGGCAGTGTTGTAGCGATAGACAAGCATACAGTTCCCTACAAATTGAAAAGCGGGAGGATGATGCAGAAGGAATGTTTTAGAAGGGCTTTTGTTTGTTTCAAAGCTTGCTGGAAAGGCTTTCTGGACGGTTGCAGGCCTTATTTGGTCGTGGATGCAACAGCTCTTCATGGCAGGTTTAAAGGACAGCTAGTTGCTGCTACTGCAATTGATGGACACAATTGGATGTTCCCTGTTGCTTATGGAGTTTTGGAGGTTGAGTCAGAGGAAAGTTGGACTTGGTTTCTGCAGAATTTGCACGACCTTATAGGTCATCCACCAGGACTTACTATCCACACAGACGCTTGCAAAGGTTTGGAGAGTGCAGTAGAAGCAGTATTCCCTGGAGTGGAGCATAGGGAATGTATGCGACACTTGGTACAGAATTTTACAAAGAAATTCAAGGGTAAAGTTTATACTGACAACCTACGGCCAGCTGCATACACATGCAGCATTAGGAAGCATCTGTTTCATTTGGAAGTGTTGTATAAACAAAAAACTGGGGTGAAGGAGTACTTGGATGAACATCATGGTAGGGTGTGGTCAAGAAGCCAATTCAATGAAATTTGCAAGGTAGACTATGTAACAAGTAACCTTGCGGAGAGTTTCAATGCAAAGGTCAAGTCATTGAAAGGGCTTATGTTGTGGCAAATATTTGATAAGATTAGGCAGATGATCATGATAAAAATCGATCTGTGTCAAAGAATTGCAGCCACAAAATATGTTGGCCATCTCATGCTCCCATCTTTGATTAAGTCTTTGCATGCCAGGGCAAAACAATTAAAGATGAAATGCATCAGAAAAGGAATGGAGGCTGAGGTAACCTACACTGACAGTAAAAACAGGCAGTGGAGGTATCCAGTGAGTTTGGTTGATAGGACATGCCATTGTAGGCGATGGCAGATCCGTGGGATACCCTGCATACACGCATTGTTTTTCATGAGTGTTATAGCGGGTGCAGAAGGTGAAGTTGATCAGTATGTGTCAGAGTATTTCTCTGTTGCCAAATTTAGGGCTGCATATGCTATGAATGTTCCTACCTTATTGGGAAAAGACCAATGGATGAAAGTCGATCCAGGCTTCAAACTGTACTCTCCAGTTTTGACTAGACCGGCAGGTAGGCCGAGGAAGAATAGGATCAGAGCTAGTGCAGAGGGTGGTCCACCGATTCGACGACGTAAGTGCAAACGTTGTGGAATCCCTGGACACATTGCTAGGCTTTATAAAAATCCAGTTGACCCAGCTTTTGGAATGGAAGATCAGGCGGGAACAGCAAATGTAGAGGAGAATGAAGCAGCAATTCAACATGAGGAGATTGAAGCAATGGATCATGAGGAGATTGAAGCAATGGATCATGAGGAGATTGAACCGATGGATCCAGAGCAGATTGAACCGATGGATCGAGAGCTGCTTGAACCGATGGATCAAGAGCTGCTTGAACTGATGGATCGAGAGCAGAGGGAATAGATGGATCGAGAGCTGCTTGAACCGATGGATCGAGAGCAGAGGGAACAGATGGATCGAGAGGCCTTTGAAGCAATGGATCGAGAGCTGCTTGAAGCATTTGAAGAAAATGCATTACAAGAAAGAGCACAAGCTTCGTATGATATGGTTGTCTCGGTCTTGGCACAACCCGAAGAGAAGAAGAACAAGAACAAGAAAGATGGCAAAAGAAAGGTAGACACCGGTAATATCCCTGGTAGGGTTACCCGGAGTAAGGTGGTGGACCCAGCGAGTCACACCAGGAGCAAGAGAAAGATTTTATTTTGAACAATTAATTGAATTTGTATGAACAATTTGTATTGGGGATCCCTTTGTATTGAATTCGAACTAGTGTGATGTTCCCAAGTTTGTATGTTGAATAATCACAATAATGTATGTGTTATTTGCTTGAATAAGTTCCTAGTCCATGAGCTACTAGCTATAGTTCATCGCTTGAGGTTTCCTCACTTTTCCCCCTCTTAGTGACTGAACTCAAAAAATATAGTTTTGGGTTTATTTTAATTCATAATAATTCAAAACATGGTGGAACCTTCCCATGGAGTCTTGTTATGTTACCTACAACCTAGAGAAATAATAATGGAAAAGGAAATATAGAGATATAAAGTTTCCCTTTCCCAAAACCACTTCCTAGTCCATGAGCTACTAGCTATGAAGATGCAGGGCTTTCTACTCAACACACCTCCCAAATGCCCACAATGCTTACAAACTTTGTCCAAATGAGTCCAAATTCGTCACACTTGTGTATCTTTGAATTGCAAACAATATCACGTCGGCCAAAATGTACTATATTGTTCAAATAATACAATCTAACAATTTTTATGCCAAAAGCTTCAATTTCCCTTACTCCCTTTATTATTTGGGTGCCCCTGTTTTACTTAGTTTTACTCAGTTTTCCCCCTCCGGGTCCACTTGTTTTATTCAGTCTTACTCAGTTTTGCCCTTCCGATAAACATTTCCTCACTTTTCCCCCTCTTAGTTCTACTCAGTTTTCCTCCCTTGTACTCAATGGCTGATCTCTGATTGGTCGAGATGTATGTCACACGAATCTTGGTTGGTTGATAGCTCAATGCACGCTTGCACCGTTGGATCATTTATGATCGGACGGCCTGTCAACCCTGGCGGTCGCGGCGGCGCGGATCTGCAGAGCACATACCTACCAACCCTGGCAGTCGCATATTCCAGTCACATCTTCCTCTCTTACTCTGGCGGTCGCGGCGGCGTGGATCTGCAGCGTGCGTGCGTGCGGCGGCGCGGATCTAACCGTGCGTGCGGCGGCGCGGATCTAACCGTGCAGCGACGTGGATCTAAGAGTGCCGGTGAGGATCTAACCCTCAGAAATAGTTGAAATGTCTCTCTCTGTCTCACTTTCATTTATCTTCTCAGATCTGTTGATGATGAAGAACACCAAGATGGTGGCCGTGCCGACAGTGCTCACCGATGCCAAGACGATTGAAGCCATCGCCTACAACATCGCTGCGACGGCGCAGATCCAGCCTTCAATGTCGGAGCCTGCCGATGTCTCACTTCCGTTACCCTCCTCAGATCTGTTGCTGATGGACACCAAGACGGCGGCCGTGTCGACAGTGCTCATCGATTGTCTTGAAGCCATCGCCTACAACATCGCTGCGACCTACAACATCGCTGCGATGGCGCAGATCCAGCCTTCAATGTCGGAGCCTGCAGATGTCTCACTTCCGTTACCCTCCTCAGATCTGTTGCTGATGGACACCAAGACGGCGGCCGTGTCGACAGTGCTCATCGATCGTCTTGAAGCCATCGCCTACAACATCGCTGCGACCTACAACATCGCTGCGATGGCGCAGATCCAGCCTTCAATGTCGGAGCCTGCCGATGTCTCACTTCCGTTGCCCTCCTCAGATCTGTTGCTGATGGACACCAAGACGACGGCCGTGTCGACAGTGGTCATCAATGACAAGACGATTGAAGCCATCATCCACAACATCACTGCGACGGCGCAGATCCAGCCCTCCTCCATGTCCGAGTTTGCGGATGGCGCAGATCCAGCCCCCTCAGCCACCCATCGTCTAGGCCCTTCTAGCCCATCGGTGCGCGGCCGTGTTCGGCGCCGCAAATTGGGATAAATTATGATAAATTTGTATTTTTCAATTTCAATTTGGGATAAAATTGTTCGAACTACTACCTCCGTCTCAAAAAAAGCTTCTCCACTTTCTCGATGTGTCCCTGTACATCCGAATGTATGATTTGAATTTTATCCCAACTTGATTGGAAAGATTGATATGTATTTGATCCGAGAGGCTGGTACATGCTTTCACTTTTGGGATCCCTTCACTTTTATAAGATGTTCATGCATGAAAATTATCGCGTGCATTACTTAGCACAACTAGGAAATTGTACGATAAAATACAGTGGTTAGAGCCACACCAAAATACAGTGGTTAGAGCCATCTACTGAATAACAATTCTATACTATCTAAATCATCTACCACAACCACATAACTGCTAGGACAGGGATGACACCTAATAAAACTGCCCAGATGAATCTACTTTTCGCCTCTCCCATCACTTGAAGTTCATGTTCTAGATTTTTTACCACTTGATCAAATACGGCAAGATCTGTCTCAAGTATCAACTTCTCCTTGTGAATAAGCTCTGAATTCTTCTTTTCTTCCTCCACAGTACGCTTCAGCTCGAATATCATCAGGTTTTTACGGGCCAATTCATCACCTAAATTGGCCACCTTCTCCTCCAAATCCATCCTCTGGCTACACCACTGGGTTGATTCATCTTGGTATGCAATGTACCATGGATCATCGGCTTGCCTGGCGAACTGTAACAATAATGTAAAAAAGAACAACTGAAATCACTCCAACAGGCCATGGCGGCACTTCAAATTCAACGGTAGTACAGAGAGCAGAAGCTAGATACCTGCACTTCCGATGAGGTAGGAGAAGGAGAACGTGGCCACGACATGATCGAATCCCCACCCTCGCCGGTGTACCCGCTACGACCAGACATTGAGGACTATTTCGCACCTGCAAACTCTAAATAAATTACGGGAAACGAATCGATTAGGGGGCGGGGGAGGCGGAAGCGGAGGTCATCGTGGGCGGCGGATCTGCTTGCGGCGGAGAAATCCCGGTTGTCGTGGGCGGCGGATCTGCTTGCGGCGGACTTTTCTGCGGTGGGTACAATGCATGCGGACGAAACAAGTGCTAGAGCCGTGGTTGACGTGCAGCGCCGCAGTCCGTCCGACGCCGCCGGGGAACAGAGCCGGCGGCGCGACGAGGCGCCGGCGATGGCTGCTCCGTCCGAGGGCGGGGAACGAGCTGCCAGCGGTTCTCTGATGACTAATGAGATGCACAACACTAGGTTCCAGCCATGTTTAGCACAAGATTCACTTTAGATTAAGCTGCGAAAATAGTCACCTGCTGGGTCTAGCTTAAGAAAAATTAATTAGCGAACTTGTTGCTTCTCTCTAACTAAAAGCAGGGATATATGCATTTTCACTAAGGGCGACCCCAGCGGTCATTGGCCGAGGCGGCCCCACAGAGCGGCTCTATATGATTTTCTCTAAATAAATAGACGACCCCAGCGGTCATTGGCTACGGAGGCCCCACAGAGCGGCAATATATGATTTTCTCTAAATAAATTGACGACCCCACTGGTCATTGGCTGCGGCAGCCCCACAGAGCGGCAATATATGTCTTTTCCTGAAAATTACACGACCCCACTGGTCATTGGCTGCGGCAGCCCTATAGAGCGGCCCCATTTGTCATTGGCAGCACCGCGTATACAATCAGGAAATAAAACGGCCCACACGTCAGCGATAGAGGGATGGCTGCTCCGACGTGTCTCCTGACCCTACCCGTCAGCACCATTCAAAAGCATCGGTCAATTCACAACCACCGCGGCTCCCTAGCCGTCACCGGTAATAGTCAAGGCCTCTGACCAGACCGCAACCCTCCCGTCTGAGCGTCTGCGAGGGGTTTCAAACTAGAGCGAGGGGAAAACTGAGGAAAAGTTAAGCGGCTGGGGAAAACTGAGCACAACTAAGGACCCGAGGGCACGAAAATAGAAATCCCTTTTTTTAAGCTAGACTACGGTGGACAGAGTCAACAACATAACGAATCTAGTGATGCCAATAAAGGTTAAGCTGACAGAAGTTGGGGAGCGAACAAAGGCGCTGACGGTGGCCTGGAGACGCACGAGGAAGAACCGTTGGCGGCGACCTGGAGACACATGCAACCTACTGATCAAATCCAATGCCCGAGCGCCTGGAGATGCGGGAGATCTCTTGGTCAAATCCTATGTACGAGCGGCGGCGCGCCCAGGGAATGGAGCAGGATGGCAACGGGCGGAACCGACATGAAAACAGAACAACTGGGGCGCCATGGTGAGAGGGGAGTAGCATGAGTTGCACATGTGGGAAAAAAGAACCTAAGTCCATACTATGTTAGAAAGTACTCCCTCCGTTCGGAAATATAAGATGTTTTAGCTTTGTGAAGTGAGTGTATCTAGACATATTTTAGTGTATAGATTCGCTCGAACCTATACACTAAAAGATGTGTAGATACACTCACTTCACAAAGCTAAAACATCTTATATTTCTAAACGGAGGGAGTAGCAACTTGTATTTCATGTGAACAAAGACCACATTGCATGGTACTGGTATATGTGAAACCCAATATAGCTCTACCACAAATTACATCCAACGAAATGGGATTGAGTGAGACAATTCAACAAACATAAATGGTCATCATTTTGCCCGGTTGCTCATCTGTCACCTATTTCTATCCTAAACCAATCTATTCACAGAGCTATAATCCAAAAAGAGCATAATCTGTCTATGTGCTCTGACACCATTCTCTATGTTGAGCCTGTACAGCACGCCTGCATATTTCTTGGTTGATCCAGCGAAGTGGGAATCCTTTAGCTTCTAGAACGCATAGGACGTGACCAGGCTATCCGACCCTCATGGTGGGACTCTCCAACACGCTCCACATCTTAGCTTGCTTGTTTAGCTTGCCGTGCAGGGAATTCACGAGATATACTGTAAAAAAATATGTCTTCATCAGCTTGAATAAGAAAATCATGCATGGAACATTATTTTGTAAAGCTTGTCGCTACCCAAACTTAACAAGCTTTGGTGATTTGTCCATTGTAAACTCCTACTGTATACTTCAAGTACAGATAGACCATTAAAAAAAGAATGCTCACGATGAATATAACAAGTTGATAAAAAAAGGGCTATATATAGAACTGAGAAGATGTTTCCTTCATTTTCTGTTTGACTGAACACAGACGGCAACACGTGAAGTTCAATTGTTTGTTTGAAGGAATGATGAAGCTTTTGTAGGCGCTTACCTATCCAAGGACCAAGGTTATAATAAGGGAGTCTTAGCTATTGACCAACCGGAGGACCAATGACTTGATGACACCAAATCCTTTATAAAGAGTGAGACTTCACTAAGTAAAGGATGAAGAGCTATTTCTCGTTTTACTTGTCTATCTTAGAACAATGCACTCAATTTTGTGCATACGTCTCTGCACATCAGGGCATAGAAGGCATCAGGAACTACCGACGGGTCATCATAATCACAACATGCAAACGCCTGCTCTGTGGTTGCCCAATGGATTCTCTACTGTCTGGCATGTACCCCACGCTCTTGTGCCATCTTGAGGAAACATTGGAGTGGTATTACATTGCTTGAATGGCATGAAACGGGGATGGAAGGCTGGGATGGAATTGGGATACTAGCCAATTGGGTTTCCGTAGTAACCGCTCGCAGAAGAGCACCAGCGTGTTGAAGCGATCTGCAAAGTGCTAAGATTTGCTAGCTTTTTCTTTTGCTGTTGCAAGAACATCCGGATCCATTGATGCAGATTCTAGGGCTTCCCCATTTTGAAAAAAAAAAAGGAACATCCAGATCTCCTAGCTTTTTCTTTTGCTTGTTTTGCCCAGCAGACCAGATAGGGATGTTGGCAAGAGCCAATGACAGCAAGAGCCTGTTTGCAGCAAAGCAATCTATAGTCTAATATTCTATGTTACAAAGGAAAATGACTAGCAGCCAAGCAATAGCATTGCCCTACAAGTATTTAGATTTCCAGCAAAGGATAGAAAACTGCAGCAAGAACTCCACTACATATTCAGTTAATGGCCAAACAAATAAATGAATCCGATGCAAATATGTCGATTATAGTTTGGATAAGTAGATACCAAATCCAAATCTTGCAAGAGAATAAGTTAATTATCAGCAGAGCAGCAGCAATAGCTCAAAACATACTTATTTTGATGTGCATCACATCTTGACAAAACATGTCCAGGATGAAATTAAATTTCTGGAATTTCAAATTCAGTGCATAATCTGTACTTGGTACAAAGAGGAAATACATAACTGTTAGATATGTATAGTCTTTCTTTTCTATTTCCCCGTAGTATAAGGGGCTTCTTGTATATTGCCTACACCTGTACATGTACTGCCTTTGGCCCCCTGTGAATGATAGTTGCTCATTTCCCACTTTGTGACATAGTATCAGAGCTCTAGATTAGCTCCGCATGTAGCAACTCCGTGCTAGATTCTGGCCGCGGATGATCATTTCGGCAGCTTCCACTTTTCCCTCGTTCGTTCTGAGCAAGATTCAAGTCCCATCGTGGTATTCTTCCTTCTATTCCAGCATGGGATCGATCTGAGCTTGGGATCTGGCCACTGTTGACCCTGCTCCGGTCGAGCTCCACCCCGACACCGTTCCGATCTGGGGCACCGCTGCCTGGCCCGTGTCGTCTGGCTGCTGCCTTGCCCCGATCTGGGCTGCCGTCGCTGTTTGGCCTGCTGACGGCCGGCCGCCACGAGCCATTGCCCGCCTCCGGGGACGCCGACGGCCGCCCGATTCCGGCCACCGGCCGCCAGATCCGGCTGTCCTAGGTTGATTCCCAGTGTTCCCAGGGCCGATCCCTCATGGCCGCCGGCCGCCCTTCCCTAGGCTCGCTGCCCTGCGGCATTGGGTCAACTTCGGTCATACATGGCTTCTTCTCCTGTCTGCTCGTAAGCGTTGGGTAAAAAAAGAGAGATTGGGAGCGGCATGGTATCATCTTCCTCGGGCTATGTCGTTGTTCCTTGCTGCCTACTGACTTTTGATGGTTCCAACTATGCGGATTTTGCCGCCCATATGCGCGTTCATATGCGCGGTCTTCGTCTTTGGGGTGTTCTATGTGGCGAGGTCTATTGTCCGCCGCGCCCAATTGCTCATGTGGCGCCAGTTCCCCCGACGCCCCCGATAATTGCTGCTGATGCTTCTGAGGCTGACAGGTTTGCAGCCAAGACCGCCGATGATGCTGCGGTCGATACTTATGATCAGCAGGTAGCGGATTTCTCTGAGCCTCTCTCCACTTATCGTGATGCTCAGACTGTCTATACTCAGTGGTGTGATGAGGATGCTCATGCTTCGGCGGTTCTTACTGCTAGTGTTCTGCCACAGTTTGCCTCTGAGTTCATGGATCTTCCTATTGCTTCTGAGATGTGGTATCATCTTCGCCAGCGGTATCAGCCCTCTGGTGACTCTCTATTTTCTCTATGGTCCGTCAGGAGCATGCTCTCCAGCAGGGTGATTCTAGTATTGAGGAGTTCTACACACATAGTTCAGCTATTTGGCATCAGCTTGACTCTCTCTGCTCTACTGTCTGTGGTACTTGTCCCTGTTGCAGGATTGTGAGGTCTGATCTGGAGTTTCAGCGAGTATATGAGTTCTTGTCTCGGCTTCATCCAGAGTTTGAGCAATGACGTGCTCAGTTGATTGCTCGCGGTCGTGTTCCTCTCTCGGTGGTGCTTTCTTAGCTCCGTGCTGAGGAGACCCGCCTCCGTGGTGTTGGCCTACTTGGTGTTCCCTCTATGCTTATTACTTGAGCCCCTACTGTGTTGGCGACTGCTCCAGGGCCCTCTCGTTCTAATGCCCCCCACTGTTGGCTACTCCTCCTGATGGTATGGGTCGCTCATCGTTCGGCGGTGGAGGTCGCTCCTCTCGTGGTGGAGGTCGCTCTCATCCTCCTCACATTCAGTGTGGCCATTGTCAGAAGCCAGGGCACCCCGAGACTGATTGCTACAAGAAGATGCTGGACATGGACCATGCTTCTTCGATTGGGACTCATCCTCCTTCTTTGAGTCTGTCCCTCTCTGCGCAGGATATTGCGCCGCTTAGGCGCATATTGGCTGCCTCTGGCTCTTCTTCCTCGATAGGCACTGAGCGACCACCGTCTCCACAGTCAGGTACTTCCTCGTGGGTCTTGGATTCTGGAGCTTCTTTTCATATGACTTCTGATTCTTCTGCTTATCGTCTCTTTGTTCTCTTGATTTTCCTCTTTATGTGCTTACTGCTGACGGCACTTCCCTTCCTGTCACTAGCCGTGGCACTCTCTCTACTTCTTCCTTCTCTATTCCTGTTGTGTCTCTTATTCCTCGTCTCACTATGAATCTGCTTTCTGTCGCTCAAACTGCTGACTCTGGTTGTCGTGTTCTCTTGATGCCGATTCTGTTTCTGTCCAGGATCGTCACACCCAGCTTCTGGTTGGAGTTGGCCCTCGGCTCTATGACTCCCCAGGGCTTTGGGATCTTGATTGGCTTTGTCTTCCATCTGCTGACACCAGCACCACCACTTCCTCACATGCTCTTGCTACTTCCGCTTCCGCTTCATTTCAGCAATGGCATCATCGGCTTGGTCATCTTTGTGGTTCTCGCCTATCATCCTTAGGTCATCGCGGTCTTCTGGGGCCTATCTCAGGAGATGTTTCGCTTCAGTGTCAGGGTTGTAGACTTGGCAAACAGACTCAGTTACCCTATCCTACTAGTACCTCCGTGTCGGAGTGTCCTTTTGATTTGATACATTCTGATGTATGGGTACCAGCTCCCTTTGGTTCAAAGGGGGTTCATTACTACTATGTTCTTTTTATCAATAATTTCTCTCGCTATACCTGGATTTACTTCGTAACTTCTCGTAGTGAGGTTCTCTCTATCTATAAGCGATTTGCTGGCATGGTTCGCACCCAGTTCTCCACACCTATTCATGTGTTTCGGGTTGATTCTGCTGGGGAGTATGTCTCCTAGATGTCGCGTGCTTTTCTCGTCGAGCAGGGAACTCTTGCTCAGTTCTCCTGTCCTGGTGCTCATGCTCAGAATGGCGTGGCTGAGCGCAAGCATCGCCATATGCTTGAGACATCTCGTGCGCTGATGATTGATGCCTCTCTTCCACCTCACTTTTGGGCTGAGGCTGTTTCTACCTCCACCCATCTCATTAACCTTCAGCCCTCGTCTGCTTTACAGGGTGGTATTCCTCTAGAGAGTTTGTTTGCTCGCTCTCCTGATTATTCGGCTCTTCGCTCGTTTGGTTGCGTTTGCTATGTTCTTCTAGCCCCTCGCGAGTGCACCAAACAGACTGCTCAGTCTGTTGAGTGTGTGTTTCTTGGCTACAGTGATGAGCACAAGGGCTATCGGTGTTGGGACCTCGTTGGCCGTCGGATGCTCATTTCTCGTGACGTCAAGTTTGATGAGTCGCATTCCTTCTACCCGCGTCCCTCCTCTTTGGCCTTCTCGGTGGAGGACATATCTTTCCTGTTATTTCCTGACACACCACCCACTGTGCCTATTGATCCTCCTCTGCATCCCCTCCTCGTGAGTGCACCAAACGGACTGCTCAGTCTGTTGAGTGTGTGTTTCTTGGCTACAGTGATGAGCATAAGGGCTATCGGTGTTGGGACCTCGTTGGCCATCGGATGCTCATTTCTCGTGACGTCAAGTTTGATGAGTCGCGTTCCTTCTACCCGCGTCCCTCCTCTTCGGCCTTCTCGGTGGAGGACATATCTTTCCTGTTGTGTTTCCTGACACACCACCCTCTGTGCCTATTGATCCTCCTCCGCATCCCCTCCTCACCGATGCTCCATCTTCCCCACCTCCACCCTCCTCACCATCGAATCCTTCTCCTTCCTCTTCTGACCCTCCACCCACCTCTACGTTGTCTCCTTTTCCTTTCCACTATTCTCGTTGCTCTCATGTTCTAGATGCTTCCTTGCCTCCTCCTTCTTCTTCTTCTTTTGATATGCCTTCTTCCTCCGATGAGATGACCCCTCCTCTTCCTGCTCGCCAGCGTCGTCCACCTAATCGCTACTCTCCTAGTCACTATGGTCTTTCTGTTTCCCTCGAGCTGACTTCTTATCGGGATGCTGAGTGCCATCCTGAATGGCAGCTTGCCATGGCCGAGGAGATTACTGCGCTTGAGCGCACTGGCACTTGGGATCTTGTCTCTCCTCCTCCTGGTGTTCGTCTCATCACATGCAAGTGGGTCTACAAGATTAAGACTCGCTCCGATGGATCTCTTGAGCGCTACAAAGCGCGTCTTGTGGCTCGTGACTTCCAGCAGGAGCAGGGTTGTGATTATGATGAGACTTTTGCACCTATGGCTCATCTGACCACCGTGCGCACTCTTCTTGTTGTGGCCTCTGTTCGCCACTGTTCTGAGTCTCAGCTTGATGTCCAGAACGCATTTCTCAATGATGAATTGCGTGAGGAGGTTTACATGCAGCCTCCTCCAGGGTACTCTGTTCCTGATGGCATGGTTTGTCGTCTTCGATGCTCTCTTTATGGCCTGAAACAGGCCCCTCACGCCTGGTTTAAGCGCTTTGCCTCTGTCGTGACTGCTGCCCATTTCTCCCCAGCGCTCATGATCCCGCGTTGTTTGTTCACACTTCTCCTCGAGGACGGACCCTTCTCCTCCTCTATGTTGATGATATGATTATTAATGGTGATGATCCTGAGTATATTGCCTTTGTTCAGGCCCGTCTTCGCGTGCACTTCCTTATGACTGATCTTGGTCCTCTTCGCTACTTTTTTGGGATTGAGGTTTCCTCCACTTCTGATGGCTTTTATATCTCCCAGGAAAAGTATATCCAGGATCTCCTTACTCGTGCTGCTCTTGGTGATGAGCGCACTGTTGAGACTCCTATGGAGCTCAATGTCCAGCTTCGTCCCTCTGATGGTGATCCTCTTTCTGATCCGACGCGCTATCGCCATCTTGTTGGGAGCCTTGTCTATCTTGCTGTCACTCGACCAGATATATCCTATCCGGTTCATATTCTGAGTCAGTTTGTTTCTGCTCCCACCTCTGTCCACTATAGTCATCTCCTTCATGTTCTTTGTTATCTTCGAGGGACGATCACTCATCGTCTCTTTTTCCCTTGTTCCAGCTCCTTACAGCTCCAGGCCTACTCTGATGCTACATGGGCTAGTGATCCTTCGGATCACCGCTCGCTTTTAGCCTACTATGTGTTTCTTGGTGGTTCTCTCATTGCATGGAAGATAAAGAAACAGACCGCCGTTTCCCGCTCGAGTGCAGAGGCTGAGTTGAGAGCTATGGCCAATTTGACGGCCGAGGTGACTTGGTTACGATGGTTATTAGAGGATTTTGGTGTGTCTGTCACTACACCGACTTCCCTATTATCAGACAGTACATGTGCTATCAGCATTGCGCGAGATCCGATGAAGCATGAGCTCACCAAACACATAGGTGTTGATGCCTCCTTTGTGCGCACGATCAGATTCTCGCTCTCCAGTATGTGCCTTCCGAGTTGTGGTTGACAGATTTCTTCACGAAGGCTCAGACTAGAGCGCGGCATAGTTTCTTTCTCTCCAAACTCAGTGTTGTTAATCCACCATGAGTTTGAGGGGGATGTTAAACATGTATAGTCTTCATTTTCTATTTCCCCGTAGTATAAGGGGCTTCTTGCATATTGCCTACACCTATACATGTACTGGCCTTTGGCTCCTGCGAATGATAGTTGCTCATTCCCCACTTCGTGACAATAACAATACAAATTTGAAATATTTTGTGTGATCCCAAGAAAAGCTAACACTAAAGTATTCTCTCTAATTGAACTTGGTGTAGGAAAAAAAATTACAGGATCTCCCTCGGAAATTGACTGGACTGCACATGTGCACAAGGCAAAAAGTAGATACCGGAATTCATGAGCAGATAACAAACTACTCTACCATCCATCAACTATACATTTATTTAATCAAGTGACGATATTAACAAGCTCCAATCACAGATACCAAAATTATGCTAGCTCGACACAGCATCAGAAAGCACCATGTAATAATTACTGAGAGGTGGTAGAATACGAAATAAATTGAGCTAAAAATGGAACCCATGAGATACACTGATTCTCATTACAAATTATGAAATGACACTCTTCAGCAGGACAGTAATGAATATCCTTTCATATTGCATGGGTAAATATAAAAGAGATGCCTCGGGGATTATTCATGTGAACATGAATCCTTAGATCATTGATCTGAATATAGTTTGCCAAACAAATGGAGCTACAAAATCATAAGATACACTTTCTCATGGCAAATTCTGTACTGGTGCATTCTACATAAGGACATCGCTTTGGTGCCTTTCATATTGATTGGGCAATACACTTTCTCATGGTAATTCTGTAGTGGTTCATTCTACATACGGACAGCGCTTTGGTGCCTTTCATATTGACTGGGCAATTAAAACAGCAACCTCTTGAAATATCAATGTGCCAATGGAAGGTGGTGCTTTCTCTTGTAGTGGTATAAAATGTAAATTTACAGATGATTAGATGTGCCACCACCCCAGTCTACTAATACAACCAGCTTCTCTCCATATTGTTTTCTAAAGATGATGACAAAGTAACAAGAAAAAGGGCTCCTTTTGCCACATTGAACAGAGCTAAAGATGTTAATATTATCATTCGAACAGAGGAGTCCTTGTCTGAGATTTGCAGGTGAAATTTTTCTATTTAATTAATGTGTAGAGAAGGCTAACAAAACAACTCAAAACACTATGTTCTACAAAATGAGATTGTGGAGCTGGCTTCTCCCAGGGGTGTTGGGTGCCCCCCTGTTCGTGCTTCGAATGTTGGGCTTTTGGATGATGAGCTCGTCGAGATCTATGGCCCCTTCTCGCCTATCCATCGTGTCTGCGGCTCGCCTCCTGTTGGCTTGAATGACCTTCGTCTGCCTCCCGAGTGCTCCTCTGGTCCTTCACCTCTGTTGTCGGATGCACATGAAGGTATTGTTGCATCTCCGGAGGGTCGTCTTCAGGACTCCTTCCATGATGTCGTCGAGGGATTTGGGTTGGCTGGGCTTTTTGTTGAAGCTCCAGTTGATCCCGAGGTGGCCGACTCCACCAAGCTTTGCGATTTCTTAGCCGACTTGGCTTTGAAAAAGCAGGCGGCCTTGCCGCCCTTGCTTGCGCCTTTGGAGGAGATCCCTGATGCCACCTTGGTTCCTTCAACCGTGGCTACAGAGGGCATTCAAGTTGGTTTGGAGGATCCTGTCGCCGACAAGCGCAATGCCTTCTTGTCATTGGTTTTTCGGCCTTTACCTCCGCCTATCCTTGCTACGACGGGCCCTAGGCGCGTCCGTGCGCCTTTGGAGGTGGCAACCACACCTCGCCGGAGTGTTCGCATCGAGAAGCGGAAGCAGAAGCGCAAGGAGGCCACAACTCAGGAGTTTCTCGCGCGCACTTTGGGTCTCTTAGAAAAGAACGCGGAGTTTGATGACAACGCCCTTGCCGCCTTCAATGACAAGTTTAAGACCCCTTTGTCGCCTCGGTCCATCACATCGCTTGGCTCCCTTGTGAAGATGATGGAGAAGGTGAAAAACCCAAAGGCAGAAAGGTTGACGTCAAGAAGAAGAAGGCGACTGAGATTACATGATAGATGCATTTGTTGCATCCTTAGTGTGGAATCGTCGAAAATGTGGCCTGCCTGCTATGGGTGATGTTGTTGTTTCTTTTGTTGTGTTGTTGTTTCAGGCTTTCGGAGTTGTCAGGTTGTCGGGGTTTCGTGTTGTATGGTTTTTCGGTCTGGTTTCCCTATAAACTGGATCATTTTCCCTCTTCTTAATGAAAAGCCAGAGCTCCTGGCGTTTGCGCTAAAAAAAAATGAGATTGAGCGAGATAACTCAACCTACATAACTGGTCCTCATTTTGCCCACTTGCTCATCTGTCACCTCTTTCTGTTATAAACCAATTCATTTACAGAGCATCATCCGTCAATGTGCGCTCTGCTTCCCTAAAAAAAGACACCATTCTCTGCTTTAAGCCCATACAACACGCCTGCACATTTCTCGGTCGATCCAGCAAAGAATGAATCCTTGAGCTTCGAGAACGCACAAGACGTGACCAGGCTATTGGACCCAGCCTGGTGGGACTCTCCAACACGCTCCATGTCAAGGAGCTCGGCGAGTTTATTCAGCCCGCCGTGCAGGCTGTTGCAGAACTCCATGAGGTGCTTGATGTCATAGATGCTGACAAAAAATATGTCTTCATCAGCTTGAATAAGAAAATCATGGAAGATTATTTTATAAAGCTTGTCGCTACCCAAAATTAACAAGCTTCGGAGATTTGTCCATTGTAACCTCCTTCTGCATACTTCTATTAAGGATAGAACCTTAAAAGAAAAGAATACTCACAATGAATACAACAAGTTTCTAAAAAAAGGGCTATATATAGAACTGAGAACAAGTTTCCTTCAATTGACTAGACGCAGTCGGCAACATCCATTGTTGACGCAGTCAGCAACATCCATTGTTGTTTGTTTGAAGGAATGATGAAGCTCTTGTAGGCGCTTACCTATCCCAGGCCAGGGCCAAGGTTATAACCAAGGGACTCTTAGCTAATTGACCAACCGGCAGACCAATGACTTCATGGCATGACACCAGGTCCTTTATAAAGAGCGAGGCTTCACTAAGCAAAGGGTGAATCGCTATTTCTCATTTTATTTATCTATCTTAGAATAATTTTGTGCATTGTTTGTTGCATTTCTGTACACCGGGGATACGAATTCTACAAGTATATGCGCCTGGAAAGCATCAGGAACTACAGATGGATCATCATAATCACAACATGCAGATGCTCGCTAAGTCGCTGCCATAGTGCCATTGTAACCTCCACTGCCTGGCGTGGACCCCGCACTCTTGTGCCAAGTGCCATCTTGAGGAAACACTATAGAGTCGTACTGTATTAAATTGCTTGGCTTGCATGAAACAGGGATTGGATGCTGGGATACTGCAGATGGGGTTCGCTAGTCACCACTCGTAGAACAGCATGAAAATTTTGAAGTAGTGCTAAGGGATTTGCTAGCCTTTTCTTTTCCTTGTGCAAGAACATCCAGGTCTCCTAGCTTTTGTTTTGCTGATTTTGTCCAGCAGACCAGATGAGATGTTGGCAAGGAGATTACATAAATCTCACATATGTCACGGAAATGTGTCTTGAAACCACCACACTGCATATTTTATTTTACAACCACACAAGCGAAAAAGCGATGGACTCTTGCTGTATATCACAGCCACTAACACGTCATGGAAATGACATGCAAGGGGTCATGTAGAAACATTGACACAATACATTTTATTTAGTGAGGAAGCATACACAACTCGGCAAGACGAGTAAATCACAATGCCACTGCCAGGGCATACCTACAAAATCACGGACAGTAATTTTGTAAAAACTGGCTCCAATGACAGCAAGAGCCTATTTGCAACAGAGCAATCTACAGCCTAATATTCCTACAAAGGAAAATGACTAGCAGTCAAACAATAGCATTGCACTACAAGTATTTAAATTTTCAGCAAACAATAGAAAATTGCAGCAAGAATATCACTACATATTCAGTTATTGGCCAAACAGAGAAATGAATCCAATCCAAATATCTCAAGTATAGTTGGATAAGTAGATGCCAAATCCAAATCTTAATCTTGCAGGAGAACAAGTTAATTATCAGCAGCAACAATAGCTCAAAACAGATATACTTATTCTCATGTGCATTACATCTTGATCCAGGATGAAATTATATTTCTGAGACTTCAAGTTCAATGCATAGTCTGTACTTGCTACAAAGTGGAAATACATAACGATACAAATTTGAAATATTTTGTGCAATCTCAATAAGTCCTTTCTCTAAAGTGCTCTCTCTAATTGAGCTTGGTGTAGGAAAAAAATGCGGCATCTCCCTCGGAAATTGACTGGACTGCACAAGGCAGAAAGTAGATACTGGAACTCGTGAGCAAATCAATCAACTATACATTTTTCAATCAAGTGACATATTTATAAGCTGCTATCACAGATACGAAAATCATGCTAGCTCGACGACAACATCAGAAAGCACCATGCAATAATTACCGAGAGCTGGATGGAGAATACCAAATAAATTGAGCTAAGAAATGGAACCATGAGATGCACTGATTCTCATTGCAAATTATGATATGGCATTTTCCAGTAGGACAGTAATGAATTTCCTTTCATATTGCTTGGGTAACTATAAAAGAGATGCTTCGGGGAATATTCATATGAACATGGATGGTGGCACTTTCTTTTGTATATTAAGTGTACATTTGTGAATGCTTAGAACATACGGAGTACTAGTTACTAATATCTGAATATAGATTGCCAAACAAATGGAGCTACAGAAGCATAAGATACAATTTCTCATAGTAAATTCTGTAGGGGTGCATTCTAGAGAAGGACAGCGCTTTGGTGCCTTTCATATTGACTGGGCAATCAGAAGAGCAACCTCCAGAAATATCAATGTGCCAATGTAAGGTGGTGCTTTCTCTTGTAGTGGTATGAAGTGTACATTAATGGATGCTTAGATGTCCCGCCACCCTCACTCTACTAATACAACCAGCTTACCCTCATATTGTTTTCTAAACATGATGACAAAATAACAAGAAAAATGACTATTCTTGCGACATTGAACAGAGCTAAATATGTTATTGTTTAAACATAGGAGTCCTTGTCTAAGATTTGAAGGTGCTATTTTTCTAGTAAATTAATGTGCAGAGAAGGCTTACAAAAACAAGTAAAAAGCACTATTTCAATTGGAGGAATACTGAAAAACACTAAACTCAACAAACTGGGATTGAGCGAGATAACTCAACCTACATTAAGTAGTCCTCGTTTTGCCCCCCTTGCTCATCTTCTGTCCTAAACCAATTTATTCACAGAGCTTTCATCCAAAGAGAGAGCATCCGTCACGATCAATGTGCACTGACACCATTCTCTGCGTTGAGCCCATACAGCACGCCAGCATATTTCTCGGTGGATCCAGCGAAGAAGGAATCCTTGAGCTTCCAGAACGCACAGGACGTGACCAGGCTATCGGACCCGGCCTGGTGGGATTCCCCGACCCGCTCCACGTCGAGGAGCTCGGCGAGCTTGTTGAGCCCGCCGTGCAGGCTGTTGCAGAACTTCATGAGGTGCTTGATGTCATAGACGGTGGGGAAGTAAATCTTCATGAGCCTGAAGAAGCCGGCCTGCGTGTCGGGGAGGGCGTCGCAGGTGAGGATCTTGAGCAGGTACCCGAAGTCGTACCCGGCGTGGAATGTGACCCAGCAGACGGCGTCGCTGAGCACGACCCCGGAGGACATGAGCAGCTCGGCGAAGCGGCGGGCGTCGACGCCGCGCTCGGCGTTGCGGCGGAAGTCGATGCCGCTGTGGCGGAGCAGCTCGATGGAGTCGGTGGCGTAGATGTCGCGCGCGTCGTCGAACTCGCGGAAGTTGAACTGCCAGACGCAGCGGCGTGATGAGGGGCCCGGGCCGAGGGCCGGGAGCTCGCCCGTGGGGGAGGAGAAGGTGAGGCCGAGCTGGATGAGGTGCAGCATGTCGACGTTGGCCTTGAGGGTGGCGTAGTTGTAGTCGGCGGGGGAGCGGAAGGCCCCGACGGGGCGGCAGACGATGCCCGGGAACTCGGTGTCCATGGCGACGAAGGGGAACTCGTCGACGACGTCCCGGATGAGCGCGAACTCCGCCTCCAGGTTGTCCGCCCACACCTCGCGGATCTCCACCGTCTCCTCGTTGACGCGGCCGTTGGCCTTGGAGATCACCGCAGCCGCGAGGTCCGACATCGCCGCCATGGCAGATCTCCGCCTCGGATGCTAGGGTTTGGTAGGATTGGGGGAGAAAGCTGTGGATTTTCTAGACGGGAGAGGGTGGGTGGTAGCCAAGGCTATCGCGAATGGACGGATGGGAGATAGGATCTGAGACCGGATGGACGGCTGGGCGTAGCCCTCGCACCTGGCTGCAGTTTCAAATCTGGTGCAGGATTGCAGGAATGGTTTTTTTTTTTAACGTGTGTGCTTTATTAATCGGGTTTGCCTATGTCTCAGTTATCTGAGAAATTCTTATTTCTCAGTCAACTTAGAAAAGTGCAACCGTAGTTTAAAAAAAGGTGCAACTGCAGAGTTGCACATTTCTCACAGAAAAGTACAATTGCACTTTTTTACGAGAAAAGTACAACTGATGTATTTTTTTAGGGTGACTGAGAAATAAGAATTTCTCAAATGCCTGTTACTTAGCAAATCCGTTATTAATCAACCAAACATAGAGTCAATACAAACAGTTTGGGTTCCGCAACAGGAAGGTATGGTTGTTATAAATGTTGATGCTGCCTTGTTCAAGGACACAGCTCGGATGGGGGTCGGCGTCGTAATCAGGGACCACAGAGGAGAATTCTTGTCTGCTTGCAGTCAAGTTCTTGATGAGGTTACTTCGCCAGAGATCGCAGAAGCACTTGCCATTCGGTGTGCAATCACCCTCGCTCGGGATGATGGCTTTGATAGGATTATCTTGCTTTCGGATTGCCTCTCTGTTGTTCAGAGAATTGACTCGCCGCTTCGGGATCGCTCGCTTGTTGGCGTCGTGGTGGAGGATATCAAGACTCTGGCTTCATCTATGTCGTCTGTGACATTTCGGCATGTTAATCGTTTGTGTAATAATTCAGCACATAGCTTGGCTCGTAGAGCAAAACTTTCTGGTAGTATTTCCTATCGTATTGCTGTCCCGGAGTTCATCCGCGACAAACTTTGTATTGATGTGTTTTAATCAATAAAGTGCTGAATTCCCTCAAAAAAAATACAAACAGTTTTCCGAATACAATCGGGAGGCACACCACGCCACATAGACATACACCTAGTCTCGCTGGAACGAGCTAAACAATGCGCGGCAGAGTTTTGCTCGCGATACACATGACGAAGAGTACAAGATTTGAACAAAGAAAGCAAAGTCTTGATGTCATCTAGCACAGGTCCACAAGCTGATCGATCCCTCATCAAAGAATTAACTCGCTGAACCACTGCTAGACAATCAGTGGCAACGATCAGATTGTCCAGCTTCTCGTCCCAAGCAAAGGAGAGGGCCAGTCTAACTACCATAGCTTCAGCGAGTTCAGGTGTAACCACGTTGGGAAAGCTGTCAAAACAGGCCATGATGCAGTCTCCACTATGATCCCTGATAACCACACCAGTTGCCATCCTTTTGGAAGAAGAAAACAAGGCTGCATCAACATTAACCAAAAGATTACCTGCCGACGGTGGAGTCCAATGTCCAGAGAAACTTTCACACCTATGGCTGGTAAACTGCTTGGCCATATGTGTTCGAATCATGTCGACATAGGCCTTGATTCTCATAGCAAGACTGGAGGGGTTAATGCTAATCCCTTCCTCCCGTATCTTGTTTCTCACATTCTAGAGTTGCCAAAATGCAACAGCCAGCACAGTTCCGTCTTGACTGCTACACTTCGAAAGGAAATCAAAGAGCCAAAGTTTGGGCGAGGAGAACTCCTTCCGGTTTAACTGAATATTGTAATCCTTCTTCACTCCCTCCCACACAGCTCAGAGCAAAAGGGCAAAATAGCATTGCATGCTCTACACCTTCCTCAACTGAGCAGTGCACACACAACGGGGATGCAAGCATATGTCGGCGTTGCAGCTGCCGACCAGACGGTAAACAATCATGGGCGAATCGCCATAGAGTGGTTTTCATTTTCCCAGGTGCACAGACACTCCAGATAGCCTTCCAACCATTCTCATCAGAAGCTGAATCAGATGACATACCTTGGCCATTCTCGCTACGGGAGATCAAAGAAGCATCAGATCGTGCAAAGTAGTAGGCCGACCGTACTGTATAGACACCAATTCTATTGTGAGGCCATGATAAGAAATCTTCGCCTCCTTGGCGACTTAGAGGAATCTGTAGTACCACCTCCGCCACATCCTCCTCAAAAATAGAACGAACCTTAGGTTCATCCCATGACCGTCCACCCTCAATAAGGAGAGAGTCAACCGTCTGTCCATCTGTCAATGGTACCAGAGTACATAGCGAAGTAGGAGACACTCCTGGAATCCACCTATCTTGCTTAATCCTTATCGTTGCCCCATTACCAATCCTCCAAATGATGCCTCTCTCCAACAAACTCCTCCCATAGATGATGTTGCGCCATGTATATGATGCTGACCTCGGGCAGAGAGCCGTCCAGAAATCACCATTGGGGAAATAGCGGCCTTTAAGGACTCTAGCACACAAGGAGTTTGGTTCTGTAATCATACGCCAACATTGGCGTCCAAGCATAGCTTGGTTAAATATCTCCATATCACGGAATCCCAAGCCTCCTAAATCTTTAGGCGATGAGAGCCAATCCCATGACTTCCAATGCATCTTCCTTTTACCATCTTTAAAACCCCACCACTGATTGGCAATAATTTTCCTCATCTCTTCACACGTACCAACTGGTAATTGGAAATAGCTCATTACATATGTCGGAATCGCCTGTATCACTGCTTTCAACAACACCTTATTTCCAAATCTCGATAGGGGTCTATCAGATAGCCCCATAACACGTCTCCACATCCTATCCAAAAGGTACCGAAATGTGACAATAGGGGAGCGCCCAATTTGGGTGGGCATACCAAGGTAGGAATCTTGAAGTGTTTCGTTGTGAACACAAATCTTTTGTTTGACATCATTCTTTAGATTCTCCATGCAGCCATTACCAAATAAAATGGTGGATTTGTCCATATTTATTTTCTGTCCTGATCCATCACAATAAAGAGCCAGGGTACGATGCAACGCATCAACACTTTTCTTATCACTTCGGGCAAAGAATATGCTGTCATCCGCAAACAAAAGATGTGATATAGAAGGGCCAAGTCTACCATTTTTTAAACCTTGTAGCTCACCTTGGACCTCCTGTTTTTGCAGAAGACATGACAGACCTTCCGTGCATAGAAGAAAAAGATAGGGGCTGATGGGATCACCTTGACCAAAATTGCATCTACTACAAAAATACTCCCTCCTTCCTATAATACTCGTTACAGTTTTATTACTAGTTCAAACTATGAAACAGATGGGGTACAAAAAAAGTGACTTTTAATGCCTCCTACACCAAAAAAATCTTGGCGTGAGTAATTAATAACACATGTAAATAGTAAAATCAAATGCTTTCACGGCAGGAAATATGAGGAATGCGCTGTTAATTCCCCTTGTAGTTTATGGGTAGCGCGGTTAATTCCCCTTGAAGTTTTATGGGTCGTGCCAACCGTCGGATCCTCCACGTAGGGTAGATCTGGACCATCCCCTTTGCGATGCAACGAATTCCTCATCCACGTACCAAAATAACATACTGTATATTGTCAACATTTTTTAGATGATGTTACAAATATGCAAAAAGCTTTTGAAAAATTTCAAAACGGTAATACAATAAATCAGTAGTTGTGCAACAACTTTTTTTGTGAACATATTATAAACTACAGAAAAATAATTTCACAATATTTCCAATAGTAATACAAAATAAGTGGTTACATAACCAAAATAACATGAAGATATTGCAAAAACCATGTAGAAAATGATTCACAACATCTGAATAATATTAAGGCAACAAACAAGAAAATGTGTTTGCAACATTGTGAAAGCACGTCCACAACATTGAAAAATCCAAGAAAACACAAACTTTTGGCAAACGCCCAAACAAATCTTGCTACGTCTGGCTTGTGCTTTCACAACATGAACTCCTGCGCATTTGCTACAAATTTTAAGCATGTATGCAACATTAAAAATTCACACTTAGTTGTACTATCGGCCATGGCGGCCTGATTTCACTGGTCCGACATCGCCGACCACAAATCTAACTCACTGGAGCCTTGTCAACGCTTTACTAAGCGAGCCCGGACTCGCTCTCGATGGTTGGACATTGTTGAACTTGAGGTGTGGCGCTTGCATGGAGGTGAAGGCGAGGAAGGCGGATAGCAGCGCCAACATTGGTCAGCGGATAGCTGGCAACCTCAAAAATCAAACGGAAGCAGGCTACAAGAGATAAACAAGTAGTGAGTGCCCGAACGTAGGTGTTCTCCTAGTTTTATTAGTGGAGCCAATTTCAATCTCCCAACCTGGTTGTGAAAGAAAGAGTTGCCAGCACAAATTTGACGCCCAACCACCAAAGATTACTACTCTCTCCATTTTGAAATATAATGTACAAAGTTAAGAAAAAAAATCAAAACGTACTAACTTTGACTAGATTTATAGAGAAGAATTTAATGCCTATACTTTTAGATAAACACTATGAAAATATATTTTTATGTTGTATTTATTGTTATTAATATGTTTAGAAAATGTTACGTAACTTTTTATTAAATTTATAAGAGAACCATGTTGTTTTTTAACTACATATTGCAATCACAAAGTATCTTGCCACCGCTAGTACAATAAGTACAACGTTTGCGATGATAGGATGATGCCTTAAGATCAGTGCTTCTACTGCAATTAAATTTTGTTTGAGAAACAGACACATAACCAGGTTGTGTGATTGCAGGAAACTTTCAAAACTAATGAATGGAAAGAATAATTAATGTAGCAGAAGAATTTAGAATAAAGAGGGGAATGCTTCTTTTGTTTAGATTGTATGCATATTGAGAATTGACGGGTGAGACCAAGATTTAGTTTACGTGAAGCTAACTAAACTATTGTAATTGTTGGTGTGGTTTTAGATTAGTCTTTTTTTATCTATGGCCGTCATCATTAGTGATAGTTGGTGCGCTGGTTATTTACGACCTTATCACGATAATTTCCCGTCCATCTAGGATGTGAATTTTTGGCACATGGGTGCTATGCACCCCATAAACTCCAAAATTCGTAGTAATTTTAAATATTGAAAAAGAAATATCCAAATCCTCCTAGAAATAAAAGATGATTAAATATTGTACTCGTATATAAATGTTTGGACTTGAAATAATTCCCATGGTATCCTGGGCAAAAAAAAACTAATTTATAACGAATATAGCGTGAATAGTACATGAACATGGGCTTTTCGATTTTGTCTTTTTATCTAGGGTATAATGGCAGTAATTCCCTTGTGAATTTTTTTTACAAGTAAAATACTTGATCATCTTTGATTCCCAAAAAAAATCGTATTTTTTTAACCTTTCGTTGAACTACCCTTTTTTTAGATGTATTGGGGGGGGGGGGGGGGGGGGGTTGGCACCCATGACTAGCCTGAGTGTATTTTTTTTCCCATCTGTCTACTACTACGATAAGCTTTGTTGGGTTCCGCCGATGAAGGGGCGAGGGTGCTGGTGTGTGTACTCACCGCTAGGTGATCCAAATACATATTTATCAATTTTATTACTCCCTCCGATTGGAAATAACTGTCGGCAATTTTATACTAACTTAGTACAAAGTTTATACTAAGTGTCCGACAGTTATTTCCGATTGGAGGGAGTATCTTTTAAGATGTTTATACTTTGTAGCAAATCGGCGGAATTTTTGAAAAAAAAAATCCATTACCCAAAAAAATCTGCCGCCCTTGAACAAATGCGTTTGTTATGAAAAGAATCGTACTTCACGATGTCTGTATCGAAAAGACCGCGCCTTGCTTCCTTCAAAATCGGATCTATTAGTCCAAAGCAAATCATGGTTTATGGCAATAGTCACGTGGAAACAAATCTGAAGAACGCAGGCGCTTTCCATCCTTGTATTAGTTCCTGTCCAGGGGCGCGGCGCCGTCGCTCAGATCGCCACCGTCGCGGAACCCTTTTCAGTTGACCTGACTCGATCGACCATGCCGGACGGGAGAGGCGCCACCCAGCTGGATGACCTGCCGGAGGAGATCATCCACAAGATACTCCTCCGTCTGCCGTCCAAGGACGTCGGCCGCTGCCGCTCCGTCAGGGCGTCGTGGCGCAGCGCCACCTCCACGTCCGAGTTCACGCTGCAGCACCACCGCGGCCAGCCGTCGCTCCCCATCGTCGATGGCGGGGCTACGCTAGTCGCCTTCGGTGCCGGTGCGCTCTGGCCCTTCCTCCCAGGCGCCGAGCACCGTCACGAGATCCGCCTCAGAGGCGCCTGTGACGGCCTCCTCGCCGTCTCCTGTGGATCCCGATCCTACCTCTGCAACCCGGTGATCCGCGAGCGTGCTCTCCTGCCACAGCCCCAACCTCGCCAAGACATGATGGTGGGTTTTGCACAGAAAGGCATCCACAACAACACCATAATCGGTCTCTACAAGCACCGTCCAACGGGCGAACACCGCGTGCTGTGGGTCTCAAAACAACACTTCGATGAATACTACAGCCTACATGTCCTCACGGTAGGATGCCACACGCCCAGGCACGTCGAGGTCATACTGCCAGCAATGCCGGACCCAGATTCGATGCAACACAAGCTACTCGCCGTGCTGCGCAGCTCCAACCATTTTCCAGTAGTCGACCACGGCAACCTCCACTGGCGCATGGACGAACAAATCATCGTGTTCGACACGGAAGCCGAGTCCTTCCAGTGGATGCGCTGCCCTGCCCGGCTCACCTACAACCTCAAGCTCTTCAGCCTCGTGGAGGGGAGGCTCGCTCTCTCGGGCACCTCTCCTTACACCTACACCGAAATCGACGTCTGGGTGATGCAGGATTACGAGGCCCAAACCTGGGCTTTCAAGTGCAGGATCGACCTAATGGTGGTGGAGGCGTCTTTCAGAAGGGAAAATAAAACACAACTTAATTTATGGACGAAATGGATCCGGGGTATGGCTGCGGTCAACGACGGTGAGCTGCTGGTCATGTTTGATGCAAGGCACGCCTTGCGCTGCGGCATCGTCGATGGGAAGTTCCTGGGAGTGGTGAATGTTGGGACGGGGCAATACTGTATGGAGCTTACTCAGCTTCGCCTCAAAGAGAGTATTGTTCCAATGCCAATGCCGTACCGTGGGATGCAAGGAGAAGACGAGGAGGAGGAGGAGCCATTCTGCATATAGAGCATGTCTGAATTCAGGGCTCCTAGTTTACTCTGAGCATGTCTTTTGTTTTCAGCTCTTCTTACTTATTAGTAGTCGAACAAGTCATTTTGGATGGTTGAAGTAGCACCGAAGTTTTCATCATTTGATGCTTATTATGATGTCTTGATCGTATTGTTAATGTTCTCAGCTATGGAGTAGTACTACTGGTCTTGTTAATGTTTTCATCATTTGATGCTTATTATGATGTCTTGATAGTCTTGTTAATGTTCTCAGCTATGGAGTAGTATTGGTCTACGATATTACAACTTCACTACCGTTCCCCCTGCATCCCAAATTTCCTTTAGTTTTGACATGGTTAAAGCACAGAAATGTCATCGCTGAGATGAGACATTCAGTCTTGTTCATGCTCATTGAGCAAAGGCATTTTTGGTTGTCGAAATTGTTACTCAACAATTTAGCCGTAACTAGTAGGCCAAACCCGCTCGCTCTTTGTGTGAACATGTTTTATCGGGCACACTTGCATAGCTTTGTGTATTGCGGCACTGGATTAGCACAGTTACTTGAGTGCTGCTATGCTTGAAGAAAGAACCTTTATTTGCTGCCGTTTTTCGTGTCCAGAATTTTACACTGGTAGAAATGAGTTCAAACATGTGCTCAATCTCCTGGAGCATGGTAAATATGCTGGACAGTTAACAGTTTGCCTGTCCGTTTGTCCAAAATTTGTTTGCTTTCATGTTTTTTATCACACATGGAAAGCCCAATGGTCAGTGATGACATGGAATTGGTTGTCCCTCTCAACTGCTTCTACCCACAGAAACCGAACTCTGACAGTCTGCACCTACAAGCAATTTTACATGCTGCGGCATTGAACTGGAGTTGTTTCCTCTCATCTCCAGGATATAAACGCCCAGCACCATTCTGTTAAACATTACGCTGACAATAACATCCATGCTGATTAAGTACATTTTTCTCTCGAATATGCGCACTCGTAATGATATGATTTATGTAACTTTTAAATACAGAACAATTAGATATCAGAATATGATGACTCGCAACGCACATAAACACTTATATGATTTGCCCAGCAGCCCAACTCTACTGATAGTAGTGCAGCGCCCAGGCTCGATGTTCTACACAAAAACATAGCCCTCATCAGCCATACCTATATGCATCAGGCTTTGGATTTTCACCATGTGTGTCAATGTAGCAATATATCAAAATTTGAATCAACCTGGTCATGAACTCATGATGCATGGCTGTGATAGACACGCGAGAGTTTCCAGCACAGATTCCAAGTCGAACCCCATATAGATTACTTACTTATATAAGCTTATAACTAAACCATCAGTTTTATCTGGCTGATCAAGTTAGCAAAAGAACCATCTTATTTCTCCAACAGCTACTACCACTACTACAATACATACAGACCAAGCAGGTCAGAGCTAGGCCTAAAGACCAGCAATACTAGATACACTAAGCTACACACCTTAACATACACATACTGTTGGGCAAACATACATATACACAAGTTGTAGAGGGACCTGCGGCAGCCTCTGATCATACGCGAGCCCTTAGCTAATAGAAGATCATCGCCAAAGTCGACATCATACTTCTCCTGTATATGCGTCAGCAAAATTGTCATCAGATTATCATAAACAGATAGCTTGAAGTAAAAATAAGTAGATGCTTATGAGAAGTGTGCAATAACGTTGGTTCAATATAGCATCTTCCCATTCTGAACCTTATCTAACAGCACAACTGAATTCAAATTACCTCAGTAACAGTTCACAGATCATCCTGATTCCTAATCATGCATGTTTCTAAGAGCTAATCACCTCAGTAACAGCAACAGAAAAAATTACGAACTCAAGAGCTATGGCAACTTATCAAACAAACCCAAATAACTTCAACAATTTGATCCCCCGATGGCACATAACATGAACCAAAACGACAAACAAGTCGACCTATAGCCGTGCGACCAGCAACGTAAATGGGATAAAAAGTTTAAGAAAAGTAAGCACCCAGGAGAAGGTCCCTATCGAAATTCATCCTCCCTAAATCTAGGTTCACAATTTGTCTTCCATAAAACATCTGCATAGTTCTTGATAACCACTAGAAAAGGTTTTTTTCAGTGACAGGAAAAACACAAAGGAACAGAGAAACAACTAGCCAGGGAACTTGCACAGGTGAACGTCGACGCTTGCACCTGAAACTACAGACCATACAATTTAATGTTTGCCCATATTTATGATTCAACATATAGGATAGGAAACAACATGATGTAACAAAAGCAAGACAGGCAGACTACCATCTACCTAGAGGATCTCATCCCATATATGCACAATAGTGTTACTTACAGCCGTTGTAGCCACATTACATCCTCTACTGCTTCCTCTTCTTGTCCTGATTGGACACAAGCTTGGCAACAAACTCGTTGAGAACAGAGGGATACGTCGAAATCATATGGTCCCAGCCATCAGTCGACATTACTTTATCCAAACATATCGGAGACTGGACTTCGATAAACTTGAAGCACTCCTCCTTCAACCTTTGGCAATGGTGCTGCTCAGCTAGAGCAAGCGTGGATGCAACCGAGCTCACACCTATGTGCTCGGACAACTGCTTTTCACATAAGATCTTGAGCTGTTGGATATCATATCTGTCTGCCGCTACAAACAAGTCTTGCAGCCACGTTACATGCTCTGTTGCTTCCTCTTCTTGTCCATCATCCTCAAGTTCTGGCGTTTCATCCTCTACTGCTTCCTCTTCTCCTTCGACAGCTTGTGTTTCGTTCTCCTCCATTTCAGGAAATGAGTCCGAGTAAATGAAGCTAAGCAAAGCTGCAAAGATTTTTGCTTCCATGTCTTTGATCTGTATGGCACTGGACGTAATACCCTCTGTCATGGGGCCAAAGAGTTGTGCCCTGAAAACTTTAGATCTGGCTGCAAGCACACACCGGTGTGCATGAAATGTCTCGCCGCTAACCTCAAAAGTCACATCAGAACCCACCTTATCTTGAAGTAGAATTTTGAAATGCTGGCTCATGTCAGACAGGGTGTCACCGGCATCCTGGGTGTTGAGATCATTGCACACCATGATGTCACACCGGATGGTGAAACAATCAGCCTTTAGATGAGTTGATCGTTCAAGCACATCTCTTTTCATAAACTTCATGCAGCCCTGGAAAGGATTTTTGACGGAGAAGGTGTGTGTTTTAAGTGCACGAATGTGCATTGGCTTTTGATACTCAACCTGGTCGATGAAGCTAAATTGGAACTTCGCCTCCACAGCCTCTTCAATTTCAGGATCGTCATCACCAAGTAAAAGAACGAGAGACATGAAGTCAGCGCAACTCGGGTCCTCGCCGTTAGGATAGTACACGATGCACCATTGATGACCTCCTGTCATGAAAAGCCCAGACAAGATGGCATCGCCATTGGGTACATCTTGTACGGCACGTGAGTAGTCTTGGACCACAAGGAGGTGGTACCCGCTGTCAGTGCCGGCGTCGACAGCCAGCTTGGTGTGCTTCTCGCAGCCTGTAACCATAGATATACCGGCGAAAGACGACATGATGAAATCTGCAATTCGATAAAAAATCCAGTCACCATTCATGTTTCGAGTTTTAGAGCTGAGATGGATGAGCTGAGGGGGGAAACTTGGTACCTCTCGCTGCTTGAACAGCCACCGCACAGAGACTTGCTGCGCCGCACGCGCCGCTGTCGATTCTCCGGGGAAACAGAGCGCAGTGGCCTGGGCATTTCACGGATAGTTAAGGTTCAGATGTCTACAAGGATAACTTGTGTTCTCTCGTAACAAAATTCTAATCAACATTTGTTTACAGAATACTACACTACAAATCACAATCAGGAACAGTGGGATATATCAGTGCTAGGATAGCTCACAGTGTGATGTATCAGTGCGATACATAGCAAAAGGAAACACCAAACGGGAGGTCGGCAGCTCACCGGAGGAGAGAGTGCCTGTGGCCGGCTTAGGGAGAGTCGCGAGCTCGGGCTGGAGAAGCTCGTCCGAAGGGAGGAGGTGCTCGGGGAGTAGGCGGCGGGCGCGAGCGAGCGAGCTTGCAGACGATTTCGGGCTGGAGGCGGCGGCCGAGATCCGTACAGGCGAGTCCGGCTGGAGGATGCGGAGAAGCTGGACACGCTTGAATCGGCGGCCGGACGGAGACAAAGCTTTGAAAGCTTCACGGCGTCGATTCTTCCCGGAAAACCAGTGTGCGCGGCGGCGGGTCGTTGGTGTGTGCAGCCTTGGCATTTCGCGGAGAGTTAGCTAGGGTTCTCCGGGGAGAATAGTTGGGCTTTGGGGGCCCATAAGCTGAAACCCCATCGCTAACGGCGTTGCACTGTTTGGGCAAAGCCTGGTATTACCTGAAACAAATCGACCTGAATTCATTCTCTACGTACTATAATTTCAGAAAAGTATAACAATAATCCAGTAAACTTGTATTCACAGAATTGTCAAATAGCACTTGGCTGAAACAAATCCTACAGCTCCTGACAGTCTCCATTGCTTGATCTTTTCAAGGATGAAGTGAGTGAGAGCAGCTGCATTACATTGTTTCCGAACACTCCCAAACGCTTTCGTTGCTTCCACAGCATCCAGCAAGCAAGCATCACAACAGAGTCAAAACCTGATTGTTTGATGTTCTGGCATGGTTAAGGTGCACACATGGCAACGTTAAGACGAGACATTCAGTCTCATTCATGCTCTTTGAGCGAAGGCATTTTTAACCATTGAAATTGTCAACTCTGGATCTTTTCATTCATAGGATGTTTGTTTGATCTCTGCTGTCCAGTGTGCAATTTGGTCAGTAACTAGTAAGCTAATTAAACCTGATCTTTGCGGGAACATGTTTTGTCAGGCATACTTGCATAGTTGCGTGCATCAAGGCACTTGAGTGCTGCGATGACTGAAGAAAGAACCTTGGTGCTAGATCAGCACACTAGATTAGCCAATCTGCCAGGGCCTTTATTTCCTGCCGTTTTTCGTGTCCAGAGCTCTACTAAGAACTTGTACGGTTTTGGGGTAAATTTGCTGGATGGCTGGTTCATCGATCTTTGCCTGCAGAAAGATTCAGAACTTCATTACATGGTGACAATTTGCCCGCCCGATTGCCCAGCGGTTTCAATGATGACATAAACTGGTTGTCCATCTCGATTGCTTCTATCATAGTACTGCAGTTTTTTCCTCTGATCTCCAAGATTGGTCTATGCAGTCATCTTCTCAATAAAAATATATGCTTTGTTTGCCTACCAGCCCAGCTCTACTCATGATGCTCTGTATCAGGAGTACTTGTCAATGTAGCCCCATTTTGAATCAACCTGGTCACGATGGCTATGACAGACGAGTCTCCAGCACAGAATGCAATTCGAACCCCATAGATTACTCACTTATATAAGCTTACACGCAAACCATCAGTTTTTCTCTAGCTACTCAGGTTAGCAAGAGAACCATCTTGTTTTTTCCAACAGCTACTACCACTACTACAATACATACAGCCCAAGCAGGGCAGGGCTAGGCCTAAAGATCAGCAATACTAGCTACACTACACTACACAGCACACCATACAAATACAGTTGGGCGAACATACGTATACACAGGTTTTAGAGACACATAGGTACGCGGGTGGCAGCCTCTGATCATATGCAAGCCCCGAGCGAATAGAAGTCGCACCCCAGATCGTCGCCGAAGGAAACATCATCCTTCTCCTGCATATGCATAAGCGAAACTTCTGTTAAGCGAATCAGCGGCAATTGATGGTGTGTATCTTGCGATGAGATTATGAATGGTTCATTGGTTCACTAGGCTGACACTATTGCCTATTTGTTCTGTTCCTTAGTGAGAATGATATGGTAAAGGTATTTAACAAGGGAAAAAATCGCCTTACCACTTTGACCATGGAATTGAGAAGGCCGTCGAAACTGCAAGTGCTAGAGCTGAACTCGGTCTGCAGCCTTGGAATGCTTGATTCCAAAGCATTCCTTGGCACTGAAGTATCTCCTGAGAAGAGGAAATCGATCTTTGTTTGTGGAACAACTGGTGAAGCACTTGCACTTGTCTGTCCAAACATTCTTGCACCATGGCCGATATTTATGCTGCAATTGTTCGGCCTCTGGCTGATGGAATGATGAGCTCCAACATTACTTGGCAGTTGAGAGGAACTCCATGCAAGCTTCGGATCTTGTAGACTGTCTCCACTACTTTCATTCACCTTCTGTCTAAAGCTGTTTCCACTTCCAAAGCTCCAATACTTTTGCTCGGTATCTGCAGGCGAATGCAACGTGCCACCGAAAGAGCTAGCTCCCACATTGGTGCCTCTTGCTACCATAAGGTCATTTGTTGGACGAAAACTTGCTGAGAATGCATCACCCAATCTAGATGCACCATTATTGTTGAACAAACCGTGTACTGGCAACCTGCTCGCAGAAAATCCAGATAAAGGAAGAGAACTCTGCTGGGATACACGAGACTCCAACGGACGAGAAGAAGCTCCAACCGCACCTTCAAGAAGTTCTAAACTTGCAGCGGGGCCTCTAATTGATGGCGGGATAGCTACTTTGGCTTGCGTGCACTCCACGAGATCTTGAGACAGCAATGGACTGCTTGTGACACTTTGGAGCGTGCGAGGCATACCATTAGCCAGGCTATTCCCAGAAAGGATGGTGGACAGATCACCGCTGTCTTCATTCATCCACTTTTGTTGCAGTTGGGCCTGCCCAAGCGATGTTGCTAAACCTTGTCCCAGGTTCCCATGCTGGTTTCCTGGTAGGCTAAGATGATACTTGTTTCCATCACCAATGGAATTATTTGTTGTGCAACTGCCACTTCCAGAATGAATTGTTCTGGAAGCAGGCATCTCCTGTATCACAACAGGTGCCTGATTGTTTCTAGGACTATTTAGTAATCCATGTGCACTGAAAGATGATAGAGCTGCAGGAGATGCAAAGGCTTGATAACCCTGGAGCCCTTCAAATGCATCCATGCGCAGAAAGGGGTCTCTGCCTCCCAAAGCAGCAACGATGCCAGCTTGTTGTGATGCCACAGCACTTAACCGTCGGAGATAAAGCCTATATTTCTGCATGTACACAAAACAAACAGTTAAACTTCTGATACAGGTTATAATGAGTACTTAGCTGTATTTGCACATCTAGCCCTTAGTTTGTTTCAAAGTGACATATAGAATCGTTATAGAGTTAAGTTTCTATTTTATCATACGCGTGCTTGCTTAGTCTTGTTAAAAGGTGTCGAAAAGTGCTACAGAAAAAGGCCCTTTTTCAGCTCTAACCAGATTACTCATTTACTTGTTTCAGGACTTGTTCAAGGAACCGCAGTGTTTTATAGTGATTTTTTTCACACTTAATATGGACATTGTAAGTATATTTGTTCCAGGTTAATCAGTGCGGGAGCAGTGCTTTCTTACTGCACAACTTTAATAATGTTAATTGGTCCGCATAATATATGCTAGTATCCTGTACCATTTGCATTGAAGAACTCAGTGAGAATTTGGCAATTTGCAGAATATACAATGCCTAGTGCCAAATATAGCAGTAATTACAACTTGTTCTATGCACTACTATCTTTTAATACCTAGCAGCTGGCTTCAGTAGAGATTAACACTCGGCTGTATGGGACGAACACAGTACTGATCTACTAATAACTACAAGAAAGTAAATTAAATGCCTTGCCTGTAGGTGACTTGCAACATTTTCCCTTGTAAGTTTCTCAACATTCATGAGCTCAAGTATCCTTTTTGGCACTGCTTCTACATAAACAGAAAAGAAGGTGAGTACCATGAATTACTGTAAAATAAAATAACGACAAAAATGGAAGTACTGGTAAGTTCTTACTGTCAATTCCAAGATGGTTCACAGCAGCGACAAATTTTCTATGCAATTCAACCGACCAAACAACTCTTGGCCTCTTTGGAGCTGAAGGGTCATCGTTGTCTTGACCATTGCTATCCTCGTCTTCATCTTCCTCCTCGCTATGATATTCCTTCCTCTTCTTGCTGGGCCTCCCACTTTGGTCAGGCGACCCACAAGTAACTTGGCCGTACATATAGTCAGAATCCGCACTTGGTGGCTTATTGCACTCTTCATAGGTATCAAGATTAACACAGTCGCGGGTACTGAATTTCTTCCTAACAACATGCTGCCAGATATTCCTAAGCTCTTCAATTCGAACAGGTTTTAGGAGATAGTCACAGGCACCATGGGTTATCCCCTTCATAACAGTTTTTGTCTCTCCATTCACAGATAACACTGCATGGAAAATAATTGGTTAGCAACTTAGCATTAACATTTTCCCCTTCCCCAATTAGAAAGTACAGAGCATAGGATTCGCTCAGATTTGATACTTTCTTTCTATCTACAAGAATATCCATCTTTTCTTAGAAAAGATAAAAGACGGATATTACAAAGAATGTATACTTTGCATCTAAGAGAATATCAATCTTTGTATACACTATGCACAAGTGCCTCCTAGGCCCCTAGTACCAAGAACAGTAAGAATTGGGCATCTGTGAGATGGATGAAATGTGGAACTTACTAATGACAGGGAGGTCCATTTCAAGCCCCACCAGCTCGAGAAGCTTAAACCCATCCATGTCCGGCATGTGGACATCACTGATAACTAGATCAAACATGTCCCTGTTTTCCCGCAGCATCCTCAGCGCAATGACAGCCTGATTCGTTGTCGTCACTGGAAACCAAACACAGGTTAGTTTACTCTTCCAAGTGAATAACAGTAAAAGAAACAGAAACGATCTTGTACATTTTGCATGACAAAAGTGCATCCCAAAGCCCAAACAGACGCAGCATGCATTTGTTTATACTCCAGATAAACAGTGGGAATATATATTCAGACCATACATTCAAATGGATGTATCCCTCTTAGAGGTACGCAATCTTTCGCTGCAGGTAGCATTTATACGCAATCTTAGAGGTACTACATCAAATCTTGTGAGCTGTGACAACCACCAACAGCATTTTCAGTGGCTGTCCTAGACACTGATGAACAGGCGAATTTCTGAAACAGAATAACTGAAATTGACAGCTCATGGCGCAGTGTCTGGCTCCTAGCACAGATAAAATCACAACCCGGAGTTGCAAGCAAGATTTCTCACCGTGATACTGGCAGCGGCGCAGGAGGGTCTCAAGCACCTTGAGGCACACGCGGTCGTCGTCAACGGCGAGGACCCGCATGCCGACGGGGAACTGGTCCCTCCCCGTCGCGGCCACACCGCTCCTCTCCTCCGTCCTCATGAGAAGACAGCCTTCAGCAATTCCTTCCCAACTCGCAGGAAGATAACCAAGAACAGGCACCAGCTCTTCAGAAGCGAGAAGCAAGAAACAAATTTTGCCTACAAGTTGCTTGTGGCACTGGCGCTAGTCCCCAACCAAGAGACCAAGAATCCCAAATCGAGCCAATTGCAGAGGTTAGCAGCACCGACGAGGCGCTGAGACGTGGACGGGGGGAGGTGGCTTGGACCCGAGGCCTCCCAATCCCCAGCAAGGAAGGAAAGAAAACCCACCACCACCCGACCCAAACCTTAGCTGAAAAGAGAAAATTCGGGAGGCACAACGGAGAGAACGAAAGAAAGAAGCAGCTGGTGGATTTGGACCTGGGGATGGGAGGACGGATGGGGCTTCAGGACCAAACCCACCATCACCCCACCATCATTATTGAAGCAAAGATGTGGGAAAGCGAGAATGGGGGGCCGGGGAGTTGGACGCGAAAAGGAAGCGGAGACGGCGACCGCTGGAGACGACCGGGTAACCAACCAACCAATCCTGCGCCTCCCTCGGCTCGATCACGGGCTCAAACTAGCTCATCTCTCTGCCGCGGAGATGGGGATTTGTTCGGAGTGGGAGCAGGGAGAAGGGCACTCTTGGTTGGGGAAGAGATGGGGAGGGGATGTCTGAGAGTGGCATGGACGCCCATGGCCATGGATATAGCTCGGGCCGAAAGAGTGGTGGCGTCAGGCAAGGATACAACAGAAGGTGGGGCCCACGAGCTGATAATTACAGGCGTGGATGGAGAAAATAACAAAAAACGACCATATTTGTGCCGAATGTGTCAGCTAGCTACCATTTTTGATTTTTTAGACACATAAATACCACTTTTGAGGTGCGGCGATGACACATAGCACTGATTCACCCGGTTTAGAAGTTTAACAACGTTTCTGACAAGGAGGGCCCACTTATCTGCCATATCAGCCCGACAAGTGGGCCCTCCTTGTCTAAAACGCTGTTAAACTTCTAAACCGGGTGAATTAGTGCTATGTGTCACCGCCGCACCTCAAAAGTGGTATTTATGTGTCAAAAAACCAAAAATGGTAGCTAGCTGATCCGTTTGGCACAAATGTGGTAGTTTTTTGTCATTTTCTCGCGTGGATGTGACCCTCTGTAGAGCACAACAGTGCACGCTGTGTTTTGAGAAGCTTATATTCATTTTTTTTTTCTTTTAGCTAGGAAATATGGTCGTATTTTGTCTTGAAAATTTGAAAGAGGAAAGTATCAAGATAATATATACATGCGGTGAGTTATTTCAAAGGGGCGTCTGGAGCTCAGTTGAGTGATCTCTAACTAGAGATCAGTTGTCTTTTTCCTTCAGTCTCTCGTCTTCAATTTCGGCGAGCCCCCCACACTCTAAACCCAAAGACCTGTCTTGACTTTCCTCTAAACCTCTCCTAACTCTGGCAAAGAAATTCCGGCGAGCTTCTACACCCTCAACCCTAAGACCCCCAGCATTCAAAACCCTAAGTTCATTTCCTCACCTCTGCCGATAACGTCGCGGCCAGCCGCGCCGTCCTCGTTTCTTCCGAAAAGATTGTCAACCATAGCATCTAGAGATGGAGGTGGAAGAAGGCTGGAGAAATAAGATGAATGATTTCTAGCAAATACATATTTCAAATATCGGTAAAACTTCAAAATAACATCTTTTTAATTTTTTGTAAAACGGATATGCCTACACCAATTGTCCATCCAATCCGGATCAATGGTGACAGAAGTTTAGTTAAAGTATCTTCATCGGGACCCTAAAACTGTGTTCGGCATGACGCGTCGACAAACGCGTTTTGGGCGTGCCGGCTTACGTGGCCATCTAGTTGGGTTGTGCCTACGCCAGCATACCCGATCGGTCGCTCCAATTGCAAATTTTAATATTTTTTATCACAAAAATGAAAATGAAATATTTCCTCCTACCCATATTACTCTTCGCTAATACGGATATATCTAGACATATTTTAGTGACAGATAAATCCGTATTAACGAAGAGTAATATGGGTCGGAGGGAGTAGTCCATACAACAATTATTAATTTAAACATACCAAATAGAATTGTGCCAAATAAAATAGTGCATACAATAATGAGAATAAATTAAAGTTCAAGATTCATGCAGTGTTACCTCCCCTCACCTACAAATGCGTCACTAGATCATCCTGCAGTCGTTGGTGAGTGTCTTGGTCGAGAATTTCACGATGGTTTTGAGGAAAAGTTTCAAACTCGGCTGGCACCTCATTATCAACTTGGGCAAAAGGGCCCTCCCAATCATATGGAAGATCATCATGCATTGGATTAGCACGTGCACTCTCGATGATCATGTTGTGCATAATTACACAAGAATTCATGAACTCCCACATCTGAGTTGTCGACCACTGGAGAGAGGGATACCAGACAATAGCAAAACGTTGCTGGAGCATGCCAAATGCTCGCTCAACATCATTCCTACATCTCTCATGCACTTGGCAAACCATGCTTTGTTCTCCAAGTACGGGTCATGAATTGTCTTCGCATTTGTCGGCCATTGTGGGTAAATGCCGTCAGCCAGATAGTACCCTATGGTGTAGGATGTGTCCATTGATCACATAGTTGACCAGCGGAGCATGGCCTTCAGTCAGTCTTGTGAACATTAAAGAATGTTGCAACATGTTGATGTCATTGTGAGATCCCACTATGCCAAAGGAAAGCAATGCAAATCCACAGGTCATAATCTGTCACTGCTTCAAGGATCACGCTGCACACACCAATGTGCCATTCATATATCCCCTGCCAAGCAAACCTGCAATTCTCCCTTGCGCAAAGCATACAGTGGATGCTTCCAAGCATCCTAGGAAATCCTCTTGCTTTGTTCTGTGCCAAAATCTAGGCAGTGTATTGTTCGTTTGATGCTCTAGATAGACTGATCCAAACTATCTCACGATTGACAAAACTTGTACAAAGTATTTTGAGCAGTAGACTCAGCCATGCGAAGATAGTCATTCACTGTATAAGGAGGAGCACTGATACGTCTCAAACGTATCTATAATATTTGATGCTCCATGCTTTGTTTTACACCATTTGCCTATTGTTTCGTTACACTTAGTGGCATTTTTATACATTTTCTGGAACTAACCTATTAACGAAGTGCCACAGTGCCAGTTTCCTGTTTTCTGCTGTTTTTGTGTTTCAGAAGTGATACACAGGAAATATTCTCGGAATTGGACGAAACAAGTTCCTGAAGTCATATTTCACCGGGAACCTCCCAAACATCCGAAGACCTGACGGAGGGGGGGCACGTGGCCCCCACACACAGGGGCGGCGCGGCCTGGCCCCTGGCCACGCCGGCCCCTTGTGAGGCCGCATGGCTCCACCTCTGACAGCCCCCTTTCGCCTACATATACCCCCTGACGAGAAAAACCTAAGTGCCCGATCAGTTTTCCAGAATACATCGCGATCCGCCGCCGCCGTCGACCCGAACATCGGGAGGGTCCAGAAGCTCTTCCCGGCACCCTGCCGGAGAGGGGAATCGCCACCGGAGGTCTTCTTCATCGCCATGCTTGCCTCCGGAGCGATGAGTGAGTAGTCTACCTTGGACTATGGGTCCATAGCAGTAGCTAGATGGTTGTCTTCTCCACCATGTGCTTCATGTTTAGATCTCATGAGCTGCCCTACATGATTGAGATCACCGTTATGTAATTCTATGATGTTGGTTTGTTGGGATCCGATGAATATTGGTGTTTATGATTAAGTTGTTGTACTGAATTATATCTTTTGTTATCTCTATGTTGTTTATGATCTTGCATGCTCTCCGTTGTTAGTAGCTATCTTGGCCGAGTAGTTACTAGTGACTCCAAGAGGGGGTATTTATGCTCGATAGTGGGTTCATGTCTCTATTTCACCTGGGGGAGTGACAGAAACCTCTAAGGTGGTAGATGTGCTGTTGCTACTAGGGAGAAAACAACATTCATATGCTCAAGGGCATATGCTTTGTTTACATTACACACTTTGCTTAATGCAATTATCTGTTGTTCGCAACTTAATACTTTTGGGGTGTTCGGATGATATCCCCGGGGGTGGATTATTAGTCATAGATGCAGTTGGATGGCGGTCTATGTATTTTGTTGTAATGCCCAGAGTGAATCTCATAGTGATCTTCTTGACATATCACGTTATCTTTATTCTATCAATTGCCCAACTGTAATTTGTTTACCCAGCATGTTATTTTATCTATGGAGAGACACCACTAGTGAACTGTGGACCCCGGTCCTATTTTAATCATATTGCAATCACCTGTTTACTTTTCCCGCACTGTTTACTTTACTCGCATATTACTCTACTATTTTCCACTCGATACACTCATAACCTTTGTTTCAAGCAAACCGGTGAGATTGACAACCTCATCGCAAGTTGGGGACAAAGTATTTGTCTGTGTGTGTGCAGGTTCCACAAACACCTTCAGTCGTTATCGTCTCTCTTCTCCTGTTCGATATACCTTGGTTTCTTAACTGAGGGAAAACTAGCCGCTACACTCATCATACCTTCCTCTTGGGGTTCCCAACGGGCTGGTCATCACCACGCACAAGGACATACTGCTCCCACGTTAACTAAACGCCACAGCTCTTTTCTGGCGCCATCACACGAGTAGCAGCTTCTTTTCTGGCGCCGTTGCCGGGGAAGAGAGAAGACTTCTGCGAGGGGAGTTCTTCGCACACACATTCTTTACTTTGTTATTTGTTTTGCTTTACTTTATTTTATTTTACCTGCATTGCTTTTTTATATCAAAAACCCAAAAAAATTAGAATCCTTGGTAGTTGTTTTTACTTGTTTACTTTCGTTTTGCTGAAATGGGTACTCCTGAAAATACCAAGTTGTGTGACTTTGCTAGCACGAACAATAGTGATTTTATTTGCACACCTATTGCACCAACTGTTCCTGCTACCACTTTTTATGAGATTAAGCCTGCTTTATTGAACCTTGTTATGAAAGAGCAATTTTCTGGTGCTAGTACTGAAGATGCTGCAGCTCATCTCAACAATTTTGTTGAGCTATGTGAGATGCAGAAATATAAGGATGTTGATAGTGATATTATTAAGCTCGAGTTGTTTCCTTTTTCTTTGAGAGGAAAGGCTAAAGATTGGTTGCTGTCTTTGACTAAGAATAGTATTGATTCATGGGCTAAGTGTAAGGATGCTTTTATTGGTAGATATTATCCTCCTGCTAGGATTATATCGTTGCGTAGCAATATTATGAAGTTTACTCAGTTTGATAATGAACATGTTGCTCAAGCTTGGGAAAGAATGAAATCTATGATAAAGAATTGCCCCACTCATGGACTGACTACTTGGATGATTATCCAAACTTTTTATGCAGGACTAAATTTTTCTTCAAGGAACCTACTTGATTCAGCTGCTGGAGGCACTTTTATGTCCCTTACTTTGGGCGCCGCATCAAAGCTACTCGACAACATGATGGTAAATTATTCCGAATGGCACACCGAGAGAGCTCCACAAGGTAAGAAGGTAAATTCTGTTGAGGAAACCTCTTCCTTAAGTGATAAGATTGATACAATTATGGCTATGCTTGCTAATGATAGGACTCATGTTGATCCTAATAATGTTCCTTTGGCCTCTCTGGTTGCTCAAGAAGAGCAAGTTGATGTGAATTTCATTAGAAACAACAATTTTAATAACAATGCTTATAGGAACAATTTTGCTAGTAACAATTATAGGTCGTATCCTTCTACCAATGGTAATGGTTATGGTAACTCTTATGGTAATTCCTACAACAACACTAGGGCCGCGCCCTCCGAGCTTGAGGTAATGCTCAAGGACTTCATCGGTAAACAAACTGCTTTTAACAAGTCTGTTGAGGAAAAGTTAGGCAAAATTGATATTCTTGCTTCTAAAGTTGATAGCCTTGCTCATGATGTTGAACTTCTGAAACTAAAAGTGTTTCCTAATGATGTGAATGTGAGCAATATTGTTGCTGCCGCTAATGCTACCCAAGTTGGAATTGATGAAAATATTAGATTGTTAGCGGAATTGCATGCCATGTGGGAAAGAGAAGATGAGATGGCTAGAAAGATGAAGGTATGTACTATTACTACCTCTAATGATGTTGCTCCTACTGATAGCAATCCTCTTACTTTGATTGGTGTAGAGAAAACTCCCACTCCTTGTGCTAAAAAGCCTAAAACTGCCAAAACTTTTTCTCAAAAGAGTGCTGAAATTTTTCGGAGTGTGGGAGATGATAGCTCTATTTCTTTTAATGATTTTGATGTTGATGGCTGCAATATATCTGAAGTTATTTTGTTCTTGCAAAAGCTTGCTTTGACTCCCAATGCTAGTTCTTTAAATATTGCTTTTACCAAGCATATTACCAATGCTCTCATAAAGATTAGGGATGAAAAGTTGAAGCAAAAAGCCTCTGTTCCCAAGAAGTTAGAAGATGGTTGGGAACCCATCATTGATATGCATGTTAATGGTTATGATTGCCATGCTTTATGTGATCTAGGTGCTAGTATTTCTATCATGCCTAGAAAGATTTATGATATGCTTGATTTACCACCACTTGAAAAGTGTTATTTTGATGTTCCTATTGCTGATGTTGCTAAGAAGAAACCTTTGGGAAGGATTAATGATGTTCTTATTGTGGTTAACAATAACCTTGTTCCCGTTGATTTTCTTGTTATGGACGTTGAATGCCATGCTTCATGTCCTATTATTTTGGGAAGACCCTTTCTTCGAACTGTAGGTGCTATCATTGATATGAGGGAAGGCACTATCAAGTATCAATTCCCACTTAAGAAAGGTATGGAACACTTCCCTAGGAAAAGAAAGAAATTACTTTTTGACTCTATTCTTAGAGCAAATTATGAGCTTGATGCTTCATCTCTTGATATTACTTGATTCGCAATTTTCTGCGCCTAGCTCAAAGGCGTTAAAGAAAAGCACTCTTGGGAGATAACCCATTGTTTACTTTTCAGTACTTTTTCTTTTATTTGAGTCTTGGAAGTCATTACTACTGTAATGACCGCTCCTTATCTTGTTTATTTCGTTTTTGTGCCAAGAGAAGCCTCTAATTTGAGTGAGGTAAAGATTTGGGGTTATTGCTGTCCTGAAACTGTTTTTGGTGCTGCACCGTAAAAATTCGTGAAAATTCTCTGTATATCTTTTGGACCTGAAATTTCTTGTGTATATGCCCCAGGTTATATCCAAACTTTTCTTAGTTGAACACTTTTTGATTTGAGCAACGGAAAATCCCTCAAAAATTCGTCCATTATCAGCTGTCCAGTTTTGACAGATGTCTGCCAATATTTGTTTTTGCCACTTTATCGCTTTCTTTTGAGTTCTTTTTTATCATGGAACTCTTGTGGAAGTTGCTACAGTAGTATATACTTTATATGTGGTGGTTTTGGGTTGAAACCTGAAGCTAAAAGAGGTTGAATATATTTTATGCTTGCACTAATGTTGCTAATAGAATTGTGTTTAGTTTTGTATGAAGGAAGTTTTCAAGTGTAGGGATTGGAGAATGATGAGATGAGTTGAAGAACGGACAAAAGCTCAAGCTTGGGGATGCCCATGCATCACCCCAAGAAATATCCAAGAAGTACAAGCGTCAAAGCTTAGGGATGCCCCCGAGGCACCCCTTCTTCATCGGCAAAAATCAGGTCACCTTTCAAAACACTATATTTTTATTGCTTCATGCACTATGTGTTTTTCTTGGAGCGTCAGTTGTTTTAGTTTTCTTAGTTTGTTTAGTTTGTTTGTTTGCTGCAATAAATGGTTGGACCCCAACAAATTTCCTTTGGAGGAGATGTACTCGTTTTCATTTGCAAAGAATGCTCTAGTTTTCACTCTTATAAATCGAGCATTCTAGTTTTTCTGCTACTGCTTTTGGTTTTCATTTTCGCCTTGATATGCGTTCAGATCTTGTCATATCTTTTCATCAAGGTGTATTTTTGCCTCTGATCTTTATTGGTTTTCATCAAAAGAGGTATTTATAAAAATTTCAAATGGTGTTGGAAAAGAGAAAAAGCTTTGTGCAAAATAGTGGTACAAGAAGGAGCTTGTGTAGACTGCGGCTTAGGCTTTTTCATGTCATGCTTGATGTCTTTTTGATAGTATGCTTAGTGGTTTTGCTGTAGCATGACTTGTCTCAAATAAATGAGATTGCTTAATGAGCCTTTGAAAAAATCATGCGTTGTTTTTATTGTATGGAAGCATTATTTTGGTTTTCTCCTTGATGCTTTATTTGGGTTGACTTGGCGCATGCTCACACATGTTAGACTCTTCCAAAGTCGCCATTAGCCTTCATGATCATTTAGTTTTTGACTTTTGATGCCATCATATGCTTCTTTTAATGTCGCTTTGTCGCTTTGCATGATTATGGCCATTACTGCTCTCTTAGTTGGTCGCTCCCAGTCTTTTGCTAGCCCTCACCTTGTACTGAGTATGAGCTCTACTCGTGCATCCAACTCCTAAAAGCCAAGTTTGCCATTGTGTCCACTATAAATTCCTATGCATGGTATTTGTAAGCCATTCCAAAGTAAAATTTTCGTGTGCTACCTTTCAAAAACCTTCAAAATACTTCTCGTTTTGTGACACTGTTTTTAGCTCATGGGGACGTAGTGGTCGGATTTGCTATCTTCCATATTGTTTATTCCAAAAAGAAAAAAAAAGAAAAAAAGAAAAAAAAAGGCACTCCTCCAATGAATGTGAATGTTGGTGGGCACCCGATGGAATTGGTTAGCCATGGTATGTGAAAGGAAAAGGTGGGGAGGAGTGCCAAGTTTTATAAAAAGAGCACGAAGTGCCAATCTCTCTCTCAAAAACTTGCTTTATTTTTGTATGGAAGATAGTAAGAACCCCATTGCCAGTCGTTGACAAAGACAACCACCTCTCAAAATCAAGTTTTATCTCTCTGTTTTACAAATGAAAAGCTCTAGCACATGCTTAAATCACTGCTTCCCTCTGCGAAGGGCCTTTCTTTTACTTTTATGTTGAGTCACCACCTTCTTTCTTTATGCACCATTAAGAGAGCATAGTTGTCATTCTTAGTGTGATATGCATTGTCCCAAGGTTCATTGATTGACTCATATTGTTGGTTTCACTTGTTCTTAAATTATTTGTATCTAGTCGCCCTCTTAAACTTTGAGGTGTCCTATGCATTTATGTTTTGCTCTCTTTGAAGGACAAGATGAAAACCATTTGTATGTTTTCCTTATGATTTGAACACACGTTTGACTTTTATTGTTTCATTATCATGATCTTTTGTTTGTGTTCATTTGCATGTTTACAACATGGTTGCTAAGTTCTTATTGTCATGATTATATCTTTCATGCCCATGTTTTAAGTCCTATTGATCCCAGCTCACCAATGCTTACATATATGATCAAGATTGTGTAGGTGCATGTCACCTCAAAAATTATTCTTTTGTTATCACTTACCTACTCAAGGACGAGCAGGAGTTAAGCTTGGGGATGCTTGATACGTCTCAAACGTATCTATAATTTTTGATGCTCCATGCTTTGTTTTACACCATTTGCCTATTGTTTCGTTACACTTAGTGGAATTTTTATACATTTTCCGGAACTAACCTATTAACGAAGTGCCACAGTGCCAGTTTCCTGTTTTCTGCTGTTTTTGTGTTTCAGAAGTGATACACAGGAAATATTCTCGGAATTGGACGAAACAAGTTCCTGAAGTCATATTTCACCGGGGAGCTCCCAAACATCCGAAGACCTGACGGAGGGGGGCCACATGGCCCCCACACACAGGGGCGGCGCGGCCTGGCCCCTGGCCGCGCCGGCCCCTTGTGAGGCCGCGTGGCTCCACCTCTGACAGCCCCCTTTCGCCTACATATACCCCCTGACGAGAAAACCTAAGGGCCCGATCAGTTTTCCAGAATACATCGCGATCCGCCGCCGCCGTCGACCCGAAGATCGGGAGGGTCCAGAAGCTCTTCCCGGCACCCTGCCGGAGAGGGGAATCGCCACCGGAGGTCTTCTTCATCGCCATGCTTGCCTCCAGAGCGATGAGTGAGTAGTCTACCTTGGACTATGGGTCCATAGCAGTAGCTAGATGGTTGTCTTCTCCACCATGTGCTTCATGTTTAGATCTCATGAGCTGCCCTACATGATTGAGATCACCGTTATGTAATTCTATGATGTTGGTTTGTTGGGATCCGATGAATATTGGTGTTTATGATTAAGTTGTTGTACTGAATTATATCTTTTGTTATCTCTATGTTGTTTATGATCTTGCATGCTCTCCGTTGTTAGTAGCTATCTTGGCCGAGTAGTTGCTAGTGACTCCAAGAGGGGGTATTTATGCTCGATAGTGGGTTCATGTCTCTATTTCACCTGGGGGAGTGACAGAAACCTCTAAGGTGGTAGATGTGCTGTTGCTACTAGGGAGAAAACAACATTCATATGCTCAAGGGCATATGCTTTGTTTACATTACACACTTTGCTTAATGCAATTATCTGTTGTTCGCAACTTAATACTTTTGGGGTGTTCGGATGATATCCCCGGGGGTGGATTATTAGTCATAGATGCAGTTGGATGGCGGTCTATGTATTTTGTTGTAATGCCCAGAGTGAATCTCATAGTGATCTTCTTGACATATCACGTTATCTTTATTCTATCAATTGCCCAACTGTAATTTGTTTACCCAGCATGTTATTTTGTCTATGGAGAGACACCACTAGTGAACTGTGGACCCCGGTCCTATTTTAATCATATTGCAATCACCTGTTTACTTTTCCCGCACTGTTTACTTTACTCGCATATTACTCTACTGTTTTCCACTCGATACACTCATAACCTTTGTTTCAAGCAAACCGGTGAGATTGACAACCTCATCGCAAGTTGGGGACAAAGTATTTGTCTGTGTGTGTGTAGGTTCCACAAACACCTTCAGTCGTCATCGTCTCTCTTCTCCTGTTCGATATACCTTGGTTTCTTAAGTGAGGGAAAACTAGCCGCTACACTCATCATACCTTCCTCTTGGGGTTCCCAACGGGCTGGTCATCACCACGCACAAGGACATACTGCTCCCACGTTAACTAAACGCCACAGCTCTTTTCTGGCGCCATCACACGAGTAGCAAGCACCATATGCAATACACGTCAAAGCAGCGGTGCACTTTTGAACAGAGGTGAATCGAGGAAATCCGGTGCATTCTTTTTTTTTTACTGCGGAAGTAGCCATCATATTCGTGCATACGGACGACAATCTTTATGAACAACTTCTTGTTTATCCTGAAGCGGTATCGAAACTCCTCCAAAGATGTATGTATTGTGTTTGTCAACAAGATAATCTGACTCGAGCATGACAACACCATGCATCTTCTTCTTCCCTGGTATATCTGGGCATGGGCAGCCCAGCCTGACCTGGCCCGGCTTGTCGGGCCAAAACATGCTACCGGGCCGGGCCTGGGCAGGATTTTATGGCCCGATAGGAGTACCGGGCCGGGCTTGGGTTGGAAAAAATAGGAATTTACTGAAGGCCTGGCCCGACGGCCCGATGAATTTTTAGGCCGACGGGCCGTGCCTGGGCAGGAAAATGCGGCCCGACAGCCGGGCCAGGCCTGGGCAGCAAAAAATTGAGTCAGGCTTTCTCTCGGCTCGGCCCGACCCGGCCCGAAATAATGCCCAGGTATATTCCCTGGTCTAGAACCTCCCCGCTAAGATGGGGCATTAATCCTCGCATGCAAACTAAGAAGGGCAGCCATGATCAAAAGCTTCTCTTCTTCATCTGCTATGGCATATTTATTTTCTTGCATGAGTTGTCCATAGTCTATTGATCGAACACGGAAGCAAGTTACTCACAAAGAATGGAACCTAAAAGAATTTTTTTTGAAGAAATTTGTTTACCTCTTATCCCAAAATCCTATTCGGAAGACCATTCAGGCTCGCGCTGAATATGCTCATATATACCATGGAGCTTCGTCGTAGTGTAGGTCACGGCACGGAGGCTGTCATCACGTGTGAGCGCACGGATGGAGGTGCTCGATCGGCCACCACTCCCATGGTGGCTGCCTTGGAAGCGGGGGCTTGGGTGCCTGCAGTGGCGGGTTCGTGTTGGAGCTCCTCTCCGGCGATTACTGGCGGCCTTGTGTCCGTCATCGCGCCGGACTTAAAGACAGTTGGGTTGTCGCTCCGCCGCTGCTTCTCTCCGTCCGTTGGCTCTTTTCTGCGCTCCGCCCCAAGTTGTGCGTCTCTGCCGGCGTTGTCGCATGCTGGTGACGGAGGTGGTTGTCGATCTGGAAGAAGATGGCAGGGGACCTGATCGCTTTCCAAGCTTTCTTTATGGTCCTATGTTCAAATTTCCCGGGCCTCTGCGTAATTTCTTTCTTTTTCTTTTCAGGCCTTCTTGTAACTTTCAGCGACTTCAATGCAGCATTTTGTGTCGGTTGCTTTGCACCCGTCAACCGTCGGCCACCACTTGTGCGTATGTATGTACGCAGTACGCATGTCTCCGCCATACGTACTAGTACACGTACGGTACGCGCATCCATCGACATGAATCTACGCCGAGACGACGCTGCTGGGCTGTGCATGTACTGTACAGCCTACACTACACTACACCCGAAGAAAGAAAGAGCCAGCAGATCGCGCGTGGCGCTTGGTCCGTCCGCGCGCGTTTAAAAACCGGGGCCGGCCGGCCGGTTTATGGACGGGTTTAATTAACGTATCGGCGGCCATTGATTGAAGATCTGGAGGATGTTCCGCCGCCGTACGGGCGATCGGACGACCAAACAGGAACTGGGGGCAAACCTACGCTACGTGGGGGCGTACGTACGCACGCCCTCGTATGTGCCACAACTAAATACGTCATCCGTTGACACCTTCCATCTGTGGATGTCACGAGCCAGCCAACTCACCAGGAGGACAATACTACTACGCACACAGAGAAGAAAAAAGTCAACTAGTACTACCATGGGTGCCTCAACTCACCATCGTTGTTTAGACCTCTTCCTGCGGCTCATTTCCCCTCACAAGCATCCTAGAAAATCCCCTTGCTTTGTTGTGTGCCAAAGTCTGAGCATTGTCTTGTTTATTTGGTGCTTTCAATTAGATTGATCCAAACTGCCTCACGATTGCTCGTCAAAACTTGTACATGGTACCCTGAGCAGTCGACTAAGCCATGTGAAGATAGTCAGCACCGTAAGCAATACACCTCAAAGCAGCAGTGCACTTGTGAACAGAGGTGAATCGGCGGAATCTGGTGGTGCGGTCTTTTTTGCAGCGGAAGTAGTCATCATATTCCCGCACACCGACGACAATCTTCATGAACAACTCCTCGTTTATCCTAAAGCGCCGCCGAAACTCCAAAGATGTATGTATTGCTTTGTCAGCAAAATAATCCGACTCAAGCATGACAACACCATGCGTCCTCTCCCGATCCTTGTTCTTATTCTTTCTTCTTCCATGGTCTAGAACGTCCCCGCCGAGGTGGGGCATTAATCCTCGCATGCAAACGGAGAAGGACGGCCATGATCAGAAGCTTCTCTTCTTCATCGGCCGTGGCATCTTCCTTTTCTTGCATGAGTTGATGCAGCATCATCTCATCGTGGCAAACGGCGACGGTGATAGCAGATGCGTTGGCCGGAGATGCGGGGCGGTAGCGTACGTATGGCTCGGGGGAAGATGGGTGGGCGGCAGAAGATGGCTCGGCCGGAGATTCATCGACATCAAGCAGGTGGTGGACAGCCGCGGCGAATCGCCCATGGATTCACTGGAGAGAGAGAGAGGTAGGGGAGGTGGTGGGACATGGCTTGGTTCTTCTTCGATCGTCCGCGCGCGCGTTAAGAACCGGGGCCCGGGTTCCCGACGATGCGCTAGGGTTAATTAATTAACGTATCGGCGGCCATTGATTGAGGATCTGGAGGACGTTCCGCCGCCGTACGGCCGATCGGACGACGACGACACAGCAACTGGCGGCGCGGCCGCCGACGGTGGGGCAGCCTACGCTAGCTACGACGAGCATCAACCTTTTGACTCTTCGCAAGGGTTACGTCGGAGCGTACGTACGCCACACCTAAATACGTCATCCGTTGACACCGTCCATGCATCTGTGGATGTCACGAGCCAGCCAACTCACCACTCACCAGGAGGACAACACTACGCACACACAGAGAAGATAAAAGTCAACTAGTACTACCAAGGGTGCATGCCTCAACTTACCATGATCGTTTTTCTTCAGCTCACGTAACCAACAGCCGACTCGACCACAAGATTAACCTGGTATATATCTCGATCTAGTCCTCCCGTCGATCGATCATCAGACCATGTGTCACGCGCGCGTGGGCTCGCCGGAGCTGTACGTCTACATGCACGCTCCTGCCCCGGACTGCTCATGCCATTCCTTTCGAGAAAAGGTACTCCGTACTATAGCGGTACTGCGTACAAGATTAATGAGAAATTTGAATGCGCTACATGTAATCCTCCTGTCCTGCACTAGTAATCAAAAAGGCGCCTACGCCACCTACGTAAAGCGTAACCGTCTTAAACTGCCTGTCGATCTCATCTCTATGCAATGCATGCGCATGTCGTCGTGCCCACCGATACAATACACCCTCGCTCCTCCAGCTGACCTAGTACTCCCTCCGATTAGAAATTTAAGATGTTTTCGCTTTGTGAAGCGAGTGTACCTAGACATTTGTTAGTACGTAGATTCAAACGAACCTATACACTAAAAGATGTCTAGATACATTCGCTTCACAAAGCTAAAACATCTTATATTTCTGAACGGAGGGAGTATAATAGTGCACCGTGCATGCATGCATGCACGCACCGGAGTCGTAATTACAACCCGCGACGTTCTTAGAACACACCTTGTACTATTAACGTCATTTAGGAAATATAATAAATATTAATGGTGGTACTCTTACAATGTATTATTGCTTATTGCTTTACTTAGCTATTTACATAATTAATTAAGTTTTGGTATATAATTATATTGCTAAGTGGGATTGTGGGAACATATGATACAATGAAGGAAATAGGCTTCTCTTATCTCAAAAGATATCATGCTTAGATAAGAAAAGATACCTTCTCTTTTTCTATTTTTCTCCTCTAACTAAGCAAACAAATTATTTCAACTTGTCAAGCGTAAGGAAAGGCTAAAGTTTCGTGTCAAAAAAATAAAGGCTGACATCACCCTATGATACATGTCCTTAAAATGCTCACGATGCAAAATGGTTTAACTGTATGATCTTATGCCTTGCCACATCAGCTATACTTGGAATTAAGAAATTAAAGATGCGGTTAAAAAAAACGAATTTGCTAGGTAGCAGTCACCTGAGAAATAACTATTTCTCAGTCGATCTCCTGAACCGTTGGATGGACTTCAAGATTTGTGCGGCGTGTCCACGTGGGAATGGCATTGTTTGCCCCGTCGACCGTTTTAATGGCCCGCCTGTCATTCATTATGTCTGAATGGTCCCACCTGTCATTCTCTCTTTTGCCTTGTCTTGGTCGTCTCTGTCCTCGCCTCGTCTCTTCCATTTCATCCGTAGAGGGAAGGGGAAAGCAAATGGACTAGGGAGAGGCCCCTGACGGAGGCGGGCGGGGTAGGAATCGACGGCGGGCGAGTGGGGTGGGCTCGCCGCTGCTAGGAGCACTCGCTTCTGCTAGGGAGAGGGTCGCACACTCGCACTGCTCGTACGAGGAGGGCTCGGCGTATCGGCGGAGAGGGGCTCGCTGGTGCTAGGAGGAGGGTTTGCTGCCGAGCTTCGTCGCTTGGTGGAGGGGGATTACTTCTGCTACGAGAACCTCGAGGGGAGCTGTCTCGTCTCTGGCAAGGTATTTACATTGCTTATTTCTCTCGTATTTTTGTCTCTTGTCGATCTGGGTGCTGCGCTTGCTCCGATCTGTGAGAGATCCGCATTGGGGATGTTTAGGTTAGCCGACGTATTAGGTTTTTGTCCATGGTATTCTGTAATAGTTTGCTAGATTGAGATGCAGGCCTAGATTTTTGGGTTTGCTCCTGTGATTTTAGTCACCGGTGGTAGATGTGTTACGCCATCTGTGCTTATGGGGAAGTAGATATGTGCAGGTAGTTTGCTTGTTTAGTATTTTTTTCTGGTAGATGGTGCTGTGCAATTTTGTGTGCATATTTTTCATGACTGGCCATATGTCATTGATGTTCCAGGTGCAGTGCATGATTTTCAGTATTTTAGTTACCTTGTGCTGTAGTCTCAGTTTGATTGTTTTTGTGTGCTGATATTGTCTTCTGTTTGTGTTTAATTTTGTTGGACAAACTTTTTTGGGATGGCTTACATTGCTTTACCTTGTGAATGCACAGCTCATGATGCATTTCTATATGTTTTTTTTGAATTCTGTGTGTAGTATGCTTTTGAGCAAGTATGCTTTGCAAACGGTCCCGAAGGAATTTATTTTGGAACTATGTGTAACTTTTCATGAGAAATATTACCTATAGCAAAACACAGCCCGGTCTTCAGCATGGTCAAGTACCTAATCTCTGAATACATGAGTCTCTTTTTGTGCTATGCATTTCCATTATGTGTAATTCTGGACAGTAGAGATGAGAAAGTAGAGATGAGAGGGATAAGGTGTGAGATTCATGTCCATCTATGATAATTCAATATAAGATGTTCTTTTCTCTGAGATATATGCAACTCACTTTTTTGTATTTTGTGACTCTTAATTACAACTAGACTAATTCAGTTGATCATCTTATTTTTGTAAAAGGTGCACATGTAGTATTGTGTATCATATCTTTTCTTTTTGGTTTTATTTTGTTGTTTTCCTTTGCATTGACACTTTTCTTTTTTGTTGTCATATCTGAGTTGTATATTTTGTCTCAGATTTTTAGTGCAGTATGGATAGTCAGGATGGTTCAGATTGTGTTAAGGGGAAGGATAATACTCCCAGTAGTGATGAGGTACATTCATGAACTGGCGTACCATATTATTTTTGTTTCTTTATATTTTTTACTAGTATGTGTCTTTTTCTGAATTGTTGGCTAAACCATACAGGACGTATTTGACACTGACAAGGAAACTATTGTTCTAGAGGCAGTGAATACAATCGTAAGTTCTGCGTTGATTGTTTTTCTTCTTTTTGAGATGTTTATTGTTTTGTATCTTCATCCTTTTCTTACTGTCCAATATGTTTATATGCATCTGAACATTTTCAGGTTCAAAGGAGCCTAAAAAGAGCTCGAAGACTGGGCAAAATGCCAAAGGCAAAAAGGCTGGTGAGATAATATTTTTCATCTTGTTTTTTATAAATTTTTTTTGCCATCCCTCATCTAGATTGTGGTCCTGAATGCATGCTGAATACCTTTCTGTTTTCATCATTCTTTTTTATAGAAAGTTGTACGTGATCGAAGGCAGGGAAGACATGTGCCTGACAAGGATGTGTCTGTACCAAAAAGCAGATACAATTCCAGCTACGTCATTGAGATATTGAAAGAACTTGATGAAGATCAGAAAATATACCTCAAGGACATAGGATTTGGAGGAATCCTTCATCTAGATTGTGGTCCTGTACCACGATCATTTGTGCAATGGCTTGGGGATCATGTTGATGTGAAGAAGGAAGAGATGATCTTCAATAACAGAAGCATTGAACTGAGCGATCAATCATTTGGTCATGTCCTTGGTATTCCTACTTCTGGTATTCCTGTCCCCTCTGATAGTAAGGCTGCAACTTTAGAATTTCTTCAGTCTTTTGGATTGTCTGAAATGCCTTCAATCAAATTCTTCGGTGACAAGATACTCAATAAAGGACAAAATAAGACTGAGTTCATAAGGTGTTTCATGGCTGTAGCTCTCTCATCTTTTTACTGTCCAACTTCAAATACAAAGCCTAGCACAGCATATATCGCAGGCCTTATCGATGTTGACAACATTAATTCCTACAACTGGGGAAAATTCATTAAAGATCATAATCTATGGTATATCAACAAATACCAGAAGTTCTCATCAACATTAGCTATTTGCAACTACTACATGTCGGTTAGTTCACATTCCTTCTATCGTTTTTAGCACTCTTCTTTTTTCATAACAAAGGTGTTGATTTACTTCATCTTCTAATTAACTTTGCAGATTTAACTGTTTTTTTTGTCTTTTTATGTTTTCAGGTTCGCTATCTTGATTTCTTAGATTATGGAGCAGTGTTGATTCAACCAACTTTGCCAAGAATATCTGTTTGGAAAGGAGATATGATCAAAGAATACATCAATCTGGATACAGATGATGACAACTATTATGGAAAGCTTGCTGTATGAATTATTTCTCTTCTTATTAATTTGTCAATTAGGGAGCTCTTTTTAAATTTTGTTTAGCTAGGAGATCTTTGACATGTCAACCTTGCTGCAATGTAGATCAAAGATATAGCAGAGACCTGTTATGCACAAGCAAACTTGAAGAATGCGAATCAAAATACTTTCTCAAGTCAGAACTTAAGACATTCAATTATTTCATTTCAACACCCAGCTTTCACAGATAAGGTTTTCCACTCATCTTTGTGCTATTTTTTCGCAAACTAATTCTTCTGTCCATGCTCCTCTTTATTCTATTTTGTGTTTGACAACATATTACTAATTATTTTTCTTTTTTGTTTCATTTATATTTGCTCAACAACCAGGTTCAGGACAGCATGTGCAAACTCTTTGATGACTACATGCAAGAAGAAGCCCCTGGAGATTCTGGCAAGGTTGGTGAGCTTCTAGTTAGCTTCCTCCAATGCCTGTTGGAGAACAAGTGCATATCAAGCAGCTCACAGAGTACAGAGAAGATCATATGTTCTTCCCAAAATGAGAATACTTCATCTGGTACAAATAACCAATCAAACAGCACTATTAAATTGCCATCAAATGAGACAAGCAGGAATATAGGTCAGGAATCTCAATTTTATTTTTGAAATCTTGCTTCTGCACAACTCTCATTTTCAAAAACACTCAGTTTTTAACCTTTTACTTGTATGTTAACTTCTTTTCGAATCATAGGTGTTTCAGATATAGGATTCAGTAGTCAAAATTCTGACAATTCTGAACCTGTTGCTAAGAAGAAGGAACAAGAGTTAAAGATAGTTGAAGAGAATGTCAACCCTGATATTGCATCAACAGAAGAGGTTTAACTTCTTTTTTTCACACATTTCTTATGCATTGGTGTATTTTCTGTATTTTTACTCTTGTTTCATAGTATATTTTAATCTTAATAGCTATTTTTTCTTTTTTTACACATTTACTAGATAATTGCAAGACTTGTTGAGCCTACAACAAGTATTGTTTCGATGAACTCAAATATGCCAACTAATCCAGAAATGGATGTTCAAGTGGATGTTGGAGATGAACAAATAAACCATGTTAATACTGAACTATGCAACCTTCAAATTCAAGAAAAGAAGAAACAAGACAATAAATCACATCAACAAAACAAGGTAAATAAACATTTTCCTTTTTCAGTTTTTTTGCTTATTATGTTGAGTTGTTTTTCCTCGACTAATATTCTGTTTTTAACATCAGGATATGCTTGATCTGTCTACCAGTAGCGCTAGTTTGCAGCATATGCTAGTTGACAATACTACAACAGTTCATTGTGAAGTTAATAAATCAAAAGGTACTATATGATTTCTCTGTATCAACTTGAAATATTTGTAATATTTTACTTTATTCAAAAGCATTTTTCACTTAAACTAACTGTACCATTTGCTGATTATATTTTATGTTACTTGGACCTTTTTTATAGAGGTTGGTTTACAAGAGAGCGAGAATATGAACAATCAAGAAATTGATATTGATATCAGAACACCTGTGAAAACTCATGACATGTTTGCTGGGGTTAACAATATGGGTGAGTAAATATGACAAAACCAGTTGTACACCAGTTATATTTTTTGTAATTTTTTTCTATTTTTTTGTGTTTATCACTGAATGTTCCTTTGTATATCTTATCAGACTCAGAAAAGTCAAGCAAATACACAAATAGTAGCTCTATTAATTGTGCTCAGAGAACTCACATGAGTGACAATGAAAAGATCCAAGGAATTAACTTGGATACAAAGTTCCTAGAACAGAGCAGCACTGAAGAATTGAGTTCAGAAACAAGAATTAATAGTTATTGGAGCTTCAGGGAAAATGAATCCCTTGAAAATATGAATGTATGTGATTTTGAGGTAAATTCCTCTCTATTTTTACAGAAATGCACAATCAACACTTCATTTTTGCAAATTTGTTCATAAATCAAGCAACCTAGTCCACTAATCTGATTTTATTTTGCTATTTGCACCTTTCTCTGAGTATTGTGTAATCGAATGTGGTTGTGCACTTATTCAATTATTTTGCAACCGAAATCATGTTGCACATAGATATAAAAATGGAGTAACTTGCACCTTTTCTACGAGTAACATGTAGTTGGGTTTCTGATTGCTCATTTTTGTGAGTATTGTGTAATCAACCATCGTGTTGCATCTTTCTCTCAGATACATGCAACCGGAATCAACTAAAACATTTTATATTTTTTGTGGTGTTGCATCTTTCTGTCAATTACGTGCAACCCCTTTCAGTTCCATTCTACTTCTAGAATGGAGCAAGTTCATTATATTTTTTATTTGCTATTGCACTTTTCTCAAAGTATTGTGTAATCGAGTGTGCTTGTGCACTTAACCCGTGTGTGCACGTTTTGCACACTTCATAAAGTTTACTGCAAATATGTGTAAATTGCATCTTTCTCTCAGTTACATGCAACTGGAATCAACTAAAACATTTTATATTTTTGTGGTGTTGCACCTTTCTGTCAATTACGTGCAACCCCTTTCAGTTCCATTCTACTTCTAGAATGGAGCAACTTCATTATATTTTATTTGATATTTGCACTTTTCTCAAAGTATTGTGTAACCGAGTGTGCTTGTGCACTTATTTCCAATTTTTTGCAAACCGAAATCATGTTGCACTTAACTATAAAAATGCAGTAACTGCACCTTTCTATGAGTAACATGTAATAGTTTTTCTGATTTTGCTCATATTTGTGAGTAATGTGTAATCAACCATCATGTTGCATTAATACGAGTTATGTGCAACCAGAATCATGTTACACATTACTTAAAAATGCAGCAACTGCATTTTTTAGTGATGTCCTCTAATTGCCCTGTTTGCACTTTGACTACAGTTTGATGATGGCCAGCCATCAATACCACTCATGGAAAGATTGCGCACAAGCCCCAGAAACCAGGTATGTATATTATTTTTTGTCAGTTAGAAGAGTTGTGAAATCACATATAACCTCTGTTTGTTTCCATCTGTCTGCTAAAACACAACTTATGTTCCCTTTTCAAATCTTTTTCAGGTTATTAGAAGCATGAAAGCAAAGGAGTTGGAGCAAACTGAAATGCAACAAACCCCAGACAAGAATTCAAATACAAATACATCTTCAGATAATTCACCACAGAGGACAAATGTTCTGCAAGTTGCTGATAAACCAATACAACCTATTGTTATTGGAAGCACAGATTCACATGCAAGAAAACCACTAAAAGAAATTTTTTATATTGTATGTCCATGAAACTTCTATTTTAGCTAGTTTTGTTTATTTAATTCTAATCATCTTCTCTTTTATTAAACTCCACTAGAAAATGCATAATTAAATGTTAAGTATTGTTTAACAGAGCTCACAGGGATCACCAGAAGAGCCTTTGCTCAGAGACAGACAACTTAGTCCAACTAGGAGAAGTCATATTAACATAGTATGTATTTTAATACATGTCATTTTTATGTTTTTATGTATCATTTTTATTTTCTATTAACATTCCTTTTCATAGTTCTATTTCCCATGGAAAATGAGCAATAAACTGTTAATTTATTGTTTAACAGAGTTCGCAGGAGTCACCAGAAATGCCTTCAACCAGAGATAGACAACAAAGTCCGTCTAGAAGCAACCATGTTGACATAGTATGTGCATTATATATGCCATTTTATCTGTTCTTATGTTTTCATCCTTTCTTGACTACTGCTTTTTAGGTTATGATTCAGTTTTTGATGTTCTTCTAATTTTTAACTTTTGTTTTTTCAACAGAGCTCACAAGAATCCCCACATAGAAGTCATAGAGATGAAACTGAAAGTGTTTACATTGGAGAACATAGGTTGTCTCCAATAAACAACAGGACTTCAGAACCAATTGACTCTCTTTATGATGAGGAGAACTATGCAAATCAGTCCAACTATGCAACATCATCATCAACAGCGCAATTCACCAAATCTCTACCACCAAGAAGAATGGTTCCACCTAGCAGATATGTGTCATCGCCATATGATGTTCCTGTCCACAGCTACACACCAACAACAAAACAAATTGAATACTACCAAGCAATTGTTCGTCTTGCAAATATGGACGAATATAAGTTGTAAGTCAAATTATGATTTCTCTTTTAAGTTCTCTTTTAAGTTCTCTTTTTTTAGGCGATGTTTTTATTTTATATTTATGATTTTTTCATTCCATTTTTAACTGTTTTTATCTCCTACTATTTATTCTTATGCTTTTACTTTTGCATGTCATTGAAAATAGCCACATGGGCGTACAAATAGGAAATTGCAAGGTAACTATGGAAACTTTTGGAAATTCACTAAAGCCAGGAGGTGTCGTTGAGGGCTGGGTTATAAACTTGTATTGTCGGATTCTGTTCAAAAAATATCCATCCTAAAGAGTCAAACAGGCACACATTCTTTCATACTCCAAGTGTAAGATAGTTTTGCCTTCTATCATGTTTGTTTCTTCCTTTCTTTGTTTATTAATTCTCATATGTCGTTTACAATGATCTCAAGGATATTAGAGCCCAAATTTAATATTTTTACAAACTTTTCACATGTGGTCAGGAATATTTTCTAGAGAAGTGGGAAACTGGGGACAGGATGTTAGTTTTGAAAGATCAAACTCTGAAAGCTTTTGAGGGTGCAGGAAAGGCCAAGAAATTGCATCTTACAGAGTCGGTATGTTAATATGAACTTTAATAGAATTATTTTTTATGTAATTACTCATTCTCCAAGTTATTTTTTATTCTGTGGAGTTTTAATACATTTTTTATGTAAACAGCTGCACTTCCCATCTCTCTATAATTTCCACTGGTTCCTATTCACTGTAAACATTAGAGACAAGAAATTCATGTTCCTTGATTCTCTTCTTGCCAAGGATTCAGAAATGCATAAGGAAGTGGATAATAGAATGGTATATGAAACATCTAATTTTTTTTCTCTCTGTACTTCTTGTCTGTTATATATGTTCTTTTTTCAGTCAACATAATGTTTTTTATTTTCTATGTCAATGTTCCTAGGTGAAAAATTTCATTGAAATCTGGAATGAATGTTCTTTGAAACCTATCAACTTCAATGAATTCCAAATTGTTCATCCACCTGTGCCAAAGCAAATCAATGGGTACTATTCAACAATTTATCTTTTACAAACTAATTTGTCTTTATGTGCATGCTGTCATTTAACTATCATCTCATATATTTTTACTGATTTTTTGGTGGTTTGATATAATAACAGGAAGGATTGTGGCATTTGCCTTATGAAGAACATTGAATTCTTCAAGCCAAGGAGTACGTTGATGGGAACTTACTCACATCAGGATATTCCTAATATTAGAATTCAGATCGCAAATGAGATGATGTTTTGTCCTTACAATGAGAGTTCAAAAATTCAAGAAGCTGTGAGGCAATTCAAACCAGCAGTAAGATAATGTTAACTCTTTTTGTAATTTTCTTACATCAGTATGATTTTTTGTTTCTCATCTTCTACTCCATGTTCACTTGGTTGCATACTAGTTCTATAATGGAGCAACTCCAATATATTTTTTTAGTTTTGGTTGCACATGTCTCTAAGTTTTGGTTGCACATTTAAGTAAATTATGTGCAACACAAATAATGTTGCACATAACTATAACATTGTAGTAATTTTTTTTTTCTTGGGTCAATTGCATCTTTCTCTCACATATGTGCAACCGATATCAAATTTTTATCAAGATTTTCATCTTTTCTCAGTTTGCATATTACCTCTAGAATAGAGCAACTACAATATTTTTTTTAGTTGGTGTGCAGATGTCTCTAAGTAATGTGCAACCGGTATCGAGTTTTTATCAAGATTTTTCCATCTCCTGATTTGCATATTAATTGTAGAATGGAGCAACTCCATTATAGGTTTTTTCCAAGTTGCACCTTTCTCTGATTAACGTGTAACGTGGTGTGCACGGTTTTTTGTACGTGTTTCATTTTTTAAGTTTGTGTGCAACCCAAGGAATGTTTCACAATCTAGTAATTACTTTATTCTTGTGTCAGTTGCATTTTTTCTATGAGATATGTGCAACTGCTATCGAGTTTTTATCGGAGAATAATATAGAATGGAGCAACTGCACACTTCCTTTTAAGTAGTGATTTTGTACTTTTATTTTTCTGGGGTAGCTCATATGTGTCAGTTATGTTCAACCGATAACAAGTTTTTATCAAGAATGTAAATATGCGTCATCCCCCTCGGTTGCATATTACTCTTAGAAAGGAGCAACTCCAATATTTTTGTAATTTTGCAATTTTGCACCTTTTTCTCTGATAAACATGTAACCGGGTTTTGCATGGTTTGCACACTTAGAAAAAATTGTGTGGAACCCTAAATTTTTATATTTTTTTGCACAGATGTGTTAGTTCCATTTTTCTATCAGATACGTGCAACCGGTATCAAGTTTTCCAGTTTATTTGTAGAATGGATCAGCGAAAACTTTTTAATTTTTTTAGCTTTTTGCAACTTTCTGTGAATTACGTGAAACCGATACATGTGTATCAATTGCACATTACGTGCAACTTTCTGTCAATTCTGTCAACCGGTATTAATTGCACATTTTCATAAAGTTAATGCAAATATGTTTTACTTGCATCTTTCTCTCAGATACATGCAACCGGTTAAGCGATTCGCACTTTACTTATAGAATGTATCAACTAAAACTTTAAAATTTTGTACTGTTCCACCTTTCTGCCAATTACATGCAACCCCTTCAATTGCATATTACTTCTAGAATGGAGCAACTCCATTAGTCATGTTTTGCCTCATTTTTATGAATATCAACAAGCTATTTCATATAAAATGTTTTAGTTGATTCCGGTTGCATGTATCTGAGAGAAACAAGAATTTTGCAATTTTGCAATTTTGCACCTTTTTTCTCTGATAAACATGTAACCGGGTTTTGCATGGTTTGCACACTTAGAAAAAATTGTGTGGAACCCTAAATTTTTATATTTTTTCCACAGATGTGTTAGTTGCATTTTTCTATCAGATACGTGCAACCGGTATCAAGTTTTCCAGTTTATTTGTAGAATGGATCTGCGAAAACTTTTTAAATTTTTTAGCTTTTTGCAACTTTCTGTGAATTACGTGAAACCGATACATGCGTATCAATTGCACATTACGTGCAACTTTCTGTCAATTCTGTCAACCGGTATCAATTGCACATTTTTCATAAAGTTAATGCAAATATGTTTTACTTGCATCTTTCTCTCAGATACATGCAACCGGTTAAGAGATTCGCACTTTACTTATAGAATGTATCAACTAAAACTTTAAAATTTTGTACTGTTCCACCTTTCTGCCAATTACATGCAACCCCTTCAATTGCATATTACTTCTAGAATGGAGCAACTCCATTAGTCATGTTTTGCCTCATTTTTATGAATATCAACAAGCTATTTCATATGTTTTCTTTTTTGTATTTTTCTGGTAATACAAAATAGTGCAAATAAGATAACTTGCAAACCATTCACGGTCATTAACTCAAAACAGATATACCTGGAGATACATATTTTTTGGTATTGCACTATGAGAAGCAGACAGTAGGGGTGGGTAGTGTTTTTTCAGTGTTTTTCTATAGGTTGATTTTCTTTTTTACATTTCCTTTTAATGACCAAAAGGCTCTTCTGTGATGCATCTTTTTCCACTTATATGATGCAATTTTCATGTATTCTGTTTCACATGATAGTAACTGCCTCTTTGTTTTTTCTATACATTCAGGTACATGGGAGATATGCAAGGATGATGTAAAAATCAATCAAGTTTGATGAACTCATGCGTTATTATAGACAATCTCAAATGTAGAAAGATAGCTTTTGGATGGTTATATGTTTATAACTATTTGTAAAGAGAGAAAGTAGGAGAGTGGAGGGAATGTCTCTTAGAGATTGATAAGCCAAAAATGATTGTCATCTAGTACCTTGTGCAGCTGGACATACTACTTTGCTGGAACTATTTTTCTTCCTTCGTATGTAGTTTATATGCCAGTTAACTTGGTTATCTTAATCGAGGCAATTATCTGTGCTTGTTATTTTTTTGTCTTATATGCATCGTATTAGTTTTTCTTTGTGTATTCGTTCTTTTGATTTCGTCGTTTTCAAAGATTTTAATGTAAAATAAGATCCTAATTTAGTTCTTTCGCAAGAAAGGTAGAAAAGCAAACACAAATGTCTTTTATTGTAACACTTACTTCTTTTTGGCCCATTTTCCTCTTGGATTTTAACTTAGTTCTTTATCAAAAAATGTAGCAAAGTAAACTCAAATGTCTTTAATACAAGACTTGAAAATTCTTTCTCCACTTTGTTGTTTGGATTTCCTCATCTCTACCTTACAGGACTCACAGCACAAGTTCTACAAAACTTTCTCAAGGAACTAAACTACAAGGAGGAAGAAACATTTAATAGCCAAGCATATGTAAGTCATCTCTATCTTCTCATAATGCTTCGTTCTATCAATTCTCTTGTCTTCATATTTCCTTAGTTCTTTTTTACTTCCTTTCTTGCCTTCGAGGAATCTTCTTTACCTGCAATATTGTTTGTGTTCACAAACCATAGTGTTAACATATGAAATAAAAGGTATGCCACCAACAGATATATTTCAAAAATAGAACTCATGTGATCAAATTACCTTTAGGCTTTTTTCTCTCCTTGCTCTTTTTGGCATTCACTGAAGCATCCATGTGTAGCTTCCCACATGTTTGAATGTTGTGTTCATCGGATCCGCACTGGCTGCAAGTAATTTTATGCTTAAAGAAATTCTGCTCACCTATAGTCTTGTATCTTCCATCAGGCTTTTGCTTGCCTGAACCACGCGGTCTTCCTTTAGATGGTTGTACAAGTGGGTCCAATAGATTTCCAAAACCACTCAGATCAGCAACAGTGTCATGTTTACTGCTAGTAGCTGTCCCTATGCTTCTCTCCTCAGCCATCGACATCTCATGAAGTTTTTCTGCAATTTTCTTGATCTCCTGAGTCACATACATGTACTTCTCATTGCTTTTAGATCCTTCTGATGCAACATGTATGCATTCCTTAGATAGCACATTATATCGCAGCTGGCTGTTATCTTCCGTGAACTGTACAGGGATGTTATACCGCATATCTCTGATATCTGTTTTCTCTCTAGGTTTCCATCTCTGTAGGAAATATTTCCCTGGATTTCTGGAATGTTCAGATGAACAAGGACTCTCAGAACATGTGCGCATAATATGCCATCCTTGTTGTATTTGGAGCAAATGCAGGTAAATTCTTGATTACTCATATCTACAAGAACTAGATATTTCCTTGTCTTGAAATCACCTGCTGCAGCCAACGCACTCTTATATACATTATATCGCACATTTTTTTCAACCTCTTCAACATGTAGCTTAGATGTGAACTTTAGTTGTTTCTGGAATCTATAGAAGATCTTTCGATTATATTTTCTGCCTGCCTGTAATTCCATATCATTTGCACACCAGTAGGTTGGAGTTGTTGTTCTTGTCATTGAATCTTGTTCTTTCTCATTTTCTTCAATGGTTTCTGCTATCTTGTCATACTCACAGAGAAAGCTGCTAACGCTGTAAGTCGAACCAACATTATCCTTGAAAATGGCATTGGTACCTTCACTTCTAGCCGTAGAGTGAATGAAGGGGAAGAAATCATTCTTAAAGTAGACAGGAACAAACCGATGCCTATTCTCCCACATAATTTTGAAATACTTTAGATTCCCAACTCCATATCTCTGTATCATTTCAGTCCATGAATTCTCAAATTCAGCAATTGTCAACGAGAAGTGGATAGTGTCTTTCATCTCATTGTGTAGATTAGGTATTTTTGCAAAGCTCCTAGCATGCTTCTCTTCGACTTTGCTCAAAACATGGAAAAGACAATTCCTGTGAACTGTATGTGGAAAGACATGAGGGATTGCTTGGCGCATGGCCACACACTGGTCTGTAATAATAGTTTTTGGAGCCTTTCCTCCCATGCAATCCAAGAAAACCCCAAATAACCACTTAAATGTCTCTGCAGTTTCATTCTGTAGAATGGCACAGCCAAAAAGGCAGTTGTCCCCGTGTCCTGTCACTCCGACAAAAGGTGCAAACGGCATGTTGTATCTATTTGTCTTGAATGTAGTATCAAAACTGACACAATCGCCATAAAGTTCATACATTCTCCTAGATGTACCATCACACCAGAAAATATCTTGCACTCTGTTATGCTTGTCACGTTTGAAATCACAGTAAAATGTTGGATCCTGTGCCTTTTTCTTCCCAAAATACTGCAAGGATTGCATCATGTCATTGATATGACTTTATTTCCTCATTGCAGTCCTCAAATTGCTAACAAATTTCTTAGTGTATGGAACAGCCTTCATAGTACCTCCCCTCAAATAACATAGGATAGCCATGATCTTTCTTGTGGGAAGCTTGACTGAATTGAAAGTCCGGACAAATAGTTTCTCTTGATCAGTCATATGCTTGTGTGACCTAAGGAACCTAGATTCCTCTGGAGGACTCAAATCATGGTTGTGATCCAAATGTAGGCTAGTGACTATCCACTTGTCCCCTTTTAGTGTGATTATCATTTCTGCCTTGCAGCCTGTTTGCTCAATTGGGTTTCTCTTGCGTTTTCTAGGTTTATCTACTAGAGGTTTTGAGGTATCTGCTTCTCCTTTTTCTTGCAGCTTCTTCTTCTTTGCATCTTGCCTTTTCAGTTCCTTCTTCCTCTTTCTTTCTTCAAGGATTTCATCATCAACAGGTTTACCAGAACGGTTACACTTAAAAGTGTACCGTGTTACTTCATTATTCCTCCCTGGAAGCCTGCAGTGATAATTGCCTGCCCTTTTTGCTGAAAATCCAATGATTTCTGAATATGTATTGTAGAAATCAAAAGAAGCATCATGCGTATCAAACACCTGATTAAGGTGGGGAACATGATGACTACGCACTTCCTGACTTGATGTTTGGGCAGCCATCACACTTTCATTTTCAAGAAATATTTCAATATCTTCCTGTGAAAGCTCTTCGACAACATCATTTCTTTTAGCTCTTTTTCCTTTAGCATTAGTGTCATTTCCCGCTGACTCATCTCTACTTTCTACGCTTTGCTCACCTTCACCATCATTATTTTCTTCATTAACAGAAATATTTGATTCGGACACTTCGTCTTCATCATTGCAACTCTTAGATGAACAGCCTACAGAACCGGCCGGATCGATCCATGTATCATTGTATTTGTATGCACTATCTCCATGAACATCTGAATCCCGATCTGCCTGCAATCCATTATCTCCCTGTGAAAGGATCGTATGAGCGACTAGAGGGGGGGTGAATAGGAGCTACCCAATTTTTTAATTCTTTTCAAGTTAAGGCTAGACAAGAAGGTAAATTCTCTAGATGTGATACTAAGTGAATTTACCTAGAGTGACAAGCAAGCTAGCAATAACAATATAAGTAAAGGTACGAGTAAAGGATAGAGGTCACCGCAATGGAGACACGAAGACACGAGGATGTATTCCCGTAGTTCCTTCCTTGTTACGGGAAGTACGTCTACGTTGGAGAGGTGTGGTGCCACAAAGGCCACCAACTCCACAAAGGCTCACCCTATTCTCCGGTGAACAAGCCACAAAGGCGAGTCCACGCTCCACTAAGCAATGCCCTTGAAGGCGGCACGACACCTTTACACAAAGTATTGGGGCAAGCTCCACAACTCAATTGGAGGCTCCCAATAGGTCCACCAAGCTCTTACACACAAAGTTAAGCTTGGAGGACGGCTTCTTCCGGCGAGGAATCCGATGAACACTCAAGTTACAAGCCCCTCAACAAAGAGAGGGGGGAAATCAAATCGGCTTGGTGGAAGTGTAGATCTAGGTCTTCTCCCTCAAATCCCAAAAGGGATTTGAGTTCTATTGGCTAGGGAGAGAGATCTTGAGCTTTGAAGCTTTGAACTAATGGAGGTGAGAGAGTGTGAGCCGCAGCCGTGTCTTGAGGTGGAAGAAGACTATTTATAGTCCAAGACAAGGACTAGCCGTTGCAGACTTTTTAGGCCGGAGTCTCCGGGGTCCAGAGCCCGGAGTCTCCGGGATAAGTCGCCTAGGCCGGAGTCTCCGGCCCGGAGACAATCTTCTGTCAAAGTTTCCGCCCAAAGTCTCCGCCCCCATATCTGGGACGAGCGACACTCGGCGAAAAAACGACCCCGGAGGCTTAGGCCGGAGTCTCCGGACCCTGACCAAAGACTCCGGCGTGTGAACACCGGAGTCTCCGGGGTTGGTCACCCGGAGTCTCCGGGGCAGAAACGCCAGCAACAAGTGATCTTCTGATTTTCACCTATAATCAAGATTAAACTGAGACACAGGGTTAGATACCTGAGTATTGACAACAAACACCCAAAAATACATTTTGCTAGAAGATGCTCTTTCAATCTCCCCCTTTTTGGTGTTTGATGACAATACAAAGGTTCAAGAAAAAAGATCAATATAATATAGAGTGAGCTCCCCCTAGATGTGTGCAACCTACAGCAGAGGCTTGATTCAGATGCACCCATACTAGACACCAAGCTCCCCCTGCAATAATGAACCACAAACATGTGCATGCTACATAGATAACAATATGAAGTAATAGAGCATGGCTATTACATTAAGGCACACCACAAGTCTCACACAATATTAAGATAGGTACCACAACGAAGTTCAAACTTTAAAGAACTAAGTACTAGAAGAGAGCACAAGCATAGGCAAACGAAAGCTCAACAAAAGAAATGCTTGTGCCCGACCCTTGCAAATCCCCGATAATCATGCTAATAGAACTCTTCTCCCCCTTTGGCATCGAGACACCAAAAAGGGAAACGAGCGATGCTACACGTCCCAACAAGTCACTCGTCGTCGTCCTCGTCGTTGCCTTCATAGGAAGGATCTTCATCATCACCCATAGGACCCTTGCCACGACTGGAGGAAGACGGATAGTTGGGCTTGGACACTTCCTCAAAATCTCCCCATTGGAGTGAGCTGCCCATCTCTTTGTTCCAAGCACCATAGCTGAGAGTATCCTCTGAGTCTGAAGGGGGATGCTCTGGAGGAGGAAGCTTGCGGATAGCACGAAGGTGTTCAACCATCAAACCTTGGTTGTGAGTGATATGCTTGTTCTGAATGTAGATGTTGTGCTGCTCTTTGCGAATATCCACTCCCATGCAAAGCATGGTCCTCTTGAACCAAGACAGCTTCTTGATCTCCTTGTTGACTTCTTCTTTGTTGCGAGAGGGAAAAGGCTGGTTGCTAGCATTCTTGCTCCTCCTCTTTGGAGGGGAAGGAGGAGCAGTCCGAGTCACTTCAATCTCTTCCTCACCCTCTTCTCCTTCCTCATCCACATCATCCTCAGCACCTTCCATGTCTTCATCTTCTTCATCTTCACTAGCGGAGGCAAAGGGTTCATTGGTCACTCCCGGTGCCGGTTTCTTTTGAGGCTTCACAGTTTTATGCTCAACCAACTTGGAGACGTCAACACAAAGAGTGTAGTTGGGAGACTTCCTCTTGATAAGCTTCATAACATACGGAGCATAGACCGGGGCTTTCTTGGAAAGAATACACTCATACATTTCCCGGTGGATGAAGTCCATGACGTCAATGGGTTGGACTTGAGCTTCTTCTCCTTTGCAAAAGACCTCATGAGAGTAGGCAAGTAGGTTGACCAAGCCACCATGAAGAGCATCCAAATTACCCGCACTTGGAGCAATGTTTTCACGGAACAAACGGAGGAGAATATTGTATCTAGTCCTCAAACCATAGGCCTCCCCAACAACAATCTTCTTGCCTTCTTCAGCAGCAGCTTTTGTGAGCTTACCATAGAGGGGAGCAAGTGCCTTCTTATTGTAGGCAACTCCGGAGAGGTGCATCCTTGCACCACTAGGCACATGGTTCCCACTGAATGGGTAACCAAGCTCTTCTGCAAACTCAATGAAGTTGGATTTGATAACTTGATCACCTGTCATCCATGTCATGGGAAGCTCTTCTCCATCTCCAAACACAAGTGTTGCAAAGAATTGGTGTACAAGGAGAATGTTGTAATCTTGCTTAAGTTGCATGAGCGGGTGAAGACCAAGCTTCTCAGTGATCCAAAGAGCTTCATTGAAGTAATCACTCTTGTGAAGATGCTCAAAATCAATTACCTTTTGAGGGCAAACCTTGTGGGTTAGGTTGGCATAGAGCTCGGTGCAAATGAGTTCTTGCTCCCTTCGATGAAAATAGTGGTCATTGGTGTTTCTTGGCAACACATACATTTCCCTCTTCCTCATATCAGCAAACTCGGGAAGTGACATGCCCCTGAGAGTTGGCAAGTTGTCAAACTTAGCCTTTTTGGCCCTTTCTTCCTTAGCCAGCTGAGCTAGACGAGCTTTCTCTCTCAGAGCATCTCTAGCCACTTCTGCAGCACTCTGCCTTTCCACATAGCAATCCTTTGCTGGGTCATAGTCAAAAGTGTGCTTCCTCGGGATACGCTTGCGACGACCACCTGTGTTGCTACCTGTGAAGGAAATGGCACGAAGTAGCAAGGGAAAAGTCAAAAACATGCTCAGATGACTGGAGAATAGCATCTTGTGGAGTTAATTTTGTGAAACATCGATCTACACCGGAGTCTCCGGTGTCTGACCCCGGAGTCTCCGGCCTATAGAGGGCGGAGACTTAAAAGTCTCCGGGGTTTGGACCCCGGAGACTCCGGATAACACGAGGTCAGACAAGGGAGGCTAGGGTTTGCTCGGGAAATTGCACAAAAATGATTCAACAAGATGCTAGATACACACATTGCCGAAAGTGAGTGATTCCAATGGACAAACATCAAGCATTTCATCCAATCCTTTGAATCTAGAGGAATCTAGATGGGAGGAGGAGGAAAATACCGGATGGCTCCATGGAGAAGCAAACAAGCCGGAGGAAGAAGCTTCCGGATGCTTGGAGAGGAGGGAGGCCGGCGGCAACGGCGGATCCGGGGCCGGGAGGCGCCCGGCGGCGACTTGGTGGAGGCGGCGGCGTCCTGGGGAGAGGAGGAGTGGGGGGTGAATGAGGGTAACCGGCTGGTTGCCCTCACCCTGACCCCTTTTACCCAGGGTGAAACCGCTAGGGCCGGAGTCTCCGGGGCTGGTAACCCGGAGTCTCCGGCCGCCAGACACCGGAGTCGCCGGGGTGCAAAACCCGGAGTCTCCGGCCTGCCTCGACCAGATCACACAGCTATGAATTTGAGCATGTTTCTTCGAAGGAAGAAGTGTTTTCAGTTGAAAGGGATAGGCTTGGGTCAGAAAGAGGTAGCTGAGTGGTACTTAGTGTTCAAGTTTGCAAAAATGCAAATAAAACTCAAATAAGGCCAAAAATGAACACATTCCCATTAAAAAGCAAAAACATGCAAATGAGGTGCAAATGGGAACAAACCTCCACATAGGGGGTCGGTGGCCGAGGCCACCATGTTTGAGTATAAAGGTATGGCACCGCGAAGATATATCTTGGGCCCAAAACCAAAACTCATCAATTAAGCTCAAAATTGTCACAAATGATAAGATAGAACAATTTGCTTACTATTGGCATAATGGGGGGAGGGATAGTCCAATCAATTAGGACCGCACTCCCCCTATTTCCATGCCCACATCTAGAGCAACACACAAGTTAGAGTATGGGAGTAAATGCACCTAGCTCAAGCCACATTGCTTGAGTCAATGATATTTAGTTCATGCCTCAATTCCCGGAATCTTGCTTCATCAAGAGGCTTCGTGAATATATCGGCAAGTTGCTCATTAGTGCCAACATAAGATAGATCAATATCTCCACGGTTGACATGATCCCGAATGAAATGATGACGAATCTCAATATGCTTCGTCTTGTTGTGTTGCACCGGGTTGTGAGCGATCTTGATTGCACTTTCATTATCACATAAGAGAGGCACTTTGTCAAAAATGACACCGTAATCCTTCAAAGTTTGCCTCATCCATAAGAGTTGTGCACAACAACTAGCCGCGGCTACATATTCGGCTTCGGTGGTAGAGAGAGATACACAATTTTGTTTCTTAGATGACCAACACACCAAAGACCTACCAAGAAATTGGCAAGCCCCGGAGGTTGATTTCCGTTCCACTTTGTCTCCCGCCCAATCCGAATCCGAGTAACCTACAAGATCAAAACTTGCTCCCTTTGGGTACCAAAGACCAAAGTTAGGGGTATTCACTAAATATCGAAAGACTCTCTTGACCACCACTAAGTGGCTTTCCTTTGGTGCGGCTTGAAAACGTGCACATACTCCCACACTTAACATAATGTCCGGTCTAGATGCACATAGGTAAAGCAAGGAACCAATCATAGATCTATAGAGTTTTTGATCCACTTCTTTACCATTAGGATCGAGATCAAGATTAACCTTTGTTGGCATGGGAGTCTTTGCACCTTTGACTCCTATCATCTCGAACCTCTTGAGCATGTCTTGAGTATATTTTGCTTGGTTCACAAAAGTCCCTCCCTTCAATTGTTTGACTTCAAATCCAAGGAAGAACTCTAGCTCCCCCATCATAGACATCTCAAACTTGTTGGTCATGAGCTTGGCAAACTCATTATTGAAAGCTTTGTTAGTAGAACCAAATATAATATCATCAACATATAATTGGCAAATGAAAAGCTCCCCATTGACCTTCTTAGTGAAAAGAGTGGGATCAATCACCCCAATTTCAAAACCACGATCAACCAATAATTCTTTAAGGTGCTCGTACCACGCACGTGGGGCTTGTTTGAGGCCATAGAGCGCCTTATCAAGTTTGTAAACGTGGTTAGGAAACTTGGGGTTTTCGAATCCCGGGGGTTGCTTTACAAAGACCAATTCATTTAAGGGACCATTAAGAAATGCACTTTTAACATCCATTTGTTGAAGTTTAAAGTTATGATGAGATGCATATGCAAGTAAGATGCGAATGGATTCAAGACGGGCAACGGGAGCGAAAGTTTCACCAAAGTCAATACCCTCAACTTGGGAGAAACCTTGAGCCACCAATCTTGCCTTGTTACGAATGACAATGCCATTTGCATCTTGCTTGTTCTTGAAGATCCACTTGGTCCCAATGACATTACGGCAATCTTTAGGCCTTTCTACTAGAGTCCAAACATTATTGCGCTTGAAGTTGTTGAGTTCCTCATGCATGGCATCAAGCCAATCCGGATCCTCAAGCGCCTCATAAACTTTCTTGGGTTCTACACAAGAGACAAAAGCATGATGAGAGCAAAAGTTAGAAAGTTGCCTCCTAGTGGAGACACCTTTACGAACACTCCCAACCACATTTTCCAAGGATATGCTTCTTCGTCGTAGAATGGACTCAAGCTTCTTCTCACGGCGAGTGCGAGCCTCAAGAGGAGATTCTTGAGAGACTACTTGATCATCTTCATGATCACTGTTCTGGTCCTCGCCATGACCATCAAGTGGATTGCCTTGATCATCAAGTGGCCCATAGCCACGGAATTCCGAAGGATCTTCATCAAAGGCTTGATCACCCCCGGAGACTCCGGTATCCATACCCGGAGACTCCGGTATAGGCCGGAGAGTCCGGACCACGGGGGCCGGAGACTCCGGGCAAGATTGCTCGGTGGGATGATCTTGAGGTTGAGGGTGTGCAGCTTGTCTTTGGTCAATGTCCTGTGTGTGTTCAGCAGGTAAAGGCTCCACATGTGTAGAGCATTGTCCTTCTCCTTCGGCCAAAAGGTGTCCCTCAATGGGCCGGAAGAATCCGACACCCATTCTTCTTATGGCTTGGGGAGGAATTTTGTCACCTACATCACGAACACAACTTTGTCCTACAAAGGAACCATTATCCTCATCGAACCTCACATTACAAGTTTCTATAACATGCCCGGTGGACTTGCTATAGATCCTATAGGAATGTGAGTCCGTGGAGTAACCAACAAAGATACCCTCTAATGCTTTAGAATCAAATTTTGACAAACGAACACCTTTCTTGAGGTAGAAACACTTACAACCAAATACCCGGAAGTACATGATGTTGGGCTTTTGCCCGGTAAGAATTTCATATGGAGTCTTGTTCAAGTTCTTGCGGAGATAAAGCCGGTTGGTGGCATGGCATGCGGTATTAATAGCTTCGGCCCAAAAGTTGTATGGAGACTTGAACTCCGCCAACATAGTTCTTGCCGCATCCATGAGAGTACGGTTCTTCCTCTCGGCAACTCCATTTTGTTGCGGGGTATATGCAGCGGAATATTGATGTTTGATACCCGCATCACTAAGAAACTCATTTAGGGAGTAGTTCTTGAACTCGGTGCCATTGTCACTTCTTATAGTCAATATGGTGGTATTGAATTGACGCTCAACTTCGGTGGCAAAGTCTTTGACGGTTTGTTGGGTCTCACTCTTGAATTCAAAGAAATAAACCCAAGTGTATCTTGAATAGTCATCGACAATTACCAAGCAATATTTCTTGCCACCAAGACTTGCATAAGTGGGAGGTCCAAAGAGATCCATGTGAAGGAGCTCCAAGCACCTCTTGGAAGAGATAATAGTCTTGCTCGGATGACTTGTTTCATGCATCTTTCCTTCAATACATGCCCTACAAACACGATCTTTGGCAAAAGAAACATCCTTTAGTCCGAGTATGTGGCCGTTGGTGTAGAGATTTTGCAAAGCTCGCATATTGACGTGGGCTAACCGGCGATGCCAAAGCCATCCCACGTCGGCCTTAGCAATTAGGCATATCGCGGCCGTAGTGGGTTTCTCCGAAAAGTCCACCACATACAAGCCATTTTCGACATACCCAACAAAGGCAACCTTGAGAGACTTACTCCACATGACGACCACAATATCAACATCAAAATATGTGGCATAGCCCATAGTAGCAAGTTGATGAACGGAAAGTAGATTATAACCAATGGTTTCGACAAGCATGACATTCACTAAGGACACGTCCGGAGTGATCACCACCTTATCGAAACCAAGTACCTGAGAGGATGAATTATCACCATATGAGACCGTGACATTTGAAGTATTGGGCTTTAGATCTTCCACAATATTTTTGCTTCCGGTCATGTGGCTTGTGGCACCACTATCAATAATCCATTTTACTCCTCCGGAAGCAATGTCCTACAAGAGATTAATTCTTGGTTTTAGGTCCCCATCTTTGAATGGGTCCTCTTTTGTTAGTCACAAGAATCTTAGGTACCCAAATAGCATATTCAATGAAACCATTATAGGGACCAACATATTTAGCATAGACATCACCATAATAGTCCCTAAGAAGAACATAATGAGGGTTATATTTTCCTGCAAAATTATTGTGAGAAGGGCCGGAGACTCCGGTCTTTGGGGGCGGAGACTCCGGGGTAGACGAACTAACCGGAGACTCCGGAGACCTTGACCCGGAGACTCTGGTCTCCTCGATTTTCTTCTTTCCATTCAACTCCTCCCACTCCTCCTCGGTGTAACAAATGTCAAAGGGGACATGAGGAGTAGGAGCAGCAGCAGCAGGCTTTGTCTTCTTCTTGTTCTTCTTGTTCTTCTTCTTCTTTGAGGACTCGGCCACCAAACAGAGATCCCCTTTCTTTGAGGACTCGGCAACAAAACCGAGGCCCTCCTTTCCCTTGTACAATCTTTGATTGTTCAAGAGATCATTGAGATTCTTCTCTCCTTGAATGCAAGTGGCAAGGCCCTTAGCAAGATCGGCCTTCAACCTATTGTTCTCCTCAATGATATCACTATGATCACAAATAGAGTTAGAAGAACAAGGAACTTCAATAACTTGCATTGGGGGGACTTTAGATTGTTCAATAGTTAGTTGAATTTGAAGTTGTTCACGAATCTTGGTGAGATGAGAGAATTTGCCCTCCAAAGCCTTGTGAGCTTCTTCAAGCTTCTCAAACTTCTCACGAAGATTATTATGACCAACGTCAAATTCAACTTTCTCCTTTTTAAGCAACTTGACCATAGCGAGAGCATGGTCACGTTCTTTAGTGAGTTTTGACAAGATTAGATTATGAGACTCTTCTAGTCCCAACAATTTCTCCTCTAAAGAGACTCTCAAGTTTTGCTCTTCTTCGAGCTCAATTGATAGAGAGCCAATATCATCGGCGGCTAATCTTTCCAACTCCTCCTTCTCCTTGATGGTGTCATGGGCATCACCAAGTTCACACATTAGTGTCTCAACATATATCTTGGTTGGCCCCTTCATGTTAGCAAGAAAATCATCACAAGAAACTAGTTCTTTCTTAATCTTAAGACTACTCACATCATCCAAAGAGGTAGTATTGGAATGTGATGATGAAGGAGTAGGTGATGAGGTTACCTCCGAGGCCTTAGCCATAAGACACTTGTGAGTGGTGATGATGGCGTTCTCATTTAGTGAGTTGAAGAGGGATGTAGGTGGTGTGGAGACAATGGCAATGGCGGCCACTTCTCCATTCTCTTCATCAACGGAGTCATCATCATCGGACTCGGAGTCATACTCCTCATGAACCACCAATACCCTTTCTCCTTTCTTCTTGTTGTCCTTGTTCCCATGTTTCTTGGATGGGTAGAACTTTGATGACCGGCGCTTGGGGACGAGCCGGCCCTCATTGTCCTCCTTGTTCTCATAAGGACATTCGGCGATGAAGTGCTTGATTCCTCCACAATTGTAGCAATGCCTCACTTTAGAGTCACCACCTTTTCTTGGAAAGGATTTGAACTTGGATCCCTTCGTCTTGTGCTTGTTGGCATCCCAAAAGGCATTTGCATTGAGAGCCAAGTGTTCATGGAGTGCAAACTTGAGATCTTCCGGAGACCAACACTCTTCTTCATATATTTCTTCTTCTCCTTCTCCTTGCTTGGACACCACCTTGGCCTTGAGTGCAAGATTGTGAACTCCTTGTCCGGCAAGAACACGGGCTCTTGTTTCTTCCGCGTTCTTCTTCAAGATAGACAAGGCGGTGAACTCGCAAAGAACTTCATTTGAGGTCATACTCCCAAAATCCGGTCTTGAACGGATTATCTCAGATCGCATGGGTTCTCTTGGGTTGATGGAGGTGATGAACATACGCTTGATATAGTCATCACCATTGTCTTTGCACCCAAACCCGGTCAAGGCCGTTGCAAGAGACAAGATCCTTTGGTACATCTCATCGGGAGTCTCATTATCACGCATAATGAAATCCCTTTCTTCACTTTTGAGCTCATCAAACTTGGAGGACCGAATACTTTCATTCCCAATGAAGAGCATAGTGAGATAGTCCCATACTTCCTTGGCGGTGTTCAAGTTGTTGATGTGTACCGCATGAGTATCCGGTACGGCTTGTTGAAGGAGATGCTTGGCGGTGGCATTGAGTTGCTCATCAACTTCTTCCCTTCCGGTCAAGTTGAGAGGATCATGAGGAGCAAAACCATTTTGTATGACCCTCCACAAATGAGTAGAAGAGCTAGAAATATGAGATTTCATTAGTCCTTGCCATTTAATAAAATTGCGAGAATCAAGCTTGGGAGGAGATCCCATATTATTAATGTGTGGCATAGGATAATGAACCGGCAAAGGTGAGTAAGTGTTAGGGGGTGGAATGTTAGCACCCATTGCCGGACCATCATTTTCCTTAGGAAGGTCACCTTTATTCTCGGTAGAGGTGGAGCCATTGTTAGGTGGCTTCACCTTAGCCAAGGAGAGTTCCACACTAGGAGTGGTGTTTGGGTCGGTGGGCCCGGAAGGTTTTCTTCCAAAATATTCCTCAAACATAGCCTTCATTTCCAATCTCATAGTGGTTTGCATTGTGTCCAAGGACGCCAAATGCTCCTCACGTGAGATTGAAGAGGAAGAGATAGATGGAGGAGTATCTTCGGGAGGAGGTTCTTTACTCTTATCCCCATCCATGGTCGCTCAAACTCTTAGGCGGTTAAGCCCGAATAAGAGACCACGCTCTGATACCAATTGAAAGGATCGTATGAGCGACTAGAGGGGGGGGTGAATAGGAGCTACCCAATTTTTTAATTCTTTTCAAGTTAAGGCTAGACAAGAAGGTAAATTCTCTAGATGTGATACTAAGTGAATTTACCTAGAGTGACAAGCAAGCTAGCAATAACAATATAAGTAAAGGTACGAGTAAAGGATAGAGGTCACCGCAATGGAGACACGAAGACACGAGGATGTATTCCCGTAGTTCCTTCCTTGTTACGGGAAGTACGTCTACGTTGGAGAGGTGTGGTGCCACAAAGGCCACCAACGCCACAAAGGCTCACCCTATTCTCCGGTGAACAAGCCACAAAGGCGAGTCCACGCTCCACTAAGCAATGCCCTTGAAGGCGGCACGACACCTTTACACAAAGTATTGGGGCAAGCTCCACAACTCAATTGGAGGCTCCCAATAGGCCCACCAAGCTCTTACACACAAAGTTAAGCTTGGAGGACGGCTTCTTCCGGCGAGGAATCCGATGAACACTCAAGTTACAAGCCCCTCAACAAAGAGAGGGGGGAAATCAAATCGGCTTGGTGGAAGTGTAGATCTAGGTCTTCTCCCTCAAATCCCAAAAGGGATTTGAGTTCTATTGGCTAGGGAGAGAGATCTTGAGCTTTGAAGCTTTGAACTAATGGAGGTGAGAGAGTGTGAGCCGCAGCCGTGTCTTGAGGTGGAAGAAGACTATTTATAGTCCAAGACAAGGACTAGCCGTTGCAGACTTTTTAGGCCGGAGTCTCCGGGGTCCAGAGCCCGGAGTCTCCGGGATAAGTCGCCTAGGCCGGAGTCTCCGGCCCGGAGACAATCTTCTGTCAAAGTTTCCGCCCAAAGTCTCCGCCCCCATATCTGGGACGAGCGACACTCGGCGAAAAAACGACCCCGGAGGCTTAGGCCGGAGTCTCCGGACCCTGACCAAAGACTCCGGCGTGTGAACACCGGAGTCTCCGGGGTTGGTCACCCGGAGTCTCCGGGGCAGAAACGCCAGCAACAAGTGATCTTCTGATTTTCACCTATAATCAAGATTAAACTGAGACACAGGGTTAGATACCTGAGTATTGACAACAAACACCCAAAAATACATTTTGCTAGAAGATGCTCTTTCACCCTGGTTCTGCATAGTATCATCATCATCACTTCTATGAACATATTCACTCCGCTCAGTTATCATGAACATTCTGTTCTGTAATGCACAAAGAAGAAGAAAACTTGAGACTTTTATTTCTATTTAATAGCACGGGTCAAAAGATTATTTCATGTTTAAAGGGATATATATTTTTTACCTCATCAAAGGTAGGACCAGTAAGCAAATCAAGAAAGCTTCCTTGACCAACCTGAAAAGTTTACAGCATTTTATATCAGTTAAAACTTCTTCCTGATTTTTGGCTTTTGTTTTCACAAACTTTTAGTTTCCACATCTTACCTGGCTGCAATGCATGGACTCCATTTGCTGCATCATTTGTGAATATGTCATTCCACTATCCTGTGATAAATTTGCAACCTCATCATTTTTTTTCCTTCCAGGAAGTGTCTCCAATCCTTCAACTGATAGATTCTGATAAGAAAATGCAAGAAGAGTTTTCTCAGTGAAGTATAGCTTCTTCAAGAGACGAGTAAGTCTGATATATATAGTTCTATGTATGCCTAGTTAAATAAAATAGATAAACATGCATAAGTGAAAGGAAGATTTGTTTCTATACCTGGCCTTCTGTGTATGATTGATTATGCCTGTGAATGTCATTTTGTATGAAATTTCCATGAAATTCAGAGTGCCTCTCAGAAATTCCACTACTGTAATTAGAAGCTTCAGGATAGCTGTTACTCCTGGAAACCTGCTAGGATTTTCAATTTTTTCTAGTTAGTTCTCAAGGAAAGCTCCTTTCACTTGCTAATATTTTTTCATCACTTTTTCAAATGAGTACCTGAGTGCAATTCACTTGGAGTTGATCTTCAAAGCTTTTCTGTTTTTTTTAAATAGAAAATACACTTCCTCAGATATAAATATTTTCACAGTCACAACTTATACAAGCTGAAAATAGCTATTTTTCTCTATACTTCAAAAATGAAATGCAAGTTACATAAATTGCTTCCCCTGTTTTGTTAGTATCCATGACTGAATAATATATTTTTATTTTTTCATAAATTATGTGTTGTAATCATTTCTTTTTTTATTACCTGTGTACCAGAGCAAGATTGCTGAAATGAATACATAAGACCAAAGTTTTGAGGCTGTCCATGCATAGGCAAGTAATAAGGAACCTGCATTGGTTATTTTTTTGGCACATTCAATATCTTGATGATTTTTGCAAATTCAGAGTTCACTTCATGGAATTTTTACTTTACTGCACCTGAGTTTTCCCACTGAGAATTGAACTGTATGAATCATACAGTGCTGCTTCTTGTATAGTTCTTCCATTTCCTGTTAGTTCACAAGTAAACAATGATACTGTTAGTTCTTATCTATTTGTGCAGAACTAAATCAAGAACTTAAACTGTTTCTTTTTCACATCAAGGGGGCATGTGGGACACAGGAACTACAGATTTTCAGTGCTACAGAAGTTAGGGAAGAAGAATTTCTGAAGCAAGCCATACCAAGGTAAGATGTTGAACTTTCATCCATGATTGGACTCTGTTTGCACTGGCGATTTTGCACCTTCTTTTGCTCAAGATCATATGCACCCACTGATTTGTCTCGTAATGGGGAAGGGAGGAAGGGGATGCAGAGTGGAAACTTTTAGTTGGATCTCTCTCTGGGAAGGGAGGAAGGGGAGGTGGGGTGGGATCCTCAGGCTTTTCTACTTTTTCTTTGCTGAAAATCACTGGGAACAATGCATCTGGAGTCCTTTCTTCCTCATAATTTCCATGGAGGGCATGGCCATGGTTTTGGCAAGATGGAGGACTGCGGCTGGGGTGGGGGGAGGGGACGGGTGGATGGGGGATGGGACTGCTTTTTGTGCTTCTTTTTCTGTCTTCTACTGCGATCACAGGAGATAAATTTCAGAACTTGCTTTTTGGTACCTTTTTGCCTTTTCTTGTTGGAGGGGTTGGACAAAACTGGCCCAGTTAAAAACTAGGAGATGCACATTATATGGGCCACAAAATTCGTACAATGCACATTATATGGGCCACAGAATTAAATTTGAAGATACTAGCGACAAAGACAGAAGGATAAAAGTCGTATGCTTTTTTGATCGACGGTCAGATGTATCGACTGAGAAATAGCTATTTCTCGCTATTTCTCAGTCGACTGTGCCATAGGCGCTCCCTAAAAAAAACGTATTCAGAGAGAGGCCACAGCATGGCTCTCTGGATTTGCATCGATCATGTTCTCTTTATTCTTAATTATTATTGTGCAACTAAGCAGAAACACTAATGTGGCCATCTTAGATGAAAGAGTTGCGACTGGCCTTAGCTCTTGCGCCGTCGTCGTCGACGTACTACATCCCTGTCGCGTTATGATCGGGATCGATCGATGATTAACGGACGCGTCAAATTAAGATCCAAGTTTATACAACGGAGTAATGGTGATTTCACTCATGTTCCCTACGTGTTCTCTATTATTGGCTACGCACGTCCTACGGCACGTACAAATCTCAGATGCAAAACAGCCAATAGCCCGCATGCCTGAGTTAAAGGGTTCCATCAGCATCATCAAGCTAATAATTAATGCACTGTTTCTCATCGTAGTACGACAGTACTCCCTCCATTCCGGTTTAAAGGGTCTACACGTATCATAGATTCTCAATTTAACTAATATAATATAAATTATATAACACAAAAATTATATCATTAAAAATTAGAAGATCTAAAGTTTTTAATAATATATTTTATTAAGTTATTTAAATTGACAACCTAAATATACGCGTAAGTCCTTTAAACCGAAATGGAGGTAGTAGTACTAATCGACATGCATGCTACAGTGCATCGGCTGTCTTGTGCGTGTGTGAGTATAGATCCGAGCATATGTTTGGATCGGTAAATATAATCTCTTTATTCCGTTTCAAAATGTAAGTCTTTTAAAAAAACTAACTTAGCTTTTAAAAAAGCTTACATTTTGGAACAGAGGTAATAATACTGTAGCAATTCATATGTTGTAATGTATGACACTCGTTCCTTCAACATTAATCGAGCGAGCGAGAAGAAAGAAAGGGCTATCGCTTAGAACCCAAACTAATCTGTATTCTGTACTAGGAATCGCACACACACTTGTAGTATCTACTAGCTAGATATATAGAGCTAGCTACTAGGCTGTTACAACTAATTAAGTACAGCTAAACATAAATCTCATATCTCCAGGCGTAGGTACTGTGTTCGATGCTCTGCTACAGTACTAATGTAAGATCTTTAACTAAGTACTCTTCTCACACTTACTTCTCCCCTGTGACGTGACCTTACAAAGATATCTCCTCTTACTCTAGATAGTAGTACTACAGTAATAAAATGATTGCAGTTGAATAGGTTACTCGTGACCAAGCATTGCGTCATCTCGACTGCTCCAGCATGCACGGAGGGCACACAGAACACGACATCACACGATATATATCCCAATAAAATAACAGTAGTAGTCTACAATAAGCAAAGAAAATTATACTAGGCACCATATAGTTCATGATGTCATTCATACACTAAGGGCGTGTTTGGTAGCCCGGTTGCACTATCTCACATCACCCAAGCTGAGTCCAGCTAGGTTGACTTCATACAAATATGCTTTTTTGTGTTGTGTTTGGTAGCTTGTATGAGCCAAGCCGGGCTCAGCTGAGATAGTGTTTGGTAGGTAGTATGACTTCAGCCCTGCTCTATAAAAATAAAACGCCATCCGGTCCCTGCAAAGTTTTCAGAAAAGCAATCGGGTCCTCGGGCGTCGCCTTGAGCTCCGGCGCGGCTGCCGGCGGCGAGAGCCGGCGAGAGGAGCCACCAGCGCCGGTGAGAGGAGCCCCCGCACGCGCCTCCGCCAGGACGACGGGCTCCTAGCTGAGGAGGCCGCGGTGGCCGGCGTCCTCTGCCCGAGGCGACGCGGCGGTCCGCATGTGGCGGCGGCGGTGCGAGCCCGACTCTTCGGCGGCGGCGGTGCACGCGTGACTCATCGGCGGCGGCCTCTGCGGCTAGGACGGTGGCGGGAGGCGGCGGGCGGCGGCCGGTGCGGTCGGAGACGGCCGTATACTGCGGCGGCGATGCGGGGGCAGCGTCTCGGCCGAAGTGAGAGAGAGAGTTGGATAGGGGGAAATCGGTGTGGGGGTCTGAGACCCCTGCGGGCGTGGGCGTGGACGCGGGGCGCGGGGGCAGCGTCTCGGCCGAGTTGAGCCCTGCCCACCTGCGAAGCTCGAATCGAGCTTCTCAACCGGGCAGGGCTGAGAGGCTGTTTTCGGTCGAGGTGGGCACTGCCCAGACGCGCGGACCGGGCTAACAAACACCAAAATTTCGGTCGAGTTGAGAATATCTGAGCTGGGCTGGGCTACCAAACACGCCCTAACTAATTCATCCGTCGATCTCCTCGGCCGTTATTTCTGATTCTAATCCCACCATCATTTCACCTTCTTTTGTCTTTTGGGTAGTACGTTGCTTCCACGAGACCCGCATGATCAATTAAATAAAATTGTGATGATGGCGTGCCGCCCTGGTCTCTCGTTGGTTTTTAGGCATCTCCAAGGCAAGCTCCAAAAAAATGCTACTTCTGATTCTCATGTCATCCCTTAGTGCATTTGTTCGATGAATTGCCAACACCAAACTCTTGGCATAGGACCCTGTCATCTAAAGCTATATTTGATCAATTATTTATGGTATATTATGTACGCTTGTATACTTTAATTAGCAACTATATATGTTCTGAAACTATGAGGTTCTTTAGATAATTCTTTAACATATAGCTAGACAGCCAGCTAAATCGTTAACCAATAAAACTTAAAACGACAGCAGAACTTAACGGATGCAGGGATACAAGATTAGCTAGGATGCATGCATACGATATGTTGCCCGAACGAACCTTGGCGAAACGCGCATGAACATGGCCGGTCCCCTCGACAAGACATGACATACATAAATACGGAGCATAACATGCATGCCAAAGGTGTACGGAGTATAACACTGATATTTCATCAGGGGATCGACTGCCTCTGTGGTATTACTATATACGGTCTAACGCGTGGAAGCCTATACGCGCACGATCGATCTCGCAGTGGGTACAGTAGGCGGCATGCATGCACTACGTACCCGGGTCTGGGTGGCCGTATACGCGGTCCACTTAACTGACGTCGACGTTACTATATCTACGTATGATGTTCAGTGTGAAAGCGTCCGGGGGACCGCTCTCTCCCTCCGCTCTCCCCCACCGCTCTCGCCTCCGTTGACCGGACCTCTCCGGCCTCCCTCCGCCGGATTAGCCGGCCGGAGTGGAGCTGGGGATGGCGCCGAAGTAGTTCTAGGGTAGTATAGGTTTTGCGGCTTGCTTGCCGCCGTAGGGCGCGGGAGCTTGTCTCTGGCCGAGATGGGCTCTTCCCGCCGAGGATCCTTGCCTTCTGCGGTGCTCCGGTGGTCGGAGCCGGAGGTGGAGGTTGGTTCCTCTGCAGGCGCGCGGTATAAAGGGCCTAGGAGCTGGTGTTGGCGCTGGAGGTGAGGAGCTGGCGCCCCTTCTCGATAGCCGTGGTGGCGGGGGAGAAGGGCTGTCGGTGGCGTGTGCGTGGTCTTCTTTTCCTGGCCGGCCGTGGTGGCGGGGGGGGGATTTGGAGATCCGCCTCTGCTCCTTCTTCTGGCGTCTGATGCTGGCGCAGTTCATGATGTCTCCGGTTCTTCCTCGAGTTCATGTTTGCCGCCATGGTGGTGGTAGCCGGAGCTTGTGTTGGAGACTCGGCGGCGTCTGGTTCGTCTTCATCTAGGAGCTTCTCTCCGGTGGCTTATCGGCGGCTTGCTCCGCCGCCCCTCCGGACCATAGGGCTGTAGGGCAGCCGCTCCGCCGCTGCAGCGGCTCTGCTTGTTGGATCCCTCTGCTCGGCGCTCCAAGTGGTGCGTCCCCGGCGGCGCCGTCGCAGACCACTCGCAGGACCGGCATCGTTCTGGAGGAGGAAGAGGCTGGACTCGATGGCGTTTCTGCTCTTGGTCCAGGGTCCTCTTTGCAAGTTTGCAGGGTCTCTTTGTAATTTCCTTACTTCTTTGGACCTTCCTGTAATGTCCAGCGATGTGTATGATTGCAGCTTTTCGGGTGCTTGCACCCGTCCTTGTACAAAAAAAAAGTGTCAACTACCGTCGAGCGTCAACTCTGTCGACTACTCTCTCTGTTTATGTTTTAGATTTGTGAAGCAAATATATTTAAATATATTTTAGTGTGTACTTCCTCCGTTTAGAAATATAAGATGTTTTAGCTTTATGAAGTAAGTGTATCTAGACATCTTTTAGTGTATAGATTCAAACGAACCTATACACTAAAATATGTCTAAATACACTCACTTTACAAAGCTAAAACATTTTATATTTCTAAACGGAGGGAGTATATTATTTAAGTAAATCTACACACTAAAAGATATCTAGATATATTTGCTTTATAAAGCTAAAACATCTTACATTTATAAACGGAGAGAGTACTAGTTAATTACTGCGTCATTAGCTAGTTAGGCGCTGGCTGCAAGGCAGGACGTGCAGTGCAGTGGCACAGCGCGCGTCGACACGATCTATCTATCGGTCGCCCCGTTGCTTCCTGCTTGGGTCCGTATACACGACCTATGCTTCTAATCAAGATTCATTAATTCCTCCAAGGAAATCGATCATTATCGTTTCGATCGGTTCCCTGCTAGCAGATCCAAGGACACGGTTGATGGCGGGCAGCCAGGACAAATAATCTAGGACCAAATCTGGTTGTGTCTCTCGCTCGATCTTTGCTTTGCTTCATGTTCTAGACTTGTAGTACGCCCTTGGCTGGATCGATCGGCACGCTCCATCACATCAATTCTTCACCGCGTACGTCGTCCCACCAGTTCCAGAACGCAGCTGCGCATGACCAAGCTACAGCCTGCAGCAGAGAACAGTGAAACGAAAGGTCCGTTCAACACATTTACTGCCTTTGATGATTTGATCAGGAGGCCGGCCTGGGGGTAAAGAGAGATTTGTCACTGCCACGCACTTAATTACGCCGCGCAGTAACTATCAAGATCACCCATATCCTGTGGCAGCCAGTAGGCACAGAGAACCGTCTGCTAGATTGGGTCGATCTGTGGATTTGCAGGATAGAATCAGCACGCGACGTACAGCGTGCCTATGTAGGATCGATCGAATTGAACGGCCTTGCTTAATGCGCGCGCGCGCCAGAGGTCGCGATTTGAATCCTCTCATTTTGTTGCTGTTGACCGAGGCCGTTGGTCTTGATCTGGATTCTGGATGGTGGCTCTAAGTCTGGTCGGAGCTGCGCTGCGGCTGCGAGTGCAGGGTACATGCAAGCAGCTGGACGACGGGTAGGCGAGGAAGAAGAAGAAGAGGCCATCTTGTCTCTCCATGCTTCCTGACCTGAGCTGTCATCGACGGGATCCCTCCGCTTCCTCCTCTTTCAATACTACCTTTTCAAGGCTTGAACCATCCATGTACAGTCCGACATGGAGTCATGCATGATGCGGGGGGGTACGTTTGGCCATGGATCGTGTGCATGTGAATGATATACTAAACACTATATCAGAAAATAAATTCTTCCAATTGTTTGCTTTGTTGAACCATGAAGAAACCTTAACCCACACATACTCAGGAGATACATCTCGAACTTATGCTCACATCAAGTTTCCACGGTTTGCGATTTTTCGCCATGAAATTTGGGGAAATCCACTTTCGGCGTGCGGGCCTGATCAACAACATCGAAGGAACAAGGGATGGTACTGAAGTAGGAATGCTCAAGGCCAGATCGACTGAGCCGTGCAAAACCATGAATATAAACAGCTTCAATTTCACTTCTAGTCTTACAATATGCCAAATATACAAAGGAATCCATGAATGGAATCGTCCCATCCATTATCTACTCTTTCTAAAAGAAAAAAAAAGAACAATTACTCCTGCCGTCGCCTAAGCGTTGCATTCAGCTCTACATCTTCTAACTAGCCTGTACCAACAAGATCGTCAGAGAACTAGACTAGATCAGAGTCGCTCCAGCTACGATATGTATGTACACATCTATATGTCAACGGATCATTTGCTCGAGGTCTTCTCTTCCCGCGCGCTTTCTTTCTGTTCACTGCTGCTCTCTTTCTTCTCGCTGGCGATGGAATGCAGCGTGCTGCATAGTCGCTTCGGGTATCCTGTCCGCCGATCGAATCCTCTTACACATACATTTCCTGCGTAACCCACACGAGAAAAGCATCACAATTTGCCTCCCAGAATTTCGATTGGGCTGGTCGAAGCATAAACATCCTTGTTTTTTCTCACAATGGTCCATACTAGGAATTCCATGAGAACAAAGTATATTATCTATCTTATATTCGACATCGAAAGATCCTTAGCCCATAGGTGACAAATAAACAAAAGGAGAGAAGAAAACTGGAACACTTTTCTTCTTCTCCAACATGCATAAAATATTCAAAAATTGAGAAGTGCTTGATACCTTCTTTGAAACAGTCTTCAATGTCTTGTCTTGGTTGAGCTGAGATTAATAAGTATGACAGTTAGTATCACTCAACAGTAACGAACTATTTCACAAGTTTATATTTTTCTTTGGTAAGCTACCTTTTGTGATAGAGTGTATTGATGAACCAAAATAGACAGCGCGTCTCTCCAGGTCCCAGATACACTCACTAGGGATGGTCATTGGAAAATGACTAGATGCGTGATCTGCAAAGACCTACAGAGGGTTCATTCCACAAGTTAGTGTCTAGCGAATCAAGAATGGTCAGAATGTAACAGCGCGAAAACTAGCGAAGGCCGCATACCTCATGATTCTGAAAGTAGGTACCATTCAATGGGAAGTTCCCTTTCATTGCTGATCGACAGGGTATCTGCTCGTTCATGTATGCACCAGTTAAAAATAGGGACAAAACAAATTTACTCATATTGTAATATCTGCTGGAAGGTTTATATTATAGATCTCATCGGGCTCTAATCTAAGCACTACAATTAGATGTGTGGGCCACTGAAAGACACGCATATACAATCAAACATTGTTATCAGATAAAACAAGTCTTAATGGCTGTACAAAAACATTGTTATCAGATAACGAGGGTTGTAGATCTATTCATAAAAAATGGCCAAAAAAAGCCTGACAAATAATTTATTAGTGTTTGCAGTGATTTTGAAGAATTGCTAGATTTTAATCTGAAATGTTTATGTTGAAGTGTGATTAATTTTCTACCTTCCATCTGATTTAGCTTTTCTGCTAATATTGTACTCCCTCCGATCGGAAATAAGTGTCGGTGACTTAGTACAAACTTTATACTAACTTAGTACAAAATCACCAACAATTATTTCCGGTCGGAAGGAGTAATGAACAGCAACTGTATTCATTAAAACGCTATAGGCTAGAATATATATAAACAAGTAGGACTACATGTAAGGAATATATGCAAGAAAACCCCTTGTACAACTGAGATATTACACAGCTAATATACACACGTTGAACAGCCCTCCTCAAGGTTATATGGATAAACAAAACTGCGCCTCAAGAGATAGAATACGTGTTGGGCTTTAGTTTGTGCCTTCATGAGGTCTGACAACTGAAACCTGAAAGCACGTACTAATAGCAACAACCTGATCCTACAACTATGTAAGAAGCATCAACACCACTGTACTTGGTGAGTTGATGCTTCATAAGGTCTAAAAATCTGCCGATGGCACGTGTCCTGCCAGACAAACGAGGAGTCACCGAGGTACTAGAAACACCAAAATACTCAAGTAACCACCGTAGCCAAGCAATAATGTAAAAATGTCCATAGCTTGCAACTGTTGTCTCCTTCTTAGTCTTCCAAGCAATGAAGGAACCACACCAAGAAAAACACAATAGACAGAAAGAGCACTGCGATCAGAGTGATCACTAGCTCGGGGGATGATAGCGGCTGCACAGGACGATGGAGGTCTTGGAGAATCGACCGCTCTGAAAGTACAACCTTAGGATGAAGAGAATGACTGGGTTGGCGGGGAACAACACCAGCAAGACAAAGCCAGCGGAGATCGAAGAGGGCGGGTGATGGTGTTGCAAGTGCAATGTCAGTCGTAGAAAGGAGAGAGGAACTGTATTTGCCCCCTGATACCATGTTATGAATAAAAGTAAAAACCAACAAAGGGGTGAATCTGACGGTAGAGGTAACAAGTTCCCTAGGAGCCGAGCAGTCTAGCTCCTTTCAAGGGAGGAATGAGGTTTAGCATATATATATATTGAATAAAAGTAAACAATCAACAAAGGGGTGAATCTGACGGTAGCGGTAACAAGTTCCCTAGGAGCCTGAGCAGTCTAGCTCCTTTCAAGGGAGGAATGAGGCTCTAGTTAGCATATATCCACGTTGAAAACCTATTATAAAATGGGGATATTACACCTAACATGATTGGCACGATTTCAATATAAATAAATTATAGCCCACTTTTGGTCCACCTCTTAGGGCTGAAGGAGGGAGTGATTATATTGCACGGCTTTCCTCTGCTTAAGAGAGCTTTTGTATGAGATAGTTGGTGTACAGAAGTGAAGAAACTCAATAATTTTAACTTACCCAACTTCTCGTTTTTAGTATTTTAGAAATGTCTACAGTTGAGTGTATCTGACTTTCTAGTTATCAGTTAGGTGAGATGATTACATAAACAGAACGATGAATGGTTAACTATAGATTACAATTTAGATAACTATTGATTACTGCCATCAAAAGTTAACCAATCCATATACTATGAATTGCCCCCTCAAAAGATCAGCAAAGCAGCTGAATTTCAGAGATTGAGTATAATTCAGATAACTTCTGGCTACATGTATTCTTTATTTTATGCCTAATCTTTACATTTGAGTCTCTTTGATAACTGTTTGTTGAGAATGTAATAATACCTTTTACATCACGTTTAAACAACTTTTAAAAAGTAAAATACACTGCAAGTAAGTGGTTACTCACCAGAACTGTGCCTTTCACCATGCGGTCATCAGAACAAGGACTAACAACCAGGAGATAGGGAGATGGATCTTCTTGAACTCTATCTTCAAACTAGAAGACACATAAAATCAGTCAATATATTTATCGATGTCAACACAATTCATAATTTTAGTATGAAGTGACATACACCATACCTCTTCCAAGATAGCATGATCATCTGGGAGTACATACCTGCAATAACAACCATGCAATCTTAGCAGGGCAAACACTGATTTCTCAAGAAAAAAATCTCAGTATAACAGGAAAGTATGTTTACGTACGCATGGTGCTCCGTCCTAAGATGTCCTATGTTTTTCAATTTTCTGCTTGTGTACCGTGAATTGCTCAATGCCAAGCCTTTTCCACAATTTGGTGTCCAAGAGCCGTTGCTCGCCATAGGCTTGTTTGAACACAAATTAATTTCAAAGTCGTACTGTGCTCCTGACACAAGATCTAGATCTTCTATATCAACAAGATCATCTTCATTGGGATGTCCTTGTTCATCAAGCGCTTCGTATTCATATTCGGGACTTAATGGCACCTCAATAATGGGATCACAGATATGAGTAGGTTGTCTTCCAGCAGTCCTGTGTTCATCGATTTCAAGTTGACACACTTGCTGCCTTGGCGTGCAGCTACCATTTGACAACAAGAGTCTCTCAGAAGTAATCATACTTGCTTGCCCTTCACTATGTCCATGCAGATGCTCCTCTGCAGGAGGAAGCTGTGGTCTTGATCTGATAATACCAAATGTCAGTGTTCCGCGTTACTTTAAAATTAGTGCAGAGCGATAAAAAAATCACAAATGCTACACAAAAGAATCTTCTAAAAGGTTTTACTTCTCCCAATGCTTTCCAATCCTTTCTTTAAAGTTATTGCACTTGAACAAGAATAACAATTTGTTGCACAAACACGTATGCCATACAACTGACTAATTTAATGACTGAATACAAATAGAATGTAAAGAGTTCACTATGAACAATAAACTTAGTGTATTGCTAAAATAAGCTCAAGTAAATAACCATACAGTATGTGAACATACCTGGTAAGTTTACTTTTGTACCACCTGCATCCTTGACGGAAAGGGCAAGCATTACAATTTGGATCTACTTTTGTACAAATTACCTGCATAATGGAAGCATCCACCATAAAACATGTATAGCTAAACTGTCGTGAATCTTGTTGATCAATTTTTGTGTATAGCAAATACCTTTCCGAAAGTTATCATGAGACAGTGTAGTTCATACCTATTATTTGCAGAGATTTGTTAGACAGATCTAGTAAGAGTTACAAAAACAATGCCGATATATTTTGAAAGATCGGTACTTACAATTTTTGCTTGTCTATAGTACATAATCGCGGCCATAAGTAACTCTGCACATCTTCCATGAGTGGATATCTTCAACAGAGGAAAGAAGACATAAGAACAGAGTTATCAATCATAATAACAGAGTTATCGATCATGTTTACATATTCAGGTGAGAAAAATCTTACAAGTCAACCAAATGAAACTCCTCATCACAGCATTGGAGTTCAACCCATTCTAGCCTTGTGACTATGCGAGCTACATTCACATCAACCTGAAAGGAGTGGAGACACACGTTTGATATAAATGCATCCACTTGACTGAATTTGATTTTTGTTTTTAGGAAAAAAAATATAACTTACCGGGAATGCTTTGTGCTCCAGTGACAAAAGACGTATGCAGTCAACACTTTTAGCTCCAAGTCCATTTATACTGAGTATATATTTTCTAATGCCAGCAAAAAGAACAATTAAAATATGAGTGATATAATTCAACTGAACATGCAGATTTTGCACTGCCCTGAACAAATTAGATTTGCCTATTCTATCTAGCCTGCTAGCAGTCCCTGCCACAAGTGCTATGATATACCTTACATATATATATAACAACAAGAAATCTGAACATCTATAATTAGGGATGTATCTAGCTATTTCCTGACAATTCAGCACCAATAAAACAAACAACACCAAAATGGTTATGCAATTGACTGCGGCATGTTTTACAAAACAGGGCCATACTTTGCGCTTTCCCGAGGTACACATCTAAGCCAATCCAGGTCAAAGCTTCCATGGTCTTTCTTTATGCGCGTGAGAAACGCCTATAAAAGGAAGAATGACACTTTTAGCTCTTGCACCGAATGCAGAAAACAATAGTGAACAAAACATATTGCTAATGGTAGGAATAAGGAGTAGTTTAAATAACAAAATAACATTTCACTTAACACAGTTATTCATTGCATATTTTTTGTTTCAGATACCAGCATTTTTTCTGATGCATACTTTTGTCTGTTGCTTATCTAACTGCATGTCTATGTCAAATTGTCAATTAAAGTTGTAAGAGTAAAATTACATAATGCCACAGAAATTCTTTTGGTGACAAAATTTACAAATATGATTTCTGTGAGATGGGACGCTGGACAGAAATGAGAGGTAGGAGGTCGGTTGATGGATGCATGGTGCAGCTCATCCACAAGCACGCTAGCGTTCGCTCTCTTGTTAGGAGAGAGGAGGATACTGAGGAAGAGATGGCAGCGAAGACGGGTGAGCGTGGCTTGGAACCGATGGTTCGGGGGTTTTGTCCAGTGGAAGACTGCAGGTAATTTTCCCCCTCCAGGGGCTGATACATAACCTGCAGGTGGAAGGGAGGTGGAGTAGGCGGAGCTACGTTTTCTCTAACTCCGCCAAAATGAACTAGAGGCCACCTAATAAGCTCCAATGTACGAAAAATGAGGAGCTGGATGTTTGGGTCAGGACTACCTATTTGATTCACTAGTGGAGCTGTCCAAAAAACACCCCACAATCTCCCTTTTGTATATGGTTGCTTAATTGATTTTCAAATGTAGCCTCTCATTATATAAACAACTCAGAGATAAGGAAAGCTTGAACAATATCTTAATGATAAGGAAAGAAACTAACAAGTAACAAGTTCAAACCAAACTCAATCTAATCAAACTAATTTGTAGAGGAAATTCTGACTTCCTTGGAGGTCAAGTAGCTGCCCTAGGAGGCTCTTGGGGCGTTGAGGCGGCATGCATTGGAGAAATCTCACATAACATAAAGAAATTTATGGCCTTCTGAAAGAAAACCTAATCTAATAATATTTCTTCTGCAACATAGTCAAATATATTCAATAGTGGAAATGCACTTTTGATCTGGGGTGCATATGCTCCCTTTATCCAAAAAATACATTTAAAAATGTGAAAAAAATTCGAATTTTTTTCTCACGAACATCTCGACATTCTATGTGCGCATGACCAAGTTTCGCGATAAACCGATATTTTAAGTGCTCTGTGTAAAAAAAAGCTTTAAAAAAATGCCGCATGCAAACCCTTATTTTAGCACCGAAATTTGTCTTTTTACCAAGCCACGCGAAAAGTCGGTTTTTTCGTGAAACAACTTGCCTCATGCATAGATTGTGAAGATGTACAGCAATATATTAGCTTGAATTTTTTTGACAATTCAAAATATGTTTAAATTGCATTTGAAATAAAGGGAGCATATGCACTCCAGATCCAAAATGCCACATCCTTTTCCTAGAAACAGAAAGCAAAACAAATAGGTTATTTCTTTCAGTTTAAACTGTAAACAGCCCTGTCTAGTAACACACAGGAAATTCATTATATTATACTCCCTCCGTTCCAAAATATAAGATGTTTTAGCCCATCATTGCCACGCATGTATTTAGATGCTTTTTAGTATATAGGTTCACTCCATTTGCTTCTAACCTACACACTAAAAGATGTCTACATACATGCATAGCAATGATGGGCTAAAACATCTTATATTTTTGGAACCGAGGGAGTACTAAATACAAATGCTAACAGAAATTGTTTCTTTTGGTATGCAATAAGTTCGAGAATAATAAACAAAGACTGGCTGTATCTGCAATTGCAGCAGATTACTGAAATATATTGTTTGTTTTAAGAACAACAAACAACTTGGTAAACACAAAGGTTACTGAATGCTTGCTAGTGATGACTTTGGTGCTAAAAAGACAATTCATTTTGTAACTTAACACTTTAATGTTTTTATGAACACTAAAAAGTATATGAAAGTATGGTTCCATAGATTTTGTTACAAACGATCAGCACTTTCATCTTTTCAGGAGCAAGGTATTAGGAAACACGTTCTTGCTACAAAAATGTTTGGACATACTTATAGAAATAAGTGACAAACTGACAGTGTATTCTCACAATTAGATACCTGTATCCGCAATGCCAGCAGGTAATGTTGTCCCCTGCCTGCGATGCACTTTGCAACGTCGACAACTGATGCCTTTTGTACAGCTTCCCAATCTACTTTGTCAGCTACTCTAGTTTTACTTTTGTTATCGTATCCTTTTGTACATGCTTCGACCCGTAACTTATCCCAGTGAGCAGTATCTTCCAGCCGCAATGCAGCTACGAACTTTCTCAATGTTCTTTCTGAGCATATTTCTTTTCCAGACTTATCCTTGACTAAGTTCAAAAGATCATCCTTTTCCCAAGTAGAGATGTCTTTCTTTTGTATAATAGCCAGGAAATTCTCGAAAATTGTTTTGTAGTCTTGACCATATTGTCCTTTTACCTCATCAGCGCAGCCAACTTTCTCACAATCAACCGGTTTTGAAAACAATGGATTGATAGAATCATTCGCATCAGATGATGCTTTATTCAAATTCAAGACATCATCTGTTAACGGAGGCTCATATGAACATTCTTCAGCATTATCCTTCCTCTTAATCCTAGGAAATTTTGCCGCCAGGGTCATAAAAGCATTGCTGTAACAAAACATTTAGTTGGGCTCAGACAAAAACATTTAGTTATGAAAGGTGCATAGGATGTGCAAAGAAAAAAGTAGCGCCAGCACAAGCATGGAAACTAAGACTGTATTGTCTACTATTTTACCTTGACAAATTGTCAGCAACATTTTGTGTAAGGAAAGTACCGACCACAGAATCAATTACAGATCCTTCCCATCGCGAAAATTTTCTGGAACCTGATGCAAAAGCAGTTCAAAAAATTAAAATCCAATTTGAACCTGCATCTTACATAGAAGCAAAGGGTTCTAAAACATATTTGATCCATTATCCATATGTTTACTGTGGATGTAAGGCTCTATTGCTTGTTATATTTCAGGACTATTCATTTTTCAGCTGTTTAACTTTTTTTGGAATTAAGCACTCACTAACAACAGGTATAACTTTGTCCAATTGTTCACTGGTCTATTGATTTAAGTTTTCAAGATGCAACTATCAAATCATAAGAGTTTGCAAAACTTCAGGTTCTTTTTCTTTTGGGGTAAAAAAGCTTCAAATTTTATCAAAGGCAATGCTATTTTACCTTTTTTTGGTTAACTTTGGACTCCAAGAGGAGAGAAGGTGAAAAGTGAAATAGTGCCATTTGGGTGCATCTTTTACAACAGAAAAGGCTGAACGCAGTGTACTTGACTTCTAATTATGTCATCTTTTCTTTATTGCAAGCTGTAGACATGAAGACAGACAAGAGGAGTAGTTCCATGAACCAAGATCATACCGAATAAACTCTTCACGGTAAGAATAAACCAATCCACGAGATCTTTATACTTCCGCCGCACTTCATCCCATTCAGGCCCTCTCCCGATATCCAGCCCTTCAAAACTTTCGCTGTCAATACTGTCCCACTTTGTCAGAACGCCGTACGCTCGTAATGTCTCGGCATCGAGGCCTACCAACTTGGTCCTCACTTTCTTCCCATGATTTCCATGGGGAACCACAGCAAGCTGCCCGGGAATCCCAGCCGGAACCAATGCGGAGCACGACGCATCGGCCGGAGCATTCTGGTAATAAGGAACTATAGCCTGTTCAGCGCCACTTGTTTTCTTCTTCTTGGTCTTCTTCATCATCCCATCTGACACTTTGGCAAGGCTCATCAGATTCTCCAGCAGCCTGGCTCTGCTGAAACTCCCTGTAATGATTTCCAGCGCATCAACGTCCAACTTGCGCTTAACAACGGTGACACCTCCAACAGATTCCTTCGTCTTTTGAACTTTAGCCGGTGTGGGGCGTTTATCCTTCACCACCTTGAACCGGAGGACCCCCTTGGTGGACTTCTTCCTCGGCCTCCAGTGGGCACTCTCCTCCTTATACGCGGAAGGGACAGGAGTGGCGCTGCCAGGGCTAGCAGCATTGGGGGCAGGAGTACCTTCACCTGGGGGCGCAATCTTGTTGTCAGAGGAGTCGCTCTTTTGCGGCGAGGAGGGCGCTTCCCCAGTGCCAGTCGCAGATTCCTCAATGGAGGATGGGACGCAGATGAAACCGTGCTTATCAAACATCCCAAAGTCCTTATCCGGAGTAGGGATAGGAGTGGCGCCAGGGATAGTAGCATTGGAAGCAGCGGTACCTTCTCCTGGCGGCGCAATCTTGTCGGATGAGCCGCTGTCTTGCCCGATGCCAGCAGGCGCAGATTCCCCAATGGGGGAGATGAAACCGTGCTTGTCAAACATCCCGAAGTCGATTAATGCGGGGGCGAGGACGGCAGAGCGAGGGAAGCAGCCACTGGTAGAGGACTGAGAGCGGCCGGCGTCGGGGGTCACCGGCGGCGGCATGAGCAATCCAGACCCTGGTCCAGAGGCAAAGAGATCAGAAATTCCGCAGCAGAGATAGCTCGATTCAATCGACCAGCAAGAGATATTAGGCAGCACGCACTCACCAAGATCTGATTTTGCCTCCAGACGGGCGGCGGCGGGCGGGCGGCGTTAGCTCTGGGCTTGCCGTGCAGGTCGGGGACAGCCGTTGCTCGTAGGAGTTCCTCTTCGACGGGGGAGCGTTGATTGGAATCAGTTTCCTGTTAGTAGTTCATGCCCGATCCCCATCGGATACCAGCAAAGAGTCGGGGCCCGGCCATACCTGGCCAACGGCCGGCACAACACCGTCCACCGGGCCAAGCACGGCATGGCACATATAGGCCCGTTATAAGCGGGCTGTGCCCATTGAGGCCTAGGCACGACCCATAGGTTGGCGTGTGGCCAGTTTTGGTTCGAGTGATAATTATTAAAATTCCCTAATTTTTTTTAAAAAAACTACTCTCTTTGATAAAAAAGTGTCGGTAAATTCATCGGACAATCTTTTCTAATTAGAGGAAGTACTAAATTATCTAACACTTTTTCTGATCGGAGGAAGTAATATTTTTGATCTATAATAATTTTTGCTGATTAGTATAATTATGGATCAGAGGGAGTAGAAAAAAGATATAAGATCAAATAAAACTGAACTCAAACATGGCACAATGTTATATGGGATAAAAATAAGCTTTATTACTACCTGCCTTATTTAAATCTTCTATTTCTTGCAATATTTTAAAAATCGGCTGATATCCCGATTAATCGTGAATTGTTGGGTGAGCGATAAGATTATAACTTATCGGCTGATTTATCGCCTTGGCAGATATACATATATGATAGGTGATATTTCGACCAAAATATCTTGAATTTTACAACTTACGGTAATTTGGTAGATGATTCATCTGTCCGAGAGATGAATTTTGGGCCATTAGTCTTGTACTACCTCTGTTCATATTTAATTCACGTGTTCTGCTACTACCCATCTATTATGGTAGTGTCGATTAAAACCAAATTGAGGGAGTAGAATGATGGGTTCGTAACATAGAAAACAAAAAATTTCCTACGTATGAACATAAAACTAGCCAAGAACATCTACGAGATGGTAGCAACGGAGACTAACCCTCGAAGACCGGTAGCGGGGATTACGTTCCCGCACAAACGTTGCCGATGGAGAGTCGAGGAAGATGCACGTAGTCGATGTAGTCGTTCACTTGACGTAGTCGACGTAGTGGTTCACTTGACGATCACGAGATCATGTACACGGCGCCACAACCGGCGGCGCCCCCGTACTCGGTCACACGTACGGCTTGTCGTCGTCTCCTCCACGCCCTCGGTCCAGCGGGGCAGCGAAAGAAGGGATCCGCTGGACACTCCAACACTCACTTCTCTAAGTGTGTGAAACTCGAACTAACAATCCGGCAGAGCTTCACTAAGCTAAGACGGATTTGGGGCAGCAACTTTGCGGGAGAGGGGAAGAACCAAAAGTGTGTGAAACTTGGAGGAGAGGGGGGTTTATAGGGGAGGAGGGGCAGCCCCCTTGGGGGGTGCGCCGGCCCCTAGGAGGAGGTCCTCCTCCTCATCATGGTGGTAACCCCCCCCCCCCCTCATGCCCTTCATGGTGGTAACCCCCTCATCAACATGAGGTAACCCCCATTTTAATTTTGCATGACATTTATGCTAATTAAAATTCACACTTATTGATTTAATAAAACATTTTTATTTATTTAATATTTATTAATTCATTCAATTAACAAACATTAACAAATACACCCTTGAGTTATTTCGATATCCCGAAATAGTTTCGGTGCTTTTCTGAAACAACCCTCATGTTGTCCTGTAATTCGATCGGAGTATCGTATCCACTCAAAAACGACGGCGAACCTTAAGTGTGTCACCCTACGGTTCGTGAATAACGTGGACATGATCGAGACTCCTCTCCGATCAATAATCATCAGCGGGATCTAGAAATCCATGATGACTCCCACTTACTCAACGATGAACTAGTGATCGTGTGAACCAATAACAAACATAGTTAATTCCTTTTGTCTCGCGATATTATTACTTGTCCGAGATCTGATCATTTGGTATCAACCATACCTAGTTCGATCTCGTTCCCGACAAGTCTCTTTACTCATTCCGTGATAATGCATTCCCGTGACCTAGTCACATGCTTGCAAGCGATTCCAATGCAATATCACCGAGAAGGGCCCAGAGAATATCTTTCCGTCATCCGAATGGACAAATCCCACTCTTGATCCATGAGCCTCAACTAATACTTTCAGAATACCCAAATCAACCTTTATAATCACCCTGTTATGGTGTGACGTTTGATATCATCAAAGCACTCTTTCGGCATCAGTGATTAACATGATCTCATGGTCTGAAGATTAGAACTATTTCGTATGAGTTTGATATAGCAATGAACTTGATGACTTGATCGTATTGCTATTCGTACTATGGGTGTGAGTGTTCATCACATCATTCTTCTAATGATATGACCCCGTTATTAATAACATCCAATGTTCATGATCAGGAAATCTTGATCATCGGTTAATCAACGAGCTAGTATAAAAGAGAGGCGTTACTAGGAACCCTTTTAGTTTATTAATCACATAAGTATTAATGTTTCTGATTAATACAATTCTAGCATGAGAAATAAACATTTATCATAAATATGGAATATGATAATAACCACTTTATTATTGCCTCTCGGGCATATTTCCTTCAGTCTCCCACTTGCACTAGAGTCAATAATCTAGTTGATACTTGCGTATATAACACTTATGGCATTCACGTGTTATCCATACGCGTTGCATGTGGTTAATCTGATCTCCAGATCTGACATTTTCAGTTCTGTGTGTATTTGCATGTCTTTGCGTCTCTACGCATCACTCATTCTCAAATGAGATAGTTGGGTATAAATTTGGTCCTTTGGTGAGACCTTAGTTCCTTTAGCTAAAATCATGTTGTCACTATTGTCGCACAATAGATCTTCACACTAATAGCCATCTTGGAACTACACCTAGTTTGATAACAAACTTCTTGACACAAATGCCCTCTTTTGCTACTTCTAAAGCAGCCATATACTCAACCTTTGTTGTAGAATCCATCACAATGTCTTAACTTTGGAACTCATCCAAATCCATCATGGAACTTCCTTCCATTACATTATGCCACCTAAACATATAGCTAAAATTGAGATAAACTTAATTTGTATCTTGTGACAAACTTAGTATTAATGTAACACTTTACAATGAACTATGTCTCACTTCGTCATACATAATATATATCCATAGTCCTTCCAAAGCACATAAGGATATCCTTGCTATTGTCCAGTGATCATCTTATGACATTTATCACTCTGGTATATGCTCATAATATTTAGAGCATAGGACATATCTGGATATGTACATATCACGGTATACATGATCGATCAAATCATTCATGTGGCTTCACTCATCAAGTGTCAAAAACACCTGAATCTTGTTTCAACCTCTTCCATGCGGCAAGAACTTTTCTCGTCATTTCCATATTGAACTTCATTCAATATTTCATCTATGTATGTTGGCATAACCATATTGGCACCTCGATCTATCTACATAGACATCGAGACCCAATATTTTTGTTTTGCCTAAGTCTTTCATTGAAATCTAATTTTAATGAAAATCTTAACCAGTGTCAATAAAAGATACATCATTTCCAATTAACAATATGTCTTCTACATAATGTACTAGAAATATGTCTCAGCGCTCCCACTTAATTTCTTGCAAATGCAAGCATATTCATCGTATCTGATGAAACTACACCTTTTAATTATTTCATCACGGTGAATATTCCAACTCCGCGATGCTTACTTCAACCATTGAAGTTTGCATGCCTTTTAGCATCCTTTGAATTTACAAAACCCATTGGACCATGTCATGTACATGTCCTAGGTAACCATTCTATTAGAAGAATGTTGTCTTGTTTGTTCAACTAATATATACCAAACTTGGCATATATAGTGGTTGCTACAGTAATCCGTCCAGACAGAATATCGCTATGAAAGATCAAATCTTGTCATAGTCAACTCATTGAACATAATCGTAAACAGTTTAACGATATGTCGACTATTTCATAGATGTTAAACATCCATGTCTGTCTTTATAGATCCTAACACGCTTGCTGGGCTTCATGCCTTTCTGAGGGTCTTCCAAGTTTAGAAACTTGATTTCTCGTGTATGGAACTATTATAGATTTTATGGCTTCTAGCCATTTGACGGAGTCAGGGCCCATCATCGCTTCTTTGCATGTAGTCGGTTCATCATTGTCAAATAATAATGATTTGTTCTCAAATCTAACTATTTGATTGTTACCTGACTCACGCGGTTCAATAGGAACTCAGATCTATGTGACCACAACCTTTGAGGTATGATAGCCATGCGCATTGTGGCCGCCTCTGGGACACTTCACGGCGCTGCGCTACTCAGCACATATAGCTTAGGTTCAATAACCCAATCAAAGTTCTATTGTCCTCCTACTTAACTTTTTGCAAAAAATTCCTTCTCAAGAAACTTGACATTTTCAGCAACAAACACTTTTGTCTTAGGTGTTCTAGATGAATACCCAACAGTTACTTTGGGACAACCTACAAAGACGCATTTATCTGACTTTGGTTGTAAATATTTTACATATGCCTAGCATACCAAAATTTTGGAAAAGACAACTCGGGTTTTATCCCATGCCATAACTCATATAGTGTGATTTCAAACGGATCATGATGGCGCACTTTTCAGTGTAAAAGTGGTAGTCTCTAAAGCTTTATCCTTAAAATATAATGACAGTTTTATAGACGACACCTTTGATCCAACGATGTCAAACAAAGTTTGATTTCATCTCTCGAACACTCCATACTCCTATGGTGTTTCGGGAAATACAAGTCTATGGAACGATTCCTCAACTTTTAGGTGTTTGCTAAACTTGTAACTCAAATATCTTCCTTTATGATCCAATCATAAATTCTTTATTCTCTTGTTACAATGATTTTCAACTTCATCTAGAAATACTTTGAACATTTTTTAAATATTTCATACTTCTTCCTTATCAAGTATATATACACATATATCTACTCAAATCCTTGGTTAAAGTAAATGAAGTTCAAAGATCCACCACACACGGCTACAAATAATGGACAATATACATCAACATGTACAACGTCCAATAAGTTAGTCGTCCGTTCTTCTTTGGCCTACAAACGGAGTTTTAATCATCTCTAGAAAATTTTCACAAGTGTCAATTGATTCAAAATCAAAAGACTCCAAAATTCCATCAATATGGAGTTCCTTCATGCTTTCTTTCCAATATGATTTGAACGGTGGTGTCACTCATAAGTGATCTTCTAATCATTTGTCTTGAGACACTTTTAGCATCAGTGTTATGGATATGATTTCTCCAACAAGATAAGCGTTTATCCATCTTTTATGAATGCGGTAATAATTTGAACAACCATTGTTCTCATAATACCATAACAAAATAACAATTATTAAAACAAATCTTGAAGGCTGGGTTTAATTCCAACAAAACACAATAACACTTTATTTGTTTTTGATGAGAATCATCCCATATTCATTTGCTAGTTAATTAGGCCATTGTAGTTCTTGTATTGCGTTGTTTTGTATGACAGTTCATACCAACCAATTTAGTATCAAATACCCAAGAACCACATTGTTTTAACAAGCAACGAATACACCCATAACATGTATATCTTCTATATACCTGAGCTGGACATTTTCAGTCTTTTCTTTTCCGCCAGAATAAATTTTGGATTCTCTTTTAGCAATTCTTTTCCTTCTAGAAGAATCTATCAACATCAATAGTGGCGCCATTCACATGGCACATAGTTCAAGGCATGATCAGTCAAGCACTAATACCTTTGGACTCACACTTTGAAGTAGATCACCATAATCAAATATTTGGCGTTCTTCCAAATTCCATTCTTTAGTAATCTTTTAATGTAGTAAACATTTTATCGACATCTTGTATTCATCCTATCATGACAACTTTCATGATCAAGCTATTATAGCTCATGAGGATGAATTGTGAGTATAATGCTAGTTCCCAAAAACTTTTTAGGAGATCTAGACGGCTAGCGTCTCTAATCTTCGCAATTTCTCATATAATACGAGAACATGTGTCTTACTAAATTATACTCTATCACATTGCAACCAAACATTATTTCAGATATCAAAATATCTTCCACACATGATAGTTTATGAAACAATTCTTTCAGCTCCTAGATAACCTTGATACTAAAAACAACTTTTGAATATCAAGGATCATGGAGGCAAGTGTGATACTTAGATACTAACACTATAATTGTTACTCTTGATTTAATACTACTTATTAAATTTTATCGAGTAACCAAGGTTTGCTAAAAGTTTGCAATAGGACTTTACACTTTATATTGACATTCAAACAATACGATACCAATTCGTAAAGTTAAAATCCAGAATCCTATAGTTATATTATCTCAATTATAGCTAATCGCAAGGTAGTGAACGGATGCCAATGACTACAACAAACTATGCAAATTCACTTTGATTTAGTTCATGATAAATTGAGTTCTATAATTCAAAATTACTAAGTGAACTCCCACTTAAAAACAATATTCCTCTTAGTTTTCTTAAGTGATTACACGAACCAAATTCACTATACCGCAACCGATCATCACGTGCAACGGCATAGTTTCAAAGGCGAACATCACCATGTTCATCATATTAACCATATGACTCATGCTTAACCTTTCGGTTCGTGTTTTGAGGCCATGTCTGTACATGCTAGGCTCGCCAAGTAGAACCATAGTACTCGCGTGTGTAAAACTGTCTTACACCCGTCGTATGTGAACGTAGAGTCTGTCACACCCGATCATCACGTGGTGTCTCGAAACGACGAACTTTCTTGACGGTGCATGCTATGGAAGAACACATTTTTATCTTTATATTTATGTGAGAGGGATCATCTTATAATGCTACCGCACGATCAGATCTAAGCAAAATAAGATGCATAAAAGGATAAACATCACATGCATATATAATGTGATATGATATGGTTCTTCACGCATTCGATCTCCATCTTGTGCGTCATGGCATGATCTCTATCATTACACCGGCGTAGCACCAAGGTCCATGGCGCGCCACCTTGGTTGTCTTCCTCCATTACAATATATCGCTTGGATATATATATTCGGCACGCAGACCATAAAATGAAAAAAACAACCATATGGCTCTTGCCAGTTGTTTATAACTTACAAAAAGGATCATTGCATACAATTTATAACATAAACAATTTAACCATATCACATCACATGCCCTGCAAAAACAAGTTAGACGCTTCTAATTTGTCTTGCATATTTTACGTAGTTTGGGGCTTTCTAGGAAGAACCGTTCTTACCTACGAACATGTAACCACAACGGTGATAAAAATATTATTAATGACTCTTTGTAAAATAGATCATAACTATAGTGAGAGAAACGTGCACCCGCAAAGCCACATATGCCGAAGCATGTCAAGTGTGGGACAAGTCTCATAAACGCGGTCACGTAATGTTAGTCTCGGGCAGCTTCAATCCCACTATGCCACTATGATCCAATAATACAAAAAATAGCAATAACATGATCATCAACGCCCACATCTCTATGTGTTCTAATCGTGCATACCAACTACGCATAGAGATGACTCTGATACCACTGATGGGTTCGTAGCATAGAAAAAAAAATTCCTATGCATGAACACAAAACTAGCCAAGAACATCTACGAGATGGTAGCAACGGAGACTAACCCTCGAAGACCGGTAGCGGGGATTACGTTCCCGCACAAACGTTGCCGATGGAGAGTCGAGGAAGACACACGTAGTCGGCGTAGTCGTTCACTTGACGTAGTCGACGTAGTGGTTCACTTGACGATCACGAGATCGTGTACACGGTGCCACAACCGGCAGCAACCCCGTGCTCGGTCACACGTACGGCTCGTCGTCGACTCCTCCACGCCCTCGGTCCAGCGGGGCAGCGGAAGAAGGGATCCACCGTGAAAGATCATATCGAGCCCCATGTGTGGTTTTGGTAATTAATGACAATCCCTATGGACTAATGGTTGCATTGAGTTATATGTGTAGGACTTGTCCATAGACAATGCTTGAACCATTTGTTGGAGTCAAGGTTGTAAGAAGAAGATTATGTGTTGACCAAGGTGTTATTCAAGGAGTGATCCAAAGATTGGTCTTAAGGGAGTTGAGCTTATGTCAAGTGTGTCTTGAAGAATAAGATTGAGTGAGCTCTCATGTGTATCCTCAAGACACCATCATTATGGAGAAAGAAGAATTGATTCGAGGATTGATCAAGTCAAAGCGCAAGTTTAAGATGAGCAACTAGAAGAGAACATATGCTTGAAGCTTGCCATCTATATTGTGATCATGGATAGGTGAATATATGCTTAAAGATAGTCTCTTCCATAGTAGAGTATGGGGGAGCAATCCGCAAGACTTCACCAAGCAAGCTCAATCAAGAAAGGTGGTCCAGCTTGAGAAGATCAAGATCGTCTTTATCCACCTCAAGTGGAATGCTCAAGGCAAAGGTATGATAGTGTTAGGGTTTCTTTCTTACCGGTCTCATGGTGTTATTTGTGAGACCGGGTTATAGGATCGGTAGCCGTACTATCAAGAGGGGCTCTCGAGTGAGTAACTTAATTGTATCATTCGGAGAGAGCTCAAACCTTTGCATACTTGGCATCTTCTTTCTTGGTTCTTATTTGAGTTTTATCCATGTGAGGTTCTAGAGCTTGTGGTTATTTCCATTACAAGCTCTAGCTCATCAAAAACGGATTTCGCATGAAGCTCTTATTGCGTTTTTGATGTTTGGAGGTTTTACCGGTTTGTCTTCGAAGAGAGTTTAAAGCTTTCATTATTTGGTTTTATACTCCCTTGTTGGACTATGATGTTTCTATGGATTATGTTGTAGAGCTCGTTGTGGTGATTCCAACGAGCCCAAGATCATCGAAAACGGAGTCCGGATGAAAAAGTTATCACCGTTTTCGTATTGCAATTTCTGCTCGGCGTCACCCAGTAAGGGGGGCGGATATTCCGGCCAGGGGGGCGGATTATCCGGCCTGGGGGCAAAAATTTCGTTTCCGAATTTCTGCTAAGGACCAGAGTCGGCGTCACCCAGTATAGGGGGCGGATAATCCGGCCTGGGGGCCGGATAATCCGGCCAGCCGGATATTCCGGCCATATTTTGGCCGGATAATCCGCCCCTCCAAGTCTGCAATGGCCATATTTCGTGGGGGGGGTATAAATACCCCTTCTTCCTCCTTGGGCTGCACACGAATTGGGCTTCTCTCTCCTCCATTGTTGACTTTGCAAGCTTGCCCTTCCTCCTCCATTCCTCCCATGATTCTTGCATATTTTTGAGGGAAAAGAGAGAGGAGATCTAGATCTATATTTCCACCAATCCATCTCTCCTCTAAGTGAGGGGAACATAGAGGATCTAGATCTTGGAGTTCTTTGTGGATTTCCTTTGTTCTTCCTCTCATATCTCTCCATAGCATTAGTTGCTTTGGTAGGATTTTAGTGAGAAGGATTTGAGCACTTTGTGTGTTCTTGCCATTGCATAAGTTGCATCGGTTTGAGTTCTCCCCGGAGATTCGAGTAAGTGAAAGTTTGTGAGCTTATTACTCTTGGGTTCTTGGAACCCTAGACGGCTTTGTGGCTTTGTGGTGCCTTTGTGGCTATTCTTGGGAGCCTCCAATTAAGTTGTGGATGTATGCCCCAAGCTTTGTGTAAAGGCCCGGTTCCGCCTTGAGGAACCCCTTAGTGGAAGAGTGAGCTAGGCCTTTGTGGCGCAAGCTCACACCGGAGAATAGGGTGAGGCCTTTGTGGCGTTGGTTAGGCCTTTGTGGCGATACCACACCCCTCCAACGAGACGTACTCCCTTTCAAGGGAGGAACTCGGGAATACATCATCGTCTCTGCGTGCCTCGGTTATTCCTATACCCGAGCTCTTTACTTATGCACTTTACATTGTGATAGCCTTCGTGCTTGAAGTCATATATCTTGCTATCACCTTGTTACTTGTATTGCTTAGCATAAGTTGTTGGTGCACATAGGTGAGCCTAGTTTATTTAGGTTTTGTGTGCTTGACAAAATAAACGCTAGTTTAATTCCGCTTTTGTTCAAGCCATTCGTAAAATTTAATATCGCCTATTCACCCCCCCTCTAGGCGACATCTGTGTCCTTTCAATTGGTATCAGAGCCCGGTCTCTCATTTTAGGCTTCACCGCCTTGAGAGCAAAGATGTCGGCTAGGGGATTAGTGCACTATGACACTTTTATATTCGATGGCACAAATTATGATACTTGGAAAATTCACATGCTTAATTATTTTCGGGTCATGGACCCATCTATAGAGCGAATTGTAGATGCGGGTTTTTCTCCTCCCAAGGATACTCAAAATCTATCTTTAGAGGATGAGAAAAACTTGTATCTCAATGCTCAAGCTACTCATGTGATTGTTAATGCTTTGAGCGATGTAGTTACCTTCTCCATCACGCCTTTTCGGAGCGCTCATGAGATATGGACAAAGCTTCAAGAAAAATATGGTGTGTCCAAGATTATTGAGGATGATTGTATTCCTTCCACTTCCGGCCGCAATGAACTTTCATCCACTTTACCAAAGTGTGGCAAGACACAAGGTAATGATATGGTGAGTGGTGATGAAACTTGCAATGGTGATAGTATGCTTACTTTTGATGATCCTTTATCTCTATCTCATTGCAATGCTTCATCTTTGGACTTAAACACTTGTAGCCCCATAAATGTTTTACATGCTTGTGTTGATAGTCCTTGCATATCATGCGTAATTTTTTTTGAATAAATCTCATGATGATATGCTTGCTTTGTCTTGTTGCCATGATACAAATGCTTCTATTTCCTATAGTATTTGTGATGCTAACCATATAGAGGAAATCGAAGAGTCTTTGGGCCAAGATAAGGTCTTGATTGGAGCTTCAAGTATTTCTTCATCTTCTTCTTCTCACGGTTCCCACATATGCCTTATGGCTAGGTCTTCAAATCATAATGATGTTGAGGACAATGGTGAGGATGAGGAAAATGAAGAAGACTATATTGAGTACTTAAACAAGAAGGGTAAGGTGGTCTTTGATGCTTTGCATAACCATAAAAATGTTTTGCCCAACTTCTTTGAAATCATGAGTTGTGCTATTGAGAGCACGAAACTCATTGAGATGAAGGAAGAACAAATTGATAAAATGTTTTCTCTTGAGCGTGAGTATGCCAATGATATCCATGATTTAAGAAATGCTCTAGAGGAAGAGCAAGAGCTTCGGGTTTCTCTTGAGGAGAAGCTTGAATCCATTGAGGAGTCATGTAATGAAATTATTTCTAAACTCACTAAAGAATGTGACCTCGCTCTTGCCAAGTTGTCTTCTCCTATTGCTCATGATAATGATGCTTGTGCTACTAACTCTATTTCTTGTGAAGCATCTATTGTGAAGGAGAATGTTGAGCTAAGGTCTCAACTTGAATTGCTAACTAGCAAGTATGGGAAATTGGAAGAAAGTCATGAAAAGCTATCTAGCTCTAATGAGGATCTTTTAGTGTCTCATGCTCGCCTAAAGTTAGCTCATGAGGCTATATCTATAAAGGTAACATCTTGTGAGCCTCATGTGGACACTAGCACTATTTCTCAAAATGCTATATTGACATGTGCTAGTCCTAGTAATTCATCCACTCATACTATTGCTACATCTAGTGATGAATTACCCTCCTTGCCTTGTTGCTCTAACAATGTAGCCTCTACTTCCACTAGTACTTGTGTTGTCACTAACCATGTAGAGGAAATCAAAGAGCTTGCTACTCCAAGTTGATGTGGGAGCAAACTATCCTTGTGCGTGGTGAATGACCAGCCCGTTGGGAACCCCAAGAGGAAGGTATGATGAGTGTAGCAGCAAGTTTTCCCTCAATTAAGAAACCAAGGTTTATCGAACAGGAGAAGGGAGACGATGACGACTGAAGGTGTTGTGGAACTTGCACACACACAAACAAGTACTTTGTTCCCAACTTGCGATGAGGTTGTCAATCTCACCGGTTTGCTTGAAACAAAGGTTATGAGTGTATCGAGTGGAAAACAGTAGTAATGTGCGAGTAAAGTAAACAGTGCGGGAAAAGTAAACAGGTGATTGCAATATGATTAAAATAGGACCGGAGTCCACAGTTCACTAGTGGTGTCTCTCCATAGATAAAATAACATGCTGGGTAAACAAATTACAGTTGGGCAATTGATAGAATAAAGATAAACGTGATATGTCAAGAAGATCACTATGAGATTTACTCTGGGCATTACAACAAAATACATAGACCGCCATCCAACTGCATCTATGACTAATAATCCACTCCCGGGGATATCATCCGAACACCCTAGAAGTATTAAGTTGCGAACAACAGATAATTGCATTAAGCAAAGTGTGTAATGTAAACAAAGCATATGCCCTTGAGCATATGAATGTTGTTTTCTCCCTAGTAGCAACAGCACATCTACCACCTTAGAGGTTTCTGTCACTCCCCCAGGTGAAATAGAGACATGAACCCACTATCGAGCATAAATACCCCCTCTTGGAGTCACTAGCAACTACTCGGCCAAGATAGCTACTAACAAGGGAGAGCATGCAAGATCATAAACAACATAGAGATAACAAAAGATATAATTCAGTACAGCAACTTAATCATAAACACCAATATTCATCGGATCCCAACAAACCAACATCATAGAATTACATAACGGTGATCTCAATCATGTATGGCAGCTCATGAGATCTAAACATGAAGCACATGGTGGAGAAGACAACCATCTAGCTACTGCTATGGACCCATAGTCCAAGGTAGACTACTCACTCATCGCTCCGGAGGCAAGCATGGCGATGAAGAAGACCTCCGGTGGCGATTCCCCTCTCCGGCAGGGTGCCGGGAAGAGCTTCTGGACCCTCCCGATCTTTGGGTCAACGGCGGCGGCGGATCGCGATGTATTCTGGAAAAATGATCGGGCACTTAGGTTTTTCTCGTCAGGGGGTCTTTATAGGCGAAGGGGCGATGTCAGAGGAGGGACCAGGCCCCCTCACACAGGGGTGGCGCGGCCAGGGGCCTGGCCGCGCCGCCTGTGCGTGTGGGGCCCACGTGGCCCTCCTCCGTCTCTTCTTCGGATGTCTGGAAGCTTCCCCGTGATATAAGTCTTCAGGAACTTGTTTCGTCCAATTCCGAGAATATTTCCTGTGTATCACTTCTGAAACACAAAAACATCAGAAAACTGGAAACTCGCACTGTGGCACTTCGTTAATAGGTTAGTTCCGGAAAATGCATAAAAGTGCCACTAAGTGTAACGAAACAATAGGCAAATGGTGTAAAAACAAGCATGGAGCATCAAAAATTATAGATACGTTTGAGACGTATCAGAGCTCAAGGCCCAAGTTACTTCGTTGAAGAAAGACTTGGAAAAACGTCATGAAGGGAAGTCCACACTCAATAAGATCTTGAGTGTGCAAAAATCCCCCAATGACAAGAGTGGACTTGGATTTATCTCTAACAACAAGAAGAAGAAGGGCCAAGAACAAGTCAAGAATTTGGCCAAGATTGTTTGCTTCAAGTGCAAAATTGAAGGGCACCATGTTAGATCTTGCCCTTTGAAGAAAAAGGCACTTAGTGAGAAGCAACAAGGGAAGCGGCCTCAAGTTCAAGCCCATGCTCAACCTCGAGTTGAAGAAAGGTCACTTCCCAAGAAAAATCAAGCTAATGCTCCCCTTGTGGAGAAATCAAGTGAGAAGAAGGTGAAGAAGAGAACTTGCTACATATGCCATGAGAAGGGTCACCTATATTCTTCATGCACTAGTGGTAACTCATCCAACCCTATCACAATTGAAGATGTTTATTCACTTTGCAAGGATAAGGTTGGCAATGTGTTTGCCAAATTTGTTGGCGCTCAAAGTGGTGTCAAGAAAAGAACCATTTGGGTTGCCAAACCTATTGTTTCTAACTTCTTAGGACCCAACTTGGTTGGGGACCAACAAGCCATTACTTGAACAATATGTGTTGTTGGAGGGCATTGGAGACTTGGCTATATCATGAAGAATTAAGGGATCTTCATCAATTATATTTTCTCAAGTCAAGTCATTTGGATTATCTTATTTCTATCATATATCCAATGTTCCTCCTTGCGGTAACATGTATTCAACTTATCTACCTTGAAAGTTACCCGCCCCTTTGCATGTGTTGGGTTTTGTATCTTGCATGTGTTTGTATATGTTGTGCTTCCTACTTGCTTCATTTTGAGTAATCAAGTATGTGCATGTTGGTTTGCACACCATGTACGGTTCTTCTTGTTGAGCCTTTTGCATCTCGTTTTATCTTACTTGGCTCTTATGAGAGATTATTGGACCATCCATTTTGGGAGAGTGATATGCTTTGCACCTCACAATCCTAAAAATGTGTGTATATGAGGAATACCACTTAGTGTTGATATTTAAAGATTATCTAGTTTCTATGTGGTATGTCATTCTCATGAGAAATTCAAATTCTATAATGTCCATTAATCATCTTGTTGGATTTTATTTGCCTCTTGTGAAAAATAAATGTTTTATCACATTATGGGGGAGTAATATGCTTTGTGCATACTACAAACCAATATAATGTGTATATTTGAGGTTGTGTCACATAGTGTTGATATTGTAAATTATCTTGCTTCTATGTGGCATGTTTTCTCAAACAAATTCCAATTTGCCAAATTGTTTTATTGCTCTTGTTTTGGATCTTGTTTGTGAGATACTTTCTTGATAGGGTTTTCCTAAAATGTGGAATGCTACATCAAAGTTGGAAAACCATTTGCTTCAAGTTATCTTAATCATTGCTTTGCATGATTATTTAACTATTTGAGTCTATCAAGAATATCTTCTTTAGCATGGTGATTAATTCTTATCCTTCTCCGTATGCTTCTTTGTTGTGAAGATGATCTTGGATTTATATGTAAACTACCACCGGGAAATAAATCCAAATACCTCTTGTTCTTGGACAATTGGTACTATATCATGTGGCACATGTATATTGATCATCTTTACATTGGCTATTGCTTTTAATTGCCTTATCTCTAGCCAAAACTGTATTTGTTTTAGCTCCCATTGTCTTCCATGACTTTTGTTATCCCATTTGATTTTGTTGAACTTGTTTTGTGTTATTTCTATGTAGGTAGATGTGATGATCCCACTTGTGTGCATTTTGTATTTAAATGCAAAATCATAAATAATGCACTAATCTTGGGGGAGCTCTCCTATATTTGTTATAACACACTCTTTGTGCTTACTTCATTTGGTATTGGTTTTTGTTGTAAGACAAATCTTTTCTTTTTGGTACTTAGTGTGCCATCATAAAAAGTGTGGAGAGTTTGGTTTGTTTGTTTGAACCTTGCTCTCTTTGGGAGTTGGTGATCTCATTCCTTATTATTTATTTTTACTCTTAAAATGAGATATGTCTTTGAGCATGTGTGTTTTAGTTATGCTTTATGCTCATTGGCTTTTGCTTGGTTCACTAGTTGATCTTTGGAGTCAATCTTGTGTTGATTTGATTCTTTGATATAATTTGGACAACCTTTTGTAGCTTCACAATTTTGTGTGCTCGCTTGTCCTTCTTGGTGTTTTGTCCAAATTGTATCTCCTTTGGCTCTTGAAAGTCTTGTGCATGCATATTTACCAAATGTATATTGTATGGCATGCTTTTACTTTCTTTGATCAAATATATAGGAGAAGCTCCATCAAATCCTAAATCGGCTAAGATGTGCATGAAATTCAATTTCATATATATATATGCACATATTTATGTGGAGTTTGTCCTATATGTTGTAGTTTCTAACTACTTTGTACCCAATGAGTTTGGGGACCATCTTGTACTTGAACTTTGTTTTAGGTACATGGAGATATATTGGTGCTTGTCTCAATAATAAGGATGAAGTGGTGACTAAATGATAATTTGAGGCAAGCTAGGATTATTGAAGAACTCCTATCTACTACATCCTACCTTTAATATCTCGGTAACAAGTATCTTTTCATGCATACTTCTTTAGTATCCAACCTTGTGTAGGTTGTTTTATGGCATTGAAAATCTTTATTTGCAAAAGTTGTGCTTTTTGCAAGGATTCTAATGAAACCTCTTTATTGCAAATATGAGCAAGTTGAGATGAGGACATATTATTGGGAACATATAAAAATCATGCTCATGATTCTCCTATCCCATATATGTCAACTTAGCAATCTTTTTGCATATCAATTCCTCAATAAGCTCACATGTGCAAAATTGATGAAATTGCAAATTTATTTCTTCCGTTTGGTATCCTTCATTTTGATACTTGTTGCTTTTATCAAAGCATCACAACTATCTTCTTTCCCTTGTTGATATTTGCGATGTCTTTGACATGTTTGTGGTTGAAGTTCATCAATATACAATAAGATAAATTGTGCCTTAGGCCATGCTTTAAAAGCAAAAAATCTCATTGGTATATTTCATGACTTCATTTTGGATATCATGTTCTATTCTTAGTATCTATTTTGTGTGTACATGTTTCTTTATGATAATTATCTTTGTGATATTGTCTACTTAGAAACTTATACACATGAGAGATGATATCTCATTATTTGATATCTTATTTGAACCTTATGTGTTGGGATGGAATGCTAAGCAATATCATTCATTGAAGACTATGTGGATGCTCTATGCTTATCATTGTGTTAGTCTTATAATATTCTTTGTCATTCCTATCACACATTCCTTTGGTTGAGCCTTTTAATATATTGTCCCTTGCCTGTTGCTCAACCATTTGTTTGACGCAAGTGTAAGCTTAATTTCTTCTCTATGATCTCTTGCAAATGGTTGCGTTTTAAATGTTATTGAGGGAGTGAGGACTCCATGTTGTGCAAATTGTATTCAAATATAAACATTCCAATTTTTGCACGTACCTTGGGGAGCTTCCTCATTTCATTTAAAGCACCATTTTTGCGGTTAGCATAGTATTTAATTTCACTTGGTATCATTTTGTTTTGAATAATATTGAGGGAGTGATGATTCCATGTGTGTGCACCTTATACCTCAACTCAAATAGAATATTTTGTGCACACACCTTGGGGAGCTTCCTCATATTATTTAGAGCACCTTTTCGATCTTATCATAATATCCTTATTCAATTTGCTCTTTGGATTGTTTGATTGCTCTCTTCATTTGTTGAAGTTTATCCATCGTGTTATCTTTTTTTTGCAATCTTTGATCCTCAATATAGTTTGGTTTCCTTCATATATTTGTCTTTGTATATGTGCATGTGTCTTCACTTATTTCTTTTGGATATGCACACCGTTTTGGAGGAACTCACACTATATTGGCCTTCTAAGTTTTTCGCCCATTTTGGCAATGGATGCCAATGGGGGAGAAGTTTCGAGGGTTTAAAGGGAATTGGCTTTTATGCTTTGGTTTGTTCTTAAGCATTTGCCTTGCATGCTTTGCATGGTTGAGTATATAGTGGAAACTCCACCAACAACCTTGGTTGGCAATATATGCAATGAAATCAAGATCATTCACACATGCATAGATTGTGGGGGAGTTTGCTCTATATATGGTGGTTTTACTAACATCACATACTCTTGTAGTATTTGATGTTAGTACAACCATTTTGGTTCTTTGAATTCATTATATAAACCCTCTCAAAGAGATTGTCATCAATTACCAAAATGGGGGAGATTGAAAGATCATATCGAGCCCCATGTGTGGTTTTGGTAATTAATGACAATCCCTATGGACTAATGGTTGCATTGAGTTATATGTGTAGGACTTGTCCATAGACAATGCTTGAACCATTTGTTGGAGTCAAGGTTGTAAGAAGAAGATTATGTGTTGACCAAGGTGTTATTCAAGGAGTGATCCAAAGATTGGTCTTAAGGGAGTTGAGATTATGTCAAGTGTGTCTTGAAGAATAAGATTGAGTGAGCTCTCATGTGTATCCTCAAGACACCATCATTATGGAGAAAGAAGAATTGATTCGAGGATTGATCAAGTCAAAGCGCAAGTTTAAGATGAGCAACTAGAAGAGAACATATGCTTGAAGCTTGCCATCTATATTGTGATCATGGATAGGTGAATATATGCTTAAAGATAGTCTCTTCCATAGTAGAGTATGGGGGAGCAATCCGCAAGACTTCACCAAGCAAGCTCAATCAAGAAAGGTGGTCCAGCTTGAGAAGATCAAGATCGTCTTTATCCACCTCAAGTGGAATGCTCAAGGCAAAGGTATGATAGTGTTAGGGTTTCTTTCTTACCGGTCTCATGGTGTTATTTGTGAGACCGGGTTATAGGATCGGTAGCCGTACTATCAAGAGGGGCTCTCGAGTGAGTAACTTAATTGTATCGTTCGGAGAGAGCTCAAACCTTTGCATACTTGGCATCTTCTTTCTTGGTTCTTATTTGAGTTTTATCCATGTGAGGTTCTAGAGCTTGTGGTTATTTCCATGACAAGCTCTAGCTCATCAAAAACGGATTTCGCATGGAGCTCTTATTGCGTTTTTGATGTTTGGAGGTTTTACCGGTTTGTCTTCGAAGAGAGTTTAAAGCTTTCATTATTTGGTTTTATACTCCCTTGTTGGACTATGATGTTTCTATGGATGATGTTGTATAGCTCGTTGTGGTGATTCCAACGAGCCCAAGATCATCGAAAACGGAGTCCGGATGAAAAAGTTATCACCGTTTTCGTATTGCAATTTCTGCTCGGCGTCACCCAGTAAGGGGGGCGGATATTCCGGCCAGGGGGGCGGATTATCCGGCCTGGGGGCGAAAATTTCGTTTCGGAATTTCTGCTAAGGACCAGAGTCGGCGTCACCCAGTATAGGGGGCGGATAATCCGGCCTGGGGGCCGGATAATCCGGCCAGCCGGATATTCCGGCCATATTTTGGCCGGATAATCCGCCCCTCCAAGTCTGCAATGGCCATATTTCGTGTGGGGGGGGGGGGTATAAATACCCCTTCTTCCTCCTTGGGCTGCACACGAATTGGGCTTCTCTCTCCTCCATTGTTGACTTTGCAAGCTTGCCCTTCCTCCTCCATTCCTCCCATGATTCTTGCATATTTTTGAGGGAAAAGAGAGAGGAGATCTAGATCTATATTTCCACCAATCCATCTCTCCTCTAAGTGAGGGGAACATAGAGGATCTAGATCTTGGAGTTCTTTGTGGATTTCCTTTGTTCTTCCTCTCATATCTCTCCATAGCATTAGTTGCTTTGGTAGGATTTTAGTGAGAAGGATTTGAGCACTTTGTGTGTTCTTGCCATTGCATAAGTTGCATCGGTTTGAGTTCTCCCCGGAGATTCGAGTAAGTGAAAGTTTGTGAGCTTATTACTCTTGGGTTCTTGGAACCCTAGACGGCTTTGTGGCTTTGTGGTGCCTTTGTGGCTATTCTTGGGAGCCTCCAATTAAGTTGTGGATGTATGCCCCAAGCTTTGTGTAAAGGCCCGGTTCCGCCTTGAGGAACCCCTTAGTGGAAGAGTGAGCTAGGCCTTTGTGGCGCAAGCTCACACCGGAGAATAGGGTGAGGCCTTTGTGGCGTTGGTTAGGCCTTTGTGGCGATACCACACCCCTCCAACGAGACGTACTCCCTTTCAAGGGAGGAACTCGGGAATACATCATCGTCTCCGCGTGCCTCGGTTATTTCTATACCCGATCTCTTTACTTATGCACTTTACATTGTGATAGCCTTCGTGCTTGAAGTCATATATCTTGCTATCACCTTGTTACTTGTATTGCTTAGCATAAGTTGTTGGTGCACATAGGTGAGCCTAGTTTATTTAGGTTTTGTGTGCTTGACAAAATAAACGCTAGTTTAATTCCGCTTTTGTTCAAGCCATTCGTAAAATTTAATATCGCCTATTCACCCCCCCTCTAGGCGACATCTGTGTCCTTTCACACCGGACACTCCAACACTCACTTCTCCAAGTGTGTGAAACTCGAACTAACAATCCGGCAGAGCTTCGCTAAGCCAAGACGGATTTGGGGCAGCAACTTTGCGGGAGAGGGGAAGAACCAAACGTGTGTGAAACTTGGAGGAGAGGGGAGGGGGGTTTATAGGGGAGGAGGGGGCAGCCCCCTTGGGGGGTGCGTCGGCCCCTAGGAGGAGGTCCTCCTCCTCATCATGGTGGTAACCCCCCTTCATGCCCTTCATGGTGGTAACCCCCTCATCAACATGAGGTAACCCCCATTTTAATTTTGCATGACATTCATGCTAATTAAAATTCACACTTATTGATTTAATAAAACATTTTTATTTCTTTAATATTTGTTAATTCATTCAATTAACAAACATTAACAAATACACCCTTGAGTTATTTCGATATCCCGAAACAGTTTTGGTGCTTTTCTGAAACAACCCTCATGCTGTCGTGTAATTCGATCGGAGTATCGTATCCACTCAAAAACGACGGCGAATCTTAAGTGTGTCACTCTACGGTTCGTGAATAACGTGGACATGATCGAGACTCCTCTTCGATCAATAATCATCAGTGGGATCTGGAAATCCATGATGACTCCCACTTACTCAACGATGAACTAGTGATCGTGTGAACCAATAACGAACATAGTTAATTCCTTTTGTCTCACGATATTATTACTTGTCCGAGATCCGATCATTTGGTATCAACCATACCTAGTTTGACCTCGTTCCCGACAAGTCTCTTTACTCGTTCCGTGATAATACATTCCCGTGACCTAGTCACATGCTTGCAAGCGATTCCAATGCAATATCACCGAGAAGGGCCCAGAGAATATCTTTCCGTCATCCGGATGGACAAATCCCACTCTTGATCCATGAGCCTCAACTAATACTTTCAGAATACCCAAATCAACCTTATAATCACCCTGTTATGGTGTGACGTTTGATATCATCAAAGCACTCTTCCGGCATAAGTGATTAACATGATCTCATGGTCTGAGGATTAGAACTATTTCGTATGAGTTTGATATAGCAATGAACTTGATGACTTGATCGTATTGCTATTCGTACTATGGGTGTGAGTGTTCATCACATCATTCTTCTAATGATATGACCCCGTTATTAACAACATCCAATGTTCATGATCAGGAAACCTTGATCATCGGTTAATTAACGAGCTAGTATAAAAGAGAGGTTTTACTAGGAACCCTTTAGTTTATTAATCACACAAATATTAATGTTTCCGATTAATACAATTCTAGCATGAGAAATAAATATTTATCATAAACATGGAATATGATAATAACCATTTTATTATTGCCTCTTGGGCATATTCCCTTCATAGAAGTGTACAATAGCTTGATTTTTTTTCCATTTTTGTCAATTTAAATGCAATGAATCAAGGTAACACTTTTGTCCAATACTCCAATGTTGTTTTTGCATAGCATATTTTTGAATTTTGGTGCCAAAAATTGGGATTTATGGAAAAATAGGCCGATAAATAGTCGACCGATAAAATCGATTAATCGGCCAATAAGCGATTAATCTGAAATCTTAGACCGACCAAGAAGTTAATGATAAACGATTTCTTGAACATTGATTTCTTGGAAGAAAAAATAGCACATACTCCAATAGCCTAATGCTCTATTTGGAACCTCACATTTTCCAAAACCGAAGTATACCGGTACAATAGTATTCCAGTGCTTGGCTAGGCAATACTTTAGTTTTTTTACAAAAAAAGAGGGTCGAAACTCTTTCTTCCAATACTTAAACAAACTATGCTTTTGGGAAATATTTAGGTGGTTCTTGGTAGCAAAGTATTTCTGAAACGCTATAGTCTCTCAAAATACCACAATCTCATATACTTTGGTGTGTTTTGGGTGTGACTAAAAACCTATAGTATTAATACTTCAATATCTCCCAGAACATGCTATTTTTGAAGTATTGGAAAAACAACTTTTGACCTATTTTTTGAAACAGAAGTATTGCTAGCCCATATAGTTAAATACTATGGTTTTGTAATACTTCACTTTTAGAAAAACTTTATTGCCAAACTAGGCCTTATGTTTTAATACCATAATATTTATTGCATCCAAAAACCATAAAGTATTTAATACTTTAGGCTCCGTTTGGCATCAAAATATTTTTAAACTATTTAGAGAATACTTTGGTTATGAAAATATGGAAATATTAATTACTTTAAGTTACTTGGATCCAATAAATACTGCAGTTTTAAAACTAAAGTATTCTTAATTTTTTTTTTTGAAGTATTGGCAAAGAGATGTGACCCCTTTTTTCTACATTGAGAAATGAGAAAACTATAGTATTTATTAGCGAGACGTTGAAATACTTCGGCATTTAAAAACTTCAGTGTAGAAAAGTATTCCTAAATTATTAAAAAATACTTTAATGCTAAACGGAGCCTAAGTTATTACAAAAGAAAAAGAAAATACAGAATTGTGAGCAACAAGCAAAACCCTTGATCCGAATTGGAGAAAATGAAAAGAGAGAGAGAGAGATGCTAATCGCCGTTTCCGCAGGTCTGACTGACTGACGGCTGAGGGTTTTGCCCTCTCCTCCCTCCCGCCGCCAAACCCCGGCAAATGGCGGCCTTCTGCTTCCTCCTGACGCTCCTCCGCCGCCGCCGCGCCATCCCCAGCCCCTCCCTCCCCCTCCACCGCTGGCGCCCCTTATCCACCTCTACCTCCTCTCCTCCGCCCCCTCCATCGGCGGGCCCCGGCTCCTCCTCCCCGAAGCCCCCCTCCCTCTCCGCCCGCCTCTCCTTCGTTTTCGACCAGCTCGACGCGCTTGACCGATCCCGCTCCTCCGACCTCTCCGCCCGCGACGCCGCCCTGCGCCGCATCCAGTCCTGGCGCCGCCCTCCCCCACCGCCGCCCGACCTACCGCCGCCACCAGAACCGGAACAGGCCGTCCCTAACAAGGATGTCGAGCCTGAGGCGGTGGCGACGGTCGGAGAGCAGCAGGAGGTGGTGGAGGTGGAGAGGATGAGCGTCGCGGAGGTGCTGCGGAGGGAGGTGGAGCTGGTGCACCCCTGGCCCGAGTGGATCGAGCTCATGGAGCGGCTCGCGCAGCAGAGGTACTTCGACCTCGGCCCCGCCGACGAGGAGTCCCGTCTCGCCGCCGCGGTGCCCATGGACCTCTCCGAGGTCTCCGAGGAGTCTGGCTTCGATTTCTCCAGGGACTGGACCACCGTCAAGAACGCCTGCATGAACTTCGGCCGCGACCGCTTCGACATCCTCAAGTACGTTTTGCGTATCCTGCGGAGCATTTGTGTTTAGTCTTGTCCAATATATGCTCGCCAAATTCAGTAGCTGTGCTCCTATGTCATGAGGGAAAGAAATTTGGTGTCTCTTAGACGTGTAGACTGTGAAGTCCATGCTGCCAAAATGCTTAGGCAGGTTCAGAGATGATAGGCATCAGGGATTCTTACTACTGCTGGGTATAATTTGGTACAGTACAAAATTTCTGTCTATAGAATACATAGATATCAACCCTTTGTCAGAGACTGATATACTCATACCAAAAGGTTATAGCAATGATGTTAACACTTCCTCAATGATGCAGACCCTTGCCTCGGAAGGATCTTCAAGTATTGGTTGGCCATGGGTGCCCTAGCATGGATCCAAAAGTTGTGTTTTCTGCAAAGCTGATAAGAAAACTGGTTCACCTTGACGAGGGTGATGTAAGTAGCAGCTAAACCCAAATTTATCTCCATTGCCCACATGTTTGTATTTGATCACACTATGTTCTAGCTGGGGATGGAAGATAGAAAAACAAGATGTGGTAGGCTCACTTCCTTTCTCGATGTCTATGTTTAATATTGAGTACTACACGTCTACACGCAACGTTATGAAAGGTGTATCACTGTGCTCACCTACACACACATAAGTGCTGGGAGGTGGCAGAACACCGCACCTTGGTCTCATGCGATGATTAGGCTACCGGTAAGGTCCTTCGGCAGGGAATTGACCTATTGGGTGAGGAATTGTATTTCCCCGGTGAGGGACCGGCCTTCTCTGTTGACAGATTGACCTTTTCTGGTTAAAAAGATCACCATCTCCGTTGAGGACTTTCTCCGGAGAAAAGTCACCCTTCTCCGGCAAGGAATCAAGCTCAACCAGTGCGAGCCCATCTCTTCATGGAGGGAGAGAGGCAGAGGACAGGGACAGCCAGGAATAGAAACCACGTCTTCTGTTATTCTGTCCCCAGATTATTGCTTAATAAGCACATGTGGCCTTTCTAGTGTTTTAATGGATCAAAGCAACCCATATGCCTAATTTTCCATTTCCCTTCCTACATTTATATTTTCTTTCACATTTGCGCATCTTCTTCAAGCTGTTTTTGTCCCCAGGCAATGGCAAAACGCTCACCTAGTGCCTTTTTGAACCTTGGATATACGTAATTTCTCAATTTTAACAGTCCCATATGCACAGTAATGATCACACGTCGGGATCGCATCAGTTTATTGATTTCCAAATTATTTATGTAACCGGTTGCTGCTAATGTAAGTACATTTTATTGCCTCTCCTGATTTTTAGAAGGTTAATACAACATTCACTGGCCCAATAGGACCACATTTTATAGCAGTAGGATTAAATAACTACAGTATTTGATCTTCTCACTTATGTTAACATATTAGAAACATGCCTCTTATTTTTTTGTTAATATATGTTTGCGTAAGGGGTTGCTATGTTACATGCCTCCAAATAAATATCAAAACATTTCCTCTCCCAGCAGTTAGTTTCTTAATCATCTCCTCGATTCTCTGCCCACCCCTGCTACTTTCTACATAAACATGAAGGGTGAGAAAACTCTAGAAAGACCAGGCAGGGTGTAATTTTCTAATTTTTTTATTTTGCTCCTGATTTGCAGGTGTGCAGTTCTTGTAATTTGCGGAATTCATGCTCAAGGGGCTATATCCTTACACGTAAAGAAGATGAAGCTCGAACTCTTGATGTTATGCGTATTTTGTTGGTCTATGGCTTTGATCATGTAAAGGGAACTGTAGAGAACAAACCACTTCTCAAACTGAAATCCGTGAAGGCTGTCGTTCGGAAATTAATACATCAGATTGCCAAGCTGAGTGCTGTTCCTATTGACCCCAATCTTCCACCTCCTGTAATTAGGAAGTTGCCACCTAAGGTGAAGCAACCACCTCCACCACCAAAGAAACGAGTTGGACGTGATGACGTAGAGATGAAGAAAGGAGACTGGCTCTGCCCAAAGTACTTTAACCATCACATCTGTAATTTGTATAATGTTATCTTCAGGAGCTATTCTTATTTTCTGAAGTATGTGGTTGCAGGTGTGACTTCATGAACTTCGCAAAAAATACTATCTGTTTGCAGTGTGATGCTAAGCGTCCCAAAAGACAACTCCTCCCTGGAGAGTGGGAGTGTCCTCGGTTAGCTCACTTGCCACAAATTTTTTTGGCCTATTTTTTGAAATTACACCATAGTAGATGTATACACATTAGTAATGGCTAGTACATCTCAGCATATTTATAACACCCATGTTTATTATCTGTCCAAGAACATTCTCACGAATAAGGGATATCCTGAGATAAATTCATGTTGAAATGTTTCTCTGTCCTATCACATGTTTGTCAAGAGGTGCACATTTAAATTATTCATGACCATACTTGTGATAATATATCATCCTTACACATCTCTATTTTCTCTACGGATTCTAGGTGCGATTTCTTGAACTACAGACGGAATATGTCATGTTTCCATTGTGAACACGACCGCCCTCCAGATGAATACACCAACAACCAAACAGAAGCATATCAATCTGCGCCGCGGAAACGATCGGATAGACCAGCTCGCAAGCCTGAGGTTTCTAGTGCGTGGAACTTTGACTTTGATGATAATGAATCGGATGGTGCTGATGTTGCAGCATTTGAGTTTGCTGATTCATCTAAAGGCAGGGAGAATTCATCTGTGGACAACTCATATAGAGATAATGCCAATGGTTTTGAGGCTGAGAATTTTGGAATGGATGAAACAAGGAGCAAGGGACGAGAAAGAAATTTCACCGAAAGAGATAACTTGAACTCGTCTAGAGTTGGTTTTGATGATTTTGATGATGAAGAGGACGATATTGACAGTTACGAGCTCGATTTGTCAAAAGGTGGTCAGACAGGTGGTGTGTCAAGGGTGAGTTATTCTGACCTTGATGATTCTTCTGATTCAGAAGACTACAGCGAATCTTCTGACAGTAGAAATTCCAAGTACGGGGAAAAGGATGACGTAACAGGTTCAGCTGATGATGATGAATTTGATGGTCAACCCACCCTAAAATCTAGTCATATTGCTGATTCTTGGCAGAAAACCAGAAGTTCAAGTGGTTCTAACAACCGCAGAAGCACATCTTTTGGCTCAGAGAGGAATAATGGGGTTATTTCTGATTCTGATGAGGATATTGACAACGGCTTCAGATATGAACGAGGGCGAAACAAGGGAAATCGTGAAAGAGTTTCTGATATGGACTCTGACATGGATGACCAGTTACAATCAGATATGAGGAGGAACAGGTCCTCAGCAAATTTCAGAGGTAACTTCCATGCTAGAAGCTCAAACTTGAGCAGTAGAAGCTCTAGTGGGGACCGCTATGGCAGGACAAAAGGCAATGAACATCAATTCAGGAGGGCTGATATGCATGGTGGTGGCTCGTCAAATTTCAGGGATAACTTCCCTGTGAGAAGCTCTAACTTGAATGCTAGAAGCTCTAATGGGGACCGTTATGGCAGGACCAAAGGCAATGAACAACATTTCAGGAGACCTGATGTGCATGATGGTGGCTCGGCCTTTGATAGGAATCACAGAGGAAGGGCTCATCAAGATCATGGCTCAACAGGTTCACAAAGAAATGTTAGAAGAAACTGGGATAAAAGTAGTGAGTTTGATAGCAGTGACAGGCCTCCCAGGCATTCGAATAGAAGGTAAGAGTATGGCAATGCAAATAGCAGTATAAGCATCGAAAGTGTGGACGGCAGCCCAAGATTCTTGGATTCAGAACTGAATTGATGACACTGGTCACTGGATCCCGAGACGTTTCCGTATGGGGTGTTTTAGAAGTGTTCATATTCTAAGAATTTTTTCAAGGCTCCAAGGTAGCCAACAGGTGGTGCGTGGCATCGTGGTCCTAGAATGCAGAGAGTGCATACAGGCCTCCATGCATGTATGTTTAATATTTGATGTATTGATTACTTTATCTCCAACATTATATTCAAAGATAAGTCCGGAATGGAGTTCAATTGCCGTCTGTGAAATGTAAAAGTCAAGCAATATTTTCAGTAATGAATGGGCTATTTGGTTCTGTCCTCAAGCAGAAGTCTGAGCATCATTTGTCTACCTTTTGTTCTCTAGACAAGGTTGGTAGTCATTTGGCTACCTTTTGCTCTCTAGACTAGGTTGGTAGTCATTGGCTAGTTCATATCACTATTTCTATTGTCGCTCAATACAGTTTGGATCTTGGTTGGTTCGTCAATATGCTTGCCAGTGTGCTCATTGTAAATTGTATATATCCCTAGTGTGGTTGTTTTTTCCATGCATATTTCTTATCGGAAGTTCTTCCATACATCTAAATGTATGATGTGGTCATATATTTAGCTGTATGGAAGATATCGATGCTGCCCTCTGCCACCACGTCCAGTGAGGGAAATGTCATTCTCTCCTCCTTTGGCTGCGCCGATTTCATCCTGATGTGCCGCAACACCGACTTGGAGGCCTGCTGGACCTACAGGTTCCCAGGTTTCTCTTTCGTGCCTGGTGGCTGACAGGTTAAGAGACCGGAGTAATGACGCCAGCAGTGCTGCTCCTCGGTATAGAGGTCTTCCACGGCAGCAACAGGCAGTTCCAACTTCCAAGGCCATATGTTCTCTTTTTGGCTAATGTTTGTATTCCAGTGGGAAACCAATTTTTTTGTAATATGCATATCTATGGTCATTAATATATGTCTGCCTTGATGACTAAATCTGCTGCCTTTTTTTCTCCAGAAGCTGGTCATTTGGATGCTGGAGAGATGGCGGCTTGAGATATGAGCTCAGTAGCACCATCGTACATCAAAGGGTTTACTCCCTGAAGTGATAACTTTTGTAGCGGTAACCACCTCTATTTAACTATGTATAATCTTGTTGCGTTCTTTCTAAGCTTCCCAAGTTCAATTGTGCTCAGAAACAACTCATGCATTCCTAATTGAATCATATGGTTAATGGGAACATTATAGGTTAGTTTTATTTCTCAGTTTTACCTAAATTTCATTTACTGACCCCATTTTCGCAATCTTAATTTTTAATCACAGTATCATATATGTAGTCTGTGTCAATATGTCGTGACTGACTGAGAAAATTGATTAGTTAATATGTAGTTATGGATATTTTTTCGTAAACAGGTTAGTCACAATAGGTAGTCTCTGTCACCATATACATCACTAACTGAGCTAAATATTTAGATGATTAGATCCTTAATTTTATCCTTCCTTCACTATTTACTCTGAGCTTGTCTGGTTGCTATCCTGAGGGCTTTGTGCTTGGCCTGGACTGGATGCTACCTGGGATCTGCCTGACTGTTGTTTGGTTTGTGGCCTGAGAAATAGCCTAGACGCCTGGCCTGGAGCACATGCAGCCATTATCAGCCTGCCCTGGAGAACGTGTAGCATAGTTAGCCTTGCCCAGGCGTCCAGATTCCAGCACCTGGGCCGCAGAAGCTGGTGCCTGGGCTTCTAATACCAATTGAAAAAAAGACTGATGGGAGATTTTTCTCTAAATGCCAAAGCATCTGGCTGCTGAGCAGTGAGCACTCAGGCCAGGTTGCCAACCGAACACATTCTGAGGGCCTGACCAGTCAGAAAATCGTCAACAATTGAGGATGACAAACTTAATTTGCACAAGAGAATTCTTTCACGTGTTTGGCTATGATGCCACTGTCTTAACTGGCTCATGACAGCAGATCCTTTGCAGGGCTCGGAAGCTGATGATGTCCTGCACTCACACCAAGGCCACAGTCGAGGGAAAGAGAAGAAATACTGAGATAATCTGGTTAATATGGCTAATCAATGTATCGTAGTGATGTTTCCTGATGAATTTACTATTTCTTCAACACCTTTTGTTGCTTCATCGGCATTGATTAGTCGTTTTGCTTGACTTATTATTACTACTCCTTGTGGTGGCGATGAAATTTATTGCCTTAATACATGTTCTGTTGTGCAGAAAAATTCCTTGCTGTCGCCTCCCATTGTACATCGCCAAACAATGGATATTTAGGCACTAATTAATTGTTTTGTAAAGCAATAAAGAATTGGTCCTGGATAGTGAGAAACTTTTTTTTGGAAAAAATGAATTTGGCGTAGCATTTGATACTACTATAAGCTTTGCGGTGGAACCAAGTCTACGGGTGTTTGGCTACAGGTGAAGTTTGACAGAATGACAGCTTCGATCTCCAAATGGAGTTTCTAATGCATCCCATCTCTAAAAGGCGTCTCCATGCAAGTGTGTTTGGAGAGACGTTTTAGAAATGGGATGCATTAGAAACTCCATTAGAGATCCACAAGCGCCATTCCGTCCAACTTCACACAGGCTGGGGGTGCCACACTCTCTAAATGTGTTGGACCATTCTCCTCTCCTCTTAGACTTCATACTGCCACTGTGCATGATGGTCTGATACACCTTGACTATAGTTTTGAGAATTGCTTTGCTAACATGAAGAAGACAATTATTTATAGACTGGCTGTAAGCCCAGACTTCATTGCTTCACCAAATTTCACATGCCAGCTGCTGCACTTATATTTTCTTATGAGTGTACTTGTCATTGAGGAACTAACATCTCTAGGTTCATTATGTCATCTCCAATGTATACAGCTTCAGGCTCTCAAAGGCCTGGCTTCATCTTAGCTGTGCAAATAACCACATGCTATTACACGAGTAAACTATATTTTACAGATTGGAAAGCCTTATTTTATGTATTATTTGTAGCTGGTGGAATGGAGCCGCGAGGTGATCCTCGTGTTATTCAATTTTTTTTATCATTATAGCTGGATCCAATAATAATGGTTGATTAGTCCTTTTACAGCTGCCTAACTTTGATGGTGCCGGGAATAGCTAATTACAAGTACACTGCAAAATATGGATGCCACTAATTGATCGTTTATTAAATTAATAAAGACTTCCTGTTAAGTTCTGGGTAGCGTACAAGCAAGTGCTGACAAAATTCTGGTCAGGACGTGATTAGCTTGTGGGTGATAGGTTAGTGGCATCGTTTGATCAATCGCGGTCAGGATCAGCATCCTGAGTGAACCTTGTGACGAACGATTTCCAACCGTTTGGACAGATCCATAAGTAAAGGCTGTTTCATCCAATTAGTGATTGTAATGTAGGTCTTCCATTCTTCACATTCTTCACGATGTCTCTTGTTCTCAAAGTTTCTTCTATACATCTCTTTTGTTCCTTTGACATCCTTTCCTCCTCATTGTTGTGATCTACACCATTCGGATATGCTAAGTCGGTGTTGAAAGTGAACCGAACAACAACGCTTGATGCTAGCCAGGCAAACCCAGAGCGGTATATATAAAGGCCAAAGCAGTATTCAGACAACTGAAAGTAGGTGGAGCATACATTTATTTGTCCTCACATGTATTCCCCTATAATTTATTCGTGTGTTGACCACAAAAATTAAACAACATATTTTACCACTAAATAATTTTCAGGATCTGGATTTGATTACCCACCCTAAAATCAGAAAACAATGGTTGAATCATCTTTCACAATTAGTTTCCTTCTCTGCTCGCTTCATAGGTTGACTGCGAAACAGGCCAACCTTATCTATCAGTGATCGTAGTTCATAAGGATTTTCATACATGTGGTTTTAGTCAATGCAAATATGATGCTTATGTTAATAACAATATTTAATCATATTTCATGTTTTTTCGTGATTCTTGTATGCTACTTTAGATCCAAAATGTTAGTCTTTATCTTTTCCGAGAGAAATATTTTGACTGTCTGTAAGAAAGGATTACTAGAGTTCAAAAAATTGTATTCAAATCACTAATTATCAATGAGTGCGTACATCAAAGTATCATCTCAAACAATGTTAGGTCTTAGTATTAGACTTACCTTTTGGGGATCAAAAGAAATACAAATTACTCATTTTTTTAGATTTCTTCACGTACTTGTGATTTTTTATTTTTTTCTATTGTACCATGTTATTGAATATTTCCTTGGTATTTCTGATTTTTTGATACATTTCCTGAATTCGTCGCAATTATGATAAGAAAAATACATAATTCGTCCCAAGAGAAAGGAAAGAGCGGCATGAGGCAATTAGAGATAGACAAAACTGACACAAAAATCACTCACGGTTGCAATTAGGATGAGGAATGGAGAGGTTAATTAGTAGGCCCAACAAATGTAACATTTCAGCACTGGTTTTAAATAATCAGAAGAAGAGGCACGAGGACTGAACACTATAGAGGAGGCTCAGGCATGGGCCCTTTGGACATTTTCCAGTATGTTGCAAAATCACGACACCCACTAGTGGTAACGTGTGAAGATACGTCGATGAGTTGTGATTCTAGGCTCCATCGAAAAAGGATGCAAGAAATGTTTGACCACAGGAGTGCAATGCTCTAGGTCCTGCACATATCGCGATGATCCCACGACACACCACCTAATGTTCGGCATGTGAATAGGTGCAACCAAACACACTGAGCTACCTTTGAAGAGAATGAGTACTAAGACAACGCCTTGGATATCTTCTGGTACGTTAATCTCCTTTTAGTCCTAGGTTTTCTTCACCACCGGGAGCCAATCTATTCTCGACGTATCCTATTCCCTCGGGCTCTTGCATATTTTTGGTGTCTCTCTCATCCTGTTTGTACGTAATCGCCCACCTTTTAGAGCTACTAGCACGTCAAGTAGAATAGCATAACTTTGTATCTACTCTCGCGGACATGGTCTGGTATATATAGGAGAAAATATTTTAAAAAAAATTTGTAAGGAAAAAGCGTTGGTCATGAAAGTGGAAGTTAGTAGATGGTAGTCATTATTTATTTTGGAGGGGGCGGATGCCTTTAAATGGGTGATGACAATTAATATTACTACTTCCTCCGTTTAGAAATATAAGATGTTTTAGTTTCGTGAAGTGAATATACCTAGACATCTTTTAGTGTATAGGTTCACTCGAATCTATACACTAAGAGATGTCTGGATACACTGGCTTCACAAAGCTAAAACATCTTATATTTTTAAACGGGGGGAGTATTTTCTAAGTCTGGATTTGGTCTGTCAAGGAAGATGAGTACATAAACAAGAAAATAGGGGTGTTCAAATAAGAAGAACTATTGTTAAAAAAAATAAGAAGAACTATTAATGCTTCTCAATAACTTCATAGTCCCTCCTCAAAATTTGTTGCATATATTTTATTGGTCAAGGTCAGGATTTGTAAAGTTGACCAAATATATATAAAAAAGTATCAACATTTACAATATCAAACCTATATGGTATAAGAACCATCATGAAATATATTTTCATGTCATATCCATTAGACATTGCAAGGATTAATATGTTTTTCTTTATACATCGTCAAACTCTACAAAGTTTGATTTCAATGAAAAATTGCATGCAACACATTTTAGGAAGGTGGGAGTAGCAGTTAAAAAATTGCAGGTAGGTCATGTGACTAATCAAATTTTACGTGAAGGCATACATCTTCTTAACACACGAGCCTTTGAGCGGACACCTGAGCTTGCTCCCTCTCGCCGGCGAGGGCCCTCCTGTTCCTCCTAGCTTCAGGCCTAGCAACATACACTAACCTCCCGACAGGCTGCCCACCGTGAAGGAGAGCAGTGACGGCGCCCACCAGTCACCAGAGGGAGGGGATCAGGCTAGCCATAGTGCTAGTATCATAGCTAGTATCATGTAAATAAGGCCCATAAAAATATTGACATGGCAGCTAATTAATTAAGAGAGAGGGGATTAGAGTAGCATAGGTAGATACTGTATCATAGTGCACATTACAAAAATAATTAATGTCAAGTAAATCTTGTACACAAATTTACATTGAAATATTACAAATCAATAAATATAATGAATTTATAATACTACTCTATGGTACCATGTACTATGAAGGTAGTATCATATATAAGTATCATATGCATGATACTAAGATATGATACTACCCACTATGACCAGCCAGGACGGTTCCACACGTAGGTGAAGTTTCACCGTGGCTGTTGGGTTTCGTGCGACTCGAATACTTTTGGGCACGCTGGACTGGTGCTGTATATTTTGGGCGTGGGATTGAGCTTTTTTGGGCACATATAACTTTTTTTTGGCCGCGACCTGTTATTGTACATCCGCTCGTTTACCCACGCCTAAAAAAGGTTTTCTTTGAACGTTGTCTCATTTTACTGCATCTGTTGGAGATGCTCTAATATAAATTTAGCAGTCAGCATGAGCTAGGCTGACCATGGATACAACTTTCCATATCGCACCTTCAGCAGCATAGCCATTATCAAGATTATCTAACCCGAAGATGCGCGGGACTGACCGGGCCGTAAGCGATGCCGCCCGGTGTCATCTGAGTGGATTGGGGAGCTCCTTCTGCCGCGAATCTCAAGCTTTATAGTAAGTTCATCAGTTTCTATACGAGCAGCAGCGTTGTAAGCCAGAGCTAAGATGGTCAGGGGTCCTCAAGGATCATCATTTCCCGAATCTGAGGCATTTGTTGTGTTTAACTGAAGGTTGAAAGTTTTTGCGCCACTCGATGGAACGAAAACACGTCTTAAAAGCAGTCGCGACGTGAACCCACACCAAGGTCCTCAATGCTGTCAAGCGGCTTCAGCCGTGGTTCGCCAAGCTCATGAACCGTGGAGGGCGGGCGGTCCTCGTCCAGATGACTCTTTCCGCTTTGATGTCCCGCCGAAGATGTTGCAAGATTTCGTCAAGGTTTGTCGAACCTTTATGTGGAAAGGTAGGAGGGAGGTGAATGGCGGCCATTGTTTGGTCTCGTGTGGGAGGAGGTGACCACCCCCAAGTGCTTTGGGGGGCTCGGCATCCCAAACCTTAATTTTCTCAACATTGCTCTCCGTTGTCGGTGGGCGTGGCCAGTGGACTGACCCCGCGAGGGCGTGGGCTGAGTTTGACCTACAACTTCCCCCATCTCTGTGGCTCTCTTTGAGGCGGCTTCGTTGGTGCGCCTAGGCAACAGAGAGAGAGAGAGAGAGAGAGAGAGAGAGAGCTAGATTCTGATGCGATCGGTGGCTGGATGGCGCTAAGGTGGGAGACATTGCCCCCAACCTGACTGCCAAGGTGGCGACGTGCACTGCCAAGGTGCGCACGGTCAAGGAGGGTCTCTCTGGTCTGTGGCTTCGAGACTGTGGGCCGGACCTAGGGGAAAAGGCACTTGCGGAATTCTTCATCCTTGCGGGTGTTCGCCTAGCCCCGGAGCACGAGGATGCTCTCCCGCGGAGTTGGTCTAGTGACAGGGCCTACTCTGCAAAGTCGGCGTACAACGCCTTCTTCGTGGGCTGCATGCGGACCTTCACCGCGTCGCAGGTGTGGCGCTCCCGAGCCTCCTATGGATGTAAGTTCTTTGCGTGGATTGTTTCAAAGGATCGTTGCTGGACGGCTGATCAGCTTGAGCGCCGTGGCCTCCCTCGACCCTCGGCATGCCCGCTCTGCAACCAGGAGCTGGAGACGACTCAACAACTACTCTTGGGGTGTGTGGTAGCTCGTGAGGTTTGGGTGTGGGCCTTGAACTAGTGGGATAGGCTGGCTTGGCTTCCTGCAGCCAACATGGACCTACTGCAGTGGTGGGGCTCCAGGCCTTGTCCCAGAGCGACACAGCGGGGCCTGTGGACTGCCATTATCCTGATTTTTTAATGTATCTGGCGGCACCGCAACGGTGTGGTCTTCAATGGAGCTAGACCGGAGGTGGGGGCAATCGAAGCGAGAATCAGGGAGGATGACGCTTTTGGCTTTCCAGAGCCGGTGCCGTGGATGTCCGGAGAGTAGGATTTGTTGAACTTGAGGAGCTGTCACCTCTTGTTGACAGCGATTTGTCAGTTTTTGGCGTTGTCTCTTCTATATAATTGATACACCCGGTCGGGTGTATTCTCGAAAGAAAATATCTGGTAGCTGCTGTTGCTAGCGTTTCAGATGATCATGTTCATGTCCACAGAAATACAACAAACGACAAAAATGTTCTAAGACGAATCCTCCCTTGTTACCAAACATACTTCTGAAGAGATCGGGATATCAGAAGCCCAATGGGTAACGGTGATCCATATAAACCAAACCATGTCCACTCCAAAATAATGAAGCTATAAACTCGATTATGTCCAAAACCTGAACTCATACACCATTTCGATAAGTCAGTGAACACTAAACTAGAACAAACAAAGCACCACATGTAGTCATTAATTGGTCAAAGATGTCTCTACTCCGTAAATCTTTGTTACATATACTAATATGTTCTTCCGTAACGAAATTCAAGTAAATGATCCAGATATATGCACTCTACATTTGAAGGTGAGTAGAACTGGGTACAACAAATGCAAAAAGGGCTATATCAGGAAGGCTGTTGCAGCCCCCCTATCCGATTATATGTTACATTGGCATTTCATATGTATAATATTTCACAATATATTGTAAGTAGTTGCTAGCCTGATAAGTAGAGTTTTTATCTAATTTAAGGACTGGCGGTGCTACTCTTGCTTGTCAAAGAGGGTCTCATGGTGACAATCGCAGACTCATTTGCGCCCAATCGCCTGGCCTGCTTGCTTGCCTGCAGAAAACTCGTGATGGCTCGTCGCACATACGCGTCGGCCTGCTTCACGGTCATCTTCTTCTGGCTCTCCTGGGCGAAGCTTGTAAGCATGTAGTCTCCGTTCAAGAAGCTCGCTAGCTCGACGAGTTCGCGCTGGAAATCAGAGAGCAGGCCGTGTTCTTTCGCCAGGCGTTTTCTCACAAATGGAACTTCTGGTAATGTCTCTGTAATAGCAGCAGAGTTTCAGAAAAAATTCTTCAGAAACTCAGAGTTTCAGAACGTAACAATCCTCAAATTCAGACTGCAAGATTCAATTTAAGTAGAGACAGAGCATCCAAATTAAGTGGAGAAGTGTGAGTATGGGTATGCTAGAAACTGAAGATTTTGTTCATGTCAGAGTTGAGAGATGGTGAAACCTGGGCAGTCTGTTCTTGGTTCGTCGAGCTGGGTGAAGATGTGCTCGAACGTGCCAGCCCATTCGTCTCTTTTGGTGAGGAAGCCCGATCTGAGGTTGAAGATCTTCTTGATGGTGGCCGGGATGGAGGAGTGCTCGTATTCGGACGTCGGCGTCGGCCCGTTCGGCGGTCGGCCTACCACCGTCCCCTTCTTGATCCACGGCGAGATCATCAGCGTGGGCACCCTGACGCCGAGGCGGTCGAACTTGAAGAAGAAGGGCACTGGCCCCCTGAGGCCGTCGGGGCTGGGCACGCCGGCGACGGGGGTGGCGACGTGGTCGTAGAAGCCGCCGTGCTCGTCGTAGGTGACGAGGAGGAGCGTGGTGTTCCACTGCGGGCTGGCGCGCAGAGTCTCGTAGACGTCCTTGACGAGGCGCTGGCCGTTGGCGACGTCGTGGGCCGGGTGGTCGTCGTCGGCGGGTGTGCCGGTGAGGTCGAAGTAGCGGGGCTCGATGACGGAGAGCGGCGGGAGGATGCCCCTGCGCGCGTGGGATCTGAAGGTGGGGTCGTAGAGGTGGAGCCTCGTGGCGGCGTTGCGGACGGTGCGGAGGCGGCGGTAGAAGAGGACGGTGGGGATGGTCTTGAAGTAGACGGCGAAGGGGAGGGCGTCGGCGTCGAGGGAGTCGAAGATGGTGCGCTGCGGGTAGCCGGCGAGGAGGCTGAGCTTGTCGTGCGCGACGGCGCCGTGGGAGGTGGCGGAGTAGAGGAAGAGGCGGTTGGGCTGGGTGGGGCCCGGGAGGGAGGAGAACCAGCGGTCGAAGACGGCGAAGTCGGCGGCGAGCGCGGAGAAGGCGGGCAGGAGGGACGGGGTGAAGCCGCGCATGACGGCGGAGGAGAGCAGGGTGTTGACGGAGAGCGCGGAGCGGACGAAGCCCGACATGGTGGGGAGTTCGGCCCCCGCTCCTGCGGTGCCGTTGGGGCGGGAGCCGAAGACCTGGTCGAGGACGTCCTCGAAGGAGTGGCCGGGGTCGTCGGGGACGACGAGGGGCGCGTCGGCGGAGACGCAGACCGGCGGGTGGGATGAGTTGGTGGGGTCGACGTTGCACTCGGCGCCGGTGAGGCCGTCGATGGGGAGGCCGAGCAGGCGGCGCATCCAGCCGAGCATGTGGTCGAAGGAGCGGTTCTCGAGTGCCAGAACCACCACGTTCTTGATCGGACTTTCAGAGGTAGAGGCGGAGACATCGGTCGTGGCTAGGGCGAGCAGGAGCAGCAGCAGCAGCGCCCGCATTCCCATCGGCGGCGCCATTGCCGTGGCGACTGGCGAGCGAGTGAACGGAGCGGAGGAAGAAGCGAGGAGGGAAAGTTGGGCTGGCTACGTTTTGGCGGTATCCGGCCCAGTTGATGAATATTGTAATCTGTCGGGCCCATCTATGCAAGTAAATCCAACGTACGAATCACGAGAGAAGGAAAGATGACGGCCCCAGCCCAGCAGCTCACTCACGAGAGGTCGGTTGGGGATGTCTGGTAGTGTACATGCACATACCGGCAAAATTAGCTAGTGGATGATATTGATAGGCTAGTGGCATCGTCCATCAATCGCCATCCAGTATTCCAGTTCCATGTCCGGAAAGAATCTGACGAACCATTTCCAACATCTCCGACAGATCCATATGCATTATGCATGTGGTTTTGTGGAGCACAGCTCTGAGCCTAGAGAGACAAGGTCGACGCACGATCCACGACGAATTCTTGTTTACGAAAATAAAAATGGAATTGCTAATTCTCAGCTGAGAATTAAGTTAGTGCTGAGTCAAATCAAAACCAACGGGTAGGTAACTCACAGGCGATCATGAGGTGGCTGTAGCCCATCTAGGTTTTCGTTTCCCCAGTGATGTCATCGGTCTGCCCCGCCTGCGGTGGCCTTACGGCCTTGGCAGTGGCGGACCTAGAAGGTTCTAGAAGCATGGGTAAACGTGTTGAAGCCCCTATTTTCTCAAGGAAAATAATCGTACAACGTCAGAGAATACAAGGCATTGCGCGTCGGCAAGCTAGCCTAGCCGACTGCCTGGGCTGAAGGGATGGTAGATCGACCCCTGGGCCTTGGAGGTCTGATGGACCATGGCCCCTTGTTGGTGAGAGGGATTTTGCTCTTTGTTTATGCCTTTTTCCAATATTTTCTTTGGGAGGGCTACATTTTAAAGTCAGAATAAGGTCCTTCCTGTTTTATCCTCACTCCAGTGGTGCGTTTAGCACCGACGGAGAACGCGTGGAGTCATGTGCCCGACAGATTTCCTGGGTTCCGATCAGTTTTCGTGTTCATTGGTGTGGTTTCAGGTCAGTATCTTCCGATCTATGGTTATCATCATTAGCGATGGTCACTGTTTTGGTGCGCCGGTCCTTTTGCGCCTTAGCACGACAACTGCCTGCCCATTTAGTACAGCAAACTCTACTATGAGAATCTTTGGCTGGCTCCAGTGATGGAGGAGCAAGGACAGCGACACGCCATCAGCTCGCGCTAGTGTCTGTAGTCGTTGTTAGGTGGTCTAAATATCTATTTGTAATTACTTTTACTTTTGGTACTGTTTGTACTCATGGTGATGATTATTAGTAGATCGGCGTAATTTTTTAGAAAAAATCTAAAACCAACGATCTGCATCGCGATTTATACATCCTGTGAGGGGGGAAGTGGAGTTGCAGCTGAGATTTTTAGCACCTGGAATTTTTGTCAGTTGCAAGTCAATTTGCAAGTGAGATTTTTAAATCACAAGTGAATTGTAACTAAAAAAAGGTTCACACAGTATTTGTTTTTCATAACACAATGAAAAATTATTTATGTATTATAAAAATACGTGTGATATCACTTCACTAAAAATTAAGCTAATTTTTAGTCAACTGGGAATTAGCCGCACTTAAATAAACAGGAGAGGCAGGCTACTCCGAAGCATGAGTGGAACATGGGAAACCAGCATCTCTCAAGAGGCAGGGAGCTCCATGGGCGAGCGGTGGTATCCACCAGACAGGATACGAAGGATAGAAGTTGGCAGCAGGAGATTTTTATTTAGAGAATTTTGTGATTTTTGGCATGCTCCCCAGTGAATGCTCTGATTAACCTAGCGATAAAAACGTTACTCTTCTCTGCTGAAATTTATACCCGCAATCTATGAGTAAGATAACAATGCGGGAGCGTTTGAGAGGGTGCAGATGGCTCGTGCACCGTAGGAAAACGTCTATAGGTAATACAGCTACCCGTAGCGCATCGTATATGTGGTGCGCTGCGGGTATTTACCCGCAGCGCATGTGTGTACATGCGCTGCGGGTATATCACATAACCGTAGTGCATCATATATAAAATGCGCTACGGGTATATGTAGGCCCGGATGGGGAGCTCTGCCCACACTTACCCGTAGCGCATGTGACCCGTAGCGCATGTGTATAGGTGCGCTACGGGTAAGATTATGAAACGATAATTTTCGGGGGACATGTAATTTTCGGAGATATTTATCATGTATCGTGCTTATTTACTTTTTTCGGACATGTAATTTTCGAAGATATTTATCATGTATCGTGCTTATTTACTTTTTAAAAAAATCATGCTTATTTACTTTAGAATATATTATAATGTAATAACATGTTAAAAAGTCATGTAAAAAATGAAATTTTTTTGGTGTATTTTTGAAACAAAACAAACAGGTAATTTTTTTGAATTTCTTATGTCGATTTCAAAATGCGATGAAAACGGCCGGCGTGATCGCTCTTAGCTATGCATGGAATATTACAAAAATAATAATGAATCTATGATAAAATAGCATATTTTGTAAGTAAAACTATTTTTTATAAAAAATTATGAGCAAACTATGAAGCACATGTTGTTCAAAATTTGTCCGCTTCCTACTGAATTAGCAAAAAGTTATTAAAAATATTAAAAATACGTATAAAAGTTTTTTGGTTAAACCAATAGGTGAATTATGCATAAAAATTAGTCTAGTAATTTTGAAGAATGAGTTGGTACAATTATAAAAGTGAATTTTGGTACATGCTTAGCAAAAAAACCCATTTTTTGCACTCGGAAAATGGAAAATGACTTTTTTGTGCAACGAAAATGAAAAATCCCTACATCAACATTATTTGTTGTTCCAAGTCGAACGTGATTGCAGAATATTGGATCATTTAAAGATACTATGCTATGATTGTGGCCACGACATTGGTCATTTGGCTTGAAAGTCATGAATCTTCGTATATGATAGCTCTTTCCTGATTTTTTTTTCAAAAAAATTGCAATATTCAATATTTATTATTTTCCTAGTAAATAGGTCACATGAAATGTCACAATGCGAATTTTTTATATTTTTTTTGAATTTCTTATGCCGATTTCAAAATGCGATGAAAACGACCGGCGTAACCGTTCTTAGCTAGGGATGGAATATTATAAAAATATTAATGAATCTATGGTAAAATAACATATTTTGTATCTAAAACTAAGTTTTGTAAAAAATTATGAGCAAACTATGAAGCACTTGTAGTTTAAAATTTGCCCGCTCTTACTAAATCGGCAAAAAGTTATCAAAAATATAAAAAATATGTATAAAAGGTTTCCGGTTAAACCAATAGGTGAATTGTGCGTACAAAGTAGTCTACTAATTTCTAAGAATGAGTTGGTACAATAATAAAAGTGAATTTCGGTACATGCTTAAAAAAATCTATTTTTTGCAGTCACAAAATGGAAAATGAGTTTTTTGTGCAACAAAAATGAAAACTCCCTTTGACAATATTGTTTTCTATTCCAAGTCTAACATTTTTACATAATATGTGGTCACCTAAACAAACTATGCCATGATTGTGGACATGGCATTGGTGAATTGTACATATGAAGTGATTTGCATATTGAGTTGGTGCACCAAACAAATTGAATTTTGGTACATGTTTCACAAAATAATCTATATTTTGCACACAAAAAATGTAAAATGACTTTTTGTGCAAAAATATGAAAACTCCCTTCAGAAAAGTTGTTTGCTATTTTGATTTAATAAGACCAAAAATCCAAAAGGTCTTATCTAAATAAAAAACAACAATAATATCACATGGGCCAAGACTATAAAGCAAGCCCACCGAAGCACAATTTCGTCGTGGCCCAAGCCACCTGTATAAAAGGAACGTACAAACCCTAACCCTAAGTTGTCGTTGTCCTTCTCCAGATCTGATCGAGGCACCGCCGCCGCAGATCCCATTGTTGAGCACCCCACTTCTCCAGATCCCATCGAGCCCGCCCATCCCTCCCTTCTCAGCCGCTCGCCGCTGCCCTGATCCCTCCCTTCCCCGCCGCCACCGCTCCAATCCCGAACTACCTCCCACAGGCGTCTCCCTCTTTTTCCATGGCGCGGCCCTCCTCTCCTCGACCTCAAGCGCTGGAAGCACTGCTAGTCTAGCCTCTCCTCCCAGAAGGTGACCAAGGTGGACGCGGCGGAGGTGAAGAACCTGCGCCACCTCGATAGCCTCCCCGGTATCTATCCTCCCATGGCCAGATCTGCGCCCAACGACTTGAGGTCCGCGCTCTACTCGGCTCCGCGACCCGCGGAACCCGGCCGTGGCCGCGCGTTGGCTGCTGGCGTCCACCGCGGGCTCCGTAATCGTGGCGCTCGCCTCAGCTACATCTTGTTATTTCGTCGGCACCACACCGCGGAAGCTGCACCCGTGCGCCAATATCTCGCCTTCAGGTAAGACTGAACCCACCCTTTCCCGTTCCTCTGTCCTTGAGCAATTATCTCCCTTTGCTGTGATTTACTCATGCCTGCCAATCAATGTCTTACCATAAATGTTCTTGTACCAACAATACGCTGCTGCCAGTATGCATGTACTTTGAATCGAGGGATAAAATGACACATGACAGCCACATAAATAAGTTAATTTGATACTTCAAATTGAATCATGTTTGAATGGACTGAATATGGTACCTTTGTTGTAGGAGTATTTTTTTACGTCAGCTATCTTGTACCAGCTTTCTTACTGCTAAAGATACCACTAGTTTATCTGTTGTGCTTTGATTGTGGACTGAATATGATACCAGATTTGGTGAATGGACTGAATATGGTACCTTTGCTTTGATTGTGGAGTTCCACCTAATCTGTTGTGCTGCGTGTAGTTGTCCGTAAGATCTTATTGTAGAATTTGCCCGTAGGTGTTGTGTTACTCTAGTAAAGTAGTTTTCTGGAATCTGTATTATTTGGAAATGAGCACTGCAAAGTTGTATGTCTAAGATCAACTTTACCCAAGTCATAATTGTTTCCCTTGGTGTCACATATTGGCTGCTGTGTACTGTTTTCTCATATTGGCACTTACTATTTAGCTTTCCTTGCTATATTTACATAATTTTCTCTTGATAAACTGAATGATGAATACCTATTTTGGCATGTCTTGTTGCAGCACCCTATATCTAGATGTGGATTTACTTGATCCAGCTGTAGCTCTTAGTCTTTCTCTCTCCTTGCAGGCGCTGCCGGTCGTGAAGGTAGAGCTTGACACTCCATCTGAGCATGGATGGCGTCAAAGAGTACATGGAAACCTGCTTGTGGCAGCACTACTACTGCTGGTACCTCCCAATGATGGATGTCTCTGTTAATGATATATATGTATCAATTACACTTGCTTATGAAATGATTTCTCTCTAACGAGTTTCCAATATTGTTTTCTAGGCTGTATTCACCAAGATGTTTGAGATGGTGTTGCTGATTGTGCATGGAGTAGAGGAAGTGAAGTCTTTGATCAGTTCAAGGCGACAAGTAAGCGCTATCTGCTAAGTCCTCAGTCTGTCCCACTCTCTACCTTTGCTTTGTAATGGTGCCTTGCATTGCTATATTATCTAGACTGGTTAATCTACTATTTTTGTCATTTCCCATTTCTATGTCAAGAAATGAATTTGTAGCATTTGATGAATTCAATGTATGATCCTGATGGGAACAATAGTAGCTAACTAAGATGTGCCCCATTGATGTCCTGCTATTGTTAACTGTTACTGCCATGTTGTTGAGATTGCTTAGAATAGGTATGTGCCTTAATTCTAGTAGTTTTTTGTTGTCAACGACATGATTGAATTGTGATCAAGGCAGCAAGGGTGTGTGTACTTAGAGCTTGCTGGTATTTACTACTATCATTTTGTTTTGTTTTGCAGGAGCTCCAAGCTGAGAAGTTGGAAGAAAGGAAGGCTTCTAGGATGGAGTAGATACTAGCTAATCATATGTTCCTGGATGATTTGTACTATGGAATTGTTGTAATACGTAATTTTGTAGTTATATATTTCCAGGTGTTGTGAACTATGGAATGATTGTAATATAGATTTTAATTTTGTTTGTCATTTATTGAAATTTATGTGATTTGGGCTTTGTTGTCAAAATATTGTTAATTTTCTGCTGATACTTCTGAAATGAAAAATACTGTATTTGGCATCTGAAAAGGCAATGACCAGAAATGGTCGGACTGTAAATCCTGGCAGCTACGACCCAGTGAATAGAACCTGGCAGCTGGGGGCCCGTAGCGCATGTGTGTCTGGTGCGCTACGGGTATGCTTATTTCCCGTAGCGCATGTGTGATTGGTGCACTACGGGTAATACGCATACCCGTAGCGCATGTGTGTCTGGTGCGCTACGGATAATATGCATACCCGTAGTGCATTAGACACACATGCGCTACGGGTATGCATATTACCCGTAGCGCACCATACATGCGCTACGGGTATTTTTTTACTAGTGGCGTGCTACCCGCAGCGCACGGCATATGCGCTATACTAGTGGCGTGCTACCCGCAGCGCACGGCATATGCGCTACGGGTAGCCATATTAGGTGCGCTACGGGTAAGCTTTTTTTTTGTAGTAGTGGTGGTTACGGACAGGGCGGCTTGTGGCAACATTAACAAGCGTGGTGGAGGTTAGGATGGGGATGAGCGAACAGAACAGAACATGGTGAAGGGCGCACAAGGAAGACGACTAGCGAGGAGGGCGACCGGGTGAAACGCAATCAGCGCTGCCGCCGAAAGAAAAGAATGCAGAACAAGATCAGAGACATAAGACATGATTATGAAAAAATTCTGACGAAAAATTAGAAACCAATTAATGGCCAAATGGAAAATTAAAAATCAATTCTGTTTGGTTCAACTTTTCCTACGGACTTCTGCGTTGAAAAAGCTGAACGCTAACCAAACTAAAAAATAAACCCTCGTCGCCCGTGTTCCTCCCCGTGATTCTGTCGCCCATGTACTCCGTCCGCCGCCCAGCCGCCGCCCGGCCACCACGGAGGAAGGAGGATTACGGCCGCGCCGCCCGCCGCCCGCCGCACGGCGGTCACGTTGCACGCTGGGGCGCCGCACGCCACAACCTGTTCGTCAGCACGCCGCAACAACGTCGAGATCTGGACGCGCATTCCTGGCCGGCAGGAGCAACGCCGACACGCTGCACGATCAGCCAGTTCGGCCGTTGCTGGCCGTGAGGCTACACAGTCGACGAGCCGCCGTACGCCACGGTATCCATCCATGTAGCTGATTTCCGAATTCTCGTGGGGTTTCTGTTAATTTAGCATATAAACGGCCTCTTGAGTCCCGAGGGGCATTACATGCATTGCCCACTAAACTCACAGTTCACAGTTACGTTAACCAAACAATTTTTTTAGAGAATTTATAGTCCTCAACTCATAACTCATTCTCCGTAGTGCACTGTTTACATCAGTTTTTTTTAATATCTATAGCTCAACGAAACACACATGTTTAGCGATCCAGACTGCATCCATTTGGCACAGTTGAGCAATGGGCTCTTTAGTTACTAGGACAATGCACTCACACTGCAATGTCACACTCTTGTCACGATAAGTAAACGCCGTTTCATCATATCAGTGCCTGTGCTCTAGGTCTTCCAATCTTCACGATGTCTCCCGTTCTCAAAGTTTCTTTTATATATCTCTTTTGTTCCTTTGTCATCCTTTCCTCCTCATTGTGTACGATTTACACCTATACTATGAGATATACTAAGTCAGTGTTCCAAACATGTAAAAGTGACACAGACAATAGAACTTGATGTCTGCCAGGCAAACCTAGAGCGGTATATATAAAGGCAAAACCACTATTCAGACAACTGAAAAGTAGTTGGTCCAACTAAGTTGGAGCATATTTTTTTTTTGCCCTCACATGTGTGGCCCTAGTTTAATTTATTCATGTGTTCTCTATAAATATTAAATAAGTAACATATTTTATCACTAAACAATTTTCGGAGTCTAGAGTTGATCACCCAACCTAAAATCAGAAAGGTATGATTAAATCATCTTTCACAATATATTCCTTCCCCGCTCGCTTCACAAGTTGATTGCGAAAACCAGGCCAACCTCATCCATCAGTGATCATAGTTCATAAAGACTTTCATACACGTGGAAACGATATTAATATATATATATGATGCTTCTATTTAATAACAATTTTTAATCATATTTCATGTTTTTCGTGATTGTTTGTATCCTAGACAAATATTTTGACCCGAAGTGCCTTGCGTACGATGTTTTCAATACGATTTTTGTATGACATGGCGTGGCTTAATCTGACTCGGTTAATCTCTCAGCTGGGATGGCTGCCGTGCATTGATGCATCACTGATGTATGTGCGGCTGTGTGTCGTACACAAATCTCGTATAGAAATCTTCGTACGTGTAGCATCACTCTATTTTGACCATCTGTAAGAAAGGATTACTAGAGTTCAAAACATTGTATTCATATCACTAGAGTTATCAATGTGTATGTACAAATTGATGGTCAAAGTATCATTTGCAAACAATGTTAGGTCTTATTAGACTTGTAGTTTGGATCAGAAGAAAATAAATTACTCATGGATTTTCTTGTTTTTTTTTCAGATTTCTTGATGTACTTGTGATTATTTTATCCTTACATTACATGTTTTTGAATATTTTGCTTAAATATTTTTGTTTTTATACATTTCTTGAATTCACCATAACGGTTATAAGAATAATGCGTAATTTGGCAGAACTCTTCAAAGAGAAATGATAGAGTTACATGAGGCTAGTAGAAATACACAAAACTGATACAACAATCATGCACCATATCATCATCATCATCTCTATCTCTACTACTTATAAAGGCGCAAACATATTGAGATAAAAATTGATCACGTCCGTTAAACACAACCAATCAAACGAACCAAAAAATTCCAATATTGAGCAACTCAACACATTTTCAAATCCCACACAACACAACTTAACTATTCGATCCATATAAGGCGGACAAAAAAAAAATGCCGATCATCTCCCTCACAGCTCTCCCAAAACTCCGGATCGCGCCCTGGCACGCGCTATCCCCGCGTGGTGACACACTCGAATTTTTGACGCATCAGACCACCTGCGCGAGTGAAATGCTAAAAAAGACCCCCTCCAAAAATTTTTGTCAAAAAGGACCGGCTGTGGGTGGCGGCACCCCCGGGGCAGGCGACACGTGGCACCTGCCGCCGTTGGCATCGCCGGCACCCCCACTGGCGGCAGGCAGCATGCCGCCACCCCCACTGGCGGCAGGTGGCAGGGCAGGGGCCATGCCGCCCGCCACCCCCATTGGCGGCAGGGGGGCATGCCGCCACCCCCACTGGCGGCAGGCCTCGGCAGGGGCCTGCCGGCGATGCCAATGGCGGCAGGTGCCACGTGTCGCCTGCCCCGGGGTGCCGCCACCCACAGCCGGTCCTTTTTGACAAAAATTTTCGCAGGGGGTCTTTTCTAGCATTTCACTCGCGCGCAGGTGGTCTCATATGTCAAAAATTCGACACACTCAGGGCTACTCTACCTTGACGCTCGAGTGCCAATCCCGTTCACACTGTGCGGCCGCCAGCCACTGTCGCGCCGCCGCCTCAAAAGGTCCTCCGGCGGTTCCACGGTGACTATAGCCGGTACACGCTAGGCTCCAAGAAGAAAGGGTGCAAGAAATGTTTGACCACAGCAATGCATTGCTCTAGGTCCTACACATATCGTGGTGATTTCACCACACAACACCTGATTTCTGGCGTGTGCATGGGTGCAACTAAACACGCCAAGCTACCTTGTAAGAAGAATGAGTACTAAGGCAACACCAGCTGACATATCTTGACATCATTAATATCCTTTTGGTCCTAGGTTTTCTTCACCACCGGGATCCCCTCTATTTCTGATGTATCCTATTCCCTCTAGCCTCACTCACCCACTTTGTATGTAATCGCCTCACTTTTAGAGCTACTAGAATGTTAAGTAGGATGACATAACTTGTTATCTACTCGTCTCATGGAGATGGTCTGGTATATATATATAGGAAAAATATATTTCAAAAAATTGTAAGAAGAAAAGCGCTGGTCATGAAAGTGAAAGTTATTAGTAGTGGTTCGTCATTATTTATTTTGGACTGGGATGAATGCACATAAATGGGTGATGGCAATTAATACTACTATTGTCTGAGTCTGGATTTGGTCTGTCAAGGAAGATGAGTGATATGAAAGGTGTTTAGATAATAAGAACTATCAATTCTTATCAAAAACTTCATACTCCCTTATTCTCGAAATTTGTTGCATATAATTTTTGGTCAAAGAAAGGCTTTCTAAAATTTGATCAAATATATATGAAAAATATAAACATTTACAATATCTAGCCTATATGTACAAGAACCATCATGAAATATATTTCCATGTTGTATGCATTAGATATTGCAAGGATTAATATGTTTGCCTTTGGTCAAACACTACAAAGTTTGACTTCGATCAAAAATTATATGCAACACATTTTAGGAAGGTGGGAGTAGTTAAGTAATTGCAGGTAAGCCATGTGGCTGGTCACATTTCACGTGAAGGCATACATCTTCTTACCTCACGAGCCTTCAAGCGGACACTGCCTTCTATCCACGAGATACAGAGACAGCTTCAGCGGCTAGGCCCCCGGTTGTCACGCAAGACCAAAAGTTCAAATAGCATAGTACTTACGAGACAGAAATTTTAGTTAAGAGAGTGAAATTAGTCTAATATTCCAAGCTCTCAAGCTCTTGTGAGCTCTTTTGGAGAAACAAAAAGTTTATTTTAGGCCTCCAAGAATTCTGAAAATGCATACAGGGGGTAAACACATGTCTAGTACGTACTACTGAATTTGCGTCGATTCATTTCGTATGTGACCTGCACAAAAAAATGTCAGAAGAATAAATGAGTTTTTTTTCACCCTTTTAGGGTCCCATGCACCGATCGCCGATCGACCTCGTTCCCGAAGATTTGTGGTGTGTTTGCATCCGAAGAACCCAGCGAGTGCTCCATTGCATGCGCACTCCCTGATGCTCTCGCGACGCGTACCAAACCAACCCTACGTTCCATTTGTCAGCACCACTGATCTTAATTCCATCCTAGGTCGATACCAAGCACCCTAGCCCCTCTATTCCCGATGTATCCTATTCTCATGGGCTCTTTGCATCTTTTTTATGTCTCATCCTCTTTGTTAATGTCATCACCACACTTTAGAGTTAGTACCGACATGCTAAAATGAGTAGGGCGACATAACTTGTAATCTGCACTGAAGGCGATGGTGTGGTATATATAGCCGAACTCGGTGAGTTGAGACGACCTACGACCCCAAACCGGGGGAGTATTTATTTTGGTAGATGAATGCACATAGGTGGGTGATGGGTGTGATGGGTGATATGAACATGATAATAGGTGTGTTTAGATGGATATGGTTTTTTCGTTCCTGATGTATATGCTCTCTTTATTTGAAATGTATTTTTAACATATTTAAAAATGTCAAAAAATCAAATTAAAATCTTGTGTGTATATCTCCATGCCTGATGTGCCCACGAACTGGTTTTTTCTAAAAAAAGACTATTTATGTGGCCTATCTGCCGCCATCGTTGTCCATTATGACGACATGCATGTCCGCCGCCGGGCGGCGAGGCAACGGTACATGGCGGCGGGTGGGGTGGGGCGCCGGGCAGTGGCGGAGCTGCTCTTTGTTTGTGATGTCAAGTGACATCACAAAAATTTGCTTAGCACCATTATATTAGCTATGATACACACATTTTGACCCAAAGAATATTGGAGCTTGACCTCACTAGACTCATTTATCACTTAATTTGGGCTCTTGACATCACTCAGCGTCAATCCCAGCTCCGCCACTGGCGTCGGGGCGGTCCATGTACCATGTTCCCCTTTTTTTTGGCTTGTTCTACCTCAACCGCCCGTCCACTGTATTCTCTATGGCCTAGCCGCCATTGCCCAGTGAGATTTGTTTCTCGGTTTAAACAGTTTCGCCGAGTTCAAACTGCCTCAACCCAGCTAACATGTATCGGTCTACAGATTAACTCTGCAAACAAAAAAAATCCGTGCTAAACCGTCCTAGCGGTGTGGTGCGGGCTTGATCCACGGTTTCGGTGGTTTCGAACCAAACCATGCATAGGCTTAATTACTCCTTTTAACCTTAACAAATGTCGCACGATACTTGTGTTAAAACGGAGTATAACTGCCAGGGTGGTCCTGCGTTAGAAGTGTTTGGCTCATCTTGCTGGTTTTATGTAACAGCACACGGTAACGATGCAAATCTATCTATCTACTATCTACTATATACTAAAAGCACAATACGGAAGTCTAAAATAGAGACACCACATTAATCCACATCATCAAAATTATTGTAGCTATCAGATCTAAAATTTACGGTTAGGATTGAGCTAGAGATTGCATAACATTATTGTCAAAATCTGAGTTTGACACCCTTTTACGTGTCAACAAAGAAAAAAGGCCCCACGTGTGTAGCCAATCCGACCAAAACGTTCCCGGAAAAAAACAATAATTGTGTATTCCTCCAACTCCTAAGACGTTTTGGGATAAAATAATCCTGAAGCCAAAGAAATTGTGTAACGTGTGTTCCTTTAACTCCTAATACGTTGTTCTCTAAAAAAGACTCACAATACATTCTGGGAGAAAAAAAATCTCAAAGCTAACTAGACACTCAATTGTTGGAAACTATTACGTACATAATTATCTTCTACTATATACTAAAAGCACAATACAGAGGTTCTAAAATAGAGCCACCACATTGATCCAAATCCTCTAAATTAATCTTAATAATTAGATCTAAAATTTGTGGCTATTTAACAAGAGATTAAAAGTTATATAATTATGCAGTCCAGTTTGATACGTCTTACGTTAAATATACTATTAAATATTAAAGGAAACTGTGTACCATAAAAACAAAAAAAAAGTTAGTTCCAAGAGTCCAACACGTGCAGGTCACACATAAAAAAAGTGTCCACGACATGGAGGTAGAAATAGAGAGTGACGTGTGTCACTAGGAGTCTTGAAGTTCTTTAATTGACTGTAATTCTAAAGTTAATTCTGAAGCTGTAGTGCATCGTTATACCTAAAGCAATCAAATTTCTAAATGAGGTTATGTGCTAGCTGAAAAATTCCAACCTACATATTTTCTCAAGAAATCAAAAAAGTGGTAGCAGCAAGCCTAGGTTTCAGCTTTTGTGTTCATCGATCTAGGAGAAATTAACGATAACAGCTTGCCAATTTCAAACTCGACGTTAGTTATGAAGAAAAATATTGCATGGTTAAACTCCAACCAATCAAATTTCTAGATGAGGTTACGTGCTAGCTGAGAAATTTTAGCCTACATATTTTCCTAAGAAAACTGAAAGTGCTTGAGCAAACAGCTTAGAGGTTTTATAATTTGTGCTCATCGGTCTATTGCTGGCTGGGTAGCTTCGATGTCGGGAGAAACTAACGACAACACTTTTCTGGTATTAAAACTCGGCATCATCCCATGGTACCCTTTTTACCCCAAATATATGGCATATACTTAATAAAATGATTCATTGTTTTCTAAGTTTCACCAAATATATAGAAAGGAATATGAAAACAAACAATCCTAAATAACTACATAGTGAATATATCTTATAGTGGATCTCTAGATATTTTTTATTATTATGCATCTTAAGAAAACTAAAAGTGATAGCAGCAAGCAGCTTCGAGGATTTATAATTTTTGTTCATCTATCTGTTGCTGGCTGGGTAGCCTCGATGCCGGAAGAAACTAACGACAACACCTTTCCGGTGTTAAACTCAGCATCATCCCATGGTACTCTTTCCGACCCCAAATATATGGCTTATACTTAATAAAATGATTCATTGTTTTCTAAGTTCCACAAAATATAAAGAAGGGAATATAAACAAAAATATTGACTAACTACATGGTGAAAATATCTTATAGTGGATCTCTAGATATTGGTTTTTTATTATGCATCTTTAATATCTTTGATTAAACTTAGAAATCATTGACTTTTGAATAAATTTATACGCCATATATTTAGGGAAAGAGCAGTTTCATAAGTTTCAAGACGCCTGATACGCATATTTTGACATATTCAGATATTGCCCTCACATTGCGAGGGCCACCATGCTAGTTGCACTAAAGGTTACGTGACAGCATGCAAACTCACGCACTTGTAATCAATCATGAACAATCAATACTTTGCACAGCAACTAATACAACCTGAAGGCGGAGAGGTCAGGGCCTTCCAACTGAACTACCCAACAACAGGTTACGCTTCCTCCACTACTAGGCTGCTTCTCTTCAGTAGGATCATGGATAAAACATTCCACATCGCATCTCCAGGCTCCAGCACGTTGCACATTGCAGCCATCATCAAGCCTGTCTAATCCTGAACCCGCATGGACCGTCCAGCCATAGGCGCCGCCGCCGCACTTCACCCCACGGTGGCATCGGAGTTGGCAGGGGACCTCCTTCCGCTGCGACTGGCTTCTTCTGTTAGATCATCAGTTTCTATACCAGCAACAGCACGGTTAGCCAGAGCTAGGACGGTTAAGACCCGTCATTTCCCGAATCTCAAGCATTTGTTCTGTTTTGCTTCGTCCATGCTCGAGGACGGCGGCATCTGGGGAGCCTTCGGTACTTTATCTTTCGCGAGCTTTTCCATTGTGTTTACAAACTTCCGGAGATGCCGAATGTACTCGGGGTAAGTTTCCAGGTTGCAGTGGCCGCCGCCTTTGACCCACAGAGGCTCGTACTTCTCCTTTGCTAGCTCCCACAGACGCTTGCCGTGAGAAAAGTCAACGATATCGTCCGCTGTGCCCTGACATATGATTCAGTAAGTTCAGATCAAACAAAAAAACTTGGTTGGCAGTAAAAATAAAATACATCATGTTATTGAGTCTTGACACGAAGATAATCAACTACTCCATCCGTTCCTAAATATAAGATGTTTCACCATTTTTCAGAAGGACATGTATCTAGCCGCATTTTAGTGTGTCCATTCACTTAATTTAGTCCGTATCTAGTCTAGTCTATATTGAAACAAGTAAAACATCTTATATTGTGGAACAGGAGTAAATGGCATGTTGAGCTTTAGTCAACTGGAAATATCTGAACAAAATATTTGGAGACAGATTAAGTCTATGTTCAGAACAGGGTTAGTGGGGGATATAGTTCCTTGCAGGTAAAAAGAGGTGTACTGAAGTTAATAATTTAGTGAAGCTGAATGGGTTCAATATAAACCAGCACTAATAATTAAATTAACACAAATGGTCCATGTGCATAAGCCACAAGCAATGAAACAATAAGTTGTTGGGGTGGGAACTTATCATAACTTTCTCTATGATTATGGCTTCATAGGCTGAGAAGATATGATATGATTTATTTATTGAAAGGAAGGAACAAAATCATGGGAGTACCATCAATGACAGAAAAATACAGAAACCAATGACATATATCCACTATGAGAAAAAGATGACGGGGCATCAATAATGCAAAAGTGAAGTGCCTACTCACATGTATAACCAGCACTGGACATTCGACCTGCTTTATTTTGTCAATGTTCTGCAAACATTGGCAGTAACATCATTTAGGACAACAAACGACCTTTGTTTCAGAACCAAAGCAAACACATGCCCAGACTCTGACTTACCTTGAAGATATCAAACCAGAGTGTCACTTTCACTGGATATAAAACACGTATGCCTGATAGAATACCACTGTGAAGGACGACCCCTCTTAGTTTCTCCAAACGTGAGGCCAAGTGCAATGTTGGTCCGCTCCCAACTGATTGCCCATACAGGATTAGGTCCTCTTGCTCTATTCCATACTCCTTTTTCAAACAGTCATAGACAGCCTCTATGTCGTAGTATGTGTTATACTCGGATGGCTTTTGAAGCAGAAAACAAGATTGAAAAAAAGAGTGAAGTTAGGCTATGCATTCCACACAAGGAAGAATGTAACAAACTACCTAATCAAAGTGCATGTGAACTATCATGTGTTCTGTTCTAACTCCAATTGTCACCCAGGCATGTAGGGAACAAGCACACATGCTAATTTATTATCTGCTTGACCAAGGAAGTTTTTGAGTAGGGACCGATTACCCATAAGTTGGGGCTGTTGGTCCCTTTACCTTTGTGGCTTTGTCAAAAGGATGACCACCAGAACAAAGGTAACATCATGGTCTAGAATAGCAGAAAGCCAATATGACTTTTGGGGTGTTTGTAGTGACTGTGACACAAAAAAGCATGACCAACCATTTGCTCAAGTCCTTTTTCTAGATGAGGCCAGCAAAGATAGGAGTGAATAATAATTATTTGCTTTGAGAAAGGGTGCCCACACACCTACTGAAGAACAAAAAGTTGATTATGAGATATGAATATGATAGGAAGCGATGCAATCCAATAGTTGTTGTTGAAGTTAGTGATGAAAATGTGGCACTATCATATACAGGAGACATCATGATCATAAAACTGAGAGATATGTGAGAATGTGACCGGAAAATCTATACCAAGACAATTTGACTGTAAATTTAAGCAATAGGAGAATCGCATTTGAGTTCTTATAACTACATATGAATTCAGATTCTTACTTTTCCTGTGGAGGCCCCATATCCCGAATAATCATAGCTGCACAAGAAAACCAAGTAAAAAAGGTTTAGTAGAAAATTCCAGCACAAATATTTTTCAACATAGCTGTCCAGCTTTCTATGATTATTAATGTACAGAAAAATCTAAGTCCCTTCAGATTGACAGAATCGTTTCAGGTGGTGGAAAATATTGTGTTCTGATTTCTGAAAGTCAAGCGGTAGGCATCAGCTTGATCCACCAAAACGAGATCTCATGAATGTGAGATCTGACAATATTCCATAAAAAAAATTCATGCAAATATCCAATATCTATTGGGGTGCCTAGCAAGGGAACATGCCTATCATCTGCAATCCAAACACCACAAGAAGTACAATATTTCTCTTGATTCCTTATAAACCGCAACAGCAAATGGCACAAAAAATTATGCCGTAATCTGCCCACTAATAAAACGCACTGATACAACATAGCACTCTAACATTAGCTCGTTGGTGAGCAGCCTTGCTGAAGGCAACAACAGCAGAACAGCCAGAGGATTTGTTGTCAGCATCAGAGCAGAACATGAGGATGTAGCACAAATGTACAATAACTGAAGCTGTTGATAAACATGGTTTTTCACCAGATCAACCTCAGATGTCAATGCTAGTACTTAACAAAGGTAAGCAGCTAGCTGTTTCCTACTGCACGTAATTGTGGTCAGGATACCGCTGGAGGAAATTATCTCTATGAAGACGCTAAACCGAAATATTAACGATGTCATCACGTTCTAAATCAAACTGGTAGTAGAAAAATGCAAGGAAATGAGTGGTCAAACAGAGAAACAGATCTTCTCCCGACCAATCGAAAAATTCCAGACCACCACCAGATTTATTATTTAACCCCAGCTGGTTTGCTAACAGACAAAAAACTCTTCAATTAAGTCGTCGAACCGAATCAGCATGTCCTAGATACGGAATGTTATGGGGAACACGACGAACAACCGCCAAATCGAATCGGAAGGAAGTTCCACCAGAAAAACACTAAGAAAACTGCTGGATGTAGAATGGACATGAGATCGATGTGTTAGTTTGTTTTAATAAGGCTGGTTGATTAATTAACCATGCGTAGCAGAGGACACGCAACAGAGGTGAACGCAGCACAGCTCGGATAGAGAAGAATGCGAGGGAGAGAAGCAGCGAGCGAGCGGGCGGGCGTGCGAAGGGAGAATGGCTGACCTCATGATGTTGACGCGGAGGTGGGAGCGTAGCTCCATGAAGAGGCCGAGCATCTGGCCGAGGTCGGCGGCGTTGCCGTGGGAGTAGAGCAGCGTGAGGCGCGCGGAGGGGTGGCGCCAGAAGGCGGCGACGACGCGGGTGCCGGCCCTGGTGGGCAGCGCGTGCACGTCCACGTTCGCGTCGGGGAGCACCCCGGACATCCGCAGCCCGGAGCCGCCCTCGGCCGCCGCCACCTCGTACGTCGCCGGCTCCGGCGGGAAGAAGGCCAGCTTCGCCGCCACCGACGACGTCACGTTCCCCATCCCGGCTCCACCGCCGAACCCGACGGCTGGCTATTCCTGGGGGCCCGGAGGAATTCCGCAACGTGATGAGAGAGAGCAAGCCGCTCCTCCCTGGCCTCCGCTTATGAGGGAGGCGCGGCGTCCCCCTCCTTTTTGGGCTTCCTCTCTCTCTCTCTCTGTGTTTGCTCTGCTCGCTGGCTGGCTGGCTGGCTGGCTTGTGTGTTTGGTGTGGCGTGTCGCAGGACGACGACGACGGGACGATTTGGATACGGCATCCTCCTACTTCTATTCTCTCGGACGGACGCGCGTAAATGGGCTCGAAAATGCAGGTGAGAGCGGGTCGTGCTCGTACTACGGTAGTGGACTAGTGGTACCGTCTCTCTCGAGAACGGGCCGTCGGCCTGTTGGTCAGCTATGCGTGCGCGTAAGCTGCCGGCCAGCGTTCGAGTCCTGGTACTTGCGCTGTGCACTCACGGAGTTTCATCTATAAAAAATGCCAACGGGTGCTAGTACCTGGGTTGGTCTCATTTTTTTTTTGGTACCGTCTCTCTCGCCTGTGCCAAAGTCATACGCTACAAAAATGGGAGATTTGTTGCCGCCAAAAAATCGTTTTAGAGCTCGGGCATATTCTTGAAAAAAAATCGAAAAATGGTGATTTGAAGATTCAGGAAATTTCATTGAAAAAACAGCGCACTATAGCATATTTTGGAGAGTGCACGCTAAATTTTTGTAATACTGTTCGTTGTGATGCTATTTGCAAAATAGCATGTTATATCAAACTAAAACATTATAGTGTTATAATTTTTTTTCTAGAAAATCGTTATATCAAAATTTGGAGAGAAACAAATCTGGTGCGAACAACAAATGGATTTGGAAGGCAAAATTTCCTTTGAAAATTAAAATTTTCATGTGGCGGCTGTTCCGGGATGCTATTATGACCAGGGATAATCTCAAGAAGAGAGATTGGCCAGGGTCTCCCATTTGTTCTTTTTGTGGTCAGAATAAAACTGCTATTCATTTGATGTTCTCATGTTCTCATGCGAGGGTGGTTTGGGGTGTTGTTGGTGCCATGGTTAAAACTAACACTTGTCCCGGCTCTCTTTGGCAATGCATGTCTTGGTTTTATGCTTTTTTCCCCTATGGTAGGAAATTTCATATGTTGTTACTATCTGCTATTTGCTGGGCAATTTGGATTGTTACAAATCAAATCACCTTTGATAAGAAAGTGGTAAGGTCCCCTATGGTAACGGTTTTTGCGACGTGTGCTTTTCTTCGCTATTGGGCAGGTCTCTACGGAGAAGAGGATAAGGGCAAGATTGTGACTGGAGCTGATCAGATGATGCGCAAGGCTTCGGAGTTGGCGTCCCAGGTGGCATGGTGACAAGGGACAGGCAGGCTCCCGTTGTCGGAAGAATGCTTCTCGCCAATGGCTGATTGTGGTGCTGTTGAGAGTTATGGGCTTACGGTGTGTCTAGTGCTTCGCTGTTGGTGTTTCTGGTCTGCTACTCTGTGGTGATGTGTGTGATTCCTAGTCTGTAATCCTGGAATTGTTGGTGTTGTAGTTTAGGTGGTAGGTTTTTTGTCCTGTAGTATGATCTTCGATGTCGAGGTCATACAGCAGGTTTTCGGACCAGGTAATTTGTTGCACTATGTTTCCTTCTGTTTCCCCGCTGCTTTCCTAGTTTTTTCTGTACTGAATTCAAAAACACTGGTTGTATTTCCATTGAGTAATTAATGGAAAGGGGGGTTCCCAGTTGGGAAAAAACATTATAGCGTCAGCGTTATTTCTATATAGAATGTTATTTTTTCGTTGAACTGGGTGTGAAACAAGCAAGCATATGATAAGGGTGTGGAGTCAGCAACAAATGATGAAAATCTTGATGGTTAAACATAACCGATCATGCTAAAATTCACTATATCCTTTATTCTTGCTAAAATCCTTTATTTTTTAGGTATTTTTCCAAAATGCTAGCGCGCTATCACCATGGTATAGCGTGTATAGCGTTTCGAGAAGGGTTTTTTCATTGGAAAATTCAAAAGAAAAATCAAGATGTATGCTTGGTGGCCTTTTGTTTCTAATGTTACTAGTATTAGATCTAAGTAAGGTGTCAGGTGAGATCTCACCTAAGTCTCACTTATAGCTCATTTTATCTTTGCTAGTACAAATTTTTATCTTATAATTTTACTAGAAAATACAAAATACACTACAAGTGGGATCAAGGTGGGATCCTGACACCTTAAATCTAAGGGAAATTGTTTTCTATCATATGGGTCCATCGTCGGGAAATTCTCAATTTTGAAAGCTAAATCGAATTCGCACCCATGTGGAACATGAACACAAGTTCTCCTTAGTTTTGGCCCGTGTTTTAACCAGCTATGCATCAGACCATACACCGTTAGTGGTCTGTTGTCAGCATGCTCATTTCAGGAACTAAGTCCTATTTCTGTTTAAATTGTCCTGTTTACCTTGGAACGATCCCTACGAAATGGTTGCGGCTGAGTGGGTTGTTGTATCCGCGTTCGAGATACATTGGTTGAGAGACGGCAAAACAATATTAGGCATCTCCGATGTTTCTTAACAGGTTGAGCAAAAGAATTAAGTGGAGATTATATAAAACGAGAAAGAAAGGTTGCTGGCTGTTATTGACTAGCTTGACCTTAAAGTTCAAAGTTTACCTCTAAACATAGCCGAACGGGATGTAAATGAGTGTGTCTCTAAATTTGGATGTGATGAGGAAACTAAGTGGGCTTAACGGGCTAAGGTTAAAAATGTTCACAAGGGTGGAAATAACACGAAATATTGTTATCTCATTGCTAATGGAAGATATAAAAAGAAGAAGATCTTTCATTTAGAACAATATGAGAAAACAATAGTGGGAGAGAAGAACTCGATGGTATATATCACATAATATTAAGAAACTATTTACAACACCAGTCCCAAAAATTTCTCCATGATAGAAGATAATAGCCATGATATATCGTAGTTGTCTTCGGAGGAGAACAAAATTGTTACATGTGGCTTCACGGAGAAGGAAGTGTTTGAAGTTATTTCTCAGATAAAGCACAACAAAACTCCTAGACCGGATCTTACAGAGTTTTATTAAAAAAAGGATATTATTAATGTGGGTCTGATTGCAAAGTTTTTTAGTTGGACATCAGGGAGTTTCCCTTGTTTAAGGTGAACTTTGATGTTATCCAAAATAGAAAATGGGTGCAAGTCAACGATTTATACCTATATGCCTTCTCAATGTAAGCTTTAATTTTTATTTACAAAATTAGGCACTAGTTGCATTACGGGGATGGCGCATATGGTGCCTGCTCAGAAAACCTTTATGCTAGCTAGGTGCTGGCATGTAGCAGACGGTCCTTGTGCGTGGTGAATAACCAGCCCGTTGGGAACCCCAAGAGGAAGGTGTGATGAGTATAGCAGCTAGTTTTTCCTCAGTTAAGAAACCAAGGTTTATCGTTCTTAGAGAGGAGAGACAAACGACTGAAGGTGATGCTTGCTAGTTTGCGACAGCTCTGGACAATTTATATATGGCGCCTCGTCCAAGCTTTGCTTTGCTAGCTGCAACGCAGAACGTGCACACAACACAACCAAGTACTTCGTTTCCAACTTGCGATGAGGTTGTCAATCTCACCGGTTTGCTTGAAACAAAGGGTATGAGCGTATTGAGTGGAAAACAATAGAGTATGCGAGTAAAGTAAACAGTGCGAGTAAAATAAACACGTGATAACAATATGATGGAAATAGGACCGGGATCCACAGTTCACTAGTGGTGTCTCTCCATAAGATAAATAACACATGCTGGGTAAACAAATTACAGTTGGGCAATTGATAGAATAAAGATAAACGTGATATGTCAAGAAGATCACTATGAGATTTACTCTGGGCATTACAACAAAATACATAGACCGCCATCCAACTGCATCTATGACTAATAATCCACTTGTGGTGAATCAATCCGAGAACTCCACAAGTATTAAGTTGCGAACAACAGATAATTGCATTAAGCAAAGTGTGTAATGTAAACAAAGCATATGCCCTTGAGCATATGAATGTTGTTTTCTCCCTAGTAGCAATAGCACATCTACAACCTTAGAGGTTTCTGTCACTCCCCCAGGTTAAATAGAGGCATGAACCCACTATCGAGCATAAATACCCCCTCTTGGAGTCACTAGCAACTACTCGGCCAAGATAGCTACTAACAACGGAGAGCATGCAAGATCATAAACAACATAGAGATAACATAAGATACTATTCAGTACAGCAACTTAATCATAAACACCAATATTCATCGGATCCGAACAAACCAAACATATAGAATTACATAACGGTGATCTCAATCATGTAGGGCAGCTCATGAGATCTAAACATGAAGCACATCGTGGAGGAGACAACCATCTAGCTACTGCTATGGACCCATGGTCCAAGGTAGACTACTCACTCATCCCCTCTCCGGCAGGGTGCCGGAAAGAGCTTCTAGACCCTCCCGATTTTCGGGTCGACGGCGGCGGTGGATCGCGATGTGTTTTGAAAAAGTGATCGGGTACTTAGGTTTTTTCCGTCGGGGGGTCTTTATAGGCGAAGGGGCGATGTCAGAGGAGGGGCCAGGTGGTCTCACACCATGGTGGCGCGGGCCAAGGGCTGGCCGCGCCACCTATGTGTGTGGGCCCCTGGTGGCCCCTCTCCTTCTCTCCTTCGGATCTCTGGAAGCTTCCGGGTAAAATAAGACTTCAGGAACTTGTTTTGTCCAATTCCGAGAATATATCCTGTGTATCACTTCTGAAACACAAAAATAGCAGAAAACAGGGAACTAGCACTGTGGCAACTTGTTAATAGGTTAGTTCCGGAAAATGCATAAAAGTGCCACAAAGTGTAACGAAACAATAGGCAAATGGTTTAAAAACAAGCATGAAGCATCAAAAATTATAGATACATTGGAGACGTATCAAGCATCCCCAAGCTTAACTCCTGCTCGTCCTCGAGTAGGTAAGTGATAACAAAAGAATAATTTTTGAGGTGACATGAACCTACACAATCTTGATCATGTATGTAAGCATTTGTGAGCTGGGATCATAAGAACTTAAAACATGGGCATGAAGATATAATCTTGACAATAAGAACTTAGCAACCATGTTGTAAACATGCAAATGAACACAAACAAAAGATCATGAAAATGAAACAATAAAAGTCAAACGTGTGTTCAAATCATAAGGAAAAATATACAAGTGGTTTTCAGCTTGTCCTTCATAGAGAGCAAAACATAAATGCATAGGACACCTTCAAGTTTAAGAGGGCGACTAGATACAAATAATTTGAGAATAAGTGAAACCAACAATATGAATCAATCAATGAACTTTGGGACAATGCATATTACACTAAGAATGACAACTATGCTCTCTTAATGGTGCATAAAGATAGAAGGTGGTGACTCAACATAAAAGTAGAAGAAAGGCCCTTCGCAGAGGGAAGCCGTGATTGCAAGTTTTATAACCTTCAAAAATTATGGTACTTACCGGCTTTGAGCTCTCATTGCCCCCATCATAAGCATCTTGAATGGTTAAAGTTAATGCAAGAACAATTATGATGCATATGCTTGACAAATCATAAGTTGAAAACCTCGTGCCCCGTGAATACGAGTACCCAAACCTCATGCTACTTTACTTAGAGTCCCAAGCAAGGCTCTTGTCATTGTAAGTATATGCATATCATTGAGAACCACCAATGGGGTACCTCCGTGCCCGATGACATGGAACAAGCCCACACCAAAATGATAGGACAAGCAGACAATGAACACCTCGACATCTCTTTTATTTGCCTTTTGTTTAGCTTTTTATTGTGAGATGCGTCATCGAATGTTCACCATGGGTATGCTGTAAATTTCCACCATGAATTATGCATGGCTTAGATTAGCGGCCTGGCGTTTCCCTAACACATATACAAACTCCATGATCCCCACAAGATTCCCAATTCATTTCACACCGCGGGCATCCATAAACAAAAGATCACGATATCAACTCAAATAAGAAGTGCAATGTTGAAAGCTTGCCCCATGACAGCATGGCTGGGCTAGAATCCAACTTACAACTTGCAAGCATAACAACTCAACATAAGAGACCACAATGTCAAATTTTTAAGAACAGGAAAAAGTAAAGTGTGCCTTCCGGTTTGTGAGAGCTTTACTGACCGAATTTTGCATAACACTGGTAAGAGTTTAATTTAAAGAGAAAATAAAAGCAAGTCAAATTTACTTGGAATAGCAAATTGCTAGTAGGTATGTATGGTGGACACTTTGGAAAACTTTGGCTTTTAGGAGTTGGATGCACGAGTAGAGATCATACTCAGTACAAGGCGAGGGCTAGCAAAAGACTGGGAGCGACCAACTAAGATAGCAATAATGGCCATAATCATGCAAAGCGACAAAGCGACATTAAAAGAAGCATAAGATGGCATCAAAAGTCAAAAACTAAATGATCATGAAGGCTATTGGTGACTTTATAAGAGTCTAACATGTGTGAGCATGCGCCAAGTCAACCCAAATAAAGCATCAAGGAGAAAACCAAAATAATGCTTCCATACAATAAAAACAACGCATGATTTTTTCAAAGGCTCATTAAGCAATCTCAATTATTTGAGACAAGTCATGCTACAGCAAAACCACTAAGCATACTATCAAAAAGACATCAAGCATGACATGAAAAAGCCTAAGCCGCAGTCTACACAAGCTCCTTCTTGTACCACTATTTTGCACACAGCTTTTTCTCTTTTCCAACACCATTTGAAATTTTATAAACACCTCTTTTGATGAAAACCAATAAAGATCAGAGGCAAAAATACACCTTGATGAAAACATATGACAAGGTCTGAACGCAAATTAAGGTGAAAATGAAAACCAAAAGCAGTAGCAGAAAAAGAAGAACACCCGATTTTTAATAAGAGTAAAAACTAGAGCGTTCTTGGCAAATGAAAAGCAAGGCAACTTCTCCAAAGGAAATTTGTTGGGGTCCAACCATTTATTATAGCAAACAAACAAACTAAACAAACTAAGAAAACTAAAACAACTGACGCTCCAAGAAAAACACATAGTGCATGAAGCAATAAAAATATAGCGTCTTGAAATGTGACCTGATTTTTGCCGATGAAGAAGGGGTGCCTCGGGGGCATCCCCAAGCTTTGACGCTTGTACTTCTTGGATATTTCTTGGGGTGCTGGGCATCCCCAAGCTTGAGCTTTTGTCCATTCTTCAACTCATCTCATCATTCTCCAATCCCTACACTTGAAAACTTCCTTCATACAAAACTAAACACAATTCTATTAGCAACATTAGTGCAAGCATAACATATAATCAGTCCCTTTTTGCTTCAGGTTTCAACCCAAAACCACCACATATATAGTAAATACTACTGTAGCAACTTCTCTAAAAGTTCCATGATCAAAAGAACTCAAAAGAAAGCGATAAAGTGGCAAACACAAATATTGGCAGAAATCTGTCAAAACTGAACAGCTGACAAAAGACGAATTTTTGAGGGGTTTTCTTTTTCCCAAATCAAAAAGTGTTCATCTAACAAAAGTTTGGATATAACCTGGGGCATATGCACAAGAAATCGCAGGTCCAAAAGATATACAGAGAATTTATATGAATTTTTACGGTGCAGCACCGAAAACAGTTTCAGGAGAGCAACATCCCCAAATCTTTACCTCACTCAAATTAGAGGCTTCTCTTGGCACAAAAACGAAATAAACAAGATAAGAAGTGGTCATTACAGTAGTAATGACTTCCAAGACTCAAATAAAAGAAAAAGTACTGAAAAGAAAACATTGGGTTATCTCCCAAGAGTGCTTTTCTTTAACGCCTTTGAGCTAGGCGCAGAAAATTGCGAATCAAGTAATATCAAGTGATGAAGCATCAAGATCATAATTTGCTCTAAGAATAGAGTCAAAAAGTAATTTCTTTCTTTTCCTAGGGAAGTGTTCCATACCTTTCTTTAGTGGGAATTGATATTTGGTGGTGCCTTCCCTCATATTAATGATAGCACCTACAGTTCGAAGAAAGGGTCTTCCCAAAATAATAGGACATGAAGCATGGCATTCAACGTCCATAACAAGAAAATCAACGGGAACAAGGTTATTGTTAACCACAATAAGAACATCATTAATTCTTCCCATAGGTTTCTTCTTAGCAACATCAGCAATAGGAACATCAAAATAACATTTTTCAAGCGGTGGTAAATCAAGCATGTCATAAATCTTTCTAGGCATGATAGAAATACTAGCACCTAGATCACATAAAGCATGGCAATCAAAACCATTAACATGCATATCAATGATGGGTTCCCAACCATCTTCTAACTTCTTGGGAACAGAGGCTTTTTGCTTCAACTTTTCATCCCTAATTTTTATGAGAGCATTGGTAATATGCTTAGTAAAAGCAATATTTAGAGAACTAGCATTGGGAGTCAAAGCAAGCTTTTGCAAGAACAAAATTACTTCAGATATATTGCAGCCATCAACATCAAAATCATTAAAAGAAGTAGAGCTATCATCTCCCACACTCCGAAAATTTTTAGCACTCTTTTGAGAAAAAGTTTTGGCAGTTTTAGGCTTTTTAACACAAGGAGTGGGAGTTTTCTCTACACCAATCAAAGTAAGAGGATTGCTAGCATTAGGAGCAACATCATTAGAGGTAGTAATGGTATATACCTTCATTTCTCTAGCCATCTCATCTTCTCTTTCCCACCTGGCATGCAATTCCGCTAACAATCTAATATTTTCATCAATTCCAACTTGAATAGCATTAGCGGTAGCAAAAACATTGTTCTCTTTCGCATCATTAGGCAACACTTTTAATTTTAGAAGTTCAACATCATGAGCAAGGCTATCAACTTTAGAAGCAAGAATATCAATTTTGCCTAACTTTTCCTCAACAGACTTGTTAAAAGCAGTTTGCTTACCGATGAAGTCCTTGAGCATTACCTCAAGCTCGGAGGGCGCGGCCCTAGTGTTGTTGTAGGAATTACCATAAGAGTTACCATAACCATTACCATTGGTAGAAGGATACGGTCTATAATTGTTACTAGCAAAATTGTTCCTATAAGCATTGTTGTTAAAATTATTGTTTCTAATGAAATTCACATCAACATGCTCTTCTTGAGCAACCAGAGAGGCCAAAGGAACATTATTAGGATCAACATGAGTCCTATCATTAGCAAGCATAGCCATAATGGTATCAATCTTATCATTCAAGGAAGAGGTTTCCTCAATAGAATTTACCTTCTTACCTTGTGGAGCTCTCTCGGTGTGCCATTCAGAATAATTTACCATCATGTTATCGAGTAGCTTTGTTGCGGCGCCCAAGGTAAGGGACATAAAAGTGCCTCCAACAGCTGAATCAAGTAGGTTCCTTGAAGAAAAATTCAGTCCTGCATAAAAAGTTTGGACAATCATCCAAGTAGTCAGTCCATGAGTGGGGCAATTCTTTATCATAGATTTCATTCTTTCCCAAGCTTGAGCAACATGTTCATTATGAAACTAAGTAAATTTCATAATATTGCTACGCAAGGATATAATCTTAGCAGGAGGATAGTATCTACCAATAAAAGCATCCTTACACTTAGCCCATGAATCAATACTATTCTTAGTCAAAGACAGCAACCAATCTTTAGCTTTTCCTTTCAAAGAAAAAGGAAACAACTTGAGCTTAATAATATCACTATCAACATCCTTATATTTCTGCATCTCACATAGCTCAACAAAATTGTTGAGATGAGCTGCAGCATCTTCAGTACTAGCACCAGAAAATTGCTCTTTCATAACAAGGTTCAACAAAGCAGGCTTAATCTCATAAAAGTTTGCAGCAGTAGCAGGTGGTGCAATAGGAGTGCAGATAAAATCACTATTGTTTGTGCTAGTAAAGTCACACAACTTGGTGTTTTCAGGATTGGCCATTTCAGCAAAACAAAAGTAAACAAGTAAAAACAACTACCAAGGATTCTAATTTTTTTGGGTTTTTGATATAAAATGATGCAGGTAAAATAAATAAAGCAAAGCAAAACAATAACAAAGTAAAGGATGTGTGTGCGAAAACTCCCCTCGCAGAAGTCTTCTACTTCCTCCCCGGCAACGACGCCAGAAAAGAAGCTGCTGGTGCCAAGTTGACGTGGGAATATGTAGTTGATGTGGGAGCTTATTCTTCTTTAATCCCCGGCAACGGCGCCAGAAAAGAAGCTGCTGGCATGTAGCAGACGGTCCTTGTGCGTGGTGAATAACCAGCCCGTTGGGAACCCCAAGAGGAAGGTGTGATGAGTATAGCAGCTAGTTTTCCCTCAGTTAAAAAACCAAGGTTTATCGTTCTTGGAGAGGAGAGACAAACAACTGAAGGTGATGCTTGCTAGCTTGCGATAGCTCCAGACAATTTATATATGGCGCCTCGTCCAAGCTTTGCTTTGCTAGCTGCAACGTGGAACCTGCACACAACACAACCAAGTACTTCGTTCCTAACTTGCGATGAGGTTGTCAATCTCACCGGTTTGCTTGAAACAAAGGGTATGAGCGTATCGAGTGGAAAACAATAGAGTATATGAGTAAAGTAAACAGTGCGAGTAAAGTAAACACGTGATAACAATATGATGGAAATAGGACCGGGATCCACAGTTCACTAGTGGTGTCTCTCCATAAGATAAATAACACATGCTGGGTAAACAAATTACAGTTGGGCAATTGATAGAATAAAGATAAACGTGATATGTCAAGAAGATCACTATGAGATTTACTCTGGGCATTACAACAAAATAGATAGACCGCCATCCAACTGCATCTATGACTAATAATCCACTTGTGGTGAATCAATCCGAGAACTCCACAAGTATTAAGTTGCGAACAACAGATAATTGCATTAAGCAAAGTGTGTAATGTAAACAAAGCATATGCCCTTGAGCATATGAATGTTGTTTTCTCCCTAGTAGCAACAGCACATCTACAACCTTAGAGGTTTCTGTCACTCCCCCGGGTTAAATAGAGGCATGAACCCACTATCGAGCATAAATACCCCATCTTGGAGTCACTAGCAACTACTCGGCCAAGATAGCTACTAACAGCGGAGAGCATGCAAGATCATAAACAACATAGAGATAACATAAGATAATATTCAGTACAGCAACTTAATCATAAACACCAATATTCATCGGATCCCAACAAACCAAACATATAGAATTACATAACGGTGATCTCAATCATGTAGGGTAGCTCATGAGATCTAAACATGAAGCACATGGTGGAGGAGACAACCATCTAGCTACTGCTATGGACCCATGGTCCAAGGTAGACTACTCACTCATCGCTCCGGAGGTAAGCATGGCGATGAACAAGACCTCCGGTGGCAATTCCCCTCTCCGGCAGGGTACCGGGAAGAGCTTCTGGACCCTCCCGATCTTTGGGTCGATGGTGGCGGCGGATCGCGATGTGTTCTGGAAAAGTGATCGGGTACTTAGGTTTTTTTCCGTCGGGGGGTCTTTATAAGCGAAGGGGCAATGTCAGAGGAGGGGCCAGGCGGTCTCACACCATGGTGGCGCGGGCCAAGGGCTGGCCACGCCACCTATGTGTGTGGGCCCCTGGTAGCCCCTCTCCTTCTCTCCTTCGGGTCTCTGAAAGCTTCCGGGTAAAATAAGACTTTAGGAAATTGTTTCGTCCAATTCCGAGAATATTTCCTGTGTATCACTTCTGAAACACAAAAACAGCAGAAAACAGGGAACTGGCACTGTGACAACTTGTTAATAGGTTAGTTCTGGAAAATGCATAAAAGTGCCACGAAGTGTAACGAAACAATAGGCAAATGGTGTAAAAACAAGCATGGAGCATCAAAAATTATAGATACGTTGGAGACGTATCACTAGGACAATATATCTTAGAGAAGTTGGCCTGCTACCTGTGACTATCCACGAACTGCATAGCAAGAAAATGGATGGGGTGTTATTTAAGATTGATTTTGAGAAGACGATACCAATCATACAATATGAAGATGGCACAATTTTGTTCATAGAACATGACTTAGAGAAAAACCGTTAACATGGAACTAATTGTGTGCTTCTTTGAACAACTATCTGGATTTAAGATTAATTTCCAGAAAAAAGAGGTATTCTGTTTTGGAAATGCAAAAGATGAAGAACAAGTGAACAACATTATAATTCACTCATTGGTTCTGAGACTCAGCGCCGGAGGAAGGAACGGAGCACGCTTGGTGCTAAGTTATCTCATGACATTTTTTCTATACTAGCATGGTTTCCCTCGCAAATACGAGGGCATAATCTATAGTGGATGAAGGTGTTCAATAAATAAAAATATAGTTTTAGTGATATCACATTATTTCCTATTATGTGATATAAAATGTACTACAACTACCACAAAGTTCTTTGGTAAAAAGCATATCACGTATGCGAGTAACGTCTAAAATTTGTGGGAAATGATTATAATCTCATATGTTGAAACATCCATGTAAGTGATACTAAATCTGTAAACATAACTATAGTTCTTCCATGATGTTAGAACTGATAGTTAAGTTTTACCAAAAAAATGTTGAATTAAGAATAAAATGGTTCATCCCCATCACTGTGTGGGACACATTAAATAGTGATAATTATCTTTTTTATGCATATTCCTCTCTTACTCACTTCATATCCAAATGTGCAAACCTGAACATGGTGAAACTTTGGCCGTTATTTTATATATGAATATACTGCTAAATACATATTTTTCACACATATACTAACATATTTATGCATGTGCCCTCAAAGATAGAGAAGTCTGACTCTGTGTTTCCATAACGCCATTTTCTGTATCTGTTTCTTTAACTTATCTTGATATTCATTCGATGGTTCTACGCACTTGGTCACACATATTTTTACTATTATGCAAAATAACTATGTGGCTTGGGTTTATTATGCAATTGAGATGACATGTGCTCTTATATTAACTTTGTTAAGTGAGAGAAAGGCACATAGAATAGTCTAAATATATCTACTATACAAACCAAACAATTAATACCCACTGTAACAATTCATAAGAATTTAGTGTACCCTTTTAGGTGCCCTTACACATTGTGTGGTACCACATATGAAACATATTAAGTGATAATAGGTCGATAGCACATCGACTTGTTGTATCTTCATCAAATTTAAACCTTTGACATCATGTGAGCTCGTTATGTCAAAATATTCCTTTAGCGCATGAACATTCTTTTCCTAGAAAAAATCCTGGTGACTCATCCATGTGTGTATAATTAATCTGATAATATAATTTTATTATGAGGAGTATTCCATCAATGGTGTGGCTAATGTCGTGCCTTCATCGATAATCTTAAAATCCTCGACTCAGAACTTCTGCATGTGGTTTGTAAGTGTGTTGATCTATTAATAGTCGAATAAAAATTTAATTTCTGCACTCAATCATAGAATGATCAATTTGCACTTCAGTTTTTTCTAAAAAGGCCATATATATAGCTGCTCCTAGCCTTTGTCATCATGTTTCAGCCAGGATTTGTTTGTTGTTTGCAGCTATGTTGTTTCATATGTGGTAGTTAGTCTTGTACTAAACATGGAACACATCAAGCTAAACTTGTGGTGACTTAGCTTTGTGTATCATAAAGCTAAAATAGTTATAGCGTGAGGGATGTTCCGCCAATTATGTGATGACTAATGTAATATCTTCATAAAGTTTAAAGGTTTGGATTACTGCTTCAATGTAGAAGTATTCTCATCGTAGTGAGAATCTGTGTTGATTCAGACCTTTGTGTACCATTAAGCCGATAATTATTTTAGTGTGAGAGACGTTCCGACGATAGAGTGACTAATGTCACGACTTCATAATTAATATTTTAATTTGTTTCATCGATAGTGCAACAAATATTCTGACATCATGAATCAATCTTAAAATTTCATAAATTAGATATGTCACAATCATTTTCTGAGTCTGTTAGTCTAATGGCAGTCGAAAAGATATTACGTTTATGTGTACTCAATTATAGAAAGTACATACATATATATCAGTTTACACCTTTTTTGGGTAATTAATTAACATTTTAAAAATATAAAAATTGCCCATGCCCATATCTAGCAGTTATGTTGTGACTTCATTAATTAATCTTACAATTTCACGACTGCATTTATTGAGTATGTTGGTCTGATGTCGAATAAATATTTTGTTTATGTGTACTAAATTATAGAAAGTTGGTACATACATATTAATTTGCTTACACCTTTTTTTAGGTAATTAGCTAACCTTTATAAATATTTTTTCTAAAAAATTTCCATGCCCATATCTAACAGCTATGTCATGACTTTATTAATAAAATTTTAAAATTTCACAACTTAGAGCTTTTGCAAATATTTTGTGTATGGTTATCTTTGACATCATAGAAATAACGTACATACTGATTAGTTTACACTTTTTTGCGGGTAATTAGTTTGCACTTAATAAGTATTTCTCCTAAATTACCCATATATCCATATCTAAAGTTCCTAGTGTTGGCCACAATGGTCTATCCAAGTTTCTTCATTGCTGGTTGGGTGTAGCAATTACGTTCATGTCAGGATATGTAGTCACATTACGTGGTCATGGCTATATTTAATATTTTAAATGAAGGCGGGTATTTATGGATGCAACTTTCAATTTTTTAAGAGGCCTAAACGGACACGACTATTAGTTTAACGCATAGATTGCTCAATTACGAGAGTTTAGATCCAAGACAGTATATTATGTCAAATATGTTATGTAATTAATATTTCTTTGTATTCTTCCTATATTATTTAGTCTTTTTTTAGAAAATAGTCTAGAGTTGAGGGTTATGGTTTTACATTATGATATATAGTATTTTCTCTTACTTTTGTGGCAAGTTCCTAACCTTATAATCTAACAGCCTTAATTAACTAAATAAATTTGGAGTACCCATCTAGGTTACTACTTATGTTGGAGCCAAGTGTAGGTGCATTTGGACTCTAGGTACAATTATGGACCTAACCTAGATTGATTTTTATTTTTAAAAATTAATAGACAGATTGCTGGTTAGTATCCAAACAGTTCACGTATACATAAATTGGACTATATATTTATGTATACGCAACTTTTATATCTTTTAGTCTTATCCATTAATTATAAATCTAACTGTCTAAATAATTAAGATGATGTGGATTAACATGGTGTCTTTATTTTAAACTCTGTATTGTGCTTTTAATATATAATAGATTGCAATTAAAATACACCATTGTCAAAATGTCTTACCGCTACATTGTTTCCTTGTCGACAATTTTATTTAAGGTCCCCTAAACGTTAGTTTGGAAGAATCTTAACTAGTAGTAAGTGGAATGCATGGTTACACTTTTGTTGGAAGCTAGCAGCCTTAGGAGTCTTTATCTACGAAGACCTTATGAATCATCATTATATTTTTTTAAAGTACTTGTGGAAACTCAGTATCCGCCAGATATTAACATATTTATATGGTTCCTCAATAAAACTATTGTTAGTAAATATAATCTAGTTACATGAGATTGGACCGGGTGTAAAAAATATGTTTAGGAATTGGTTGAACGGGCTTAATGAAAAACTATGGCTATAATTAGCCTAGGAGTTTTAGCTTTGTGTTTGTCAACGTGAAAAATAATATTATTTTACATAAGATTGGATCTTTCAACTTTTTTAGGTAATCAGTATGGCCACACACACATCGGATTCAGCTGTGATCCTTTTCCTCCCTTCTGATAAGCACAAGATGTGTTCTTGGATGCAACTGTCTTCACACGAGATGGAAGGTGGCCTATTAGCATATTACATAATGCATATATATTTATGTTAAATCTTTTCCACTGGTGTATTCATGCATCAACCATGTATGACTCGTGAGTTTTAATGATTTGAATGATGAACTCACAATACTAGCTAGTGGTTGTGTGTGATGCAAATGCCATATTTGTACTCCCTTTTTCAAAGAAAACAATGTAGTCAATGATGTACTATACGAGTGTACACAATCTCAACATGAAATACTTTATTTTTTGGGCTATACAAAATAAGAAAAACTAGACATTTGAAATTTTCATTGTTCACTACTTCTGAATGAAAAAATTATAAATTTTGCGTAGCCCATGACACGGAGTATTTCTGTTGATTTTTGCATAATGGTAGAACACATCATTGCCTACATGTAAGATTTTTCAAAACAAATTTACATTTTGTAAAAAAAATTTAATATTTTCAAATAAGAGATCCATGGTGCTTGAGGTCCCAAACGCCACACTCAACTTGGTGTGCACATTTTTCTTCCGTACTATTGTTCCAGTTCACAGATCAATGTTTTTCGGCAAAAATAGTTTGAAGGAAAAATTGTAATGTGTGCATTTATTAAGTACTTAGAGTGGTGCTTTAATTAATGAATCATACAAGATATTTTCACCAAAAGGCAATTTGGCCAGCAAAGAACAAATACTCCCGCCATCCACGAATATGTGTACTTCAAGTTTTCTGCTAAGTCAAAAAATTGACAAACTTTATATAAAGAGAAATAACAGATACCACGCTAGATTTTGGTATATTATGGAACTACATTTCAAGGTGGATCTAGTCATGCCAATTAGTGTTGCTACTTTTTCCTAAAAAGTGATCAAACTTTTAAATTTGTCTTAGAACAAAAGTTAGAAATACACTTATTCGCGGTCAATGGATCAGCTTCTACTAATAATATTTTTAAGTCATATATGTAGTTGTATACATTGAAAACTTAAAATAATGGCTCGTTAAGATGTGAAAAAGATGACAAAATCTTAACATGACTCAAAAATAATTGTAAAAGGGGACAACACATTTTAGGTACATATTAAAGAACATTCATAGAAAAATTAATACATACACATATCCAAAATAAAATACACATATCCAAAATAAGATACGCATATCTAAAATTAATAGATACACATATCCAAAATAAGATATACACATATCTAAAATTAATAGATACACATATCCAAAAATAAGATATTTCAGAGACCATCCATTTGTTGGGCATATTTAAATGTCGAGTGAACCATAAAAAAATAGTATGAATTTAAAACTTTCCAAAAAATGATGTGGCTCTACGCTATATATTCTCTTTTCCCGGTAACATACGAGTCAGTAGGGATAGGGAGTCATACAATTCTAAGTTTCTCTGAGCAAAGACACTTCTTGTAATGATGGGTCCTCATCATGTTGGCATATCAATCATATTGTGTTTCTTATTTGCACCTTGCTACCACAGTTTGGTTGAACCAAGAGATGGTGGTGGTAATCCTCTAACGAGTGAGAAGGTATGATTCAACACATGAAACTTCTTTCATGCACCATGTTCTTGTATCTGTTGGGCCAATTAATAATGGTTGATTATTAAAAAATTAGTCCCTCACAACTGTTCTTCATTATGTTTATATAAGGATGGCGTGGCTTAAGAAGGTAGCACCAAATAGATAGTAGGGGTGCATATATGCAGTTACAATCACTTACACATGATTATTTAGTGCTAACAATTCTTTTCTATATGTTTCCAATATTAGAACACTAGATGTTGAAAGAAAAGGAACTTACATGATCTTAGTAAAACAAATATTATGACTAACCAAATTATATATGTGTTTTGCAGAACGCTACTTTCTGGATACCTAAACCTTTCCATCTGGTCCCAGGAACTGAATTTACAAATGCTGAAAGCAACACTATTTCTCATGTAACCCCCATATCTCTCTCTCTCCCCTCTCTCTAGATTTGGGTCATGTTTGTGGATTCTTCGTCCAGTATTATTAGTACACATGTCACATGCCCATATACAAACAATGCGATATGATAAAAGGATAAAACCCTTAGATGTTTGAGGTAAGCAAAACACATATGTATAAATTTTTGAGAAAAAAATGTAAATTCGCATGCATGAATGACCTTCCTAACTCATGGTTCCTCTTGTTTCTTAAAGGTTGTTAATTTTTAGATCAGACGATACCAATATTCCTCAACAAAATTACAATTTTGGAAGAGTACCTTTAGTAGCATATTTATGCATATGATTCTCAAGTAAATAATCAAAAATTTGTTGATGATATGCATAATCAAATTTTAAATAGTTTGGCCTTCATCTATGTTTGAGCCGTTAGATGTCAAAGAACTAGAGGGGGTACTAGTTGGTGAAGCTAAATTGAGGATATCACTTCAAAGCATAAGTCACCAACTTCTAGAGGTACTCTACAGTCTTTTCTTGAAAGCTAAGGAAACATATATATGCCTAGTTGGGAGAAAATTTGATGAAAAGTATGCAAAGGCATATACTTACATGATAAGATAGAATAGTTAATTGGAGAAAACTATGTACAATATATAGTTTTGTTGAATCATTCAGTAATTTGAACTATTTTTTATCACTAGTACGCAATGTGGCACACAGAGCCAGGAGAATGGCATGGTCTTCGAGCTGAAATGAGTGTATGGAGTGCACCAAATATACAATACTCTCAAGAATCTGGAGCAGCCATACAAATTTATTGTCAAGATGGAGGACACCGGAGTTTAATTGAAGTTGGATTTCATGTGAAACATTGATCTCACTCATTCGAGTAAACTAAAATTCCTAGGAACTGTTAGTTTAATTACATTATGGATCGTCTTGCAGGTTTCCCCCTCTTTATACCATAATAGAGATGTTCGTTTCTTTACATACTCGACGGTAAGCGCAAGACATGGCATTTTATAAAATGCATAACATTGAGATCTCTTTATATATCCACATAAAAATTGTTTCCGTGTACCATTGCTCAGAAGGACACAAAATCGGCAGGATGCTACAACTTGCAATGCACAGGATTTGTTCCCGCAAAAGGAGCAGCACTGGTACCTGGCCAAGCAGTTGCTCCCACCTCAATTTATGGCGTACAGGACTACTATGCCGTGCTCAGCTTAAATGAGGTGCCCCCTTTTGTTCTTGTACTCCATCTATTTGGAAATATAAGATGTTTTGGCTTTGTGAAGCTAATGTATCTAGACATCTTTTAGTGTATAGATTCGAGCAAACCTATACACTAAAAGATGTCTAGATACATTCGCTTCACAAAGCTAAAACATCTTATATTTCTAAACAGAGGGAGTACACAGTAGTACAACTATAAGAGATCACATTTATCATGTATAAATGGCCAATAAACAAGCATGCTTTTAAATATTCTGAGGAAACATATTAAGGAAAGCACATTCTTACTACATTAGTCACTACATTTTTTGGCAGTGCATTAAATATAAGATAAAATATATCATAACATGCTAAGATAAATCTACTAAGCATCCCTGCATATTTATGTACGTAAGGAACCTCACTTGACAAGATGGAAAACCATGGGAAGCTATGTACAAAATCTGAGATAACAATGGTTGAGATTTGGCTCAATGTTCTTGAACATAACATCATACCGTACATATATTCAACATGCTTAAGGAAAAAAAATTATTAGTTAATCATCTAGTAATGGAATTAAAACACTAAACTAAACATTGAAATTTGGTAATGTGTTATTTTGCTTAATTAGGCGGTTGCTAAATATTACCATATGACATGTCCTACTGTGCTAAGATATAGAAGGTATGATTGTTCACAAAGGATTTGCTTCCAACTAATCCTCCTTGCCATGCATATATGTTTATTTTAAGTTGAACAATGTAAAGTTTGAACAAAATTAAATATTGAATAAATTTGGTGGCCGCTGTTAACAGCCTCGTACCCAGTGTGTCGGCAAACTGGCATGTTTACAGAAATATTAATCGACTCAAAGAAATGCTACCAGATTGTACTATCTCCAAGATAGGTAGAAAGGGCAATGGTGTAGCCCACGATTTAGCCGCCCTTGCTAAACGTAGTGGTGTTAGTAGTTTCTAGCTGATGCCGATCCCTGATTTTATCAGTGACCTATGTAACCAAGACTCTGTAAGAGATCCAGTCCTGAATGAATGAAAGTATTTCCTCTCAAAAAAATGAAAAAATATCTATATCTCCAATATCAAATGTATACCATATGAAAATATACATCAAGTGATTCTAATTATATTGATTCGGTATTCTAGATGTTCATAGTTTTTTGTACATACTAGCTCAAACTTTACATTATTTGATTGAAAAAATTCATACGCACTACATTTTAGCAAGGAGGAAGTATCTCGTTTTTTTACGATAGTTGTCATTTATGGCCATCACCCAGTGTTAATTCTATATAGGATCGGAACTCTGGAGACTGGGTGGTGTACCGGCATGATCTAGAGAAACCGTCATTCTTGGGGCATTTCCCAAGGGAGTTTTGCCCCACAAAAACACGCAGACAAACATTAACCGGATTCGTGAATTACCTGAAGACTACGTCGGGTCCTCCAATGGGTAGCGGTCATTTTCCTGATGATGAAGACCCAAAGCGATCAGCATACTTCAGACATATCAAGATTTACGACTCCAAAGGTCACGCACGGGACCCTATTACAACTCGAATGATCAATTTAGTTGACAAGCCAGATTGCTACAATACAACAACGGACTTCTTTTTCCTCTTTAAGAAAGGCTACACGTTTTACTATGGTGGACCCGGTGGTTGCGTTGGTTGATAAACACACAACTTTGTCTGCCTTTTTGTGATTCAATAAATTATAAACCATGATTATTGTAGTGCATTAGTATTGAGTTGGATTATTGCAGTTTTATCTCAAGTACACCATTGGTTCCAAAAAAAAGTGACTTGGTCCTCTTTGGATCATAGGATTACAAAACATAGGGATTGCATAGGACTGCAGGTGCAAAACAGAGGATTACAAAATAGAGGAAAACTACCAAAAAAATAGTTATTTGAATGAAACACAAAAGACACATGAAAAGTGCCTCAATCCTAGGCGAATGAGTGTAAAAAAGAGGTTCGAGCGGATGTTGAAATTCCAGTGGGATTGCGATGTAGGATTGCGATCCTTAGGAATTTTGGAAGACAAAATGCCTTCCTTAAGAAAAAAATCCTAGATATTGGAATCCTCTAAGTAATTTATGCAAATCCTTCAATCCAAAGATCCCCTAAACTTTTTCTAGATACGGCTTTATCTTTACCTTTAAATTCATCTAATTACATCCATATCTAGATATAAAACTGGATCAATTAATTTAGGACAGAGGGACTACTTCTAAGTTGTAATTAGTACATATTTTTGTTATAATTGGATTTTTTTCCATCAATCTGCAAACCGGTACTGTTGGATAATTCAGTCATGAACATTGTTTGTTATGTTGCCAATTAGGAAAAAAGGGCACACATGCATGATGCAGCTAAAGAAAAACATTCCCGCCGATCGCCGTACCGTTACAGGTAAGCAAGAAACTGACCACGACTGTGTAAACAAGCTGGAAATCGAAAGGCGTAGTTGAGCTGGTGCACCAGTGGCAACATGCATGGTGAAGCTAGATTCGGTCAAAAGCGAAGCATAGGATGGATAGTTGGTGTTGGCGACGAGTGTGACTGCTGGAGTTGAGTGATGCGAGTGCGTGTGTGTTCGCGTACAGCCACTGTCGCCTTGGCCCCGCGCCTCGAGATCGTCGCTGATGCCATCTCCCATGTAGCGGGAAGAGTTACGCCAGCAGATTATTTTCACATGTGTTAGTACTGCTGGCTGATGTTTGTTACCACTTTACTTCATAACGACTGTGTTACGACTTAACGATACTATCACTTACGTAGGAACCGAGTGACATTATGCGTCCAAACAGACATGCTTACTTACTTGCAGAAAAAAGATCACTCACCGGAGCTAGGCACGAAGTGACACGACGACCGACGAGACCCTTTTCAGTGGTGACTGTGACTACGTGCAAAAGCGTCGGAAAATAGGCTCAATGATGAGGCGTAGTAGTAGTAAGTAATTAGTCATCGGCTTTAGCAGTCGAGCCTGCAAAAAGAAGAAGGCAAACACATGTCGTTGCCATGCAACACAAGGATGAAGAACGATCCATGGAGTATCATGCATGCAGCTCTGATGTGGACCTAATGTGCCTCATGATCACCAACTCGATCAGGCATGCCATGTTTTTATTCTTTACTGAAAACAACTTATTATACTACCACGTGATATCTTAAGCTTGGCACATGGGAGAGCGCTGCGCAGAACATTCTCCGTGCTCGTCTTTTGGAGCCTATCATCGTATTCATAGCTAGAGAAGAGTGGATATATAGGAAAGAGAGAAAAGAAACAATCGAATCGAGTGCCTCGCCACGGTCGATCTATCGATGTGCACATGCCACTGCCCCTCCTAGCCACCATAGTTCAACTATACTGTGTCTGAGTGTCTCGATCATCTGTCTCGCTTACATTTATCAGTGCATGTCGAGCTCTTCCGCTTATCTGCCATATGGTCAACATGAGTACATCGCGGAAATTCAGGTAAACAACTCGATCGTCGTCTGGCGTCCGAAATCCCCATGCGATTCTCTTCTTTTCGTGCGAAACTCTCTTGGTGAACCTACTTGCAGGATTACTACAAATGCTCCCGAATCCTGGGAATTTTCCATGCGCCAAGTTGCTTCACACACACATGCATGATGCATGGAGCAGCACTGCGGCAGTGGCTGGACACTGGAGCCTGAATGATCCCTTAAAATCCCCCGGATTCATGAATTTTATATGGTTGGTTGTTTAGGGTATCTCTAACAAGCCGTATGTATTTGGGTGTCCGAATCGATCCGATTTAGTTTAACTGGGTTAGCCCACTGATACGAAATCGACCTCGGAAACACGCTGCCGATTGGGTCGAGGGGTGCGCCCAGTGGGAGAACACATTTCTAGCCCACGTACCGTGTTGTGGCCTATTTGAGGCATATTTTGAGGACAGCTCTAGATCAAATCAAAAATATATCCAACAAAATATTAAAAAGATGGGAAGTACAAATACATTAGTTTACAACCAATGTTTATAAATAGTTTACAGCCCAATAAATTAAAGTTTTTACAGCAAATAAATCAAATCACACAGGTTGTCTTCCATGTTGGCTACGGGGTTGTTTCCCGCTTGAATCCAAATATAATTCATCAAATATTCATGGAGGGCGATGTGGGTTGCCTGGTCTCGAATCTCATGATGTGCATGGAGAAGCTCTTGAAACGATGTCGGCCTAGGGTTTGGAGTGACCAACTCACCTTAAAAATCCCACCCTTGATCATAGACATTATCATCACGCTCTTTCTCTACGATCATGTTATGCATGATCACACGAGCAGTCATGACCTCCCATATTTGCTGAACAATCCATTGCCTGGCAAGGTGCCGAACAATGGTCCAACGAGACTACAGAACACCAAATGCTTTCTCCACATCCTTTCAGTAAGCCTCTTGTTCTTGTATTTATCCTCCCTAGGATTACGATGAATCTTCACAAAAACATAACCTCATGGATAGATTTCATCAGCTAAGTAATACCCCTTGGTGTATGGATGGCCCATAACCTCATGGCTCACCGATGGGGTATCTCCTTTGCAAGCCTAGCAAATACAGGAGATCGTTGGAGCACGCTGATATCATTATGAGACCATGCCATATCGAAGAAAGCATGTCAAATCCATAGATCTTGGCTGACAACAGCCTCAAGTATGACTGTGCAACCCTTAGCATATCCCGAGTACTGCCCTTGCCAAGCGAAAAGGCAGTTCTTCCACTCCCAATGCATACAATCTATGCTTCCAAGCATACCGGGAAACCCCCTCTTCTTATTTTTTTTTGACATAAATATAGTAGGAAAGGCTCCCTACTGTATCATTTTTCATTTATATAAATAAAGGGTGGTAATCACATATGATGCTATAGGAGTACATTTATGGAAATTACCACTCAATAACTCATAGAGTATCTAGCCATGATTTCATACCCTCCCTAAGGCCCTCGAGCGCCCAGAGGACGGTGCAAACAGGTTCTCCTGGCGTTTCTCCTTCTTTGCTCAACTTTTGGCCACCGGGTTCCCTCTTGAGCATTGGGACGAGGGGGGCATCCGCGCAGCCTTCCGATCCGTCGGTAGTGTCTGCTGCATCGACCCCCTCTGTCTCAATGAGCTTGACTACTCGGCGGTCAGGCTGGTGATCAAACTGGAGAACGCCAGTGACGTGGCCCACGCCCTCCTCATGCGCGATGCCGCCGGGGAATCCTCTGCGGAGGTGCGCATCCGGGTGGTTTGTGTTTGGCCCATCTCCGACAACGACTCGCTCGCTCCATCCGCTCACTTCGACGACCTCGGCGGGAGTGGGCCTCGCAGCCCCCGCCTCAGTGACATCGATGATGCCTCCATGCCCGGGACCCCGCTCTCCTCTCCTAGGGCGCCGCCAACGTCCTCGGTCATGGACCTGTGGCGTCGGGTGGTTGCGCGTCGGCAGGCCGCTATGGCGCCTGCTTCCTCCCTCAACGACATCGACGGCGTCGGCAACGCCAGCACCATGCCCTCCTTCTCCTTCGCGTCGTCCTCGCCCACCATGCTCTGGGACCGTATTCTTGCCCGCCGCCTCGCTACCCAGTTCCCTGAGGAAGGACTGATTGCTGACCAGGTGTGTCTTAACACCCCTCTCCACTTACCGCCCAACTCCTTGGCCTCGGTTCCGTGGCCCTGGCCACGTCCGCAGCTAAACTCCCCTCTTCTCTTACAGTGGTACGACACCCTGGGTACGCCTGCCACGCCGGTGGTGCCCGTTGCGGAGTCCCAGCCTGCTGCGGAAGAGGATGAGACTCAGAACGTGCCTGCCGCGCCTTTCGCGGCCCTCGGTGATGACCACGAGGATGCCGTCCGGAAGCAGCGCGTTCGCCGCAAACGGGCGGTCGACTCCACGTTCAAAGCTCGCCGCAGCTCCCGCCTCGCCTCCAAAGAACCCGACAACTTCGTCAACATGCTCTCCAAGGCCAAGGCGGTCAAAGCTTCCCGCTTCAACCTCTCCGCCGGCTCTCCGCGTCTCCTTGCTGCGTCCCTCGATGCCGGTTTTGGTGCGGACCTCGTCGACCCAATCCCCCTACCACAGCTGAGGGCCCTTGCTACGACCTGTGGGATCGACCCGGCGTCCGTCAAGGAGGCCGCTGAGGTGCCTGCCGTGTGATGCTACTGATTTGATGAAGTAAATAACCGGCCAGTTGGGAACCCCAAGAGGAAGGTGTGATGAGTATAGCAGCTTGTTTTCCCTCAGTTAAGAAACCAAGGTTTAATCGTTCAGGAGAAGAGCAGACAATGCGACTGAAGGTGATGTTTGCTAGTTTGCGACAGCTTCAGACAATTTATATATGGCGCCTCGTCCAAGCTTTGCTTGCTAGCTGCAATGCGGAACCTGCACACAACACAACCAAGTACTTTGCTCCCAACTTGCGATGAGGTTGTCAATCTCACCGGTTTGCTTGAAACAAAGGTTATGAGCGTATCGAGTGGAAAATAGTAGAGTATGCGAGTAAAGTAAACAGTGCGAGTAAAGTAAACAAGTGATAGCAATATGATGGAAATAGGACCGGGGTCCACAGTTCACTAGTGGTGTCTCTCCATAAGATAAAATAACACATGCTGGGTAAACAAATTACAGTTGGGCAATTGATAGAATAAAGATAAACGTGATATGTCAAGAAGATCACTATGAGATTTACTCTGGGAATTACAACAAAATACATAGACCGCCATCCAACTACATCTATGACTAATAATCCACTCACAGGGATATCGTCCGAACACCCCATGAGTATTAAGTTGCGAACAATAGATAATTGCATTAAGCAAAGTGTGTAATGTAAACAAAGCATATGCCCTTGAGCATATGAATGTTATTTTCTCCCTAGTAGCAACAGCACATCTACAACCTTAGAGGTTTCTGTCACTCCCCCAGGTTAAGTAGAGGCATGAACCCACTATCGAGCATAAATACCCCCTCTTGGAGTCACTAGCAACTACTCGGCCAAGATAGCTACTAACAACGGAGAGCATGCAAGATCATAAACAACATAGAGATAACATAAGATATATTTCAGTATAGCAACTCAATCATAACACCAATATTCATCGGATCCCAACAAACCAAACATGTAGAATTACATAACGGTGATCTCAATCATGTAGGGCAGCTCATGAGATCTAAACATGAAGCACATGGTGGAGAAGATAACTATCTAGCTACTGCTATGGACCCATAGTCCAAGGTAGACTACTCACTCATCGCTCCGGAGGCAAGCATAGCGATGAAGAAGACCTCCGGTGGCGATTCCCCTCTCCGGCAGGGTGCCGGGAAGAGCTTCTGGACCCTCCTGATCTTGGGTCGACGATGGCGGCGGATCGCGATGTGTTTCTGGAAAATTGATCGGGTACTTAGGTTTTTCCCGTCGGGGGGTCTTTATAGGTGAAGGGGCGATGCCAGGAGTGGCCCCAGGCCCCCTCACACCATGGCGGCACGGCCAGGGCCTAGGCCGCGCCAGCCTGGTGTGAGCCTGGCCCTTGGCCCCTCTCGTTCTCTCCTTCGGGTCTCTGGAAGCTTCCGGGTAAAATAAGACTTCAGGAAATTGTTTCGTCCAATTCCGAGAATATTTCCTGTGTATCACTTCTGAAACACAAAAACAGCAGAAAACAGGGAACTGGCACTGTGGCAACTTGTTAATAGGTTAGTTCCGGAAAATGCATAAAAGTGCCACGAAGTGTAACAAAACAGTAGGCAAATGGTGTAAAAACAAGCATGGAGCATCAAAAATTATAGATACGTTGGAGACGTATCACCGTGCCAGAATGATCCAGGCCCCTGCTCATGCCTTGGCTTCACTGCAGCTCCCTGCAGCGATGCCCTGCGTCTCGTGTCTCCTTCCCGCCCCCTGTTCAGGCACAGCTAGTTTGAGCAGCAGGAACAACTCCATCAGAGTTTCGCCCTTTTTTATTTGTTTCTTTCAAACCTGGATGTGTTACTACTCTGGGACTACATCTAATCCATGTTGGCTCCTTTATGTGTTTGTCACCTGTCGTTTGGCCTGGTTACTCATGAATTGTCTCTGCTTCAAACTCTGTTCCTGGAACGTTCGTGGGTTAGGTGACAAGGATAAGTGTATGGACGTCTACGCTGATTTCTCCCTAGGCCGCCCTGGCATCATCGCGATTCAAGAATCCAAGCTTGGGCCTATTGATGCGTGGTGAATGACCAGCCCGTTGGGAGCCCCAAGAGGAAGGTGTGATAAGTATAGCAGCTAGTTTTCCCTCAGTTAAGAAACCAAGGTTTAATATCAATCAGGAGAGGAGAGACAATGACGACTGAAGGTGATGCTTGCTAGTTTGCGACAGCAGCGGACAATTTATATATGGCGCCTCGTCCAAGCTTTGATTGCTAGGTGCAACGTGGAACCTGCACACACACAAACAAATACTTTGCTCCCAACTTACGATGAGGTTGTCAATCTCACCGGTTTGCTTGAAACAAAGGTTATGAGTGTATCGAGTGGAAAACAGTAAAAGTATGCGAGTAAAGTAAACAGTATGAGAAAAGTAAACAGGTGATAGCAATATGATGTAAATAGGACCGGGGTCCACAGTTCACTAGTGGTGTCTCTCCATAGATAAAATAACACATGCTGGGTAAACAAATTACAGTTGGGCAATTGATAGAATATAGATAACGTGATATGTCAAGAAGATCACTATGAGATTTACTCTGGGCATTACAACAAAATACATAGACCGCCATCCAACTGCATCTATGACTAATAATCCACCCCCAGGGATATCAATCTGAACACCCTAAAAGTATTAAGTTGCGAACAACGGATAATTGCATTAAGCAAAGTGTGTAATGTAAATAAAGCATATGCCCTTGAGCATATGAATGTTGTTTTCTCCCTAGTAGCAACATCACATCTACCACCTTAGAGGTTTCTGTCACTCCCCCAGGTGAAATAGAAGCATGAACCCACTATCGAGCATAAATACCCCCTCTTGGAGTCACTAGCAACTACTCGGCCAAGATAGCCACTAACAACGGAGAGCATGCAAGATCATAAACAACATAGAGATAACAAAAGATAATATTCAGTACAGCAACTTAATCATAAACACCAATATTCATCGGATCCCAACAAACCAAACATGTAGAATTACATAACGGTGATCTCAATCATGTAGGGCAGCTCATGAGATCTAAACATGAAGCACATGGTGGAGAAGACAACCATCTAGCTACTGCTATGGACCCATAGTCCAAGGTAGACTACTCACTCATCGCTCCGGAGGCAAGCATGGCGATGAAGAAGACCTCCGGTGGCGATTCCCCTCTCCGGCAGGGTGCCGGGAAGAGCTTCTGGACCCTCCCGATCTTCGGGTCGACGGCGGCGGCGGATCGCGATGTGTTCTGGAAATCTGATCGGGTACTTAGGTTTTTTCCATCGGGGGGTCTTTATAGGCGAAGGGACGTCGTCAGAGGTGGGGCCAGGTGGCCTCACACGGTGGTGGCGCGGGCCAGGGGCTGGCCACGCCACCCCTATGTGTGGGCCCCTGGTGGCCCCCCTCCTACTCCTTTTCGGATCTCTGGAAGCTTCCGGGTAAAATAAGACTTCAGGAACTTATTTCATCCAATTCCGAGAATATTTCCTGTGTATCACTTCTGAAACACAAAAACAGTAGAAAACAGGAAACTGGCACTGTGGCACTTGTTAATAGGTTAGTTCCGGAAAATGCATAAAAGTGCCACTAAGTGTAACGAAACAATAGGCAAATGGTGTAAAAACAAGCATGGAGCATCAAAAATTATAGATACGTTTGAGACGTATCAAGCATCCCCAAGCTTAACTCCTGCTCGTCCTCGAGTAGGTAAGTGATAACAAAAGAATAATTTTTGAGGTGACATGCACCTACACAATCTTGATCATATATGTAAGCATTTGTGAGCTGGGATCATAAGAACTTAAAACATGGGCATGAAGATATAATCATGACAATAAGAACTTAGCAACCATGTTGTAAACATGTAAATGAACACAAACGAAAGATCATGATAATGAAACAATGAAAGTCAAACGTGTGTTCAAATCATAAAGAAAAACATACAAATGGTTTTCAGCTTGTCCTTCAAAGAGAGCAAAACATAAATGCATAGGACACCTTCAAGTTTAAGAGGGCGACTAGATACAAATAATTTGAGAACAAGTGAAACCAACAATATGAGTCAATCAATGAACTTTGGGACAATGCATATCACACTAAGAATGACAACTATGCTCTCTTAATGGTGCATAAAGAAAGAAGGTGGTGACTCAATATAAAAGTAAAAGAAAGGCCCTTCGCAGAGGGAAGCAGTGATTGCAAGTTTTATAACCTTCAAAAATTATGGTACTTACCGGCTTTGAGCACTCATTGCCCCCATCATAAGCATCTTGAATGGTTAAAGTTAATGCGAGAACAATTATGATGCATATGCTTGACAAATCATAAGTTGAAAACCTCGTGCCCCATGAATACGAGTACCCAAACCTCATGCTAATTTACTTAGAGTCCCAAGCAAGGCTCTTGTCATTGTAAGTATATGCATATCATTGAGAACCGCCAATGGGGTACCTCCGTGCCCGATGACATGGAACAAGCCCACACCAAAATGACAGGACAAGCAGACAATGAACTCCTCGACATCTCTTTTATTTGCCTTTTGTTTAGCTTTTTATTATGAGATGCGTCGTCGAATGTTCACCATGGGTATGCTGCAAATTTCCACCATGAATTATGCATGGCTTAGATTGGCGGCCCGGCGTTTCCCTAACACATATACAAACTCCATGATCCCTACAAGATTCCCAATTCATTTCACACCGCGGGCATCCATAAACAAAAGATCACGATATCAACTCAAATAAGAAGTGCAATGTTGAAAGCTTGCCCCATGACAGCATGGTTGGGCTAAAATCCAACTTACAACTTGCAAGCATAACAACTCAACATAAAAGACCACAATGTCAAATTTTTAAGAACAGGAAAAAGTAAAGTGTGCCTTCCGGTTCGTAAGAGCTTTACTGACCGAATTTCGCATAACACTGGTAAGAGTTTAATTTGAAGAGAAAATAAAAGCAAGTCAAATTTACTTAGAATAGCAAATTGCTAGTAGGTATGTATGGTGGACACTTTGGAAAAATTTGGCTTTTAGGAGTTGGATGCACGAGTAGAGCTCATACTCAGTACAAGGCGAGGGCTAGCAAAAGACTGGGAGCGGCCAACTAAGAGAGCAATAATGGCCATAATCATGCAAAGCGACAAAGCGACATTAAAAGATGCATACGATGGCATCAAAAGTCAAAAACTAAATGATCATAAAGGCTATTGGCGACTTTGTAAGAGTCTAACATGTGTGAGCATGCGCCAAGTCAACCCAAATAAAGCATCAAGGAGAAAACCAAAATAATGCTTCCATACAATAAAAATAACGCATGATTTTTTCAAAGGCTCATTAAGCAATCTCAGTTATTTGAGACAAGTCATGCTACATCAAAACCACTAAGCATACTATCAAAAAGACATCAAGCATGACATGAAAAAGCCTAAGCCGTAGTCTACACAAGCTCCTTCTTGTACCACTATTTTGCACAAAGCTTTTTCTCTTTTCCAACACCATTTGAAATTTTTATAAACACCTCTTTTGATGAAAACCAATAAAGATTAGAGGCAAAAATACACCTTGATGAAAAGATATGACAAGATCTGAACGCAAATCAAGGCGAAAACAAAAACCAAAAGCAGTAGCAGAAAAAGAAGAACACTCGATTAACGATAAGAGTGAAAACTAGAGCGTTCCTTGCAAATGAAAACGAGTACATCTCCTCCAACAGAAATTTGTTGGGGTCCAACCATTTATTGCAGCAAACAAACAACCTAAACCAACTAAGAAAACTAAAACAACTGACGCTCCAAGAAAAACACATAGTGCATGAAGCAAGAAAAATATAGTGTTTTGAAAGGTGACCTGATTTTTGCCGATGAAGAAGGGGTGCCTCGGGGGCATCCCCAAGCTTTGACACTTGTACTTCTTGGATATTTCTTGGGGTGATGCATGGGCATCCCCAAGCTTGAGCTTTTGTCCATTCTTCAACTCATCTCATCATTCTCCAATCCCTACACTTGAAAACTTCCTTCATACAAAACTAAACACAATTCTATTAGCAACATTAGTGCAAGCATAACATATAATCAATCCTCTATTTGCTTCAGGTTTCAACTCAAAACCACCACATATGTAGCAAATACTACTGTAGCAACCTCCCCAAAAGTTCCGTGATCAAAAGAACTCAAAAGAAAGCGATAAAGTGGCAAACACAAATATTGGCAGAAATTTGTCAAAACTGAACAGCTGACAAAGGTCGAATTTTTGAGGGATTTTCTGTTGCTCAAATCAAAAAGTGTTCAACTAAGAAAAGTTTGGATATAACCTGGGGCATATGCACAAGAAATCGCAGGTTTAAAAGATAAATAGAGAATTTTTACGAATTTTTACGGTGCAGCACCGAAAACAGTTTCAGGACAGCAACATCCCCAAATCTTTACCTCACTCAAATTAGAGGCTTCTCTTGGCACAAAAACGAAATAAGCAAGATAAGGAGTGGTCATTACAGTAGTAATGACTTCCAAGACTCAAATAAAAGAAAAAGTACTGAAAAGAAAACATTGGGTTATCTCCCAAGAGTGCTTTTCTTTAACGCCTTTGAGCTAGGCGCAGAAAATTGCGAATCAAGTAATATCAAGTGATGAAGTGCTAGTTATCTCAGTAGGCTCTTTGAAGGTTCCCGAAGATGATTCAACCTGCAAGTCACTCTTAGTGGAACTAAGAGTCTTACCAATTTTAAGAACATGTTGAGATTTAAGCGCAGAAACCTTGGAAACATACATAAATTTTTGCTCTTTTCCAACAAACACTTTCTCTTTCTTAAATTTAAGAGAAGAGAAGATTAAGCTAAGAGTTTCCATAGACTCCTCTAGTTTACCAATCCTTAAGTTTTGATTGTCATGAGTAGTGCTAGCCTCTAAAATGGTAATTCTCTTACCCATGTTTTCTATTAATTCACTAACGTGGCTAGCATTTTCTAGGATACTTGGCAAACTTTTCTCTAAAGAGTTGAGCTTTTCTACCACCTCTTCCAAGGTGGTCTCAGTTTTAGCAACATGAATAGGTGGTATTCCCACTAAACTTTCAATTATAGTGCATGCTTCTCCAGCGAGAGTACCCAGAAAATTACCTCCTGTAAGAGTATCAAGAACATACCTATTCCAACTGGATATACCAACATAAAAATTTCTAAGGAGGATCATGGTAGAGTGCTTTTTGGTGCACCTTTGATGAGAATTGTTAATACGGTACCAAGCATCTTTTAAACTTTCTCCCCCTTGTTGCTTAAAACTACGAACTTCTACTTCAGGATTACTCATTTTAACAAAACTAAAAGCAGATAAGTAAAAACAACTACCAAGGATTCTAATTTTTTTGGGTTTTTGATAAAAAGCAATGCAGGTAAAATAAATAAAGTAAAGCAAAACAATAAAACAAAGTAAAGAATGTGTGTGCGAAAAACTCCCCTCGCAGAAGTCTTCTCTTCCTCCCCGGCAACGGCGCCAGAAAATTAGCTTGATGCGTGGTGAATGATCAGCCCGTTGGGAACCCCAAGAGGAAGGTGTGATGAGTATAGCAGCTAGTTTTTCCTCAGTTAAGAAACCAAGGTTTAATATCGATCAGGAGAGGAGAGACAATGACGACTGAAGGTGATGCTTGCTAGTTTGCGACAGCAGCGGACAATTTATATATGGCGCCTCGTCCAAGCTTTGCTTGCTAGCTGCAACGTGGAACCTGCACACACACAAACAAATACTTTGCTCCCAACTTACGATGAGGTTGTCAATCTCACCAGTTTGCTTGAAACAAAGGTTATGAGTGTATCGAGTGGAAAATAGTAAAAGTATGCGAGTAAAGTAAACAGTACGAGAAAAGTAAACAGGTGATAGCAATATGATGTAAATAGGACCGGGGTCCACAGTTCACTAGTGGTGTCTCTCCATAGATAAAATAACACATGCTGGGTAAACAAATTACAGTTGGGCAATTGATAGAATAAAGATAACATGATATGTCAAGAAGATCACTATGAGATTTACTCTGGGCATTACAACAAAATACATAGACCGCCATCCAACTGCATCTATGACTAATAATCCACCTCCGAGGATATCAATCCAAACACCCCAAAAGTATTAAGTTGCGAACAACGGATAATTGCATTAAGCAAAGTGTGTAATGTAAACAAAGCATATGCCCTTGACCATATGAATGTTGTTTTCTCCCTAGTAGCAACAGCACATCTACCACCTTAGAGGTTTCTGTCACTCCCCCAGGTGAAATAGAGGCATGAACCCACTATCGAGCATAAATACCCCCTCTTGGAGTCACTAGCAACTACTCGGCCAAGATAGCCACTAACAACGGAGAGCATGCAAGATCATAAACAACATAGAGATAACAAAAGATAATATTCAGTACAGCAACTTAATCATAAACACCAATATTCATCGGATCCCAACAAACCAAACATGTAGAATTACATAACGGTGATCTCAATCATGTAGGGCAGCTCATGAGATCTAAACATGAAGCACATGGTGGAGAAGACAACCATCTAGCTACTGCTATGGACCCATAGTCCAAGGTAGACTACTCACTCATCGCTCTGGAGGCAAGCATGGCGATGAAGAAGACCTCCGGTGGCGATTTCCCTCTCCGGCAGGGTGCCGGGAAGAGCTTCTGGACCCTCCCGATCTTCGGGTCGACGGCGGCGGCGGATCGCGATGTGTTCTGGAAATCTGATCGGGTACTTAGGTTTTTTTCCGTCGGGGGGTCTTTATAGGCAAAGGGGCGTCGTCAGAGGTGGGGCCAGGTGGCCTCACACGGTGGTGGCGCGGGCCAGGGGCTGGCCGTGCCACCCCTGTGTGTGGGCCCCTGGTGGCCCCCCTCCTACTCCTTTTCGGATCTCTGGAAGCTTCCGGGTAAAATAAGACTTCAGGAACTTGTTTTGTCCAATTCCGAGAATATTTCCTGTGTATCACTTCTGAAACACAAAAACAGCAGAAAACAGGAAACTGGCACTGTGGCACTTGTTAATAGGTTAGTTCCAGAAAATGCATAAAAGTGCCACTAAGTGTAACGAAACAATAGGCAAATGGTGTAAAAACATGCATGGAGCATCAAAAATTATAGATACGTTTGAGACGTATCACCTATCTCGGCTTCAAAAGCTGCGACCTTCCTTCCTCCTAACCTCAGGAATTTTCGCTCTGTTGATGTGGTGGGGACTTCGGGTGGGCTTATCTCTGCTTGGGATCAAAATCTCATTAACTTGGTTGGGTCGAGCTCATCTCAACACATCATCTCCCTTGACCTCACTCTCCACGATGATGGCTCTCCTTTTCGCTTCACCAATGTCTACGCCCCCTGCGACCGGGGTGAAAAGGCTACCTTCCTCCTCAATCTAGCTTCTCACGATCCTGGTGATGACACTCCTTGGATTATTGCTGGCGATTTCAATCTTACTAGAGACCCCTCGGATCATAACAATAGTAATTTCTCCCTCTCTGAAGCAAATCTTTTCAACGACTGCATCAACAATCTTGCTCTGATTGAGCTCCCTCTGCGAGATAGGCAATTCACCTGGTCCAACAGAAGAGCCACGCTGAATCTTGTCCACCTCGATCATGTCTTCATCAATCCCGCTTGGAACTCTATTTTCCCTTCCTCTTTGCTTACCTCCCTTACTCGCGATACTTCTGATCATGTGCCGCTTATTGCCACAATTTCCACTGCCATCCCAAAGCGCGGTTCCTTCCGGTACAAGCCCTCTTGGGCCCTCCATGACCGCTTCAGGACCACCATCACCCACTCCTGGACCTCTACCTGCCGGCATGACCCCACCTCTCAGATCGTGGCCTGCCTTAAGCTGTGTCGGTCGGCCTGCAAAAAATGGTCTAAATTCCTACACCCCCAGGAGGAATGTGAGCGTGACTGCAGGGTCTTGATTAACCTGCTTGATATTCTGGAGGAGGGCATGGCCCTTTCTTTCGCTGAGCGCGGCCTGGGCTCCCTGACTCTAGATGCTCTCCACCTTGCCGTTAGAGAGCACGTTGTTTATTGGCGTACAAGAGCTAAGATCAAGTTTGCTCTTGAGGGGGACGAAAACACTAAATTCTTTCACGCGTCAGCCACTTGTCGCCTACGATGGAACTCTATCCCCACTCTCACTGTCGATGGCAATTCCTGTTCCTCTCACCACGAAAAAGTGGCCATCCTTAAAACCTTCTACTCCGGGCTCCTCGGATCTGTTAACGACTGTGTTTGGCGCTTCGACCTCTCTGCCCTTTATCCTGAACCTTTAGCCCTTCTGGCCACTTTGTGCAATCCCTTCTCTCACGAGGAAATTAAGAGAGCTTTCACCCTCATGAATAAGCAGTCCAGCCCTGGGCCGGACGGCTTTGGGCCTGCTTTCTTCTCGACCTTCTGGGAATTGGTCTCCCAGGACGTGTGCCGTGTTTTCTCCTCCTTCCATGACGGTTCTATTGATATGACGAGGATCAACAAAGCTTACCTCGTCCTCTTGCCTAGGAGCGATGCCGCTGACCACCCCTCCCTGTTTAGGCCGATTTCCCTCCAGAACTGCATCATGAAAGCCATCACGAAAGTTCTCACCTCTAGACTCCAGGTCGCCATCCATTCCCTTGTGGACCCTAACCAGACCGGTTTTCTTTCGGGCCGATGTATCTCTGAGAACATCATTTATGCTGCCGATCTTGTGAGGTGCTGTCACACCAAAAAAGCGCCTACCATGGTGTTCAAAATTGATTTTAGAAAAGCTTTCGACTCTGTCAACTGGCAAAGCCTCCTTACCATTCTCAGGGCTAGAGGGTTCGACCACCTTTGGTGCACTTGGATGGAACGTATCTTGGTTACTAGTCACACAGCGATCCTTCTCAATGGGGTCCCAGGTGATTGGATCCGCTGTCAGAATGGTCTCCGCCAGGGGGACCCGCTTTCCCCTTACCTTTTTATTATTGTGGCTGACGTCCTCCAACGCCTTATCCGCAAAGCTTGGGCCGACGGGCTCCTTTTGCACCCTCTCGCGCCTACGCTCCCCTGCCCCATCCTTCAATATGTGGATGACACTCTCATCATCTGCCGTGCTGATGCGGGAGCCGCCCAACATCTCAAAAAGGTTCTCGACGACTTCGCCTCCGCTACAGGGCTAGCCATAAACTTTCACAAATCCTGTTTTATTCCCATGCACATCGACGACGCTCATGCCCAGGCCATTGCTACTACCCTTGGCTGCCCGATCTCCTCCTTCCCTCAACCCTACCTTGGTCTACCCCTCTCCCCGACAAAACTCCCCGTCTCCGCTTATGCCCCTCTTATCCTCTCCTTCGACCGACGTCTCTCTGGCTGGCGCGTGATACTCTTGTCCTCGGGGGGACGCTTAGTTCTGTGTAATGCTGTCCTCAATAACCTCGCTACTAACTTCATGTGCTCGTACTTGCTACCCTGGGGTGTCATTGAAAGTATTGATAAAAGGCGTCGTGCCTTCTTCTGGACGGGCAAGGATTCTTGCTCGGGTGCTCGTTGTCTAATTACTTGGGATAAAGTTTTGCTGTCTAAACAGCAGGGTGGTTTCGGCATTCGGGATCTTCACCGGCAGAACAGGTGTCTTCTTCTAAACTTCGTCCACAAGCTTCATCAACCGGAGAGCCTTCCATGGAAGGACTGGTTCCACCTACACTCAGGCAGGGACTTGGGCGAGATCTCGTCCACCTTGTCCTTTTTGGAGAAGATCGTCGCCGAGTGCCTTCCGCTCTACCGCTCCATTACCCGCTGCTCCGTCGTCAACGGGGAGTCCACTATGTTCTGGCTGGACAAATGGCGCCCTGGGAGGAACTTGGCGGAGTTTTTCCTGGCGCTGTTCTCCCACGTCACCAGACCGCACGCTACGGTTGCGGCCGTCGTCGCGTCCGGCCTCTCGCTGCAGCCTCACCTCTCTACGGCCACCGGGGCTGACCTCGTCATCGTCTCCCAGGTCATCTCCTCCATCTCCCTGTGGGACGGGGCTGACGGTCGCGTCATCGACTCCGCCACTGCGCCGGCCTTCAGCTCCCGTGCTGCATACCGCGCCCTCTCACCGGCTCGACCGCCGGATGCTTCGGCCTGCACTACGTGGGGTAGCCGGCTCCCCACCAAGCTGAAAATTTTCGTGTACCTTGCCGATATCAACAGGCTCAGTTCTCGCGTGAACCTGTTCTTCAAAAAATGCGCCCAGACCGACCAGTGCGCTGCCTGCCCGGCTGTCGAAACTGGGCGTCATCTCCTCTTCGACTGCCCCGCTGCTGCTGCGGTTTGAGCTTTAGCTGGCTCACACCCTCCATCGACAGGCTCTTCTCTCTAGGACACTCCTACTCCGGCTGCCTTTGGTGCTCGCGTTTGGCAGGCTGGCATTGTCGTTCTTCTCTGGAACGTTTGGAAGGCTAGGAATGACCTGGTCTTCAACGCTAGAACTTGCTCCCCCACGGACATCATCTGCCAGGCATGCGAGGACTTCTCTACCTGGCGGTGGAGGTTCCTGCTTGGTGACCGTGCCGAGATCGACGCCCTCTGTTCTTTTTTCCTGTCTAGATTGATGTAATAAGTTGCTGTTCATTCAGTGATCTCTCCTTCCCCCTTGTATGTTTGCTGCTAAACAAATTGGCTGCCAGGCCGTCTCGAGGTTAAATATAATAACAGGCGGTGGGGAGTAATCCCCCCCGTCATTCTTGAAAAAAAAAACCCTAATACTCCAGTCCAATATGTTCCAAGATGTTTTCATTGATCAACTTTAAATAATGCACTGTGACATACAGATAATGTAATTTCTCTATCATATGGTGTGGTAGTAGAATCATGTGCAGAGAGTGGTCACTATAGGAGAGAAAAATTGGAAATTCAGTGTGAATCAAACACGGACTGATATAACTGGAGCACACTGATAAATCTTTGGGGTATACCAAAGTGTCACACACACCGGGGAAATAGTTCAAGAGCCATACATGACTCTTATGAATTATTACAGCACCATAAAAAGGTTCTTGAAAGTGGAAAAAACAAAAGGACCTCAAACTGCATGACTGTCACAGAGATAGTCATATGGATAGGTAATGGTGTAGTAATACATTAGCTACATTTGGAGGTGAGTTCCTGAACAGATAGCTCACTAGGAGGTATCATTCATTGTTTAGTGCCAATGGGTTGCACTATGCTGATGGGAAGATCGGGTGCTGGTGGTGAATCAGAACTGATAACTTTAGCAGTGAAGGTCTTCTTGAGAATATTCTTTGGAGCTTTAGCAGGTTTCTTATTTTTGTCCTTCTCATGGGCTTCCTCCAGCTCTTTGTCCTTCCCTAGGGCCTTATTAGTAGCTTTCTTGTCTTCATAACCTACACATAACTTTGCAATTCTTCTACTGCGCCTAACATCACAGACATCCCTTGCAAAAAACTTTTGTTTCTTATTGGCATGAGTGACAGAAATATGAGCTTCATCAATCTCTAAATCAAGCACATAATCAAATTCCTCATTATCGTCAATAGGATCAAATTGCCCAGTTGTAGAACTGTCAATGACATCCTCTTCCTCAATAGTTGTCAGAGTGCAAATTCTCTTCTTGGGTTAAAGAGTAGCAGGTGAAAATATAGTGATGAAACATTTCTTCTCATCACCAGCAGCATCAGGTTGGCCTGAGGGATCTGAGGAGGTGTGTGGAGCACATGATCACCGTCACCAGCAGCATGTGCAACATTGGCATTGTTGTCATTGTTATCAGCTTGAACAAAGTCAGCATCATTCTATATGCCGCTAAAGGGGAAACTGGGCATGGGGTGGGGTGGGGGTTTGCACCGTCAGAAGGTAGGGGATCATCATCACCGCCAATTCCATCAGGAAGATTAGCTTGCAGATTATAGTTCACTACTATCCAAGAGTGCCCATGGCCAGTGGCGGAGCTACAGTGCAATTTCTGGGCAGGCCAACCTTCAGCAGAGCAAGATTTTCTTCAGAATTGGCAGCCTTAGCGGGCCGGCCCAGCAAAAAATACAAAGGAACACCTAAATCTTGGGCGGGCCATGGCCCAGGTCGGCCCCAACGTAGCTCCGCCCCTGCCCATGGCCACTGTAGTTAGTGTTCTCGCAAAGGACATGACTCATTGTTTTTTTAGCAGATCTAGCACTCTAATCTTGACTAAAACATAAGCCCTCTTTGATCCATTTCTATTCCAAACCAGAAATCGGCCGAACTCATTGATGACACTAAGCAATGTGCCACTTCGTTGGGACTCCAAGTGCAAAGTGTTGTAGCAAGAGTAAATTTTCCCCATGATGGAACTCAGGGTTTATATCGAACTATCGAGGAATAGTTGAAAAAGCTCTATTTGTTCTTGTCAGCCAAGCTGCAAAAAAATATCCTTGTCGATCTCGGGACACAAGACAAGGAACTTGTTTTGCAGGTTGCCTGATGAGAATGAAGAGAGATTTTTTGACTGTTCCCCAAGAGTTTGATATTACACTTCGAGTCACCCTTGTGGGGAAGATTCTCTTGCTATAACACTCTGCACTTGGAGTCCCAACGAAATGGCACATTTGCTTAGTGTCATCACATGCCAGGCCTCCAATGGGAAGTTCATCAATATCATAATCCAAACATCATGCGTGAAAGTGAAATTGTGATGGTTAATACCTCGATTCTAAGGGATCATGTGCATGATGCTATCACCAATGAACAATGAACTATGGTCGATAGCAAATTCTCTAGATACACCATAAGAAAACTAAACAAGTGCAACGCCCATACCAGAATGAGTGATCTGATGGATTTGGTGACCATGGTTAACAAAGCCCATGATCAGCGCAACATATCTAGCAAACTGCTCTAGATCCGTCGGAGGCTCTAGCACCACAATGGCCCAGTCATCGCAGTTCAATAGAGGTGGGCCACACTGGGAGGGATGATGTTAGTACCCAGAGGGAGGTGGGGTGGCGTCACGGGGATAGTTATCCATGGTGGTGCAGTGATGTTCATATGAGAAATGGCTAGGGCTCCGAGGAGCAATGGATGGTGAAGGAGGCAAGTCCGGAGCAGATGGTGAAATAGCAGGACTAGAAACAATGGAGTCAATAATATTAGGTGATTTTACTTAACGTGATAGATATGCACCCTTTATCAGTGTGACAAGCAGTTATGCTGGATATGCCTGTAATGGTAGCAGGCCCGGCAGCGGATATCGGAGGTACAAGCCTGTGAAAGGTTGATGTGGGCCAAGCATCAGGCGCATAATTGATGGGTCATAGGCCTGTAAACCTGTGAAGGACGTGAGCTCGGCTACGTAGCACAACCCGGTGGATCACCAGAATTTGAAATAATGGTTGGGGCAGGATCTGTGGAACATGATTGCATGGGATCTGGCATGATTGTATCATTCCTATGATTGCACGTGATGTTAGCAAAGGATCTGTTGGCGGTCACTGGAGTGGCATTGGCACCGATAAAAGGTGATCTCCAATAGGTGACAAGTTGCCAATCCAAAGATTGTTCAGAAGACCAAATGGAGAATTCACGTGGCCAATTAGGTCCGCCAGAACCCCATAGGTCAAAAAAACAATGAAATGCATGGCATGCATATGATATAAAGTAATAATCCTTGAAACCCACCGCTTTTGAGAATACCAAAAATTTGAAAACCTGATCACAAAGAGGTGAGACATGGAAAGTGGAATCGGAATCGCCAAGACAAGACAAGATTTGAGAGCTAAGTTGACCAAAATCACATCAAGGAAAAATTTGGCATGGCCAAAGGAAACAACCCGTCAGAAACCATCAGAAGGGGAGAGGTGATGAATAGGAGTTGAGAAGGAAGATCAAACCTTGATGGCACAATCATTGCCCGGAGTGAAATCCAGGGACTTGACAAGGTGGTTTGGATCCATCCTCGCATCAAATCAATGGAGATTGCCATGGACTGCCTCGATGGTCGCTAGGGAGTGGAGGGGTGATACGTCTCAAACGTATCTATAATTTTTGATGCTCCATGCTTGTTTTTACACCATTTGCCTAATGTTTTGTTACACTTCGTGGCATTTTTATGCGATTTCCAGAACTAACCTATTGACAAGATGCCACAGTGCCAGTTCCCTGTTTTCTACTATTTTTGTGTTTCAGAAAAGCTACACAGGAAATATTCTCGGAATTGGACGAAATGAGTTCCTAAAGCCATATTTTTCCCGGAAGCTTCCAGAGATCCAAAGAGGCGAAGGAGAGGGGCCACAGGCCGCCCTCACACTAGGCTCGTGCGGCCTACCCCTGGCCCACGCCACCTAGGTGTGAGGAGGCCTGGGGCCACTCCTGACGATGCCCCTTCGCCTATAAGAAGCCTCGGGACAGAAAACCCTAGGGGAGTCGGCAATTTTCCAGAAAGAATTCCGTAGCTCCGCCGCCGCCGTCGACAAATTTCGGGGGATGGAAGTCTCTGTTCCGGCACCCTGCCGGGACAGGGAAGTGCCCCCGGAGCCATCTCCATCGGTCTCCATCGCTGTCTCCGCCGTCTCCATCGACCTCACCGCCATCTCCATCAACCTTGCTATATCCTATGATGAGGAGGGAGTAGTTCATCCCCGGGGCTGAGGGCTCTACTGGTAGCTATGTGGTTCACCTCTCTCTCCCATGATGTGATCTTTATGTGATCGTGAGCTTTGTATCATGTTGAACAAGTAGATGTTATTATTCAGATATTATGTGTACTCTAGTGGTATTATTAAAGTAATCTATTCCTCCTGCCATGGTGTAACGGTGACAGTGCGTGCATCGTGGTGGTACTTGGTCTAGGCTACGATTGTGATCTTTTATGGATTATGAGAATAATTATTGCTATGCTAGTATTGAAGTGATCTTTTCCTCCTTTCATGGTGTAATGTTGACAGTGTGTGCACCGTGTTAGTACTTGGTCTAAGTTGCAATAATATCTATCTTGAGTTGTGCTTTGATTTGGATATCTCTATGAGTGGTGTTTGTCAAGTACTTGATGAACTTTAAGGGGTGCTTCTGTAGCCACTACGCAATGATTAGTGTTATTCAATAGGAGAGTAATTCAGAGTACCATAGTAAAGAGAAGTTGTTTATTTGTTCAATCATGTTATATTTGTTGGGAGTGTGTCCGCTAGTGAAAGTATGATCCCTAGGCCTTGTTTCCAAGCATTGCACACCGTTTACTTCCTGTTTTGTTACATGTTTGGTCGTAGCGATACTTATTTCATATCACAGTTACTACTTATAATCATCACTACCGCTTGTATTTCACTATCTCTTCGCCGAACTAGTGCACCTATACATCTGACAAGTGTATTGGGTGTGTTGGGGACACAAGAGACTTTCTGTATCATAATTGTAGGGTTGCTTGAGAGGGATAGCTTTGACCACTTCCTCCCTGAGTTCGATAAACCTTGGGTAATCCACTTAAGGGAAACTTGCTGCTGTTATACAAAGCTCTGCACTTGGAGGCCCAACACTGTCTACAAGAACAGAAGCGTGGGTAGACATCAAGCTCTTTTCTGGCGCCGTTGCCGGGGAGGTAAGGTAAAAGGTACTCGCATCCTCCTGTGTGAGTGCTCGAAGTTATTTCCTTTAGATTCTGCAATTACATCTTTTTGTTTCTTGTTTTTATTTTCACTAGTTAGGCTTAATGGAAAATAAAGAGTTCTGTAGTCTTTTTCCTGAGTTTAGATATGAAGTGTTTGACGAGAAAATTGAAAAACCTTTGGAGCTTAATTTGCATGCTAATAGTGTTGTTAGTATGAATGCTTTGAACACCGTTGTTGCTAATGCTATAGAAAAGTCTAAGCTTGGGGAAGCTGGTTTTGTTAAGCATGATATTTTTAGTTCCCCAGCTTTAGTGAAGAAAGTTTGCTATGATGATATGTTTGATGAATATGCTTTGCGACATAGTAGTTCTCTAGCTTGTGATGATACTAAACCTCTAGTTTATGATAGTTATGATGATGAGTATAATATTTTCAGTTCACCTACTTTTGAGGATAAAATTAGTTATGATTATAATATGCCTCCTATTTATGATGATTATGGTGATGAGAATAATTATTCTATTGAATTTTCTCCTACTACTATTGATCCTGTGGTGAGTATTAATTCTTTTATGCATGTGGCTCATGATAGGGATGCTTTATGTGATAGTTATGTTGTTAATTCTATTCATGATGCTACTGAAAGTTATTATGAGAGAGGGAAACATGGTTTGATGGATCTCAACAATATTAAGTTTTCCCTCTTTATGTTGCAAATCTTGAAGTGGCACTTATTTTATATATCCATGCTTGCTACTATGTGCCTTGTTGATTTATTTTCTTATAAGATTCCTATGCATAGGAAGTGGTTCAGATATAAATGTCTTTCATATTTGCTTTTTGATGCTCTCTATTGCTTTAAGTTCCTATATGGCGTCTTTGCCTCAAGCTCTTATATGGCGCCCAAATGAGCATCTTTGCAAATTACTGCGCCTAGCTCAAAGGCGTTAAAGAAAAGCACTCTTGGGAGATAACCCATTGTTTTATTTTCAGTACTTTTTCTTTTATTTGAGTCTTGGAAGTTATTACTACTGTAATAACTGCTCCTTATCCTTTTTATTTTGTTGTTGTGCCAAGAGAAGCCTCTAATTTGAGTGAGGTAAGATTTGGGGATGTTGCTGTCCTGAAACTGTTTTCGGTGCTGCACCGTAATTTTTTTTGAAAATTCTCTGTATATCTTTTGGACCTGCGATTTCTTGTGCATATGCCCCAGGTTATATCCAAATTTTCATTAGTTGAACACTTTTTGATTTGAGTAATAGAAAACCCCTCAAAAATTTGACCTTTGTCAGCTGTTCAGTTTTGACAGATTTCTGCCAATATTTGTGTTTTCCACTTTATCGCTTTCTTTTGAGTTCTTTTGATCACGGAACTTTTGGGGAAGTTGCTACAGTAGTATTTGCTATATATGTGGTGGTTTTGAGTTGAAACCTGAAGCAAAAAGAGGTTCATTATATGTTATGCCTACACTAATGTTGCTAATAGATTTGTGTTTAGTTTTGTATGAAGGAAGTTTTCAAGTGTAGGGATTAGAGAATGACGAGATGAGTTGAAGAATGGACAAAAGCTCAAGCTTGGGGATGCCCATGCATCACCCCAAGAAATATCCAAGAAGTACAAGCATCAAAGCTTGGGGATGCCCCCGAGGCACCCCTTCTTCATCGGCAAAAATCAGGTCACCTTTCAAGATATTATATTTTTATTGCTTCATGCACTATACGTTTTTCTTAGAGCGTCAGTTGTTTTTGTTTTCAGTTTTCTTTTATTTTGTTTGCTGCAATAAATGGTTTGATCACATCATGTTTCTTTTGGAGGAGATGAACTCACTTTTCATTTGCCAAGAACGCTCTAGTTTTCACTCTTATAAAAAATCGAGTGTTCTTCTTTTTCTGCTACTGCTTTTGGTTTTCGTTTTTGCCTTAATTTGCATTCAGATCTTCCTATATTTATTTATCAAGGTGTATTTTTGCCTCTGGGCCATGTTGGTTTTCCTCAAAAGAGTTGGATTAAAAAAGTTCGAATGGTGTTGGAAAAGAGAAAAAGCTTTATGCAAAAAAGTGGTACAAGAAGGAGCTTGTGTAGACTGCGGCTTAGGCTTTTTCATGTCATGCTTGATGTCTTTTTGATAGTATGCTTAGTGGTTTTTCTGTAGTATGGCTTGTCTCAAATAACTGAGATTGCTTAATGAGCCTTTGAAAAAATCATGCGTTGTTTTAATTGTATGGAAGCATTATTTTGGTTTTCTCCTTGATGCTTTATTTGGGTTGACTTGGCGCATGCTCACACATGTTAGACTCTTACAAAGTTGCCAATAGCCTCTATGATCATTTAGTTTTTGACTCTTGATGCCATCTTATGCTTCTTTTAATGTCACTTTGTCGCTTTGCATGATTATGGCCATTATTGCTATCTTAGTTGGTCGCTCCCAGTCTTTTGCTAGCCCTCATTTTGTACTGAGTATAAGCTCTACTCGTGCATCCAACTCCCAAAAACCAAGTTTGCCATTGCGTCCACTATAAATTCCTATGCATGGTATTTGTAAGCCATTCCAAGTAAATTTTCATGTGCTACCTTTCAAAAAACCTTCAAACACTTCTCATTTTGTGACATTGTTTTCAGCTCATGGGGACGTAGTGGTCGGATTTGCTATCTTCCATATTGCTTATTCCAAAAAGAAAAAAAAAGAGAAAAAAGAAAGAAAAAGGCACTCCTCCATGGAATGTGAATGTTGGTGGGCACCCGATGGAATCGGTTAGCCATGGTTTGAGAAAGGAAAAAGGTGGGGAGGAGTGCCAAGTTTTATAAAAAGAGCACAAAAGTGCCAATCTCTCTCTCAAAAACTTGCTTCATTTTTGTATGGAAGATAGTAAAAACCCCATTGCCAGTCGTTGACAAAGACAACCACCTCTCAAAACCAATTTTTATATCTCTGTTTTACAAATGAAAAGCTCTAGCACATGTTTAATCACTGCTTCCCTCTGCAAAGGGCCTTTCTTTTACTTTTAAGTTGAGTCACCACCTTCTATCTTTATGCACCATTAAGAGAGCATAGTTGTCATTCTGAGTATAATGTGCATTGTCCCAAAGTTTTCATTGATTGACTCATGATCATGGTTTCACTTGTTCTTAAATTATTTGTATCTAGTCGCCCTCTTAAACTTGAAGGTGTCCTATGCATTTATGTTTTGCTCTCTTTGAAGGACAAGCTGAAAACCATTTGTATGTTTTTCCTTATGATTTGAACACACGTTTGACTTTCATTGCTTCATTTTCATGATCTTTTGTTTGTGTTCATTTGCATGTTTATAACATGGTTGCTAAGTTTCTTCTATCAAGATTATATCTTTCATGCCCATGTTTTAAGTTCTTTTGATCTCAGCTCACAATGCTTACATATATGATCAAGATTGTGTTGGTGCATGTCACCTCAAAAATTATTTCTTTTGTTATCACTTACCTACTCGAGGACGAGCAGGAGTTAAGCTTGGGGATGCTGATACATCTCAAACATATCTATAATTTTTGATGCTCCATGCTTGTTTTTACACCATTTGCCTAATGTTTCGTTACACTTCGTGGCATTTTTATGCGATTTTTGGAACTAACCTATTGACAAGATGCCACAGTGCCAGTTCCCTATTTTCTGCTGTTTTTGTGTTTCAGAAAAGCTACACAGGTTTAGAAAAGCTACACAGGAAATATTCTCGGAATTGGACGAAACGAGTTCCTGAAGTCTTATTTTTCCCGGAAGCTTCCAGAGATCCGAAGAGGCGAAGGAGAGGGGCCACAGGCCACCCTCACACTAGGCTCGCGTGGCCTACCCCTGGCCCGCGCCACCTAGGTGTGAGGAGGCCTGGGGCCACTCCTGATGACGCCCCTTCGCCTATAAGAAGCCTCGGGACAGAAAACCCTAGGGGAGTCGGCAATTTTCCAGAAAGAATTCTGTAGTTCCACCGCCACCGTCGACAAATTTCGGGGCACAGAAGTCTCTGTTCCGGCACCCTGCCGGGACGGGGAAATGCCCCCGGAGCCATCTCCATCGGTCTCCATCGCTGTCTCCGCCGTCTCCATCGACCTCACCGCCATTGATGTCTACGCACTTCTATTCTTGTAGACACTTGTTGGGCCTCCAAGTGTAGAGGTTTGTAGAGCAGCAGCAAGTTTCCCTTAAGTGAATCACCCAAGGTTTATCGAACTCAGGGAGGAAGAGGTCAAAGCTATCCCTCTCAAGCAACCCTACAATTACGATACAGAAAGTCTCTTGTGTCCCCAACACACCCAATACACTTGTCAGATGTATAGGTGCACTAGTTCGGCAAAGAGATAGTGAAATACAAGTGGTATAGATGATTATAAGTAGTAAATGCAATATGGAATAAAAATCGCTGCGAGCAAACATGTAACAAAACAGCAAGTAAATGGTGTGCAATGCTTGGAAACAAGACTAGGGATCATACTTTCACTAGTGGACACACTCCCAACAATATAACATGAATGAACAAATAAATAACTTCTCTCCACTATGGTACTCTGAATTACTCTCCTATTGAACAACACTAATCATTGCGTAGTGGATACAGAAGCACCCCTTAAAGTTCATCAAGTACTTGACAAAGACCACTCATAGAGATATCCAAATCAAAGCACAACTCAAGATAATATTATTGCAACTTAGACCAAGTACTAACACAGTGCACACACTGTCAACATTACACCATGAAAGGAGGAATAGATCACTTCAATACTATCATAGTAATAATTACTCTCATAATCCACAAGAGATCACAATCATAGCCCAAACCAAGTACCTCCATGATGCACGCACTGTCACCGTTACACCATGGCAGGAGGAATAGATTACTTTAATAACACCACTAGAGTACACATAATATCTGAATAATAACATCTACTTATTCAACATGATACAAAGCTCATGATCACATAAAGATCACATCATGGGAGAGAGAGGTGAACCACATAGCTACCGATAGAGCCCTCAGCCCCGGAGATGAACTACTCCCTCCTCATCATAGGAGACAGCAAGGTTGATGGAGATGGCGGTGAGGTCGATGGAGACGGCGGAGATGGCGATGGAGATCGATGGAGATGGCTCTGGGGGGCACTTCCCCGTCCCGACAGGGTGACAGAACAGAGACTTCTGTCCCCCGAAATTCGTCGACGGTGGCGACGGAGCTGCGGAACTGCTTCTGGAAAATTTCCGAATCCTCTAGGGTTTTCCGTCCCGAGGCTTCTTATAGGCGAAGGGGCGTCGTCAGGAGTGGCCCCAGGCCTCCTCACACCTAGGTGGCGCGGCCAGGGGCTGGCCCGCGCGAGCCTAGTGTGAGGCTGGCCTGTGGGCCCTCTCCTTCGCCTCTTCGGCTCTCTGGAAGCTTCCGGAAAAAATAAGACTTCAGGAACTTCTTTCATCCAATTCCGAGAATATTTCCTGTGTATCACTTCTGAAACACAAAAATAGCAGAAAACAGGAAACTGGCACTGTGGCAACTCATTAATAGGTTAGTTCCAGAAAATGCATAAAAGTGCCACGAAGTGTAACGAAACAATAGGCAAATGGTGTAAAAAGAAGCATGGAGCATCAAAAATTATAGATACGTTGGAGACGTATCAAGCATCCCCAAGCTTAACTCCTACTCGTCCTCGAGTAGGTAAGTGATAACAAAGAATAATTTTTGAGGTGACATGCACCTACACAATCTTGATCATATATGTAAGCATTTGTGAGCTGGGATCATAAGAACTTAAAACATGGGCATGAAGATATAATCATGATAATAAGAACTTAGCAACCGTGTTGTAAACATGCAAATGAACACAAACAAAAGATCCTGAAAATGAAACAATGAAAGTCAAACGTGTGTTCAAATCATAAGGAAAACATACAAATGGTTTTCAGCTTGTCCTTCAAAGAGAGCAAAACATAAATGCATAGGACACCTTCAAGTTTAAGAGGGCGACTAGATACAAATAATTTGAGAACAAGTGAAACCAAAAATATGAATCAATCAATGAACTTTGGGACAATGCATATTATACTAAGAATGACAACTATGCTCTCTTAATGGTGCATAAAGAAAGAAGGTGGTGACTCAACATAAAAGTAAAAAAAAGGCCCTGCGCAGAGGGAAGCAGTGATTGCAAGTTTTATAACCTTCAAAAATTATGGTACTTACCGGCTTTGAGCTCTCATTGCCCCCATCATAAGCATCTTGAATGGTTAAAGTTAATGCAAGAACAATTATGATGCATATGCTTGACAAATCATAAGTTGAAAACCTCGTGCCCCGTGAATACGAGTACCCAAACCTCATGCTACTTTACTTAGAGTCCCAAGCAAGGCTCTTGTCATTGTAAGTATATGTATATCATTGAGAATTGCCAATGGGGTACCTCCGTGCCCGATGACATGGAACAAGCCCACGCCAAAATGACAGGACAAGCAGACAATGAACACCTCGACATCTCTTTTATTTGCCTTTTGTTTAGCTTTTTATTGTGAGATGCGTCGTCGAATGTTCACCATGGGTATGCTGCAAATTTCCACCATGAATTATGCATGGCTTAGATTGGCGGCCCGGCGTTTCCCTAACACATATACAAACTCCATGATCCCCACAAGATTCCCAATTCATTTCACACCGCGGGCATCCATAAACAAAAGATCACGATATCAACTCAAATAAGAAGTGCAATGTTGAAAGCTTGCCCATGACTGCATGGCTGGGCTAGTCTCTAACTTACAACTTGCAAGCATAACAACTCAACATAAGAGACCACAATGTCAAATTTTTAAGAACAGGAAAAAGTAAAGTGTGCCTTCCGGTTCGTGAGAGCTTTACTGACCGAATTTCGCATAACACTGGTAAGAGTTTAATTTGAAGAGAAAATAAAAGCAAGTCAAATTTACTTGGAATAGCAAATTGCTAGCAGGTATGTATGGTGGACACTTTGGAAAACTTTGGCTTTTAGGAGTTGGATGCACAAGTAGAGGTCATACTCAGTACAAGGCGAGGGCTAGCAAAAGACTGGGAGCGACCAACTAAGAGAGCAATAATGGCCATAATTATGCAAAGCGACAAAGCGATATTAAAAGAAGCATAAGATGGCATCAAAAGTCAAAAACTAAATGATCATGAAGGCTATTGGCGACTTTGTAAGAGTCTAACATGTGTGAGCATGCGCCAAGTCAACCCAAATAAAGCATCAAGGAGAAAACCAAAATAATGCTTCCATACAATAAAAACAACGCATGATTTTTTCAAAGGCTCATTAAGCAATCTCAGTTATTTGAGACAAGTCATGCTACAGCAAAACCACTAAGCATACTACCAAAAAGACATCAAGCATGACATGAAAAAGCCTAAGCCACAGTCTACACAAGCTCCTTCTTGTACCACTTTTTTGCACAAAGCTTTTTCTCTTTTCCAACACCATTTGAAATTTGTAAAGACACCTCTTTTGATGAAAACCAATAAAGATCAGATGCAAAAATACACCTTGATAAAAAGATATGACAAGGTCTGAACGCAAATCAAGGCAAAAACAAAAACTAAAAGCAGTAGCAGAAAAAGAAGAACACTCAGTTTTTGATAAGAGTGAAAAATAGAGTGTTCTTGGCAAATGAAAAACGAGTTCATCTCCTCCAAAAGAAACATGATATGATCTAACCATTTATTGCACCAAACAAAACTAAACTAACTAAGAAAACTAAAACAACTGACGCTCCAAGAAAAACATATAGTGCATGAAGCAATAAAAATAGGGATTTCTATTTTCGTGCCCTCAGGTCGTTAGTTGTACTCAGTTTTCCCCAGCTCGTTAGTTTTTCCTCAGTTTTCCCCTCGCTCTAGTTTGAAACCCCTCGCGGTCGCTCGGACGGGAGGGTTGCGGTCTGGTCAGAGGCCTTGACCGTTACCGGTGACGGCTAGGGAGCCGCGGTGGTTGTGGATTGACCGATGCTTTTGAATGGTGCTGACGGGTAGGGTCAGGAGACACGTCGGAGCAGCCATCCATCTATCGCTGACGTGTGGGCTGTTTTATTTCCTGATTGTATACGCGGTGCTGCCAATGACAAATGGGGCCGCTCTATAGGGCTGCCGTAGCCAATGACCAGTGGGGTCGTGTATTTTTCAGGAAAAGACATATATTGCCGCTCTGTGGGGCTGCCGCCGCCAATGACCAGTGGGGTCGTGTATTTATTTAGAGAAAATCATATATTGCCGCTCTGTGGGGCCTTCGCAGCCAATGACCGCTGGGGTCGTCTATTTATTTAGAGAAAATCATATAGAGCCGCTCTGTGGGGCCTCCGCAGCCAATGACCACTGGGGTCGTCTATTTATTTAGAGAAAATCATATAGAGCCGCTCTGTGGGGCCGCCTCAGCCAATGACCAGTGGGGTCGTGTATTTTTCAGGAAAAGACATATATTGCCGCTCTGTGGGGCTGCCGCAGCCAATGACCAGTGGGGTCGTCTATTTATTTAGAGAAAATCATATATTGCCGCTCTGTGGGGCCTCCGCAGCCAATGACCGCTGGGGTCGTCTATTTATTTAGAGAAAATCATATAGAGCTGCTCTGTGGGGCCGCCTCAGCCAATGACCGCTGGGGTCGCCCTTAGTGAAAAGGCATATATCCGTGCTTTTAGTTAGAGAGAAGCAACAAGTTCGCTAATTAATTTTTCTTAAGTTAGACCCAGCAGGTAACTATTTTCGCAGCTTAATCTAAAGTGAATCTTGTGCTAAACAAGTTCACTAATTAAAGTGCATCTCATTAGTCATCGGAGAACCGCTGGCAGCTCGTTCCCCGGCGGCGTCGCCTCGTCGTGCCGCCGGCTCTGTTCCCCGGCGGCGTCGGACGGACTGCGGCGCTGCACGTCAACCACGGCTCCAGCACTTGTTTCGTCCGCACGCATTGTACCCACCGCAGGAAAGTCCGCTGTAAGCAGATCCGCCGCCCACGACGACCGGGATTTGCTCCGCCGCAAGCAGATCCGCCGCCCACGACGACCTCCGCTTCCGCCTCCCCCGCCCCCTAATCGATTCGGTTCCCGTAATTTATTTGGAGTTTGCAGGTGCGAAATAGTCCTCAATGTCTGGTCGTAGCGGGTACACCGGCGAGGGTGGGGATTCGATCATGTCGTGGCCACGTTCTACTTCTCCTACCTCGTCGGAAGTGCAGGTATCTAGCTTGTGCTCTCTGTACTACCGTTGAATTTGAAGTGCCGCCATGGCCTGTTGGAGTGATTTCAGTTGTTCTTTTTTCCATTATTGTTACAGTTCGCCAGGCAAGCCGATGATCCATGGTACATTGCATACCAAGATGAATCAACCCAGTGGTGTAGCCAGAGGATGGATTTGGAGGAGAAGGTGGCCAATTTAGGTGATGAATTGGCCCGTAAAAACCTGATGATATTCGAGCTGAAGCGTACTGTGGAGGAAGAAAAGAAGAATTCATAGCTTATTCGCAAGGAGAAGTTGATACTTGAGACAGATCTTGCCTTATTTGATCAAGTGGTAGAAAATCTAGAACATGAACTTCAAGTGATGGGAGAGGCGAAAAGTAGATTCATCTGGGCAGTTTTATTAGGTGTCATCCCTGTTCTAGCAGTTATGTGGTTGTGGTAGATGATTTAGATAGTATAGAATTGTTATTCAGTAGATGGCTCTAACCACTGTATTTTGGTGTGGCTCTAACCACTGTATTTTGTCGTACAATTTCCTAGTTGTGCTAAGTAATGCGCGCGATAATTTTCATGCATGAACATCTTATAAAAGTGAAGGGGTCCCAAAAGTGAAAGCATGTACCAGCCTCTCGGATCAAATACATATCAATCTTCCCAATCAAGTTGGGATAGAATTCAAATCATACATTCGGATGTACAGGGACACATCGAGAAAGTGGAGAAGCTTTTTTTGACACGGAGGTAGTAGTTCGAACAATTTTATCCCAAATTGAAATTGAAAAATACAAATTTATCATAATTTATCCCAATTAGCGGCGTCGAACACGGCCGTGCACCGAAGGGCTAGAAGGGCCAGGACGACGGGCGGCTGAGGAGCTGGATCTGCGCCATCCGCAAACTCGGACATGGAGGAGGTCTGGATCTGCGCCGTCGCAGCGATGTTGTGGATGATGGCTTCAATCGTCTTGTCATCTATGACCACTGTCGATACGGCCGCCGTCTTGGTGTCCATCAGCAACAGATCTGAGGAGGGCAACGGAAGTGAGACATCGGCAGGCTCGGACATTGAAGGCTGGATCTGCGCCGTCGCAGCGATGTTGTAGGTCGCAGCGATGTTGTTGGCGATGGCTTCTAGACGATCGCTGAGCACTGTGGACACGGCCGCCGTCTTGGTGTCCATCAGCAACAGATCTGACGAGGGTAACGGAAGTGAGACATCGGCAGGCTTCGACATTGAAGGCTGGATCTGCGCCGTCGCAGCGATGTTGTAGGTCGCAGCGATGTTGTTGGCGATGGCTTCAAGACGATCGCTGAGCACTGTCGACACGGCCACCGTCTTGGTGTTCTTCATCATCAACAGATCTGAGAAGATAAACGAAAGTGAGACAGAGAGAGACATTTCAACTATTTCTGAGGGTTAGATCCTCACCGGCACTCTTAGATCCACGCCGCCGCACGGTTAGATCCACGCCGCCGCACGCACGGTTAGATCCGCGCCGCCGCACGCACGCACGCACGCTGCAGATCCGCGCCGCCGCGACCGCCAGAGTAAGAGAGGAAGATGCGACTGGAATATGCGATTGCCAGGGTTGGTAGGTATGTGCTCTGCAGATCCGCGCCGCCGCGACCGCCAGGGTTGACAGGCCGTCCGATCATAAATGATCCAACGGTGCAAGCGTGCGTTGAGCTATCAACCAACCAAGATTCGTGTGAAATACATCTCGACCAATCAGAGATCAGCCAGTGAGTACAAGGGAGGAAAACTGAGTAGAACTAAGAGGGGGAAAAGTGAGGAAATGTTTATCGGAAGGGCAAAACTGAGTAGGACTGAATAAAACAAGTGGACCCGGAGGGGGAAAACTGAGTAAAACTAAGTAAAATAGGGGCACCCAAATAATAAAGGGAGTAAGGGAAATTGAAGCTTTTGGCATAAAAATTGTTAGATTGTGTTATTTGAACAATATAGTACATTTTGGCCGACGTGATATTGTTTGCAATTCAAAGATACACAAGTGTGACGAATTTGGACTCATTTGGACAAAGTTTGTAAGCATTGTGGGCATTTGGGAGGTGTGTTGAGTAGAAAGCCCTGCATCTTCATAGCTAGTAGCTCATGTACTAGGAAGTGGTTTTGGGAAAGGGAAACTTCATATCTCTATATATCCTTTTCCATTATTATTTCTCTAGGTTGTAGGTAACATAACAAGACTACATGGGAAGGTTCCACCATGTTTTGAATTATTATGAATTAAAATAAACCCAAAACTATATTTTTTGAGTTTAGTCACTAAGAGGGGGAAAAGTGAGGAAACCTCAAGCGATGAACTATAGCTAGTAGCTCATGGACTAGAAACTTATTCAAGCAAATAACACATATATTCCCTACATTATTGTGATTATTCAACATACAAACTTGGGAACGTCACACTAGTTCGAATTCAATACAAAGGGATCCCCAATACAAATTGTTCATACAAATTCAAATTAATTATTCAAAATAAAATCTTTCTCTTGCTCCTGGTGTGACTCGCTGGGTCCACCACCTTACTCCGGGTAACCCTACCAGGGATATTACCAGTGTCTACCTTCCTTTTGCCATCTTTCTTGTTCTTCTTCTTCTTCTCTTCGGGTTGTGCCAAGACCGAGACAACCATATCATACGAAGCTTGTGCTCTTTCTTCTAATGCATTTTCTTCAAATGCTTCAAGCAGCTGTCGATCCATTGCTTCAATGGCCTCTCGATCCATCTGTTCCCTCTGCTCTCGATCCATCGGTTCAAGCAGCTCTCGATCCATCTGTTCCCTCTGCTCTCGATCCATCGGTTCAAGCAGATCTCGATCCATCGGTTCAATCTGCTCTGGATCCATCAGTTCAAGCAGCTCATGATCCATTGCTTCAATCTCCTCATGATCCATTGCTTCAATCTCCTCATGTTGAATTGCTTCTTCATTCTCCTCTGCATTTGCTGCTCCCGCCTGATCTTCCATTCCAAAAGCTGGGTCAACTGGATTTTTACAAAGCCTAGCAATGTGTCCAGGGATTCCACAACGTTTGCACTTACGTCGTCGAATCGGTGGACCACCCTCTGCACTAGCTCTGATCCTATTCTTCCTCGGCCTACCTGCCGGTCTAGTCAAAACTGGAGAGTACAGTTTGAAGCCTGGATCGACTTTCATCCATTGGTCTTTTCCCAACAAGGTAGGAACATTCATAGCATATGCAGCACTAAATTTGGCAACAGAGAAATACTCTGACACATACTGATCAACTTCACCTTCTGCACCCACTATAACACTCATGAAAAACAATGCGTGTATGCAGGGTATCCCACGGATCTGCCATCGCCTACAATGGCATGTCCTATCAACCAAACTCACTGGATACCTCCACTGCCTGTTTTTACTGTCAGTGTAGGTTACCTCAGCCTCCATTCCTTTTCTGATGCATTTCATCTTCAATTGTTTTGCCCTGGCATGCAAAGACTTAATCAAAGATGGGAGCATGAGATGGCCAACATATTTTGTGGCTGCAATTCTTTGACGCAGATCGATTTTTATCATGATCATCTGCCTAATCTTATCAAATATTTGCCACAGCATAAGCCCTTTCAATGACTTGACCTTTGCATTGAAACTCTCCGCAAGGTTACTTGTTACATAGTCTACCTTGCAAATTTCATTGAATTGGCTTCTTGACCACAACCTACCATGATGTTCATCCAAGTACTCCTTCACCCCAGTTTTTTGTTTATACAACACTTCCAAATGAAACAGATGCTTCCTAATGCTGCATGTGTATGCAGCTGGCCATAGGTTGTCAGTATAAACTTTACCCTTGAATTTCTTTGTAAAATTTTGTACCAAGTGTCGCATACATTCCCTATGCTCCACTCCAGGGAATACTGCTTCTACTGCACTCTCCAAACCTTTGCAAGCGTCTGTGTGGATAGTAAGTCCTGATGGATGACCTATAAGGTCGCGCAAATTCTGCAGAAACCAAGTACAACTTTCCTCTGACTCAACCTCCAAAACTCCATAAGCAACAGGGAACATCCAACTGTGTCCATCAATTGCAGTAGCAGCAACTAGCTGTCCTTTAAACCTGCTATGAAGAGCTGTTGCATCCACGGCCAAATAAGGCCTGCAACCGTCCAGAAAGCCTTTCCAGCAAGCTTTGAAACAAACAAAAGCCCTTCTAAAACATTCCTTCTGCATCATCCTCTCGCTTTTCAATTTGTAGGGAACTGTATGCTTGTCTATCGCTACAACACTGCCTGGACTAGCCATCTCCACTTCAGCTTTGAAAGTGTAAAGCAACTGAAAGCTTTCATTCCATGGACCATTTATCCTGTCAAGAGCCATTTCCTTTGCATAGAACATCCTCATGTAAGGTATGTTTATAGTAAACTTATCAGATATCAATTTTATGAGTGTTGTTGGACCAAGTGTTGGAGTTTCTCTCAGCCAATCTATGATTGCATCTGCCAACCACCTAGTCTTCGCTAGCTTTGATTTCTCCTCTGGCGCTCCCGCTCGAGGTGGACAAGTATGGCCGATCGAGTTCTTCTTTATCTGAAACATAATTATAAGGGATGTCAGTAACAGTTAACAAATTTTACACCGTGATCTAAAATACACAACTGGTTGGCATAGTACCTGAACCACGGTGCTTCTGAGCATTGTGGATGCATGCAGCCTCCACCTACACCTCTTGTATGGGCACTTAACTGTGAACCTACCTGGCTCACTTTTAATAACCTCATAATCATTCTTGGTGAGAATGCAATATGTAGTAATTGCATTACGGCAGTCCATCATCGTTTGAAATACGGTGCCTTCTGCAAGCTGAGGATCCTCCCTGTTCCACTCAATTGTTGGCAAGTCATCGTCTTCGTAATCGGCTAAAACAAGGCTGTCATTGTTCTCATCCTTCTCTTCATCATCAGTGTCATCAAATCTGGCACCTTGTGCAATATCTTCCATGTATTGATCCTCCATTGCCTGCTTACTGCATCGATCTACCAATTCAGGAAACATCAACTCATCCTCATCATCTTGAGGAGACGGATCCTCAATCTCTGCATCGTCCTCCACATCGACCGCAGGAACAATATGGCTACCACTAGCACTGGGGACAGATGGTGCTGCTGTGGACCTATAAGGAGCGGGGCGGCGCACACGATTAGCAGAGGCAGCAACACTAGAGAGACATGATGCCTGACCACCTGATGATGCCCCAACACCAGATGATGCCTGGAACCTGTCCACATGGATTCGAATTTTACCGACACGGCAAGAATCATTTAAAGCAAAAAGAATTCCCAGATCGTCGTCGGAAATTAGTGGAACAAATCTTCCCTCCGTGCTGTTGAAATATTGCAAATCAACTGAATCGCCAGCGCCCCAGGGGTACAGAGCGCAGATGTTATCTTTTAAATCCCTCAACGAGATGGTAGTTGCAACCACCGCTGGGATGTAAAATCCGGTCACATTGCGTTCAGAATCACGCAAAAAGCTAGTATCCAGCCTAACCACCAGCCGAAAAGCCAGCGCTGGATCAATCCTATTCGAAAAGCAACGCAGTTAGTTGAGCAACAACGATTCGCGCTCAAAAACTGCGTACTCTTAATTCACATAGGCAGACGATGCTTACCCAGATGGAATCCATGCGTTAGATCCCTCCGATTCCCAATCTTCTCCGCTGTTGAGGGGCATAATCGGCACATTAGACGGATGTACAAACTCTACCTCCATAGGGGTAGATCTAGATCTAGTGGAGGCGGAGCCCTCTCCGCCTCCCGGGGGAGGTGGTGGGGGCGGGGCCGGCTCGGTGGCGGACGGCGCCATAAGGTAGGAGGGCAGGACGGCGTGGCGGCGGAGGGGCGGTGTGTGAGCTCTTCCAGTCTCGGGCGGAGGGGAAAGCTTTGGGTGAGTGACAGACCGCCAGTCCGACGTGTCTCATTGGGTCAACAGTCAACACAATTCAAAAGCAACGGTCCACTCACAACCACCGCGGCTCCCTAGCCGTCACCGGTAACGGTCTAAGGCCTCTGACCAGACCGCAACCCTCCCGTCCGAGCGACCGCGAGGGGTTTCAAACTAGAGCGAGGGGAAAACTGAGGAAAAACTAACGAGCTGGGGAAAACTGAGTACAACTAACGAACCAGGGGCACGAAAATAGAAATCCCATAAAAATATAGTATCTTGAAAGGTGACCTGATTTTTGTCGATGAGGAAGGGGTGCCTCGGGGGCATCCCCAAGCTTTAACGCTTGTACTTCTTGGATATTTCTTGGGGTGATGCATGGGCATCCCCAAGCTTGAGCTTTTGTCCATTCTTCAACTCATCTCATCATTCTCCAATCCCTACACTTGAAAACTTACTTCATACAAAACTAAACACAATTCTATTAGCAACATTAGTGCAAGCATAACATATAATCAACCCTCTTTTTGCTACAGGTTTCAAATCAAAACCACCACATATATAGCAAATACTATTGTAGCAACTTCTCTAAAAGTTCCGTGATCAAAAGAACTCAAAAGAAAGCGATAAAGTGGCAAACACAAATATTGGCAGAAATCTGTCAAAACTGAACAGCTGACAAAGGTCAAATTTTTGAGGGGCTTTCTGTTGCTCAAATCAAAAAGTGTTAAACTAACAAAAGTTTGGATATAACCTGGGGCATATGCACAAGAAATCGCAGGTCCAAAATATATACAGAGAATTTATACAAATTTTTACGGTGCAGCACCGAAAACAGTTTCAGGACAGGAACATCCCCAAATCTTTACCTCACTCAAATTAGAGGCTTCTCTTGGCACAAAAATGAAATAAACAAGATAAGGAGCAGTCATTACAGTAGTAATGACTTCCAAGACGCAAATAAAAGAAAAAGTACTGAAAATAAAACATTGGGTTATCTCCCAAGAGTGCTTTTCTTTAACGCCTTTGAGCTAGGCGCAGTAATTTGCAAAGATGCTCATGTGGGCGCCATATAGCTTGAGGCAAAGGCGCCATATAGGAACTTAAAGCAATAGAGAGCATAAAAAAGCAAGTGTGAAAGACATTTATATCTGAACCACTTCCTATGCATAGGAATCTTGTAGGAAAATAAATCAACGAGGCACATAGTAGCAAGCATGGATAGATAAAACAAGTGCCACTTCAAGATTTGCAACATAAATAGGGGAAACTCAATATTGTTGAGGTCCATCAAACCATGTTTCCCTCTCTCATAATAAATTTCAGTAGCATCATGAATAGAACTAACAATATAATTGTCACATAAAGCATCCCTATCATGAGCCACATGCATAAAAGGATTAATACTCCCCACATGAACAATAGTAGTCGGAGCAGATTCAATAGAATAATTATTCTCATCACCAAAATCATCAAAGACAGGAGGCATATTATAATCATAACTATTTTTCTCCTCAAAAGTAGGTGAATTGAAAATATTATACTCATCATCATAAACTAGAGGCTTAGTATCATCACAAGATAGAGAACTACTATGTCGCAAAGCATATTCATCAAACATATCATCATAAGAAGGAACATGGATAGCACTAATGGTACAACAATTATTAACCTTAGAATTGGTACCAAAAAGATTTTCAATATCAAAAGTAGAGTGCTTTTCCCAATCATGATCACTAACATAGGTAACAGGCATAGGAACATCATCCCAATCAGAATTATCATAATCTATAGCAGGATCATAACGCTTAGGGGAAGATACCGTGTCCTCTCGCCTCTTACTCCTCTTCTTCTTCTTCTTCTTCTTACTCTTCTTACTCTCTCCTTTAGGAGGGAGAGACTTGAAGGGCATCTTCTCCACATATTCTTTAGGAGGGAAAGACATCTTCTCCACATAATCTGGCTTGCTGACAGAAACAACAGAAGAAACTTTGGAGGATTCCTCCTCTCTATTAATAAGATCGAAACATCTATTAGTCCTATCATAGCTTGGCAAAAACATCATATTTAATAAGATCTTGTAAGTAAGTATTTGCGAGGCAATCTTTAGCACAATAGAGATGACAACCACGAAGGGTGCTATTAAGATCAACATCATTCATGTCTACCAAAGCAATCTTTCTAGATATCTCTTCACAATTCTAAAACAAAGTAAGCTCATCATACTGATTGAAAGTAATCTTATCATCACAATACAAATCTGCGGTACTCGTTCGATTAATTGGGCATTGAAAATTAAAGTGCCCCTTTTCACCACAAAATTCACAAAGAAAAGGATAAAGCTCACAAACCCATTCACCAAGCACATCTAGATCCTTGAGCCACATGCTGGTTTCTTCATTTGTGTGGGTGATGCAATAATCTTCCTTGTTGTAACTCTGTTCACAAGGTCTATGTATTCCACAAAAATTAACATGCTTATAAGATATAGTACTTTTAGAAGTTTGAGCATGTTTATTGCAATCATCAATAACAATATCACTTTCTATGCAAGTATCCTTAAAAGGTTCATGATACACGTCCCCATTTCCTTTAGGAACATTTATATGGGAAGCAAAGGGTTTAAAGCAATCAACCATAATTTGAGGATGAAGACCATACTTAGCACTAAGCTCTTGAAAATTAGCAGTTTCAGCGAAAGACTTAATGCAATCAAACTCGTAATTCATACCTGATCCTTTACCTTTGTCGCTATCCCAACCTTCAATATTGTTTTGAATTGTTTCAAGCAGACCCCACTTGGTGTCGACATCCTTGCTTGTGAAAGACCCATCAAAGCATGCATCTAGATAGTCCTTATAATGTCCTGAAAGCCTTGCATAAAAATTATTAATAATAATATTACGGGAAAGATCATGAATAGGACATTTGTGCATTAGTAACTTCAATCTTCCCCACGCTTGGGCAATGCTTTCTCCCTCATGAGGCCAAAAGTTATATATCCGATTACGATCTTTATGAATTTCACTTGGAGGATAAAACTTGGAATAAAAGAGAGACACAATTTCCTCCCATGCAATAGATGGACCATCTTTAAGCAGCCGATACCATTCCTCAGCTCTGCCTTTCAGTGACAAAGAGAATAGCTTCTTCTTAACTTGGTTCATTGAAATACCTACACACTGGAACAACTCGCATAATTCATGTATAAAAAGCAAATGATCACCAGGATGGATAGTTCCATCTCCTAAATAGCAGTTATTCTTAACATGATCAATAATTTTCATAGGTATTTTAAAAGGATGAGGAGCACAAGCATCATTAGAAACATCACATATGGGAGGCAAAATATCATCAGAGCAAACTTTCTCCACTAAAGCTGGGGGACTAAAAATATCATACTTAACAAAACCAGCTTCCCCAAGCTTAGACTTTTCTATAGCACTATCAACAACGGTGTTCAAAGCATTCATACTAACAACACTATTAGCATGCAAATTAAGCTCCAAAGGTTTTTTAATTTTCTCTTCAAACACTTCATATCTAAACATCCAGGGGCTGGCCCGCACGAGCCTAGTGTGAGGCTGGCCTGTGGCCCCTCTCCTTCGCCTCTTCGGATCTCTGGAAGCTTCCGGGGAAAATAAGACTTCAGGAACTTGTTTCATCCAATTCCGAGAATATTTCCTGTGTATCACTTTTGAAACACACAAATAGCAGAAAACAGGAAACTGGCACTGTGGCAACTCGTTAATAGGTTAGTTCCAGAAAATGCATAAAAGTGCCACGAAGTGTAACGAAACAATAGGTAAATGGTGTAAAAACAAGCATGGAGCATCAAAAATTATAGATACATTGGAGACGTATCAGCCATCTCCATCAACCTTGTTGTCTCCTATGATGAGGAGGGAGTAGTTCATCCCCGGGGCTGAGGGCTCTACCGGTAGCTATGTGGTTCACCTCTCTCTCCCATGATGTGGTCTTTATGTGATCGTGAGCTTTGTATCATGTTTAACAAGTAGATGTTATTATTCAGATATTATGTGTACTCTAGTGGTATTACTAAAGTAATCTATTCCTCCTGCCATGGTGTAACGGTGATAGTGCGTGCATCGTGGTGGTACTTGGTCTAGGCTACGATTGTGATCTTTTATGGATTATGAGAATAATTATTGCTATGATAGTATTGAAGTGATCTTTTCCTCCTTTCATGGTGTAATGTTGACAGTGTGTGCACCGTGTTAGTACTTGGTCTAAGTTGCAATAATATCTATCTTGAGTTGTGCTTTGATTTGGATATCTCTATGAGTGGTGTTTGTCAAGTACTTGATGAACTTTAAGGGGTGCTTCTGTAGCCACTACGCAATGATTAGTGTTATTCAATAGGAGAGTAATTCAGAGTACCATAGTAAAGAGAAGTTGTTTATTTGTTCAATCATGTTATATTTGTTGGGAGTGTGTCCACTAGTGAAAGTATGATCCCTAGGCCTTGTTTCCAAGCATTGCACACCGTTTACTTCCTATTTTGTTACATGTTTGCTCGTAGCGATACTTATTTCATATCACAGTTACTACTTATAATCATCACTACCGCTTGTATTTCACTATCTCTTCACCGAACTAGTGCACCTATACATCTGACAAGTGTATTGGGTGTGTTGGGGACACAAGAGACTTTCTGTATCGTAATTGTAGGGTTGCTTGAGAGGGATAGCTTTAACCTCTTCCTCCCTGAGTTCGATAAACCTTGGGTGATCCACTTAAGGGAAACTTGCTGCTGTTCTACAAACATCTGCACTTGGAGGCCCAACACTGTCTACAAGAACAGAAGCGTGTGTAGACATCAAGGGGGAGGGAGCCATAACGATGAAAAAAGTGCAAATAAACACCATATCAGTCATGACACCTCCTCTTCTCATTGATGGACAATAGTCATTGAGTTTCCTCCATGTTCGGCTCTCTCAAGTACACACTACCGAACACCGCAATGGCAGCTCGACAGAATTTGTACATTGAGTCAACGCGTGTAGACTCACTCATATGCATATACTCATCAACGAGATAACCGGCAACTCCATAAGAAAGCATGCATATAGCTGCCAAGCACTTTTGGTAAGAAGAGAAACTGAGTTTACCTTTGGCCTCCAGCTTGCATTTGAAGAATAAGTCGTGGTAGCGAACACCTTCAATAATTTTCCCAAACAACTTCCTTGACATCCGAATGCGGTGGCGGAAATAGTTCTGATACAACACCGTCTTGGGGTGGAAGTAGTCGCTGTATACCTGCACGTGGCCGGTCTCTTGGTTGCGGTCTAGATTGTCGGCTTGGCCAGACATAGACCCCTTCCATTGGGAAAATTGTGCCTCGCTATCCTCATGAAGGACACTTGTGACAACAATCATCAAGTCAGAATCATCCTCCAATTTCGAGTCTGGCCATTCCAAGATGAAATGCTTGTAGAAGAATTCATTATTGACGCTTAAAATGGAGGATATCTTGTTGTACGAGCTGTTGTCTATCAATGTGCCCTTGTAGATAAATGGCCGAACAGGTTGCATGCTGCTAGGAGCAAGCACTTGCCCGACCCCCCACCCCCCCCCCACACACACACATAGTTGGCACAAAGGTAGATCATAGTGGGGCCACGCAATGGGATCGTGGTGGCAGGGGGTGGGGAGTTCGTGGCTTGCGCTGGAAAGGTAGTAGGTGGGAAATGGCGGATGTGGCATCACTGGTGATTTCAAGGGCAGGTGCGGGGGCGGCAGCGAGTGCAAGGGCCAACTAGGCAAGAGGGTGGGGAATTGCTTTGTGTCGCTGCAGTTTGGGACTAGGGCGGACAAGGAGGACGCATGCTTGGACACACGGGTTATCCAGGCCACTACATTTCCAGCCCATACCTAAGACTGGAATGGGTGCTCGGATAGATTCAGATGCCCTAGGGTGTTTGCGTCGCGACGTTGGGCCGATCCCCCAATCCGGTCGAACACGTTCGTACGCAAGTTGTCCACTTGAGTTGGCCCGTTGGAGATGTCCTTAGAGACCCATACCCGTAATGGATCTGGTCATTTAGTAGTACTATTGGTGAGTATGACGGTCAAGAGAAGGGACCATCACCACACCATTCCCTTTTCCCCTTTGTTTATCACCTAGACCAATGGACCATATGCATATAGGATGCAGCTCATCCTTTCATGGGGACTGGCTGCGGTCAAAGGTAGAAAAGGGCGCGGTCAATGGTTGTTACCATGGCCCTATGGCTTGGAGAAAATTGCCAAAAAATACCAAATCTAAGGCTAGGATTTTAAAAAAATCACCACTATCACAAAAGACAACCACTTCCTCCTAGTATTTTGCAAAAAACAGTAAGAGCATCTTCACCGGGGCTCCCCAAATAAACCCCAGCAGGGGTGCCAACACGGGTGTAATGGGAGTGCCAGCACACACTCCCTTTCTATTGGGAACACTGTTGCACACTGATGCTCCCAATACCGCTGGTCCCTGTAGAGTTTGATCACCAAATTGCAAATACAAAGTATAAGACAAATATAACAATTATTTAGAGTTTTAAACTTGCAACATTATTTAGAGTTTTAAATTTGTAACATTATTTAGAGTTCTAAACACATAATACAAAAGTATAATTATTCATACAACATTTCAAAACAAAAAAACAAATCAATGAGCATTTCCTCTGAGAGTACTGATTGCTATTGATGGCGTGTTAAATGATCGGCCAGTTGGGAAACCCCAAAAGAAGGTGTGATGAATATAGCAGCAAGTTCAGTAAGAAACCAAGGTTTATCGAACCAGTAGGAAAAAGCAAAACTCAAGAAGGTGATGCTTGCTAGCCTAGTGACACTCCAACAAGGGCGTCGTTAACGATTTCTTGTTAGCGCGTCTTCAACTAGTAGCAACGTGGAACCTGCACACAACACAACCAAATACTTTGTTCCCAACTTACAATGAGGTTGTCAATATCACCGGTTTGCTTGAAACAAAGGGTATGAGCGTATCGAGTGGAAAGCAATAGTAGTTTGCGAGTAAAGTAAATAGTACGAGTAAAGTAAACAGGTGATAGCAATATAATGGAAATAGGACCGGGGTCCACAGTTCACTAGTGGTGTCTCTCCATAAGATAAAATAACACATGCTGGGTAAACAAATTACAGTTGGGCAATTGATAGAATAAAGATAATGTGATATGTTGAGAGGATCACTATGAGATTTACTTTGGACATTACAACAAGATACATAGACCGCCATCCAACTGCATCTATTACTAATAATCCACTTGTGGCGAATCAATCTGAGAACTCCACAAGTATTAAGTTGCGAACAACAGATAACTGCATTAAGCAAAGTGTGTAATGTAAACAAAGCATATGTCCTTGAGCATATGAATGTTGTTTTCTCCCTAGTGGCAACAGTACATCTACAACCTTAGAGGTTTCTGTCACTCCCCCAGATTAAATAGAGGCATGAACCCAACTATCGAGCATAAATACCCCCTCTTGGAGTCACTAGTATCTACTCGGCCAAGATAGCTACAAACAACGGAGAGCATGCAAGATCATAAACAACATAGAAATAACATAAGATAATATTCAGCACATCAACTCAATCATAATACCAATATTCATCGGATCCCAACAAACACAACATGTAGAATTACATAACGGTGATCTCGGTCATGTAAGGCAGCTCACGAGATCTAAACATGAAGCACATGGTGGAGAAGACAACCATCTAGCTACTGCTATGGACCCATAGTCCAAGGTAGACTACTCACTCATCGCGCCGGAGGCAAGCATGGCGATGAAGAAGACCTCCGGTGGCGATTCCCCTCTCCGGCAGGGTGCCGAGAAGAGCTTCTGGACCCTCCCGATCTTGGGTCGACGACGGCGGCGGATCGCGATGTGTTTCTGGAAAAGTGATCAGGTGTTTAGGTTTTTCCCGTTAGGGGGTCTTTATAGGCGAAGGGGCATCGTCAGAAGTGGACCGAGGCGGCCACACACATAGGGGGCGCGCCTAGCCCTAGGCCGCGCCGCCCTGTTGTGTGGGCCCCTCGCGGCCCCACTCCGTCTCCTCTTTGGTTCTCTGGAAGCTTCGATGAATTTATGGATATTTGGCTTTTGTTTTTTCCAATTCCGAGAATATTTCCTATGTAACTTTTCTGAAACACAAAAACAGCAGAAAACAGGGAACTGGCATTGTGGCATCTCGTTAATAGGTTAGTCCCAAAAAATGCATAAAAACGCCACGAAGTGTAACGAAACACTAAGCAAATGGTGTAAAAATAAGCATGGAGCATCAAAAATTATAGATACGTTAGAGAGGTATCAGCATCCCCAAGCTTAACTGCTGCTCGTCCTCGAGGAGGTAAGTGATAACAAAATAAATAATTTTTGAGGTGACATGCACCTACACAATCTTGATCATCTATGTAAAGCATTGTGCTGGGATCAAAAGAACTTAAAACATGGGCATGAAAGATATAATCTTGATTGAAGAAACTTAGCAACCATGTTATAACATGAAAAAGAACACAAATGAAAGATCATGAAAATGAAACAATGAAAGTCAAACATGTGTTCAAATCATATGGAAAAACATACAAATGGTTTTCAGCTTGTCCTTCATGAGAGAGCAAAACATAAATGCATAGGACACCTTCAATATTAAGAGGGCGACTAGATACAAATAATTTAAGAACAAGTGAAACCAACATCATGAATCAATCAATGAAAACTTTGGGACAATGCACATTATACTCAGAATGATAACTATGCTCTCTTAGACGGTGCATAAAGGTAGAAGGTGGAGACTCAACATAAAAAGTAAAAGAAAGGCCCTTCGCAGAGGGAAGCAGTGATTGCAAGTTTTATAAACCTTCAAAAATTATGGTACTTACTATCTTTGAGCTCTCATTGCCCCCATCATAAGCATCTTGAATGGTTAAAGTTAATGCGAATACACTTATGATGCATATGCTTGGCAAATCATAAGTTGAAAACCTCGTGTCCCGTGAAGTACGAATACCCAAACCTCATGCTACTTTACTTAGAGTCCCAAGCAAGCCGTTGTCATTGTAAGTATACACATATCATCGAGAACCGCCAATGGGGTACCTCCGTGCCCGATGACATGGAACAAGCCCACATCAAAATGACAGGACAAACAGACAATGAACACCTCGGCATCTCTTTTATTTACCATTGGTATAGCTTTTTATTGTGAGATGTGTCATCGAATGTTCACTATGGGCATGCTGTAAATTTCCATCATGAATTATGCATGGCTTAGATTAGCGGCCCAGACATTTCTCTAACACGTATACAAACTCCATGATCCCGCAGATTCCCAATTCATTTCACATCGCGAGTATCCATAAACAAAAGATCACGATATCAACTCAAATGAAAGATAGTGCAATGTTGAAAGCTTGCCCCATGACGGCATGGTTGGGCTAATTTCTAACTCACAACTTACAAGCATAACAACTCAACATAAGAGAGTCACAATATCAAAATTTTAAAACGAGAAAAGTAAAGTGTGCCATCAGATTCGTGAGAGCTTTACTGACCAATTTTCGCATAACACCAAAAAGAGTTTAATTTGAAGGATAGATAAAAGCAAGTCAAATATACTTTGGAATAGCAAATTGCTAATAGGCATGTATGGTGGACACATTGGAACAACTTGGTTTTTAGGAGTTGGATGCACGAGTAGAGCTCATACTCAGTACAAAATAAGGGCTAGCAAAAGACTGGGAGCGACCAACTAAGAGAGCAATAACAGCCAAATCATGCATAGCGACAAAGCAACATTAAAAGAAGCATAAGATGGCATAAAAAGTCAAAAACTAAATGATCACAGAGGCTTATGGCGACTTTGTATGAGTCTAATATGTGTGAGCATGCGCCAAGTCAACCCAAATAAAACATCAAGGAGAAAACCAAAATAATGCTTCCAAATAACTAAAACAACGCATGATTTTTTCAAAGGCTCATTAAGCAATCTCAGTCATTTAAGACAAGTCATGCTACAGCAAAACCACTAAGCATACTATCAAAAAAACATCAAGCACGACATGCAAAAGCCTAGGCCGCAGTCTACACAAGCTCCTTTTTGTACCACTTTTTTGCATAATTTTTTTTCTCTTTTCCAACACCATTCAAACTTTTTTGAAACAACTCTTTTGATGAAAACCAGCATGGACTAGAGGTCAAAATACACCTTGATAAAAAGATATAACAAGATCTGAATAAAAATCAAGGCAAAAAATGAAAGCTAAACGCAGTTCTAGAAAAAGAGAACACTCGTTGAATGATAAGAGTGAAAAACTGAGTGTTCTTGGCAAATAAAAAGCAAGGCAACTTCTCCAAAAGGAATTTGTTGGGGTCCAACCATTTATTGCAGCAAACAAAACTAAACAAAACTGAAAACTAAAAACAACTGATGCTCCAAGAAAAACGCATAATGCATGAAGCAATAAAAATATAGTGTGTCGAAAGGTGACCTGATTTTTGCCGATGAAGAAGGGGTGCCTCGGGGGCATCCCCAAGCTTTGACGCTTGTACCTCTTGGATATTTCTTGGGGTGACATGGGTATCCCCAAGCTTGAGCTTTTTTCCATTCTTCAACTCATCTCATCATTCTCCAATCCCTACACTTGAAAACTTCCTTCATACAAAACTAAACATAATTCTATTAGCAACATTAGTGTAAGCATAACATTGAATCAACCCTTTTTTCTTCAGGTTTCAACTCAAAACCATCACATATAAATCATATACTACTGTAGCAACTTCCCCAAAAGTTCTGTGATCAAAAGAACTAAAAAAGAAAGCGATAAAGCGGCAAACACAAATATTGGCAGAAATCTGTCAAAACAGAACAACTGACAAAGGTTGAATTTTTAGAGGATTTTTTGTTGCTCAAATCAAAAAGTGTATAACTAATGAAAGTTTGGATATAACCTGGGGCACATTCACAAGAAATATCAGGTCCAAAAGATATACTGAGAATTTTCACGAATTTTTACGGTGCAGCACCAAAAACTGTTTTAGGACAGCAACATCCCCAAATCTTACCTCACTCAAATTAGAGGCTTCTCTTAGCACAAAAACGAAATAAAAAGGATAAGGAGAGGTTATTACAGTAGTAATAACTTCCAAAACTCAAATAAAATAAAAAGTACTAAAAGTACAAATATTGGGTTATCTCCCAAGAGTGGTTTTCTTTAACGCCTTTGAGCTAGGCGCAAGAAAGGTGCAAATTAAGTAATATTGAAAGAGGCATTAAGATCAACTGCAGAAGTCTTTTCAATAAGGCATTGTATTTCATCCACATAAGTTTTTGAAGACCCTTTATGATCACGCTTTGGTTCACTCAAATCACTAAAAAGATTTTCAGGACAGATCCAATCAAAATTGTTTTCAAAAGCTCATGCAATCCCAAGAGTTTGCTAGGTATTGGTATTTCGGTTCCTTCATTGTTTGTACTAACAACCTTTATATGTGAGCCAAGCTTGTTAAAACGCTTAAGAACTTTCATAGCTTCAATGGCCACATCTCTAAATTCTATGCGCAAGGCTTCCAAGATAAAAGCTTTCTTTTCGGGATCCTCAATATCATGAAGCTTAAAAACATGTGTTGCATAAAAAGATTAAGGCTAGCAAACCTAGCTTCTAACATGTGAACTAAATAAGCAGAAGCAACTTCATAACTAGGAGAAAGCTCAGCCAAAGATTTTTCCTCAACATCTTTATGCATACTAATGTGATTAAAGAACTCCTCAATGTTACTTTTCCCAATAATAGAACCACTACCTACTGAGAGGTCCTCCAAAACGTACTTAGGAAATGACATAATGAACTAAAGGTAAATAAATAACAACTATAAAGGAAACTAATTTTTTATGTTTTTGATAAAATGAAACAAGTAAAAATAAAGTAAAAGCAAAACTTAAAACAAAGTAAAGGATGTGGGTGCGAAACTCCCCTTGCAGAAGTCTTCTTTTTCTATGGCAACGGCGCCAGAAAAAGTCTTGATTGCTATTGATGGCGAGGTAAATGATCGGCCAGTTGAAAAACCCCAAGAGAAGGTGTGATGAATATAGCAGCAAGTTTTTCCCTCAGTAAGAAACCAAGGTTTATCAAACCAGTAGGAAAAAGCCAAACTCAAGAAGGTGATGCTTGCTAGCCTAGTGACACTCCAACAAGGGCGCCGTTAATGATTTCTTGTTAGCGCGTCTTCAACTAGTAGCAACGTGGAACCTGCACACAACACAACCAAATACTTTCTTCCCAACTTACGATGAGGTTGTCAATCTCACTGGTTTGCTTGAAACAAAGGGTATGAGCGTATCGAGTGGAAAGCAATAGTAATTCACAAATAAAGTAAACAGGTGATAGCAATATAATGGAAATAGGACCGGGGTCCATAGTTCACTAGTGGTGTCTCTCAATAAGATAAAATAACACATGTTGGGTAAACAAATTACAGTTGGGCAATTGATAGAATAAAGATAACGTGATATGTCGAGAGGATCACTATGAGATTTACTCTTGGCATTACAACAAGATACATAGACCGCCATCCAACTGCATCTATTACTAATAATCCACTTGTGGCGAATCAATCCGAGAACTCCACAAGTATTAAGTTGCGAACAACAGATAATTGCATTAAGCAAAGTGTGTAATGTAAACAAAGCATATGCCCTTGAGCATATGAATGTTGTTTTCTCCCTAGTGGCAACAGCACATCTACAACCTTAGAGGTTTCTGTCACTCCCCCAGATTAAATAGAGGTATGAACCCAACTATCGAGCATAAATACCCCCTCTTGGAGTCACTAGTATCTACTCGGCCAAGATAGCTACTAACAACGGAGAGCATGCAAGATCATAAACAACATAGAGATAACATAAGATAATATTCAGCACATCAACTCAATCATAACATCAATATTCATCGGAGCCCAACAAACACAACATGTAGAATTACATAATGGTGATCTCGATCATGTAAGGCAGCTCACGAGATCTAAACATGAAGCACATGGTGGAGAAGACAACCATCTAGCTACTGCTATGGACCCATAGTCCAAGGTAGATTACTCACTCATCGCGCCGGAGGCAAGCATGGCAATGAAGAAGACTTCCGGTGGCGATTCCCCTCTCCGACAGGGTGCCGGGAAGAGCTTCTGGACCCTCCCAATCTCGGGTCGATGATGGTGGCGGATCGCGATGTGTTTCTGGAAAAGTGATCAGGTGTTTAGGTTTTTCCCGTCAGGGGGGGGGTCTTTATAGGCGAAGGGGCATCGTCAGAAGTGGACCGAGGTGGCCACACACATAGGGGGCGCGACCTAGCCCCGGGCCACACCGCCCTATTGTGTGGGCCCCTCGTGGCCCCACTCCGTCTCCTCTTCGGTTCTCTGGAAGCTTCGGTGAATTTCTGGATATTTGGCTTTTGTTTCGTCCAATTTCGAGAATATTTCTTGTGTAACTTTTCTGAAAACACAAAAATAGCAGAAAACAGGAAACTGGCACTGTGGCATCTCGTTAATAGGTTAGTCCCAGAAAATGCATAAAAACGCCACGAAGTGTAACGAAACACTAAGCAAATGATGTAAAAACAAGCATGGAGCATCAAAAATTATAGATACGTTAGAGACGTATCAAGTATACAAATGCTCCACTAGATCCTCCTAAAGATTATTATGTTCATTTGTGTTGCAGTTTTCTTGATGCATGGCGAGGAATGCTGTAAATTCGGCCAGCCCTTGATCAAGCACATCGAATGCCTGGTCTACATAATTTCGACAAGCCATAGAAGTTTTGCTTAGCTTTTCCACATGTTCTAACTAGCTAGGGATCATACCATGCATCGGTACTGGTCAACTAGCTAAAATCGGATGTGATGAGGAGACTAAGTGGGTTCAACGGGCTAAGGTCAAACATGTTTAGGAGAGTGAAAATAACATGGAAAACATACAAAGAAGATATTACAAGAAACTATTTGTGGCATCAGTCAAAAATATATATATGATAGAACATAATAACCATCATATACCACAGTTGTCTTCAAAAGAGAACAAAATTGTTACAGCTAGGTTCACGGAGAAGGATTGTTTGAAGTCATTTCCCTCCTAGAGGATGGGTTTCTGGTGAAGTTTTATTTTAAAAATTGGGATGCAATTTATGTGGTTTTGATGACAATGTTTTTTTAGTTGGACACTGGGGAGTTGCCCTTGTTTAAGTTAAACTTTGATGTTATCCAAAATAGAAAATGGGGTGCAAATTCAACGATTTACACCTATATGCCTTCTCAATGTAAGCTTTCATTTTTTACTAAGTTAGGCACATTAAAATATGGGGAAAAAGTGCATACGGTGCCTGCTTAAAAAACCTTTATGCTAGCTAGGACGACATATCTTAGACGGATTGGCGTGCTATATGCGACTATCCACGAACTGCATAGCAAGAAAATGGATGGGGTGTTATTTTATTTTGATTTTGACAATGTACGATACCAATCATACAATATGCAGATGGCACGATTTTGTTTGTAGGACATGACTTAGAGAAAAACCGTTAACATGGAACTAATTATGTGCTTCTTTGAACAACTATATGGGTTTAAGATTAATTCCCGCAAAAAAGAGGTATTCTATTTTGGAAATGCAAAAGATGAAGAACAAGTGATCAACATTATAATTAACTTACCCGCAAAAAATATTATAATTAACTAATTGGTTGCGAGACTCAGTGTTGAAGGCGGGAAAGGAGCATGCTTGGCACTAAGTTATCTCATGATATTTTTTTTTACTATATTGCAATTAAAATACATTAGTGTCAAAATGTGTTACCACTTCATTAATAGATGTTTCCTTGTCTACAATGTTATCTAAGATTCCCCTAAATGTTAGTTTGGAAGAATCTTAACTAGTAATAAGTGGAATGCATGGTTACACTTATGGCGAAGATTGACAATCGTTCATTTCTCTAATGAGCTAGATATGTTCTTGGAAGCTAGCAGCCTTAGGAGTCTTTTGGTAAAATCTATGTACCAAGACCTTATGAATGATCAGATTACATTTTTTTGAAAGTACTTGTGGAAAATCAATATCAACTAGATATTAATATATTTATGTTGTTCCTCAATAGAACTATTTACATGACAAAGGATCGGGTGTCAAAACTATGTTTGGGAATTGGTTGAGCGGGATTAATGAAAAACTATGGCTATAATTCACGTAGGAGTTTCATCTTTATGTTTGTCAATATGAAATTATAGAAATTCTATTATTTTACATAAAATTGGATCTTTCAAATTTTTCTCGGTAATCAATATGGCCACACACACACACACACACACACACACACACACACACACACACACACACACCGGATTCAGTTGTGATCCTTTTCCTCCCTTCTGATTAGCATGAGCTTATGTGTTCTTGGATGCAACCGTCTAGTGATGTTCGCTCGTGATATCTTCACCCCGGATCGTTGGTGGCCTATTAGCATATTAAATAATGCATATATGTTTATGTTAGATCTTTTCCACAAGTGTATTCATGCATCAACCATGTGTGATCCGTGACTTTAATGATTTGAATGATGAACTCACAATAATAGTGGTTGTTGTACTCCCCTTTTCAAAGAAAACAAAGTAGTCAATGATGTATTATACCAGTGTACACAATCTCAACATGAAATAGTTTATCTTTGGCTACACAAAATAATAAAAACTAGAGGTTTGCAATTTGCATTGTTCACTACATTTAAATGAATAATTTGTCCATTTTGCATAGTCCATGATATAGAGTATTTCTGTTGATTTTTGCATGACGGTAGAACACATCATTGAATACATGTAGGATTTTTTGAAAATTAATTTGAACTGTGTGATGTCATTTTAAAATTCAGATAAGGGATCCATGGTGCTTGAGGCCCCAAACTCCGCACTCAACTTGTTGTGCACTATTTTGTTCTATACTATTGTTTCAATTCACACATCAATGTTTTTCGTCAAAATTAGTTTCAAGGAAAAATTGTATAGCATGCATTTATTAAGTACTTAGAGTGGTGCTTTAATTAATGACTCATACAAGATATTTTCACCCAAAGGCAATTTCTGCAGCAAAGAATAACTACTCCCTCCATCCACAAATATGTGTACTTTTAGTTTTTTGCTAAGTCAAAAAATGGCGAACTTTATATAAAAATAACAAATATCACGCTAGATTTTGGTATACTAAGAAACTACATTCAAGGTGGATCTAGTCAAACCAATGTAGTGTTGCTATGTTTTCCTATAAAGTGATTGAACTTTTCAAGTTTTCCTTAGAACAAAAGTTAGAACTACACTTATTCACGGTGAAGTGGATAGCTTCTACTAATAGTCTTTATAAGTAATATATGTAGTTGTATACATTAGAAACATAAAATAATGGCTCATAAAATGTGAAAAGGATGACAAAATCTTATCATGACTCAAAACTCATTGTAAAAGGGGACGACACATTTTAGGTACATATTTAAGAGCATTCATAGAACAATTAATATATACACATATCCAAAAGAAGATATGTCACAAACCATCCATTCGTTGGACATATTTAAATGCTAAGTGAACCGTCAATATTAGTATGAATTTAAAACTTTCCATAAAACGACATGGCTCTACTCTATATATTCTCTTTTCCTGATAATATACGAGCCCGCGAGGAGTTGTACAATTCTAAGTTTCTTTGAGCGGATACACTTCTTGTGATGATGGGTCGTCATCATGTTGGCATATCAATCATATTGTGCTTTTTATTCGCACCTTGCTACCACAGTTTGGTTGAACCAAAAGATGGTGGTGGTAATCCTCTGACAATTGAGAAGGTATGATTCAATACATGAAACTTCTTTCATACACCATGTGCTTGTATCAGTTGGGCCAATTAATAATGATTGTTTATTGCAAAATCAGTCCCTCGCAACTATTGTTCATTATGTTTAGATAATAATGATGTGGCTTAATAAGGTAGCACCAAATAGATAGTAGGGGTGCATATGTGCAGTTATAGTCACTTACACATGATTATTTAGCGACAATATCTCTTTCTTATATGTTTCCAATATTACAAGACTATATGTTGAAAGGAAATGAAATTACATGATCTTAATCAAATAAATGTTATGACTAACCACAATTATATATGTGTTTTGCAGAATACTACTCATTGGATACCCAAACCTTTCCGTCAAGTCACAAATGCTAAAAGCAACAGTATTTCTCATGTACCCCATCTATCTCCCTCTCTCTAGATTTGGGTCATGTTTGTGCATTCTTTGTCCATTATTAATAGTACACGCACATGCGCCACATGCTCATATATGAACCATGCCATGTGATAAAAAGGATAAAATTGTTAGATGTTTGAGGTAATGCAAAATAGATCCTTAGAAAAAATAATGTAAATTTACATGCATGAATGACCTGCCTAACTCATAGTTCCTCTTGTTTCCTAAAGGTTGGCCTTTTTACATTAGAAGATACCCATATTCCTCAACAAAACTACAATTTTGGAAGAGTACCTTTAGTAGCATATTTATGCATATGATTTTCAAGTACATAATGAAAAAGTCATTGATGATAATACATAATCAAAGTTTAAATAGTTTGGCTTCATCTATGTTTGAACCATTGGCTGTTATCTAGAGAGAGTACTAGTTGTTGAAGCCTAATTGAGGGTATCACTTCAAAGAACATAAGTAACTCACTTCTAGAGATACTCGTGAGGCAGAGTTAGGTGTTTAATTGGGGAAAATACATATACCTAGTTGGGAGAAAATTTGATGAAAAGTAGATGCAAAGGCATATACCTACATGGTAAGATGGAACGGATAATTGGAGAAAGCTGTGTAAAATATATAGTTTTATTTAAATCATTCAGTAATTTGAACTATTTTTTATCACTAGTACGCAATGTGGCACACAGAGCCAGCAGAATGCCATGGTCTTCGAGCTGAAATGAGTGTATGGGGTGCACCAAATCTACAATACTCTCAAGAAACTGGAGCAGCCATACAACTCTATTGTCAAGATAGAGGACACTGGAGTTTAATTGAAGTTGGATTTCATGTAAAGCATCGATCTCACTCATTCAAGTAAACTAAAATGCATATGAACTTTTAATTTAAATTACATTATGGATTGGCTTGCAGGTTTCCCCCTCTTTATACCATAATAGAGATGTTCGTTTCTTTACATACTCGACGGTAAGAGCAAGCCATACCATTTTATAAAATGCATAACATTGAGATCTATTTGTGCATCCACATAAAAAATGTTTCTGTGTAACATTGCTCAGAAGGACACAAATTTGGCAGGATGCTACAATTTGCATTGCGCGGGATTTGTTCCTGCAAAAGGAGCAGCATTAGTACCTGGCCAAGCAGTTACCCCCACCTCAGTTTATGGCGTACAAGACCGCTATGCCAGGCTCAGCTTAAATGAGGTGCCCCCTTTTGTTCTTGTAGAAACTAGTACAACTTATAGAAGATCACATTTATCATGTATAATGGCCAATAAAAAAGCATGCTTGTAAATATTCTGAGGGAACATATTAGGGAAAACACATACTATTACATTATTCACCACATTTTTGGGAGTGCATTAAATATAAGGTAAAATGTATCATAATATGTTAAGATAAACCTACTAATCATCCCTACAGATTTATGTACGTAAGGAACCTCACTTGACAAGATGGAAAACCATGGAAAGCTATATACAAAATCTGTTCTTGAACATAACGATCATACTATACATATATTACACATGCTTGGGGATAACAACAACTTATTCAATCATCTACTAATGGAATTAAACATTAAACTAAGAAAATTGAAGTTTGGTAATGTGTTATTTTTTTAATTAGGATACTGCTAAATATTACCATATGATTTGTTCTACTGTGCTAAATATAGATGGCATGATTGTTCATAAAGGATTTGCTGCCAACTAGTCCCTCCTTGCCAAATTGTGTAGAGCATATACGTTTTTTAAAGTCGAACAATGTAAAGTTTGACCAAATTATTGAAAAATTATCTATATCTTTGATATCAAATATATACCATGCAAAAATATACATCAGGATGATTCTAATTGTATTGATTCGGTATTCTAGATGTTGATATTTTTGTGTCCACACTTGCTCAAACTTTACATTGTTTGATTAAAAAATTGTACACACAATATTTTAGCAAGGAGGAAGTATCTTGTTTTTCTATAATAATTGTCATATATGGCCATCACCCATCGTTGATTCTATACAGGATCGGAACTCTGGAGACTGGGTGGTGTACCGGCATGATCTGGAGAAACCTTCATTCTTGGGGCATTTCCCAAGGAAGTTTTGCCCCACAAAAACACGCAAACAAGCATTAACCGGATTCGTGAATTACCTGAAGACTACGTCAGGTCCTCCAATGGGTAGCGGTCACCGTCCTAATGAAGACGCAACGGAATCAGCATACTTCAAACACATCAAGATGTACGACTCCAAAGGTCACGCATGGAACCCTATTACAACTCCAATGTTCAACACAGTTGACAGGCCAGATTGCTACAATACAACCGATTATCTTCTAAATTTTAAGAGGGGCTACACGTTTTACTACGGTGGACCAGGTGGTTGCATTGGTTGATAATGCACAAGTTTGTCTGCCTTTTTGTGATTCAATAAATTATAAACCATGATTATATATTGAGTTGGATTGTCGCAATTTTATCTCAAGTACTCCTTCCGTTCCAAAAATAAGTGTCTTGTTTGGATCATAGGATTACAAAATATAAATTGGACATTATATATTGTAGGTAGAGACAGAGGAAAACTACTGGAATAATCATTTGGATGAAACATAGGAAAAATGTCTCGTTTATACGCAAGAGAGTGTAAAAAAGAGGTTAGAGTGAACGTTGAAATTCCAATGTGATTGGGATGTAGGGTTGCAATCCATAGAGATTTTGGAGGCGGCATTCCTTTGATTCATAGCTTCATCCGTTACATGTAAGAAAAAAAAAACTGGCAACGACTGAGCTAGAAATCGAAAGGCGTAGCTGAGCTGGTGAAGCTAGATTCGGTCAAAAGCGAAGAATAGGATGGATAGCTGGTGTTGGCGACTAGTGACTGGCGACGGGAGTGGCGGCTACTGACTGCTCGAGTTGAGTGATGCGAGTGCGTGTGTGTCGCCATGGCTCCGCGCCTCGAGATCGTCGCTGATGCCTCTCCAACAGATGACTATTTTCACAGGTGCTCGTACTGCCGGCTGGTGATACTACTTCACTTTACTTCACAATTACTATGTTACGACTTAACGATACTATCGCTTCACTTGGTGACTTGGTGTACGTAGGAACTGAGTGATATTATGCGCCCCAAGCAGACATGATTACTACTAGCAGAAAAAGACGTACACACAGGGGAAGGCACGAACTGACACGACGATCGACGAGACCCGTTGAATGAGTGAGTGGTGACTGCGACTACGTGCAAAGGCGTCGGAGAATAGGCTCAATGATGAGGAGGCGTAGTAGGAAGTAATTAGCCATCGATCGGCTTTAGCAGACCTTGCAAAAGGAAGAAGGCCAACACATCTCGTTGTCATGCACACAACACACAAGGCTGATGAACGTGAACGATCGACGGAGTATCATGCATGAAGCCCTGATGTCGACCTATGTGCTTCATGACATGGTGGTCAGGCATGTGATTTTTTTTTAAGGGGGGCAAAAGATTTATTCTAATCTATTAATTAAGAGGAAGAAAATTGTTTAGTTAATTAACAAAAAATTAGACAAAAACTGTTACAATAAAACCACGAGAGAAACGACACTCCAAACATGCAACCTCTAAACCAACAAGCACTGACAACCTATAACCGCAAACTCGCAATAGTTGGAGCACGACGATGCAAAGATCCACAAATCGAACGACCAAAGAGGCTACCATCACTAAAGTAGCCCTCGAAGTTTTTCTTGCTACACCCTTTTTTTATTTCTACCCCTGATAATTACCTTTCTGAGAGATTCTCCATCATTATAATCATGTCCTCCAAAACCTGCCCCACCAAGACACTGGCAATGTCTAGCGAGCAAGTCGCAAAACTCTGCAAAAAAAATAAAACATCAACTTTATCCACCGACACTTCTTAAGTGACCATAGAGCTGGGCAAGCGGCTGACGTCGCGAGGGCGTCGAGGCCACCGTTAACTCCTACTATACTAGCACGTGATATCTTAAGCTTGACACATGGGAGAGGCGAGGAGAGCGGTGCGCAGAACATTCTCCGTGCTCGTCTTTTGGAGCCTATCATAGAGAGAAGATAGAAAAGAAAGCCATCGAATCGAGTGCCTCGCCACGGCCGATCTATCGCGGTGCACATGCGGCTGCCCCTCCTAGCGACACCATAGTTCAACTATCTATACTGTGTGTCGATCATCTGTTCCGCTTACACTTAGCCAATGCATGTCCAGCTCTTCTACTTATCTGCCAAACGGTCAACCCGAGTGCATCCCAGAAATTCTGGTAAACAACTCGATCGTCGTCTGGGGTCAGAAATCTCCATGCGTTTCTCTTCTTTTCGTGCGAATTTCTCTTGGTGTACCTACTTGCAGGATTAATATAAATGCTCCCGAGTCCTGGGAATTTTCCATGCGCCAAGTTGCTACACACACACACACACACATGCATGATGCATGGAGCAGCACTGAAGCCTGAATGTTCCCCTAAAATCCCTCGGATTCTCGAATCATGCGTGGCTCGTCGTTAGCGACCCATACCAATACTGGATCTGATCATTAGCAGCACTGTTGGTGAGTATGACGGTCAAGAGAAGCTAGGGACCATCACCTCATCATTCCCTTTTCCCCTTTCTTTATCACCTACATCGTCTAGGGACCATATGCAGATTGGATGCAGCAGCTCTTCGTTTTATGGGGAGTGGCTGGCTGGCTGCGGTCAAAGGTAGAAAAGGGAGCGGTCAACGGGTGTTACCATTGCCTGTGGCTGCAGGTGGCCACCAAAATAGAATACACAAAGCCAAGGGGTGTTGTGATTTTTTTTCCTATATAAAGAAATATATTTATACCAAGAAGACATTAATTATATTTAACCTCTGCAACATTAGAGCAAGTATAGACCTCGGGATGCACACATGCGAAAAAAAAAGAAAACAAAAGACCTTGCCGGCATAATCAGACTCTCGTTAGTAGTTTAACTGACGACACCTCGACTCTAAAAAAGACCCCGCCGAAATAATCAGAGTACCGCAGTAGTGACGACTCCTCAATTTCGAAAAGTTTCAAAAAGATAATAGTGCATAAACGTGTTGTCGTCCGGTCTAACCAGCATGATTAGATTCTATGTTTTCACCTGGAGAAGGTTTACTGGCTTCAACAAGCAGAGTGATAACCAAGTGAGATCGATAAACCTCCCACATTTGCGTGTGACCGAGCTCTCTGAACGTGATTCTCCCACCGGCAAAAGCTACTGCGGAATACACGGCGCACGCTCCCCGACGCAGTGAAAAAAAGAGAGATGCGTGGAGAGCGAGGGCGAGACCGATGTGGCGTGGTATGCTAAACTTCACCGAGCTGGCAGTCACTCCAACAGGTTTTGAGTGAGTCAGGTGGTGAACAGCTAGCTGCAGCCAGAGTACTGTACTACTGTATGTTGATGGGCGGAAGCAACCGACTGAAGCTGAGTCAGGTTTCCAAGGCAGGCAGCGTCGCACTTGCATCGGATCCGCTTCTCCTCCTCGCTCGCCTTTTCTTCCTCACTCTCGCACAGCGATGTCGCTCTGGGATCTGCGCGCTAAGTTTGGGTAACTGATAACCAAGGCAATGAATCCTATGCGATCGTCTTTCAAGTTTTATATCTCTCGCACTCGTACGATCAGCTTCTCACCGAGCAAGAAAACTTTGCTCTACAACACCATTTTATGCACCGGTCCATCTTCTACACCATTTAAGATCTGGTCTACAGAGGTGCGGCAACATAGATGAACCGAAATAATAGTTAGTACTACTCTATTTCAATTGTTGGTTTTATCTAAAACCCAACTATCAGAAAAAGGTAGAGAGAAGTACATCGGGAAAAGATTACTCTGATGCCTAACCCAAAAACACATTGTGATTCCACAGCATAACTCGTTACCAAACAACTGGTTATGCTGATAAAATGGCAATTTTCATTCCCTGTTGATCGACTTACATCATCAGCTGTACAACAGTGGGTCAAGATATAATATGTGCACCGTGTCATGAAACTAAATATGTACACCAAACAGGGGTTGGCTGGCTGTCATATTCCCATGGTTTACCCCAACTGGAATTAGCTATTTCCACACTTTGACGGCACCGTCTCTGCTGGCCGATATCAACCTCTGGCTCGACAAGTTGACAGATGCCAACGCGAGGATAGCGTCCCGGTGGCAGCCTGCGGAATCGGCGGCTGCCATCGCAAGCTGCGTCTTGTGCGTCAGCCTGGATGCCGGTGTAGGCTGTTTACACGTTTCCTGCACACAATGTTGAAATCTGTTAGCATCAGGAGAGATTCAGAGGAGGTCCCCCGCTGCTTCCGAGCAGCAGCGCTAAACTGGCGCAATCAAATAACCATGTAGGAAGTCGCAAGCATCAGTTCAAAGGTTAAAGTGACGGACTGGTGAATTCAAAAGGTTCTTCAGTTGATAAACTACTGTGTAACTTCAGATGAATAGCAGAAACAAAACAGTGATACTGACGAGCTTACCTGTACAACCTGTACACCGTAACTGGATCGTATATCATAACCCTCATCATTTCCAACTCCTTTCGCAGACGGACCAGCAATGCAGAAGCTTTGCTCGGGTCTTCAAAATAATCAAACATAAAAATATATTATATCACAGGTGGTGAAGAGGAAAAATGCAGAAGCAAGAGCGCATGGTAGTAATATTCAACCTGGCCTGGTCCCAGTAGCGTATCTTCAAATCTGTTCCTCCAGTCAACAGATCTCCCCCTGGCAAAGGAAGCAAGCAACGGATGCCTGGACGGCGTGGAGGCGGATCAGACAATTCCTCGATTCTGTATTTGTAGCTTCCCGCTCGCCTGAAGTCTTTGGTGTTTGTCTTGTTAATAGGTCTTGATGGTGTCTTTGGCGTAACGGCCTCATTCTCGATGCTTGCTGTCCTAAACATCTGTAGAGTATGTTCAACGAAATACCAACCATATTATTAGATATATCCATCTTTCAAAGGTGTTGATACCCATACAAGATGATATGAAGCTCATGAAATCACTGAGCAGGCATTTCAAATTCTAAATAAATACTGTGAAGTAGCATCAGGAGCTTCTAAATCAGGATAGAATAGTCTTCGCTTACAAGGGCGTTCAGTAATGCCTCAAACTCGATCTGATGAGATATGCTATCAAAATAATACTAGAAAGAAAGCTATTTAATTACCTGGTGGCAGCTACCATTCTCAGCATTCCACAAGGAAACTTCATTGCAGCCTGCGGCCACAAAAACCAGTGGCCTTCCAGCAGAAGATATTGAGTTGTGTGATGGTACAAGCAAGCATAATTTCTCTATAGGGGTTACTGTGGAATAGTTCCATGAGTTAACAGGCAGCAAAAACCTATGATCCCACAATGTAAGAACACCTCTTGAAGACCCTGAGATGAACCAATTTCCACACTGGCCCATCACAAGTGCTGAGATATAACCCTCCTCCGGTGAGGATTTATACGACCAAGATTCTAAGTTGGTCCTTGTATCCCATTTATGGATGTCACAATGTTCAGTGCTAAAGAGGATGGTTGAGCTAAAGCTGTCCGATGAACAATTTGCAACACTGAGAACTGCACCTTCTTTCAGATCTTTCCTTTTTACATTAACAATGCCAGAATACCTCTCTGCAACACTCCCAACACCACGTGCACAGTCAACAGAAAACAAGTGCAATGCGCCATCGCTATCACCAACAACAACCTGTGAACTGCCACAAAGCATTGTTGTACATAGAGCTCGGCTACTGCCCAGGCTATAGGTTAACCTTGATCTGAAGGCAATGTCCTTTTCCAACTTTCTTGTATCCCATATCTTGACACTTGAGTCATCTGAAGCTGTCACAAAAAATGCATTGTCATCTGACACCGCAATATCATTGACAGACAGCCGATGTTCTTGGAGATGTGCCACTAGAACTCCACGAGGCTTCCAACCTGTCTCCAGAGCCACTGCTGATCTGGTGAAGGAGGGCGATACTGCAGTCTCAGAGTTAGAAACGCCATCACCTGGCACAGACGAGCTGCTCTTCATTGAGTCGCTGATGCTCAAATCACCATGCCTGCTACTGAAATGATTCTCTCTAGTCTGGAGGAGTGAACTTGATAAACCTGGATGGCGGTTGGATTCCCAGGGCATATATATTTCTCCTAAACCACGCTTGTCAGTAGTAACCGAGTATGATGGAATTTCCTTAGACAATCCATCATAAAATGAACTACTCACAATGGATGCATGTGGCGCGTGGCCATGATATAACGATTTATCCGGAGAAACTGAATCTTTGATGTCCAAGGACACATTGGCAGGCAAATTAGATGTTCTCAACCTTACAGCATCTTCCAGAGTGGCCGAAGGCCCACTTTGTGTTGTAGCAGGATACTTTCCAGCATGTACTGTCTGTTCCTTTTTACCATCACCCTTCAGCAAAATGTCTCCTGTGTCCTTGGCAACCTCTAAAGCTTGGTATAAGACTGCTTTCGAGACTGGAGGCTTAAGGCATGCAAGAAGAGCAGTTTCAGACAATGAAGGTGGCTCCCTGTGTAGAAAATGCTTTAGATGTGGAGAAAGGTACACATAAGTATCCACAGGCCCTAAGCTCCCACTAGAAGCAGCAACAAGCCTTACAGCAGACCGTTTAACCCATTGAATAGGATGACATAGTAGGGGAAGGGCCTTCCCGAATAAGCCAACGATTACCCTTTTCCTCAGATAACCGCTTTCACACATCATGGTTAAGCAGTCAAGTACGTTTACAACCACAGCCTCCATATCATCACTTAGTGCCTGTTCAAGATAGGGCAAGAGATACTCCTCGACACTTCTTGAACCAATGAAGTAGCAAACAACGACAATTTGACCAAAGTAAACTGCACGGAGCTGCTCATCATGGTCATTTAGAAATGCTGGAAGTATAGGAAGAAGAAAATCATTACTTTGTCTGTGCCCAAAAAAATAACATAGATAACCTATATCCTGCAAGAGAGCTCTACGGACATTAGGTGTCTGCCTTGATCCCATTACCAACTCTTGCACTATGTCATAAATACTTCTCCTCAGACGTGCAAGTTGCTGATCAATTTTATCATGCTTCTTCACTGGTGCATCTGCAAACTGTGATACAGCAGCAACAACTGATTTGTCTAGAGGCCCAGCATCAGCCATGCTCCGAGAACGAAGCAAGAACCTATAAGCTGTTAAAGCTAGCTTATAAATGTTACTAGCATAGCAAACTCTAACACACTCCTCTGAATCATCTGGAAGCATAGAGAGCATTGGGAGGATGTACTCAGGGAATATCATTGCATCGCTGATAGCAAAGTCTTGAACAAGACAGAGAACATCAGACAAGGTTTCCAATGCAGCACAGCGAACTATGGCAGCAGGATCTAAGAGCATTGCAATAACATAGGGAATAACTAGCTGTAAGCGACTATCATCATCTATGTATGTGGAAGAAAACTTCAGAAGGATGAGACCAGCCCTTCTCAGTTCTGGTTTTTTGACACTTCGTATGGATGAGCAGATTAACGAGGCAAGCAAGACCATGCCTTCACAGCTCACCTTGGAATGTCTCTGTTGGAAAATGTCAAAACTGTAGGTATCCGATTGGGCATCATAACCAGACACTAAAGCAAGTAAGTTACTCTTGAATATCTTGTGCACATGGGATATATCATTGTTCTGGGCTGCCAAGACACTTGCAGTTTGACTTCGAGTTTGATTAACCTGCTGCGAGGGCCCGATACCATTTGCTCGTGAAACATCCGAAGCAGCATTACTGTCCGTGTACTGCATGGCCTTGGCGCCTCCATGGTTGTTCCTTTGCTCCACTTCTTTGAGAAGGAGATTAAGATCTCCAGCAATCTGACGATGGTCTCCAGGAGTGTTTCCCTTAACTAAGGATCCAGGAGTGTTTCCCTTAACTAAGGATGTGCCTTTGGCAGATTCTCTCGGTGAGTTTGTAACTTGTCCTTCGATGTCTTTTTCCCCAGATACTTGATTTTGTTCACATGTTAAGCCACTTATCATCATGTCATGTATCGTTCCAAAATTTTCTTGGGTCTTCTCGACCTGTATTAAGTAAACTATGTTAGGATGCTCATGGTAAATAGTGGGTGGACCAGAAAATTAACACAAAATTAAACGATCCTTACCCTAGCATCTGAGCCTAGCGGAACAATATCCGAGAAGAACTTGTGCAATCTTGAAAAATAGGTTGGAAAAACAACAGATTCATATTTTTGCAGATAGCTTTTACATGAAAGCCTTTCTCTGGGCTCTAACTGAATCATGTGAAGTACCATGTCTTGGATACCAGCATCTTGTATCTGAAAGCACAAATTAAGATTGGTCACTCTGTCTTGTGATACATGGAGCAATAGACATAAGTAGTTGCTGGTATATTCCAAAGGAATGTATCCATCCTAATTTTAGGTGACATCATCACATAGCAGAAGAATCAGTGGGACATTGCACGCAAATGAAAGCATGTTCATATGCAAACATGTAAGCTTACTCCCTACACCATGCATTTGTAGTACATATATATTTCACAAATGAATGCAAATGAGAAGGAATGTATACCTACAGACTGGTTAGGTTCGTTTTAATTGATTTAGGTCCACACAGAAAATATCTGCTTTACACGAAAGACCATTCAGACCCTTTGGTTGGTTAACTAATACTAGTTGATTAGCTTCAATACCAAGCATTCCATTGTTTACTCAGTTAGTGAGAACTCATACATTAGAAATTTTATTACCAATTCAAGCTCTACATTGGACTAAAATCTGCAATTGATCATCCACTTAAAATTGTCCGTATTTAGGGGTTGGGAAAAGCAAGTCATGCTCCGATAGGGCATAGGCATAGTCCAAGAGGTATGAACAGCTCTCAGTTCAGGACCAATATTTGGGCAGATACCCAAAGTTATGCATCATATGGTATATACTCACAATGCCCCTATTCTGCTTGTGTTCTTATCTAGTATTACATGCCGGAAGCTTAAAGATGTTGCAAACTACAAGCTTAGAACAGATCAACAGAATACCCAAGTAGTCATGTGTAGCATGTGTTTTGGTCACAAAAAATTCAATATCAAGCAAGTACAGGAATGTTGGTCCTACTTCACTAGAAACAAGTATTACTGGCCCTTTAACAAGTAATTCTGCAGGCACCCATGGAACAACCAGGATATACAGTTGCTCAGAAGTGAATACCAGCCATGTCAAACTCAAGTTCTATATTAGGTTAGCACCAACTGCGAAATAATTCCAAAAACACAGAAAGTATTTCAAGTAAGAAATAACAGAAAAACCTTTTCTAGGGTATGCATAGGGTCATACTGGCCACGCCGATAAGCGAGAAGTTGTGAAAGCTCAAAGAGGGGCTGGCCTTCCAGGAAAAGTTCAGCAAGAACACACCTGGAATGTAGGCAAATATTATATACTAATATACCATTGGTGAATGTAGGCAAATAAGATAGACCATTGGGAAATAAGAAATCAATCAGTTCAGTTTTATATTTTAGCACAGTAGAGTACTGCAGAAACTACAAGTAGCTAATGAAGAAATACATGAGAAATAACATACTCCCTCTGATCCATAAAAAGTGTCAGTGATTTAGTACAGAGACACTTACTATGGACCAGAGGGAGTATTATTTAAGTAACAACTCTTCTGATATTTAACTGCACAGCCTCTTCAATCTTGAGAATGCAGCGCATACTTGTGAACAGGCATGCAGCCTCAAATGAATCCAAAATAGTTTCAAATTCTTCCTTGGTCTATTGGTAAACTCAGTACTTCACTGATAGGCACTTTGTCTCAAGGTGAAGATACAATGGATCACAGCAATATACATCATGTACGGCAACGATAATGCTGACCCAACAGCTAGACTGTGCACAAACTTACTAGATGTAATCTTTTAATAATAATCATCAAATTTGATCTGACGATAAAAATCACATTTTCTCATACAAAGATAATAAAACGATAATACATCTCATATGATAAAGTTAACATGTACAAGCAAAAGATAGTGATGAGGCATCTATCATTAATATGTGAATGGAAAGCAAACATATAGAAATGAAACAACCCAACTCTCAACCAAGTTAGCAAATATCTTACACAAGACAATACTACATACCCGAGAGAAAATATGTCCATAGAACGTTGCAGAGGTGCATCTGCTGAAACTTGGGACTCACCACCTTGTTCATGGAATCTCTAATCAAAAAATGGAATTTAGTTTATGTGCCAGAGAAGTTATAGGCGATCAAAGATATAACATAAACATACAGCGCATTACAAATTATAGAAGGGCTGCCTTCAAAATCAACGTACAGAGTTTCTCGTTATACATCAGTATATCACAAACATGTTATGGATGCTATTGCATCTTCAGTAACAAAGGCTCCATCAATGAATGCACAAATAAGTGAGTGCTTCCACCCACTGTGATAAGAATATACTTTCCTAAGGCATAATTACACAGATTTCTCTACTGTCATATTCTTCCACTCGATCCATGTCATATTACGAGGCCAAAGTTTTTGGTTATACAAGGCATATGCTAACAAAGCATTTATTAAGTGTGCTTTTCCCATTGTACCCTCTCATATTTTATTGATGGAGATACAGTGAAAGCAAGCATTTTGGTGAAGAGCATCCATTAACAAACTATTACTAGTAAACATGAAGCTATTCCACCAACGAGAGCAAGCAAAGTGGGATACAGTGGATAAAAGAGCATATAAATTTTGACTATAATTTTTGTGAAGGGACAAACCTCAGGTGCCAGATAGCATCTTCGCCTTCCTCCAGTGTCGAAGAAGAACGAAAAATCAGATGGATCATCATCCGGGATGTAAGTTGGCTTAAAAGACGCAAAGTCCGTGAGGTACAGCCAGTTCCATGAGGTAACGAGCACGTTCTCACATTTTATGTCACCTAACAGAAATAACAGTGTAAATATGAGTGAAAGGAAAACACTATTGCCAATATAACATAGAGAAAAACCTTCTCACCATGGCAAACTCCCTTACTATGGCTCTGCTCCACAGCATGGATTAACTGCACAACCAAATGAGCTAAGTCGACAAACATATCTGGAAAAAGGAATTAAAAATGACTCTTACATGCCCCCACTAACTTGAGATACGAGATTTATGCCTACACTTAGCAGAGATGATGTATAACTTCCTATAGTCAACTAGCATGATCGACTCCATCACCTTTTAAAGATTAATTACCATCCAACAGCAACAACAAAAATAAAGAGGGCTAACCTGAAAAGCAAGCCATTTTTTCTCGATTTGACAGAGGAAAGGGCGTGTGCTAAGCCTATCATGCAGATTGCTGTAGAAGTACTGCCTCAGGAGATATGCTGCCTTGTCCGTTTGAAACCAGACCTGAAAAACATTCAAAGTCTTGTCAGCATGTCAACCAAGGGAATGACATGTTTCAGTGTTCTGCTATGTACTGGACCAAGGGAATGACATGTTTCAATGTTCTGATATGCATTGCCATATTTTAATGTTCATGTGCGTATAATGTTATGCGAAAACATCAAAGCAAGTGAGCGTACTCCTAACTGCTAAACGATAAGCTGAAATCAGGATTTTGACCAGACATCGCAGTCCCGGAAGTAGAAACCCCTAGATGAATATAACAAGCAAGCAAACCCTGAAACCAATTTACTTGAAATCCAACATTGCTGCCACAATTGAAACCAAACAGAGATAGTACTAGTACACATGACTAACAAAAATCACTAAACCTCACTGAATTCCACAAAATAGCGCACTAGTAGTACATAATCGCTCCCTGGTTCGTGTAATGTAGAGGTGAAACTGCGCATAGTCCTCACCTGGAAGGGCAAGACGTGGGATCCCTCGAGCCCCTGGAACGTCCTCCGGATTCGCTCCAGCCTCCGCTCATGCTCCTGCGAGACACGGACAGAACAGATCTCGTAACGCGATTGATTACTCCCGCCCGCCGGGCACTCCCAAATCGGAAGGGGGGATTGATTGGTGGATGGTTACCTTGAGGTCGAGTGGCTCTCCGGCGCGCTTGAAGTAGACCTTGACGAGGAGGAGGCCCTCGTCGTGCTTGCAGAGGACGGACTTGAGGAAGCGGCCGCGGGAGACGACGTGGAGGAGGACGAGGTTGTAGGTGGAGGGCAGGTCGTGCAGGTAGTACTCCGTCGCCGACGCCTGCGTCGTCCGCGCGATCTTGTTTCCCATCCTCGCCTCGCCGCGCTCCTCCGCCCGCCGCGGTTGGAGGGGGGCGGCGCGGCTGGCTCGCCGCCGGTGTGGGGTTTTGCTTCGGGAGGGCGGGGGTGGCGTGGGGCGGAGGCGATCGGGTTTCCGGCGGTGGAATCGGATGGAAGGAAGGCTGCCTGGATTGAAGTGTGTCGTGTTGGCGAACCAAATCCCCTGTGTTTGTCCTCCTGGCTAGGCTAGCGTAGGCACGGTGACCTGGTGCGAACCGGTTCCGAGTTCCGACTTCCGTCCCTGTCGTGGAGGGAACGGAAGGACGTCTACCGTGTCAGCTTTTTTTTATTTGAGGACTTCTTATTTCACAAAGTGGCATGTAAATTTTTGTGCACTAGATGATATATAGAGAACGCATCTCGATGAACCTAACATACCAACTCGTTTGTATGTAATGGTTGTACAATTCACAAATTTGTTGGTGGTTTGTTTAAGTGTTTTATATTTTAAGATCGAGTTGTTATCAGATTACTATTAAACACAATGTAATATGTAAGTCACAGTTAACAATACGAAAGGTAACTAGTCGGACATATTATTTAGTTTCTACTATAGAACTTTCTATAAACTTATTCGCGTAACGATACACTGGAAACCACTATTAAGATACTTGTTAGGCTATACTCAACATATATATTTTTTGAGGTACTAAACATAAATAAATCTTAATGCAACTAGAAAATAATAAAGAGGCGTACAATTGTGTCAACATTTAGCCTATGTCTATCCTGTAGAAAGTAAACATAGTGTTTAGTAAAAAATATATTTAAATTCAGGACAAGGCAATAGTAGTTTTAATGTGCATTACAATAAAAAAAACTACACGTAATATTAGTAAAAGCTTATATCTAGTAAATGTGCTAGCTGCATAGAGAAAAATGAAAAATGAAAAATCACTTATTAAGAATGTAATTAATAAAACTAGGTTATATAAAAGTATAAAATTTTAGTGTAAATTATATTGCTTTAATTTGAGCGCGAGGTCCAAAATTTGTTTGGGCCAGCTCTCTTTAGACCTACTGGGTGACTTACTATTTTCTTAACTTGATCTCTTGGTTTGTTGGATCCATCGAGTCTAAATAAATAGATTACTTTTTTGTCTGCAGCATTTTTAAAGAAAATAATTATGCAATGGTAGCTGAATGGGATTGGTTTTTGTGTGATTGAATCTCTATTATTATTTTTTATAAAATGGACGTATGCAATTAATTATGTACTTATCACTTATCTGTTGAACAAGTTTTTTCCTAGTATACAAAAACTTTATGCTTCTCTTTTGAAAGCGATCTCAAGAGAGGTTGTTCCTAAGAGCATCTCCAGCAGCGGCGCTAAATCTGCGCGCTGTAAAACTCCGAACCAGCGTGCCGTATCCGCATGCAGCGCGCGGAGCCTGGTGCCCTTCCCCGGAAGCTCTAAAACGGCGCTGGAAAATGCAGCGCGCAAGCAGCACTTCACCAGGCACTGCATAGCAGCGCGCGCTCGACCAGCGCAAACAACAATCCAACATATGTATACATCCAACTAGATCAAACAAACACAAAATAATCAAGCATAAATGGCTAACAAATAGCATAGTTCAACCACGATGGACAAAGTTCAACCCACGATAGACAAATAGCATAGTTCAAACACATTGACAAAGTTCACCTCACTTGCCTCCCATGCTTCCAAAGCCTCCCGGGATACTCATTCCTTCATTTTGGGCTTTCATGATGACCGACCAACGAGACCGAAGAGAGCGGCTGGTGCGATGAACTCCACTGATGTTGGCATCAAAGTACTCCTTCATTCTTATCCAATATGCGTCTGTAGTTTAGTCGGTGCCAACCGACGGATCCATGCCAATCTTTAACCAAGTCTTGCAAAGCAACACATCCTCATCTGCGGTGTACTTTGCCTGCCTACCGGTCGGAGCTTTCACCATGCCCTCGCCGACCTCATCCACCTCCACGTACTCCTCTTCCACCTCCTCATGCACATAGTTTTTATCCACACTAAAATTTACGCACATGTCACAATCCTACTAAAACATTTCATCCATCTCAAAAAACAACAAAAAAAGAGATTTTACCTTGTTGCCATTTCATCGAGCACGTTGCGCGCGGCGACGGCGGCCGCGGCCGCGGCGCGCTTTGCACCCGCGCTTTGGACCCTCGGTGGAAGTGGCACGGAGGGAACGAAAGCTGCGCTGGCGCTGGTTCGCGGCGGCATGAAGAGGGCGCGAGCGGCGGCCGACCCCGCGACGGCGGCGCTAGGGTTTGGCGTGGTCGGCGGCGGGATTGCGCCGGCACCGGCGCCATCGGTGGGGGGATAGAGTAGGGAGGGGTGCCGGAGGAGCCGTCCATCGCCGGAGTTGCGCCGGCGGCCACGCGGAAGGGGGAAGGGGGAAGGGGGAAGGGGGTGCGAGAGAGCTGGCGGCGCGGGAGGGAAATTTCACAGCGGTTGCCAATTGCCGCGTGTCTCCAGCAAAAGCGCGCGCTCGAGAAGAAGCACCAAAACTCCCGCTCTGGATTGCGCAGAATGCAGCGCCGCGGTATTTGTTTCCAGCGCGCGAAATTATGCAGCCTCTGCTGGAGGAGTATACAGCGCGTGCGCGATAAAAAAATAGTTATTTTAGCGCCGCTGCTGGAGATGCTCTAAGTAAAATATCGCAATATCCCTAAGCTAGATAATCTTAGCTTAACAATAATACTGCTGATCTTTATCTCGCAAGCAAGCCAACATGGCTGGACTAAGCGAGATTGCCATCCTGTAATTTGAATTGTCAGAAAGTTGTCATTGCTTCTCATTGCAAGGGAGTTGTTGAAGACATCCAAAGAGGAAATGGTGGAAGGAACGAAAACATCATTAAGGAGATTGGAGCTATGGCAAAGAAGTTTGACTCCTGCTCTTTTATCTATGAAGGAAGAGCGTCAAATATAGAGGCGCATGGTCTCGCAAAACATGCTTTAGGCCTAGATGTTGGTCGCCACTTGTAGTTGATACAGTCTTCACTGGTAAATTATATCCCTATAAACATTATTATCAATTAATAAAGTAAAGTATGTTTTCCCCAAAAAAAAGCTAAACACCTTGAAGATGCTAAAAAAAAAGCTAAACACCCGGAATTATGTTGGGTTCTGGACTTCTGGTGGTCGACTAGTACATTTTTTAAAGAGTATCGCAACATGAGTACATGAGGCAGTTGTCACTGATATAATTCACAGTGTCCAGATTCCACAAGGGACAAACAAGTGATTAATCGGGAAGAATCAACGCACACGGAGTACATGACAACGGAGAATAATCGGCGAATTGATATTGGTATGGTATGGGTCGATAACAATAGCGATTACATCTCAGTTGACTTGCTCGACTAACATCGTGCGACTAGAATCGCATGGAGCCCTTTATTAGGAGCCTAATGAAAACCCTAAAAATGAAGAGAAACTTAACTAGTAGTAGTAATGTGTTGGAATAGTAAAATGAAGAGACTAAAATTGTGTGTTGGGGTCGGGTTCTAGCTTGTTTGAAAATAAAAATTAAGGATATACACCGCTACCAGATCCTGATCCAGTGCCTCCACCGCTGGCAACCCCGCCATTGTCACTTCCACTTGCACCGGCACCCCCGCCGGCACCGCTTCCTTCCGCATAGCCTGAACCAGAAGGACCACTGCTGCTGGTTCGTGCAGCTCCAGAGCCAGCACCAGACCCAACTCCAACACTCGGCCTTTGAGCGACACCTTTAACTATGCCACCACCGCTGCCGCTACCCTCTCCACTAGCACTTCCTGAAGTGTCGTCGCTGCCGGCCTTTCCAGCTCCAGCTCCTTCTCCACCTCCATTTCCATTGTCCCCTCCGCCACCACCGGCACCACTGCCACGGGAATCAGAGATGCTGAAACCACCAGCAACAGGAGCTGGTGCTACAACACTAAAACCTCGTCCTTCACCACCACCCTCTCCGGCTCCTTGTCCGCTAGTCCCATTGGCGCCAGCACCTTGGCCCTCACCCCCGCCATTACCATTAGCATTGGCCTGCCCATTGCCACTGGAACCGCTCGCACCAGTGCCGGTGCCACCGCCAGACCCGGAACCAGATCCGGACCCACCATTTGAACCACCACCGCCACCCATTCCTCCTCCTCCACCAGCTCCTCTGGCAAGGTTATACTTGTTATCAATAGTCGGTGCTAATATGGTTTCACCGTATCCGGAGGCACCACCTTTTCCGGCTCCCCCGCCATATCCACTCCCGCCCGATCCACCGCCACCGCCTCCTCCTCCACCACCTCCTCCTCCGGCACTAGATGAGCTAGCTAGCATACGTGAAGCACTAGTGAACCCAATGCTCACGAGGACAACGAAGCCAAGAGCTACAAGCTTCGTGCTAGCAGCCATTGTCATTGTGAGTGAGATGGGCGGAGTGTGAGATGAGTTGGATGCTTAACACCGGGGTTGTGTGGGTATATATAGCGGGTGGAGCGAGGTTGTGTATAGTGTGATATCTTCCATACCGAAAGGGTGCTTTGGGTCGTGTAATTGAGTAGGTGATTCGAGAGAAGTTTCGTGATCACGGTCGCATGCATGCAGTATCGCTGACTTGCACTGCTAGCATCGATCTTGCAGCTTTGACTGCATTAACTTGTTGAGAAATCTCTTTGTATCTTTATTTTGTCAGTAGTCAACTGATGGGAAAAGGTCAACATGACAGCTTGGTTCGAAGCCTAGGTAATTAGCAAATATCTGCATATCTTCATATATATACTCTGTCAGTAGTTAATTATTATTTTTGACACGGAACTCTCTTATTCCATTAAACAGGCTCAGCCAACTCGCTGGCCACAATGTCACTTACATCATCTGGTACACACTCTAGCCACAGCAGCCGTACTTCAGTCTGATTATCATAGCTAGTATCATGCATTATATGCATGTAAAAAGCTGATGTGGCACCATAATTAATAACGAGAGAGGTGAGTGTGGTATCATATTATAATACTGTATCATAGCACATCAATTTAAAAAAGTTAGTGACAAATACATCTTGTACACATATTTGCATTGAGATTCTACAAAACAATAAATATGATAAAACTATGATACTACTTTATAATACTATGCATTGTAGGAGTGGAATCATAAACTAGTATCATATGCATGAGTATATGATACTCCCCATTGTGACTAGTCTTAGCATCCATGGTAGCCAAACAATGTGCTGCTTTATTACATAATCGACCAGCATGACTAATTATAAAAGAAATAAAATTCAGACGTAATAAATACGTATCTCCCTGAACAGCACACCTTCAGGTGCTCGATCATGCTCTGAACTTTGTAAGGCCTGAACAAGCGTAGCCGAGTCAGTTATTAACTGTAGAGGGGTCTGAAGTTACTGGCAGCTTGGTTTCTCTCAAAGCATAACTAATTAGCAAATCTAGTCAGCATTGGTTTCTTGAGCAAATCTCAACGTATCTTTGTTCTGTCAGTATTTAATTGATGGGAAGAGGTCAGCTGTAGAAGGGTCAGAAGTTACTGACAACTTGGTTTCTCCCAAGATCTAACTAATTAGCTAGTCCCAAAGAAAACTCTGGCAATAGGAAGTGTAGTTGCAAATAATTATTTCTTTTTCAGAGGACGAGTTGATAAAAATTATTTAAACAATCCAGAGATATAGACACTGGGCACATCCTTGGACTACTATCACTAGCACATTTGCCCGTGCGTTGCTACGGGTCAATTTCATCAAAATTGGTCTTTTGGAACCCCTAACTGAAAATCTAACAATCATAGTGCCCAACCCTACCATACCATTGTGTGAAAAAAAAAACAATCAGCTGGTACAACATTCAACACAACGATGATTTTAACACATGGAAGAACGCAGCTATCCTACATATTTGTGGACGTCCCCGTCTTATCCAAGGGTATAGGAAGTGTCAAGTTTCGTGTTGTCCTTTTGCACCTTCATCCTGTACATGTCAATGTTCACGTTCATATAGACAGCGAAGTGGGCATGTCCATCTTCCCTTTTACTATATTCTCTCTCCTTATGCATCCAGAGCGCAGCTCTCCGCTACAACTCCCTGCGCCGCTGCTTTTCTCGCAGAGCCGTGCCAAGCGTGACCCCCACTCTCTTCCTCTACGAACGAGCAACCAGAGCTTGGCCATCCCCTCCATGGCCGCCAGGATCAAGCTCGACTGGCACCGCCATCCCCATCGTCCCGGCGTCGCTTCCCCCCTCCCGCGTGATTGAGGAGACGAGACGGCGACCGGCTTCTCCCAATGATTTTCCCCTTTGATTGCTCCGTTTTCTCCCAATGATTTTCCCCCTATTTGGTCCATACTTTTATTTTCACCACGACGATGTTGTGTTGTAGGTAGGCAGATCCCAAACATTCTTGTTGTTTCCCCAGTCCCCACAAATCCCAAATCTTCTTGTAGTTTCCCCGTAAATCCTGACGATGGCTAGCATACTGGACCATTATGTACTAATTGTACTACCTAATCGGTACTAATTCTGTAATAATTTCATTGTGCAACTTCATGTCTGACCAATAACTGGTCTAAATTTCTGTAGTGGGTATGCCATGTGAAAAGAAAGGGGCTCGCTGAGGCGGAAAAGATAAAGGTCAGGGTGCTCTCTACCAAATGCAGAACAGTTGCACGGATCTTAGTGCATTGATTGGACGTCCAGGATAAGCCTGGGATGCCCATATATATATATATATATATATATATATATATATATATATATATATATATATATATATATATATCAACGCGGATTTGCTACCACCGGTGGTAGCTATGCATGCATGTATCATCCTTGGATTGTGGGAGCATACTATTCCTACTGCATGCGATGTAGAGAGCATGATCATGTTGGTGATAACGGATGAAAAGATTCCGTTTGTTGCATGCATATGTTGCTTTAGAAAGGATACTTGGAAAGGCAACTGCGGATGGCTAGTGCACGTGGTGATCTCGGACATGCCATGCCAAGTTGCCTACCCAAGTAACCTAGTGCGCGTGGTGATCTCGAACATGCCATGTCAAGTTGCCATGCCAAGTTGCCTACCCAAGTAACCTAGTAGACATGCCATGCCAAGTTGCCATGCCAAGTTGCCTACCCAAGTAACCTAGTAGACATGCCATGCCAAGTTGCCATGCCAAGTTGCCTACCCAAGTAACCTAGTAGACATGCCATGCCAAGTTGCCTACCCTAAACGCTGACCCAGCACACACACAAAAATGATCCGATTGTTTTTCCCTATTATCTAGTCTGTCGCATTGCTGCCAAGTTGCCTACCCAAGTAACCTAGTGCGTGTGGTGATCTCGGACATGCCATGCCAAGTTGCCTACTCAAGTAACCTAGTAGACATGCCAAGTGAAACCGAGTTGGCCTACCGAAGTCACCTGATAGCCATGCCATGCAAAAACGCCGTTGCTTCCGTCTGTTAATTCTTGTGCTCCCGGTAGAAAATCTCATGCTCTCTATAGCAAATCTAATGGTGGATGCTAGGTGTGTAGCTACCACCGGTGGTAGCAGGTACCACCGGTGGTAGCTATACATGCATGCATAGTCCTTGGATTATGTGAGCATGGTATTCCTCCGCATGCGATGTAGAGAGCAGGAGATGACGGTGATAATGGATGAAATTCCTCCGTTTGTTGCATGCACATGGTACTCTTGAATGGCTACCTAGCATGGCAACTGTGGATGGCATCTGCATGTGGTGATTTTAGACATACCATACCTAGTTACCATACCTAGTTGCCATGCGTAGTTGCATGTGGTGATTTTGGGAATGCCACACCTAGTTGCCATACACACTATCCAAACACACTAACCACCTAGACATGCCATGTGATGTAGCCGTCTTGCCTAGCCATACGTGTGGTTTTGGCGGGATTTTTTTGTTGGCGCGAATGTTATGGTCTTCCTTTTTCCTCCATTATCTCCATGCTGCCACTACATATATAGATGGCTACCTAGCATGGCAACTGTTAGAGTTTTTTCCCGAATAATTAGGGTCCGCACATTTTTATTTGTTCTTTTAGTTTTTTCACTGTTAGGATTTTTTCCTTCCGAATCATTTTTCTTCCAGCTAATTTTAATCGCCTCTTGCAACAAATGCAAATCCTCCTAGTCTAAATTATATAGCCCTGCATTGCCTGCTCGAGCTAGCTGCGGCTTTACTCTAACAGTGAAGAAGCTCAAAGAACAAACAAAAATGCGACGGAGGGTAAGAACTAATTAAAATAAGTTCATAAATCCTATCGAGAGAAAAAAGACATTTGTGAAATGAGCTCTACTTGATTAAGTAGCGGCGCTCTCAAAATCAACAAATCAATTACCCACTGATTTTTATGGATCAAAGTGTTCATCCTAGTGAGCTATGGTATGAATCATGTATCAGGGAAATGCTAAATAGAAAAGGATACGGCAGCTATGAGTACACAATATGAGTGGTGAGATGAGATGATTTGTTTGCATGGTTCCACGGTGTGGTGGCTTTGGATGGATAGATTGAGTGGATGGTATAGTAGGTGTGTGTGTGTGGTTAGTTGGGGTGGATAATCCAATAGGTGTGTTGGTATGGTATGTTGGTGTGGTGTGTTGAGGTGGTGTGTTGAGGTGGTGAGAGATAGGAATATGCATGCAAACACCGTCGCTTCCATCTGTTAACTCTTGTGCTCCTGGTAGAAAATCACATGCTCCCTATAGAGGATCTAATGGTGGATGGTGGGTGCATAGCTACCACCGGTGGTAGCAAGCTATTTTGCATATATATATACCTTGAGGTATGTACAAAACATCACGTATTTTGTACGTATTGAGCATGGTGCCCGGGCACCATGGTGCCCTGGTTATTTTACCTATATATATATATGTAGACTTGCATTTTCGCACGTAGAAGAAGCATATTCACCCATATGATCCATCTATCATCAAACATCGTATTTTTATTATTTTGATCAAAGCATCCATGACACTGTATAAATGGATTTACTAAAGTCCAACTTCAAAATTATCTTGTTTTTTCCTTTTTGGATTGGTCCGAAGAAAAGGTTTGTCTCCGGTTTGAGATCCTCCTCGAGTCCTTGTACATTGTCAATAGTTGAAAAATCTGAAACCTACACCGTTAGGTCCGAGGATTTTGTTCATGGGGAGAGATGTTTATAGATGCTCCAGTATCTCAGTTTGAGAAAAAGGCCTCCGATACAGCTGCAAGAAACCAATATACATAGACGATGTAGACTTAGTACTACGCTTTATTCTGTAGAAGTCTGTGACTATAAGTAGGTTTTTGTGAGTAGTGCATGGTACTTAATTTCTCTCTTTGTTTACCCGCTACTGAACAAGCATCAAAGTTTAAATTTAAGAAGAAATGAAGCTAGCTCGGACAAGTATCGCTTCTCCTCTACCCAATCAAACAGTATAGCGGTCACCATATGTATGGCTTGTGTTTTTTTCAAAACAAAAGCAGTACACGGTCTGATTAGAAACTTGAAAGAATGGATGCATCCCAGTAAACAGCTAGGGGAACAAAAATGCACGGCCTGAAACCGCAGTTGAGGTTGAGTTCTGAATCAGTATCTCCCACAACTGCTTCAAGAATGCACTGGAAGGCCTGGACGCATGACCTACGGAGGGCTGTTCCTAACACGGCACAACAGCCAGCGCCCAGAAGGAAGCGAGTCCGGTCGTGCTCGCAGCACCAAGGGCGAGAGGCGGCTCGAGGTGCACCGCGTGGTCGACAACATGAACGCGCGGCGGCGTAGTCCATCTGTGCATGCCCCTCCCCAAAACGGCGGCGACACAGAGTACAGGGGAGGCAGGGCGGCAGCCCTCTTGCCGGAGTGTGCTCGTCGACCTGCGCCGCCGTGCCCCATTATGGATGTGGCCCCCAAGTGCGTGATGCCTCTAGTCCCGCCATGGCCGTGGCGCAGCGAAGCCCCGCCTCCAGTTGCAGGATCTTCGCCGCAACAAGGGCAGTGCACCTGGGATTCCTCGAATTGCCTCCCTGAGTACCGTGTACGGACCGGCTTCTCCAACAAGGACTGGGTTACGCCACTTCGGCTTGAGCATGACGTCAAGTACCTTGGGCGGATCGTCCCCGACGGTGACTCCAGCGGCCGCGCCGGTCGAGGGTTGAGGTAGGTGTTGTCAGAGGTGGACGGGGGTTGGTGTCTCTGCGGGGCTAGACACGGCGGTGGAAGAGGGCGAGTGAGGAGCGCCTGTTGCGTCCCTCTGAGCTGTTTCGCGGGAAGGTGCGAGACCGCCGCCGAGAGGAGCTCCACCGGGAGGCGTCGAGATCAGAGTTCAGAGAGGATGTTTATCTAGTCCATGGAGACAACTGCGCTCAGCCGGAAAATTGGTGTCCAGTTCTTCACATGGTCGATGGGTCAACCAATTCCCAGTACGGCAGAGAGAAAGCCAAGCTAAGAGCCTGCTTGTGCGCGCCGTCGTCCTCCTCCCTATGCGCCTGCACTTCTGCTGTTTGGGTCAGCGAGACCACAGCGCCGAGGCACGGGTCAAGGCACCCAAGCACTCCGCAGTTCCACCAGGGCGGCGGCAGATCGATTATGGCGGAGGAGCCGCGGTAGTGCTACTGATAGCTGGTTCCGGCGCGGGTGGTTGCTGCGGCAAATCACCTGCTCCCGGCCGAGTCCCCTGTCTCCCGACCCTCTCTCCCCGAGCAACCCCTGCCTCCCTTCTCTCTAGAACACTGGGATAAGGTGTGGTGTACTGTGATTTAATTTCCAGATATTCCATTGCAAAATACCGTTGTGCTCCAGCGCACGGAGGACATCGCCGCCGCCGCCAGGAGTTCTATGCGGACAGCATCGGGGAGGGCTTTATGGTTTCAAATAGACTGGAAAAAACGTTTCCGCTAGGTGGGATTGAAAGCGTATTTTTGGTAGATTGAAAACGTATTTGCGAGCCACGGACCATACCTCTAGCAATATTATATTATTAGTAGAGATTATGATAGCAACGTAGAACACTACCGATTCACCAAAGATAGTAAGATGCTTTGCAACTTGCAAGTCAATAGTAAGATGCTTTGCAACTTGCAAGTCTGAAAGATACGATAAGATCTTGTCAAATGGCAATTGGCCCTTGATCTACACAGCACGCCATGGCACATAGCTTAAGTGGGACATTACAGTTCCGTTTACAGCATGAACCATAAACCTTGCCCCATGTCATCTCATTACAGATTAGAGAAGTCTTAACAGCTAGGTGAATCACAAAGGCCGCACCAAAGATTCAGCTAATTTCGCCAGCTTCCTGGCGGCAAAGTTAACAACAAACAGCACCGGATTTCCAAAAAAAAAAACAGCACCGTGTCAGCTGACTGAAACCAGCGCCCTACAACATGCTTCATCAGACTACACAAAAGCATAACCTAAACACATCGCATCTCGTCAGGTGCCGAGGGTTAAGATGCTATGAGTACCCTGAATTAGTAGTTGAAGTTCTGGTTAGTGTCTCCCAGCTTCCTCCTGCAATGAAAATAAAAGATTTGCCATGAACTAGATGCATAAAGGAAAACAAGGACTTCAACTAAGCATTCTTACAGCTACTATAGAGGGCCAGTGGCATCATGATGCAGCTCTTCACTTCCATTTCCAGATTCTGTAACATGCTTTTCATTAGTATAAAAAAACAGCAACAATAGATGGATGTCGTATTAGGAGCAAGCAAATACCATTAATAGCTGCCAGATTTTCTTCTTTGTACACTCCAAGAGGTGACCCGTGCACAGATAAGAGCATCTCGCCATTCTTGGGTACTCTTACAGTTTTTGGTGTCATGCCAAAAGAGAGTCGGCTACTTGTAGCCTGTTCAGTATTATGTTACATTGCAATAAGTAAGCTTAAAAAGGAAACTCAAATCAAACTATCCGCTTGATCTTCCAGAGTTATAATGACAGATAGCAATTCATTTCAACTTTTCAAGAGGGTTAAACACAAACCCCAGGTGTCTGTAGAGAATCCGCTGCTCCTGTCATTTGGCCTTCGGGTAGCTCACTCCAAGTCTTCAAAGCAACACAGAATGGTTAAGAGTTGTGAAAGTTACAGCAAAAAAAATATGGTACCACTATACAAAGAAATACTTACAAAGTTGTTAAAATCGAAGGTGCTCTCAATGAAGTTTTTCTGCACTGCACACATCAACAAGGTGACAAAATCGTTCAACACAGCTATTTTGGTGCCTATAAAAGTAAATCGTCAACAGTACATGGCATTTGAACCTGAATCTCCCGAGAAATGAAAACCAGCAGCAGTAGCCAATGACGTGATCGAAGCTCGCGAAACTTTGTCATCCCTCTGGTCTCCGATTATGTCATTATCCCACTCTTTCCATTTCAACTCAAGCTCATCCTGCTTTTCATTCGGTACAACTGACAAGTTGGGTAAGTTCTCCTGAAAATATTGCAAGGCACATGTTTCTTCTTGGTCCTTGGAAACATAGGTTCGCACCAAGCGCAGCCGAGATAGTACACTCTCAACCTCTGCTGCTTGAATAGCTTTGATGGCAGCTTTCCGATGTTCAACTATTTATTGACGAGACTGGATTAGCAATGAGATCCTGATCATTATATTAAGTAAAGTGGACAGTGCCTGTATGACATGCATCCTTAATGTATTGATTGAAAACTGAGGAGGATATCGAGCTAATTTAAGTTGTTACATTGAATAGCAGGAGTTTTCCCTGTACGAAATTATAGTCAGAGTTCGATATGACATACTAAAGCCTACTGCCAAGAGAGAAGATATGAGTATTACTCTTCGGTACCATATTTTATTTGCACTATGTATGAGGAGACTGGATTGGACTAGCAATAAAATCCTGAGCATTGCATAAATGTAAAATGCAAAGTGACATGCATTTTTAATGTACTACCTCCATTCCAAAATTCAGGTTTTGACACTAACAACACAAGTTTCATTCAAAGAATCATAATGAAAGTATGATAAGGCATACTAAAGCCAACTGACAAGAGAACAAGATATAGGTATGCAATCTTCAGTTCCACACTTTATTTGCACTAGAGTACATAACTCGCGATCAACATTAGATTTCAAAGTTCAACCTCGATTGCCAGCTGTAGCTTACCAATCGTGAGTACAACGATAATGTTGTTATTACATCTTTGGATAAGTTGTGGATGTTGCATTAAGGAATGATGATTGTTGCTTCCTCGGGATAATATTGTTAACTAATTCCTCAAGACAATTTGAACTGTTGCTTTATACAGCTTTATACATGATTTATGCAAAGAAGACAACTCTTGGTGCCAAAACAGTAAAATTAATCTTCACTGCATCCATAGTAATGGTTGGGGACTCGATCCTGCTGGTCCACTATCGGAAGTTGTGTCTCACTGATAACATGTTTTGAATTAAGGGGACCCCTGACTGCATTTGATAACCGACCCGATAAAACAGGCCCACAATGTAATGTTGATATAAGGTTTAATGCAACCACACCAAGCCCAAACACACACCGCACTTAACCCGAAAATGCACCGCTATACAAGCTGTTGCTACAGGCCTACGCAAGAACTTAAGTCTTTTTTATATTTATTACACTCCAAAGCAACATTCCATCAGGGTAGCAAATCAAGTCGCAGGTCTGCTGCTATTTATGAATATCGAACCTATAATGAATTTCAGAAGTTGTGTGTGGGACACATGGGGAGGAGCAGGAAGTGAGTTAGGACTCGGAGGCACATACTCTCTTGGTCAGCGAGCCACCGCAGTTGCTCTTGCACAGGCGCGTTGGGGCCGGGCGGCTCAAGGGGTTTCGGTTGCTGCTGCTTGGCAGCAGGGGCAGCCCCCCTTTTCCCCCGCCTCCTTGGCGGCATCACTTTGTGCTTCAGGGACGATCTCGGGAAGAACTCTGGACAAGAAATGAATAAATAAGCATACTAATATGAGCCCAATGTTCCAATTATTGCCAAATCTGAAGGCTTCTGGAAGATCAAATGGCGTCTGAAGTTGCTGTCCAACTTTTTTCAAATCGGTCGAAAATATGAACTGCCCAGACATATCTGAAAAGAATACAGAAAAACAAGCATACTAATATGATCCTATTGTTCAAATTGCAGGCTTGTTTGGAACTTTGGATGCCAGTATTAGGCAGGTGAAGTTGAATTGAATGGAAAACTGGAACTACCAAATTAATGTGGAAATGGTACTGTGCTTCAATATAAATTCTGTTGTTTGGTTATGATGTGGAATTGCAAGTAGAAGCATAAAAGTATATTACGAGAAAATCCGTTGGTAGTAGCCAAATATTCATTTGATAAAAAATTGCAAGAACTAGAGGATTTTAACTGAGGTGTTGCCGTGTTAGCCTACAAAAAAACCTTTGCACAAACTGGAACCTTCATTCAACAAAGCAGCATATCAACATATCTCTCCTCTCCTATGTTCCTCGCACTACAAATATAAGTGCACAACTCAAAGTTTCACTTCTCTGGCTCATAACTCTACCGTTCATCTCAATCTCCATTAACTACCAACGCTTCCTCATGTATATCGGAAGCTTGAGAGACCATTTGTTGTAACAGCCCAGTGAAAGAGGTTCACAACATCCCCACAGCACTTGGCAACACTTTGCACATGTAAATTAGGGCTATGTGTTATTTGCGAATCACAGAGTACTTACTATACTGCCTGTACAGGACAGCATGACTTTCAGAGGAAAAATAAATCAGAGCACACAGTACCACTTTGCTGCATCTAGACACACGAAATTCGTCTCAAAAGGCAGAGCAGATGCGTTCTCGTTACCTTTTTCTTGACTCGGTCACCGCGAATCGCTACTCGTCCCGAACCCGGATTAACCTGCAGGGGAAACAAGGGATTAGGGTTTGGGAACTTCTTGGTGTTCTAGGGTTCAAGAGATGTAGGGAGAGGGTCGCCACTGGAGGGGAAATGGGGGCTCGCAGAGGGAGGGGAGAGGGAAGAGCATGAGTCGAGAGAGTGAGGGGATTCGGGAGGAGAGGGGCGCTGCGCATGGGGGAAGAAGATAGGGAGGACCGGAGGAGGGAGGCCACGGAGAAGATGACGGATGCGAGCATTACCTGTGCCGTCGTCGCCGAGTTCTCTCCGCCGCCTGCCGCCCGGAGCTCCTGAACTGGCGGAGCAGGGGAGCGCAGGGCGGGACGGGGCCGCGCCGACGAGGGCCTGCAGGGAGGTGAAGGAGGGCCGGCGGAGGAGCGGCCGATGTGCTCTCGCTCTGTTTCGTTTGGTGATTCCAGTCAGGGACGATTCTGTCTTTTCCCATCTCTAATTTCTGCTCTCTGTGTTCTCCTTTCTTTTGAACGGGCAAGCGGCGAGGTTGATGGAAAAAAAGGAGGGGTTTGGGTTTTGCGACGGCGGCATCAGTGCTCACGAGGCCCATAACTTCTTCGGCTCACAAAGGCCCATACATAAGCAAATGACGTATCTTGACGGATTTTTTTTTTGTACGGTGGATCTCAAAATTGCCTCCAAAAGTTGTTTGCCCAACATATCGACGCTTTCAAATGTCGCGCTCGGGCAAAGGAGATGCTACTTATGCACCATCCATTATAAGTGACGTTTATTGTGGATCACACGCTGGAGAATGATCATGCACATACCGCTGACTAGTTACTTGTCAAGTTGATTAGTGTGGCCTGCCGCCAAACCGAGCCTTACCTTTAGATCTTGTGCTCCACTCCAAAGCCTCCCTGCGCAAAACTTAAGCCACGAACTACGGTGGTGGCGGAGACTGTGGGTGCACTCAGTAGCGATTCAAAGATGGAACCTCGAAGTCGGGCAGATAATACTCTTCTTGACCAATTTGGGGTTTTCTCTCTAGAAGTTATTTTGATTATTTGATATCACGAACATATTTTAGGGGGCTTCTTAGGACGAGGTACCACCACACTAGATCTATGATCCATATTGGAGTTGCATTCTATGAGTTATCGCTATAAAATAAGATGTTTGTGCAACACATTCCCGTGCAGACTCATCACATTCGAGGGCACGCACACCAGACACATGTTATACGAATCCCACTATGAACACTTGAGGTGCCCGTAGTTGTTATGCAAGGATCGACTGCACTCGAAGCAACGACAGCATGCTTTGGTGTAAAAAAAAACATGGAAGGAATCCTCAACGAAGAACTAGGTGATTTCTCTGAGGAGGAGGGGTTCGTGAAGGCGCAAGGGAGAAAGCCAAGCAGGATTTTACCCTTCACTAGGGGGTGATTCAGGATATTTGACAAGGTGTATCCAAGTCTATATAGCCGCTTAGGGTTACACTAGATGACCTATATTTGTGCATTACTGATGCGTAGCGAGTATATCTTTAATTTGTAAAAATCCCTTTGTTATTCTAATTAAAAGTAATCCTTCAACAAAAAGTACAAAAGCTTCCTCTCTATTAACACAACGGATGTCAAAGGTGGATAATCCAAGGTGAATTGGCCCAAGGATTTCTAGGACAACAAGGATTTCATCGACAATCATCCTCATGTGGTGGGAAATTAGAAGGAGAGAAACTCAAGGGTCTTCAAAAACATCTCCTCCATAATTTATTTGTGTTTATGGAAATCAAGGAAGAAGGAAGTTCTTGGATCACTGAAGATCCAAACACTTCGGTCAACTGATGATCCTTAGTTGGGAGCTTTTTTCACTTTTGTGATGTAATTTTTATTTTTGGCTTGGGTCTCATGTTTACTTCTTCTTGAGTAAGCAAAAGTCAGAGCTTCTTCATGTAGCTTCGTTTCTATCTAGGGTGGTAGCAGATATACCTAGGGTTCAAACTTCTGCTTTGGATCCTTCTGATCATTTGTTTTCTTTCTTTTGCTTTGCCATGTGGATGTTGTGATATTTGTTCCATTATAGTTAGTAATTAAATCCAACTCCAACTGATGGAGGTGTTTGGTGGTGAGAGGGAGGGGCACCAACATGGTTCTACCTCGGTACATTTATTTTATTTTTCAAAAAAAAAAAATCCACACTCTCGCTTATCTATTGACTATTGTGGGGCACAATGTGACATATTGAAGAAATTAATAATGTTAGAGACACTCCTGCTGCGATTTCTCTGCAAAGTTCATATGAAAAATATATAACTATATATGTTGTTGTTTGATGCAATCAAGGATTAACATCCAACATCATCCGTACAATATTATTTCTTATTCTGGAATAATTGCTCAACTACACATGCAGCGGTTGTCCCTCCAATAACAGTATGGTTTTACAAGCAACCAACATATAACTAGATATTATGGGAGGGCAAAAGAGGCTCGTTCCCGGGCGCTTGTGCACCTGATGAAGATGGTTTATTGTTACATCCTACCTTGCAAGCGTTCATTGATACATAGCATAGGTTCGACCATAAACAACAGAAGCAAAGCCCGTGACCACAGTCTGAACCGTGTTTTTGGGTGCACAGTCCGTTAGGAAAATTGATCTTCTCGCTGTCCACATCTTCCATGATCATGCCTATGGAATAAATGACAATCCATTAACACTCTCACAAAAATCTTCTGTTGTTATCTTTTTCTCGGGGAAAGTCTTCTAATATTACTAACTAATACTCAATCAGTTGATAAGAAGAAGCACAAATACAATCATTTGGAAAAAAAAAAACACAACCGAAGAACGAGAACGTTATGGGCAACGGATATATGCATGCATATCAGCACAAGTATAACAATAACTTGGTTGACTATCTGCCACTTACAGTGTGCACGGGTAGCAAAGTACATGAGAAGTAGCGCCAGTAGCACACGGACATGTTTTGTGTGCTTGTCCATGCAAACGGTGCTATGCAAACTTGTCTGGTGCTCGTCGTATGAGAAAGAAGTTTGATGCTTTGCTGGGTTGATCCACACTATGTTCATATATATAAGACAATCCCAAAAATAGCTAGCCATATGATGTTAATTACTTCATTAAGAGTATAGATTGGCAGCTTATTAATACCATGTTAAACTATCTCTAATTTTAGGCATGGATTCCAAATATAGTACTAGCCAAAATTGGAAGCGTCTGGAAGAAAATATTGCATTGATTTATCGATCTCCTTCTATTCTATAGACATGTGTGGTCAGGAATAAAATTTTCAGTACACAAGTAGGAAGAGCTAGCAGGGAAGGAGACATACCATGCATCCTGTGAAAAATGCTGAAGATCACTTCATTATTCCGTGACTTAGTTATGTCACCAGAATGCACTATAAATTTTACAAATCTGTGAAGTTGTTTTGCATCATGTGAAAATGAATTTATGAATTTGTAAGCGAAACTAGGTACTTGTGTCGTCTGGTCGCTCAGTTTTTGCTCTGTTTCAGTGGTTTTTGGTGAAGAAGAGCACACGCAGTTTCAGAACCTGAAATTTGGGCTTTCCGGAAAGAGCAGGCATCCTCCCCTCTCTGAATTTCTGCGACATACAGCTATACAGCAGAGTGGAGTCTGTACAACTGCAGGTATTAGTTGACATACATTGTATGCGTTTGTCACCGTGGCAGATCTCAGAACCTTCCACAATACAGTAGCAGTCAGTTCTTAATTGACAGTCAGGTCACGTATGTGCTCCACCTTGCATTCCCATTTTCTTGACGTCCTCACTCATAAGATGTAGCTGAAGAAACAACACATAAAAGGAGTACAAGAGCAGTTCCAGAATCTGACCGGTTTCTGTCGAGAGAGCAAGATCATCCACGCAGTTCACAGGAGCAGAAGAATCATCACAAAAGGTGATGAGGCCCAGCCTCGGATCTACGATCTGTCCTTACAGAGTGGCGCTCCTGTATCAGTTGTCCTGCTGCCGTCTCTTCCTGGCCCAGTCAATCGGCGATTCAGTGGACCTGAATGAAGTTCAGTTCCTGAATGTGAGGGGCTCTGTCGGACACACGGATGTCCTGAACGGAACGCCAGGGTAGAGCTAGCATAGCAAATTCGGGAGCACACCGCCACTGATCTAATTTTTAGTCAAGCCTCCTTCATGGTGTGTCCATAAACCATCCCAAGCAGATTTGACTGGCGCTGCCGCACGCCGCGGTACCGCTGCTGCGACCGAGCCATTATATATTCTCAGACGGTGACGGTATCTAAATGCCACTTTTGACCGTCGCGGTTGGAAACGGATCGAAGGATGCCTTCTTCGTCTTCGTCGTCTTCTTGAAGCTGTTTGGATTGTAGCCCGCCGTTGCCTTACCAAATTTTTGGCGTTGACTGATATTACTGGGTGGCATTTGGACTGAAGCCCAGCCATCGAAGCCCTTCCAAAATTTTGGTCGTTAGGCTGGTTTTTGCGCCCACGCGCTGGTGAAACGTGGGCGAACAATTCCATCGCCAAAATCTTGGCGTGCCCATGATTTGGCTTGGCTGGCCTGGGTACAAACCAAACAGGCCCCTTCTTCTTGCTCGCTTGGTTACAGTAGATGACCTATATCTGGGCATTAATGATGAGTAGCGAGTATATGTTTAATTTGTAAAAATCCCTTTGTTATTTTAATTGAGAGTAATCCTTCAACAAAAATTACAAAAGCTTCCTCTCTATCGAGGAGAGGTCATATCTGTATAATCCAAGGTGAACTGGCCCAAGGTTTGTAGGCCAATAAGGATTTGATTGATAATTGTTGAAGTGTATATTAAAGTGTATAAGTAGATTGTACTAGCCCTTTCTATTAGTTCGGACTTTTGGTTGCGTTGACTAGTGCATGAAGCTTAACATGGTATCAGAGCCCAAGGTCTCGAGTTCGAGTCCTGGCTTTCACAATTTATCCTAAAATTGTTGTTACCCCTTGGTGTCAGTGTATAGGACTACCTATGACATCGGACCATGTACAAGGCTTGTTGTACCTACCTCTGAGTCTCTACACGTATTGACTTGTCCTCTCCGTCAGTCCAGGGCTGCAAGAAAAGTTCGAGACTCGTGAGCGGCTTGAGATCGACTCGTTTTGTAGTTTGACTCGAGATCGACTTGAAAAGAAATGTGCCGAGTACGAGCGTCTTTTATAGCTCGATTGGAACACGAGTTGATCTTGAGCCAATACTAGCTCGCTCGATTTAGCTCGAGAGCTCGAAAAAATATAATCATGTACAATAATTTGTTAAATATTTAAACATAATGTAGAAATTTGTTATTGTGGATGACATTTATTCATTCTAATTTAGATGAGATATGATTAAAATAATATGGAAGGTGAATTCATTACTTGTATGTGCTGTGAATAATATTTTTGTTCCTTTTATATGCAAGCAAAATAGAAAATTTATTATATTTCTTAGCTCGAAACTAGCTCGAGATTGACTCGAGATCGTTACAAGCTGAGTATGAACCAAGTTTTACAGCTCGATGTTTAACTCGACTCGGTATGAGCTCGCTCGAATTTTAGTATGAGTTGAGCTGAGCCAAGTCTAACTTGCTCGAACTCGACTCGTTTGCAGCCGTCACACGTGAGTGGGGGTGTTGAAGTGTACAAGTCAATTGTACTAGCCTTTTCCATCAGTTCAGACTTTTGGTTACGTTGGCTAGTGCATAAAGCTTAACAACAATCATCCTCATGTGATGGATTATTGGAAGGTGAGAAACTCTAGGTTCTTCAACAACATGTCCTCCAGGCATTAGTTGTGTTTGCGGAAATCAAGGAAGAGGGAAGTTCTTGGATCAGTGAAGATCCGAACACTTAGGTCAACTGATGATCCTTAGTTGGGAGCTTCTTTTCACTTCTGTGATGTGATCTTTATTTTTGGCTTGGGTCTCATGTTTACTTTTTATAGAGTAAGCAGAAGCCAGAGCTCCTCGCCTTTTTAAAAATGTGCTTATCTGTTCATGTAGCTTTGTTTCGAGCTAGAGGTGGTAGTCAATCTAGGGTTCGAACTTTTGCTTTGGGATCCTTTTAATCATTTCTTTTCTTTCTTTTTGCTTTGCCATGTGAGCATTTTGATATTTATTCCATTATAGTCAGTAATTGAATCCAAATCCAACTGAGGGAGGTGTTTGGTGGTGAGTGGGAGGGGGCACCGGCATGGTACTACCTCAGTACAATTTAGTTTTTTTGCAACAAATCTATCCACAAGCTCGCTTATCTATTGTGGAGCACAATGTGGCAGATTAAAGAAAATAATAATGTTAGAGACACCCCTGTTGTGATTTCTCCGCAAAGTTCATTATGAAAAATATATAACTGTATATATTGTTGTTGGATGCAATCAATAGATTAACATCTAGCATCAGTGGTACAATATTATTTCTTATTCCAGGATGATTTCTCAAAATAACATTATGTTTTTGCAAGCAACCAACATATAACTAGATATTACCTAAAAAACATATAACTAGATATTATGGGAGGGCAAAAGAGGCTTGTTCCTCGGCGCTTGTGCACCTGATGAAGATGATTTGTTGTTACATTCTGCCTTGCAAGCGTTCATTGATATATAGCATTGGTTCGTCCATAAACAACAGAAGCAATACCCATGACCGCAGTTTGAACCGTGTTTTTGGGCGCACATTCCGTTAGGAAAATTGATCTTCTCGCTGTCCACATCTTCCATGCTCATGCCTATGGAATAAAGGACAAATCCATTAACACTTGCAAAAATCTCCGATTCTTATCTTTTTCACGTGGAGGTCTTCCGATATTATTTAACGATAATCAATCTGTAGATAAAAAGAAGCAGGAATACAATCATTTGAAAAAAACAAAGAACGGTAACATTATGGGCAACCCATATGCATGCATATCAGCACAAGTATAACAATAACTTGGTTCCCTATCTGCCACTTACAGTGTGCACGGGTCGCAAAGTACATGAGAAGTAGCGCCACCAGCACACGGACATGTTTAGTGTGCTTGTCCATGCAAACGGTGCTATGCAAACTTGTCTGGCGCTCCTCGTATGAGAAAGAATGTTTACGCCGATCGACACTACCAGATGCTTTGCCGAATTGATCCACACTCGTTCATATATATAGGACAATCTCAAAAATAGCTAGCAATATGATGTTAATTACTTATGCTGCATATCCACCCACGCCATTTATATTTCACTAATTAAGAGTAAAGATTGGCAGCTTATTAATACCAGTTTAAACTATCTCTAATTTTAGACATGGATTCCAAATATTGTAGCCAAAATTGAAAGCGTCTAGAAAAAAAACATTATCGCTTTAATTTATCGATCTCCTTCTATTCTATAGACATGTGTGGTCAGGGTAAAGTTTGCAGTAAACAAGTTTGAAGAGCTAGCAGAGAAGGAGACATACCATGCATCTTGTGAAAAATGCTTAAGTTCACTTCATTATTCCGTGACTTTATGTCACCAGAATACACTATAGCTTTTACAAATATGTGAAGTTGTTCTGCATCATGTGAAAATGAATTTTATGAATTTGTAAGCGAAACCAAGTACTTGTGTCCTCTGCTCGTTCGGTTTTTGCCAGTGGTTTTTGGTGTGAAGAAGCGCCCACACGGAGTTTCAGAACCTGAAATTTGGCTTTCCGGAAAGACCTGCAGTTGTTCAGACTCCACTCTGTTGCATAGGTATGTGTCGCAGAAATTCAGAGGGAAGGATGCAGGTCTTGTATGTGGTTGTCACCATGGCAGATCTCCGAACCTTGCACTTCACATTAGTACTCAGTTCTTAATTGACAGTCACGTCACGCATGTGCTCCACCTTACATTCCCATTTTCTTTTCTTTTTTGAGATAATAACTGATGAAATTCATTGGCAAAACTGATTACAAACGACTCCAAAAATAAAGTGTTGAATATATAATTTGGCTACTAGGTATTTTATAGGCCAAATTACTTTAAATTCTGCTGTTTAGAGTATTGTTTGACATATACATTTCAATTTGTATGTTTAAATTCAAGATGCAGATTTTCTCGAAGTCCAGTACAGTGTGGCCACTGGATCAGACGTTCCAGGTTATTTACCCAGGCTAATAAATTGAGTTTCTGGAGATATGATACTCAGGACAAGTTCTCATCAGGATCATGGATGCGTTCAATTAAAGGTACTAGCCAGGACATGTCCTATGAAGATTTCTAGAGGCCAAAAGCTACAACGTCGAATATGCAAGTGCTACCAAGTCAGGCACGGAAGACGCACAGAATTTCAGATCGATTCGGTAAACTAAGCTAATATTGCATACGTATGTGCTGACCGAATTAATTTTGGATTTAGAATATTTTATTCGGCTTGTATGCCAAGGAAACTTTCCGTGTCTTGTTTTGTTTGCCAAAGACCAGGCATCCCCATATAAATACGGGTATGGCCGATTGACAGAACCCAGCCAATCGATCTATACACAATATACGTATTACTTTTCATCTACTTTTTCTTTTTCGTTTCTCTGCCATGCCCTAGGGTTTGGATCAACTTTGCCGTTTTGCGCTGAAAAACGGTCGGTTCTCCTCCACGAAAGCGAGGGGATCTTTGTTGCTTTGCTCGGAAAGCACCCGTTCGTCGTCACGAAAGCACGACAACTATCTCGGTGTTGCGCCACAATTTTGTGTGCCAACACAATTGGCGACTCCGCTGGGGACGAAGCATCGAGCGGTCTCTAGCCCGTTCCTGCTACGTAGAGATCGTCATCAAGAGGCTGCAATCTACAACGGTAATATGAATACTCATCTCCCTTACGTAGATGCATCTTATTGTTATACTGATATTACTAGATCTTTTGATATACGTACTGCATCAGCTGGCCCTGGTTCTAATTATGTGCAAGAGCCGATGCAAAATAGCAACTTTCAACATGTAAATTTAAATTTGCATGCATCGGCAACCCCAGAAATTCACATGCCGATAAACAACATGATGAATTATGTTAGTCAATATGAAACATACGAAGTTGGAAATTTCAATAGCATGCAAAATAGGGTTTCACCATTTTATTCATCGCAAATTAGCTCACAATACGTAAGTCCACTGCAAAGCGTGCCGATGGATAGGGAATTTGGCCATGCCACTACTAGCCATTCGGCTAATTACTCTCAACTGTCGTATGCTACACCTCATGTTACTGTTACTAGTTATTCAGCACCATATGCAACTATTGGTACCCATAATTTGGCTCCGCAACTTCACAATAGCTATAGCCGAATAAGTGAAAATTCATTAGGAGGTCACACAAATTTATCTAACACTGTAGCATATGATACATCCCCTACACAATTGTTGAATTTCAGTTGCAGCCAGGTATCATTGCCGAAAAATACTGAGATATCCGATGGGCAATCGTCAAAAAAGTGGGCTGATGATCTTGTAAAAGAGGTTCTTGAAGGCATATCTATGCAAGCCAACCGGCAGAAAAGGGTTGACTCGGGTAGTACGGCTAATTCGGCTAACACCGGGTTGGACAATATACATGCCGAGTCAATTCAACAAAGGACGATCAACACATCTGCCACGACCGACTTAGTGGAAGCTAAACAAAATTTAGGTAAAGCTAAGTCGGACACACACGCCAAGTTTTCCAAGCCGGTAGATACAAGCTTCGTTGAGCAAGATCATGGAGAATGTGAAATAATGGTGCTTGATTTTTCTAGATGTGAGGGAGCTTTCATGTTGCCCTATGAATTCCGTGCCAAAGAAATTGATGCGGATCAACAAGAAGAAAATATAGCCGAACCATCTTCGGTTGAAGAAGAGCATCAAAGTGAAGGGGCACATGATCGAAAAAAGAAGGAAGACAAGACGTTGGAAAATCAGCAAGATGCAGGGCAAGATATTGTTCAAGTCATGCAACCATCAAACTCTCCCAACGTCTTTAAAGAGGTGCAATCGGCCAGTGATAAAGGACGATTGATATTTACAGAAAGTCCTATGATGAAAGTTGATATTAATCTTTTTCCTATTGATGCGGTTGATTTTGAGAACAAGAAAATACTTATTCGGTCAGATCAGGCCGAATCTACCAAAGAGAAAAATGTTGTCATTGACGATAATGCTGCACCGAGGATGATCAAACCTAAAAGTCCAAAAATAGGAGTGCAGAAAGTCGATGAAAGAAAGAGAAAATCAGCTCCAATGGTAATGCCGACTGTTAAACAATTGTTGGACAAATACAGTTCGCATAAGGCCAACAACGTGTTTAGTCGGCTTGGAGGTACTAAGCGTTTTAGGTTCCCTTCTCGACCCGGGGGGCATGAGAGTGGGCGAGAAAATCAATATAATCAGCCACCATATTTTTTAGTGGCGCCGACATACTGGGGTTGTTCGTCTCATATGTATCCTGCACAGCTTCCATGGACGCCGTATCCTACAGAAATAAAAAAGTGTTTTCAACCGAGATGGATTCCGTCGAGGCTTATGCCCAGGCCACATTTGCATAAAAAAAGAGCTCAGTTTAATCCAGAGGTTAGACCACGTGATGCTACTGGTATTTGTGGCAATGATGGGAAGCTGGTTTCTAGAAGTTCAAGACAAAATGCAGATGGCACAGTTTATAGAGATGGTCAAAAATTTAAGTGGGTACCTATAAAACGTGCAAGTCAGGCGGAAGCACATGATGGAATTGTGCGTGGCTTCACCAAGATTAATGTAGAAAAAGGTACTAGCTTGCACGTTGATTTAGAGCCTGGTGTGCAGACATGTTCAGAGAAAGCTGTTGTACCTGCGAGTTTTGATAAGTCGGCTGAAGCATTATCTGATTTATTCACGGGAAGCCGCGTGAAAGTTGGAGCCGATGGTAAATCTGGTCATGGTTTGCAAATTGCTGAATACCAAACACCTGAAGCTGTTGATTGCAATCCAAAAATAACTGATGTTGATGAAAGTTACTGTGGTTCAGTTCAGGAGAAAGATGCTGGTACAAAAAAGCTTGGTACATCCGCTAGTGTAAGTGCAGGTAAGAAGTCTATTTCGGCTAATGTGGTCATGCGAGGATGCAGTTCGGGAATATCAGAGAAGGTATCTACAAGTGGTAGTGGTGTATAGCAACAGCTACATAGGTTTGATCTGGTTCAGAAGAATACTAGCCATGCAGAAAATGGTGTTACCTCGAGTGATAGACTCATGCATGGCTGCACGAATAATATTGCAGCCAAAAGTACTAACTTGCATGCTGATTTGAGGTCTAATATAGAGACACGTTCAGAGAAGCCTGCTCTACATGTACGTCCCAGTAATAATAAACCGGCTGATGTGTCTGTTAATCAATACGTGAGAGGTAGCAGGAAATTTGAGACCAGTGGTACTTCTTATCAGCGCAAGATTTTCTCGACCAGGGATATGAAATTTCCGCCAATGACAATAGTGCGTCAGTATAGGCCGAAGAACTCAGGAGGCAGCAGAACTATGTCAGTCGCACCAAGTACCAAACCCCGACCTCAATGGTGCTCGACAGGACTCACACGCACTCAGAAACGGCGGGTACAGCGACTGCGAGCATCAGAAATCCGAGAAGAGATAGCTCAGAAAAAGAGCTATGAGTGGTTAAATAAAGATAGACCGATGGTTCTTCCGATGATGACTTGGAAGGAAAAGCGTATCATAGCGAAGGAAAATAAAAATATGGATGATATGGTTCCTGATGGAATTTCAGAAAATACAAGTGATACACCTACTGATCTGGATATTGATAAAGGCGGATAATCCGACATGCATCACGTTGACAGAGGCATCGGTTGAGTTGCAATACAGTGAGATATATTATTTGACCGATGCTAGCAATAAGTGGCTGCAAAGGAGCACCGATGAATATCGTTCCGGAAAGAGCGATATGCATGAGATAACTAAAGATTTTTATGAAGCTTGGACATCGGTCGACCCACTTGAACAAATAGCTATTAGTGATGCAAGCATTTCAATGTCTATGTTTATTAATGCTAATATGGAAGCCGATAAGAACAACAAGTATGTAGTTATCGGCATAGTCTTTGGCGTAAGAAGACAACGAGAAGGAATACATCATTGCATATCCAGGACATCGCTTGCTCGAAGCAAAAATCGGTATGTGTTTACTAAACAGTAATGCATGTACAATAGTTCCGCATTATCTACTTTCTAGTACATGTGTACAACAACCGATTCTTAGTGTTAGGATTGCATAAAAATAGAATATCACTTTGCATATAAATCGTTGCATGCTATTAGGGGTATTGCCGATTTTATTGTTTTAATTTTACCCAAGAATCTTGTTTATAAAACATCGGTCAGCTTAAAATATCTTTGTACGAATTGCCAAACTGAGTACAGTTTGATTTACAAAATTTAGTAGACGTGGGTGTGAAGGACATTGTTTCTGAAAATTCGCTTGTGGTAGTACAATAAATTAAAGGCGAATTCCAGTGTTTTCATAAGTTCACTAAATAGCTAGTTTGACCGATGTTTAGACATTATTAAGTATCTGCATACTTTTACGATCAACCTTATACTTACAGGTAGAAAAATCTAGAGCTATTTGTTTAGACCAGCAAGCATCCGGTTGCTACGTTATTAGAAGAAAGTTTCTGGTATTACAAAGACCGATGCTATCTACTTTAGAAAACAAGCATATCACGTTGGATGTAGCCTTGTACAACGTGTAGCTGGTTCTAGTTCAGTTTGGCAATTAGCACTAACATGTGAAGAAGGTTCAGTACACGGTGCAGTTGGTCCTGGTGCAGTTCAGCATCTAGTGGTACATGGCAATCATGATTCAGTACATGAATTACAAATAACCGACCAGTGATTTAGAGTCAGTTGATTGGAGAGTACCTCTGATTAATAATTTAAAGGATCCAGCATAAGAAAGAAAATTCGGCAAATGATCGCCGAGTTGGAAAGGTCCATATAGAATTATATAGACTGTCCATGGAAATTCATATTTTGTATAGTAAGTGCATGGAGAGAAGTTGTGTAAAGTTCTCAATGGAAAGTATTTCAAAAAGTATTAACCAAACATGTGGCAGGAGGTTTGAAGATATTTCGGCCGATACATTATCTCAAGTATCGCCATTAGCAGAAGATTTGATCGATATGTTCTTTGGACATTGCCCTGAGCGGCCGATCGATATCATCCTAAGGTAACCATTATTTCAAGTATTGCCGCAAACAAAATTTGGCCGATATATTCTTTATATCGCCCTAAGTAGATTTGCCGAGGGGCTATATGAACATCGCCGTTGGGGGAACACAAGGTTTGGCCGATGTGTTTCTTTAGACATCACCCTAATCAAATTGTATGGCCGGTGAAATGATCAACATCGTCCTAAGGTATTGTTATAGTGTTTTTGATAAACATAATTTGTACCAAAAACAGGGGGGCATGTGTTGAATATATAATTTGGCTACTAGGTATTTTATAGGCCAAATTACTTTAAATTCTGCTGTTTAGAGTATTGTTTGACATATACATTTCAATTTGTATGTTTAAATTCAAGATGCAGATTTTCTCGAAGTCCAGTACAGTGTGGCCACTGGATCAGACGTTCCAGGTTATTTACCCAGGCTAATAAATTGAGTTTCTGGAGATATGATACTCAGGACAAGTTCTCATCAGGATCATGGATGCGTTCAATTAAAGGTACTAGCCAGGACATGTCCTATGAAGATTTCTAGAGGCCAAAAGCTACAACGTCGAATATGCAAGTGCTACCAAGTCAGGCACGGAAGACGCACAGAATTTCAGATCGATTCGGTAAACTAAGCTAATATTGCATACGTATGTGCTGACCGAATTAATTTTGGATTTAGAATATTTTATTCGGCTTGTATGCCAAGGAAACTTTCCGTGTCTTGTTTTGTTTGCCAAAGACCAGGCATCCCCATATAAATACGGGTATGGCCGATTGACAGAACCCAGCCAATCGATCTATACACAATATACGTATTACTTTTCATCTACTTTTTCTTTTTCGTTTCTCTGCCATGCCCTAGGGTTTGGATCAACTTTGCCGTTTTGCGCTAAAAAACGGTCGGTTCTCCTCCACGAAAGCGAGGGGATCTTTGTTGCTTTGCTCGGAAAGCACCCGTTCGTCGTCACGAAAGCACGACAACTATCTCGGTGTTGCGCCACAATTTTGTGTGCCAACATAAAGGAAAATACAATATGGTCCAGCATTTTGCTAGAAGAACCTCACACCGTACTTCCAAAACGCAATCAAGCCCATCGTCCTCGTCATCACCAACCAAGTACATGAACCGGATTCAGAAGCAGTGCATCTTCCAACAATCAAGCCCATCGTATCATCGCCGCCGCCATCGCCACACTGGGCTTTGAACACTGAATAAGTGCCCACCCCGGGGGGTGAGAGCTAAGAATCTTTTCCAGACCATCGGGGAGGCAGGAGATGAGAAAGAGCAAGCAGTACCTCCAAACGAAGATCCCTGAGCAGTAGATCCAAACCACCAATAGAACGCACCACCATCTAGCAGGTTTAGGGGTCGATGCGTCGAGCCGCCTCCCCCCTCGCCACCAAGGCCGGCCGGAATAAACTGCAAGACGCGACAGCCGCACACCACCAGAAGAACACAAACAACCCTAACAAGGAAGACGGTTGTGTCATCTCCTTCCTCTCCCTCGCCACCACGGCCGGCCGAGAGGAAGACAACAACATCAGCACTCCTCCGACTCCTGAACAGACTCCACAAACTCCACGGCAGGGTTGAAAGACGACCGCGCCCGGAGAGACCACCCTCCCCCGATCCGCAGATCTGGGAGGATACCGGGCCAGCAGCTCGCCGGCTCCGCCACAAGTGGCCTCGCCGAGATGGGGAGCGAGCTCCGACATCCTTATTCCGACGCGACGGCGCCTCCACCATCTCGACGACGTCCCCCGAGACCCTAACAAAATCCAAGCCGAACCGCTACCCGGCGCAGCAGGAGAAGATCCCCCGCCGCCACCACGCCACGCCACCGGGGTTTTGCCCGGCGGCGCCACCGGCGGCGGCGGCGGGAGGGGGAGGGAGTGGTGGGGGCTAGGGTTGGAGGCGGCTGGGAGGAGGCGTTCGTCACTGGTCGGAGGAGGAGCATTCCCATTTTCTTGACAGCTCACTTTTAAGATGTAGCTGAAGAATCAACACAAAAGGAATACAAGAGCAGTTCCAGAACCTGACTGGTTTCTTTCCAGAGAACAAGATCATCCACACAGTTCGCAAGAGCAGAAGAATCATCACAAAAGGTGATGAGGTCCAGCCTCGGATCGACGATGTGCCCTTACAAATGGGGACATGGGGTCAACAGAGTGGCGCTACTGTATCAGTTGCCCTGTTGCCGTCTCTTCCTGGCCCGGTCAATCGGCGATTCAGTGGACCTGAATGAAGTTCAGGTCCTGAACGTGAGGGGTTCTGTCGGACACACGACGCCTGATGTCCTGAACGGAACGCGAGGGGGTAGAGCTAGAATAGCAAATCCGGGAGCATGCCGCCACTGATCTCATTTTCAGTCAAGCCTCCTTCATGGTCTGTCCATAAACCATCACAGACAGATTCGTACAGACACATGGATTGACATCACAGAGAGGAAGGTCTCAAATCTGTTACTGTGCTCTTCTGCCGCTAATACTAGGTAGGAGTAGTGTACATCTACTGCTGCTGTAGAAGTAGAACAACTCTTGACTAAACTACAGTAACTAATTGGAGTTCTTCAGTCTTCACGTAGCTCGCTGACTGTACTATGCAGCTACGGAGCTACCGTACTATGCACACGAACGTAGACTCCCGCGGTGCGGTGACCTTTCGCGCCAAGGAAGAAACAGGGGAAGCAGAGCGCTCGCCGCCGGCCGGCATCTCTCGATCTAAAGGCTGATCTCCATGGAGAAGTCGGAGTCGAGCAGCTCCTCGATCATCTGCTCAACGTGCTGCTCCTCCAGGAGCCTCCCGCCGCCCCATCCCACCGCGCCAGAGGACGACGACGACGAGGACAGCGACCCCGCGTCGCCGAAGAGGACACCTACCATCACCTTAGGTGATGAGGTCCAGCCTCGGGTCAAGTCAACAGAGTGGCGCTCCTATGTAGTGGACCTGAATGAAGTTCAGGTCCTGAACGTGAGGGGTTCTGTCGAACACACGGATGTCCTGAACGGAACGCCAGGGGTAGAGCTAGCATAGCAAATTCGGGAGCACGCCGCCATTATCTCATTTTTAGTCAAGCCTCCTTCATGGTCTGTCCATAAACCATCACAGACAGATTCGTACAGACACATGGATTGACATCACAGAGAGGAAGGTCTCAAATTTGTTACTGTGCTCTTCTGCCGCTAATACTAGGTAGGAGTAGTGTACATCTACTGCTGCTGTAGAAGTAGAACAACTCTTGACTAAACTACAGTAACTAATTGGAGTTCTTCAGTCTTCACGTAGCTCGCTGACTGTACTATGCAGCTACGGAGCTACCGTACTATGCACACGAACGTAGACTCCCGCGGTGCGGTGACCTTTCGCGCCAAGGAAGAAACAGGGGAAGCAGAGCGCTCGCCGCCGGCCGGCATCTCTCGATCTAAAGGCTGATCTCCATGGAGAAGTCGGAGTCGAGCAGCTCCTCGATCATCTGCTCAACGTGCTGCTCCTCCAGGAGCCTCCCGCCGCCCCATCCCACCGCGCCAGAGGACGACGACGACGAGGACAGCGACCCCGCGTCGCCGAAGAGGACACCTACCATCACCTTAGGTGATGAGGTCCAGCCTCGGGTCAAGTCAACAGAGTGGCGCTCCTATGTAGTGGACCTGAATGAAGTTCAGGTCCTGAACGTGAGGGGTTCTGTCCGAGAAGTCATTTCTAGCGGTGCCGGTTCCTACTGGTGCCCCATCGACCGCTCGATGCTTCGCGATTTGGACTGCCATGTCAGCAAGGCGGGGTATAGACATGAATTCCAACCGGTATATGTTGTGTTAGTTTTGTATTCAGCCTGGCCTCTCTACGTGGGCCCAATTAATGCGCGGACCGGTAACAATTACTTCTCACCGCGAACGGCTTCTTCCCCCTCAGTTATTACCCAGAGTTGCTCTAGTGCCGGGGTAGTTCTATCTTCTCTCTCCCCAGGTTCTTCCAGCTCCGCCGCCGCTCCGATTCCTCTCGATATTCCGGCTTCTACCTTCAATCCAGGTACTAAATGGAGCGCGCATGTACAATGCTTTGTTTTTGGGTTTATTTTTTTGATTAGTGCACCGCCATGCAGTTGAATCGGATTGATAATCTCCTGTATGCTTCCCCAAGATTTCCCTGTTTCCCCATTTGCCTGTAGATCTAGGTTTCCCTTTTGTCTCCCATGCTCCCATTAAGTAGTAGTTTGCCATGAACCTGGGTCGATTCATTATTTACAAGAGTTTATTGATTGAACCCCTCGACGCCATTTGTTCTACAGAATTAGTGCGGGTAGTTTACAGTTGGAACTAGTTCTGAATAGTACTCTGCCATCAAAGTTGTTAGATGTCATTTTGCAATATTTTAAGAATAAGCTTCCGTCGTTCGGTAGATGATTTACAAAATAATTAGGGTGAAGCCTTTAGTTGGAACTCTATAATGTACTCAAGACGTGCTATCTTTCCAAGAAATGTAGGCCCGTACCAGGTTGTCACAATGTCAGATATTCTACCCAAAAATTGAAGATATTGGCGAACTCCTGGCATCAAAATCGCTTAATACGTAAGCTATATGTTGGAAAAACTATGACGTTATTGGACAGATACTATGTCCATATGTTAACTGTATAGTAATAACATAGTAAGCTACATTCTTCAGAAAAGAGCTCACTATTTTACCTCTATATTTTTAGGGTATAATAAAACTAGCACCATGGTTGATCCGGATGAAGATGACATCGAACTTCATACCCGCACGTCACCTAGATTCACAGGCAAAAAAACAACGGCGAATAATCAGGCGGAGGATGTGCTTTCTGATTCTAGCTCAGAAAGCAGACCCCGTAAGAAGGCGAAAACACAGCCAAAACTGAACACAAAGAAGGCCAATGCTAAGCAGGTTTGTACCCCTTGTTGACCTTTTTTTATTGCTTGTTGTAGTGTTTCCTATGATATTGCCCAATGTTATTTTTGTATGTACTATTGTCCTAACAAATACCCATACATTTTTACCAGAATGTTGGGTTTAAATGTTCCCCCCACCTCTTGCACGAATTGTTCAAGAGGTTTGATAAAGATCTGAAAAGATGGGTGAAGGAAATTGGTTTTGGAGCTCTTTTGTCCATGCCGAACTGCAGGCTGCCAAAAGGATTAACTGTTTGGTTGATCAACCATGTCAGCTGGAAGAAGAGAGCTCTTGTGGTTGGTGGGAAAACATTCTTAATTAAAAACTTCATAAAGCAGCTGTTAGGCATTCCTGATGGGCCATTTCCTGTCCCCATGCCACGTAGTAATCGCGGTAAATCTAAGGTCCCAATTCCATCCTTGGAAGAGAAAGATACTAAGAGCGACAAATCTTCTAGGGGCATTAGTTACAAGGACACTCTTGAAGCTCTGATAGGAAATCATGATCCAGTACAGTTCAAGCACGAATTCATGTTATATGTCATGTGTATTTACTTTGCTCCCTCAAGTGGTCACTTTATTAACAGGAGCTACTCAGCAATTGTCAGCAATGTTGACCTAATCAAAGATATGAACTGGTGTGAACATGTTGCTGACTTCTTGATCGAAGGAATTTGTGAGTACCGTGATTCGAAGGTTGCAAATGTTAACGTCCATGGCTGTGTACATGTCTTGCTGGTAAGCAAAATAGTAAGCACCTTCTATTATTGGAGCACAACACAGTAGAATATGTATTGACATTTTTTTTCCGTGCCCGCAGCTAATTTACATCGATCTTGTCAAATCTGCTCTTATTAAAGTTCCAGAAGGCACTCCACGTATCAATTTCGTTACGTCTGAAATGCTAGACCTGCTCGATTACCATGATTTGAAGTACACTACTAATGAGGGACCAGAGTATGGGAAACTAGAGGTATTATTTTACTTCTATAATTGTTCTTCGAGTGAGATTTTTGTTATATATGATTGTGTTATAGCTTGTAGAAGTAAAAAGGCCTCTAACAGCTTCTTCCCCCACAGATTGACGAAACCAAAATTTCGGATGAAGACAAATCAGGGAAGAAGAAGTCAAACACTTCCGCTGAGGGAAAAAACAATCCCATACCTGACAGCAGTGCAAACACAACCCATAATGATGCTGAAAAAGTACGTTTCATCTTTGGTTTTATTTGTCTGGTTGACTGTTTGTTATTTTTAAATAACATTATGTATTGTTTGTAGGCTGGAAGAACTGATTTTTTTTTGATTTGATTGTGTTGCAGATTTTCTTGGGTGAGATGAGGAAGATAGAATGCCAATATAATAAAGAAAGAGAGATTATTTAATCAGATTGCCTCAAAATGCTTAACAACAAGCTGAATCAGATAGATTCGAACCGATCTTCTGCAATCTATTCTCTGCACAAGAAATTGTTCAGCACGGTGAACTTACGAAGCGGAGGTTCTGATACAGGTATCAATTCTGGTTCATCTCCGGCGACAGTACATTGCGATGGCCAACCACAATGCCAGGAGTTCGCAAATCAGACACCAGCATTCAGTTCTCCAAGTAAAGGATCTGCAGGTATTAGTATTTCTTTAGGTCGACAGCGTGCCCATTCGCCTGAAGTTGATACTCCAGAATTTTCCTTTGGAGTTCATCCTCATACCACAGCAAAGAGTAGTAGATTATTAACCCAGAAGACAGTCAGTCCACGCAATTCAGGAAGTACAGCTGTAGAAGATGGAAATGTTGCACAATGCAATATAGATTTCAGCAATAATTCATATGATTTGCAGCGTACTTGCCATCAGTTGTCAACTATACTTGTGAGCCGAGCTGGTGGTTCAAGGTTCAAAAATTGCGCTAAGCCTTTCAAAACTGCTAGGTTGTTCCAGGAAAACCTGATTCCGCTCACTGATGTACCTGATAAGAATTTAGACGACGGTTTTGATCAACTAGGAGATGATATTATGGCCGAGCTAATGGCCATAGGTAAGGAATCAGAAAAACAGGCTGTCATTGACGCGGGGGAGAAAGATACTGTGGTTCATGGCTCTCCTTGCGGGTTTGTTGCTTTCGGCACTCTTGACAGCTCAAGTTACCCAGTGCAATGTGCACAACAATAGCAGGCATCGGTCGACAATGAGGTCATGATCCCAGGTCCCCCGAGTCCTTCTCAGGTGGATTTAACACAGGACAAATTGAACTCATCCCAGTCTTTTGACCCTGCATCACAATTTTCCGAAGACATGTTTTCTGATGATAGCATAGAAAGAGCTGCTGCATTAATTGAAGAAGATCAGTCAGCTAACAAAGATGAATTCATTATTTCCAGTTATACTGCAAATCAAACTGAAGCCCCTGCTGCTCTTTCTGCCGAAGTATCTGCAGTTGCTCAACCCTTTGCGGATGATTTATTTGTAACCCAATCACAAGGTAATATCCTCATTCAGTTAAATGTAGACCCACTTGAAAATTGTATTTTCCGTGTCGCACTACTGAAAAACGTGTTGTAAAATGCAGAGGGTCGTGCGGACTTTCCATATGCACCATATATTCCACTATCTCCAGATGACTGTGCACGCAAGGATGTCGACAAAATCTCCTCACTGACCTCACCAATAGAAGATGGTGAGTTCTTTGGTGTTGCTGGAAGCGTGAATATTGCAGTGCGATCTAGAGCCAAACGTTTCGGGAAGAGCAAGCAAACTATTGATGGGATAGCAGAGTTAAAGAAATCACCTTGTAAGAACACGTCAGATGTCAACCTGACGTATTCACAACACGTGGAACACTCTGTTTTTCGTGGAACCAAAAGGAAAAAAATCTGCTGTAGCTACAGTTGGTGGCGACGATGCAAAGGTTATCATCCGTGGTGCACACGTGACAGAAGAGGAGTTTGTCCATACACTAATGCCGAATGGCGAGGTGGATTTAAACTTCATGTGGCTTTGTTGTGTCGCCAATATGCTCGACTGGGGTTCTACAACGAAGACAATCCTGAATCAACCAATAATTGTATGCTTTACACCTTTATATAATACAGTTACAGTTGGATCATTTACCTGGCTATATCTAACTGACTTCATTGTTCTTTTTCCCCTAGCAGAAGGAGCTGATGAAACCACCTGGCAGATGTGATCACCAGTATATAGCATCCAAACTAAAGAAACTGCGACTAGAATCAATCGACCAGGTAACGGGTCTAAGAGGACATTATATCATTTGACCAAGTTTTGACATTTTGCAGCACCTCCGTTTGAAAAAGTGTTTCCATGTTTTTGTGTACTCAGATATACCTTCCAGTATGCAATGACCACCACTGGATTCTTATACTAGTTAGCTTATCTGGTGAACTGGTGGAGATTTATGATTCTCTAAGGACGTACAAGAGAGGAGAAGACCCCTACAAAGATCTATGGGACACAATTGTGAGCAAATGTCATTTCAAATCATAGATAGGATATTCAGTTTGCATTTTACTTGAAATGAGTCTCACTTTTGCTACAATTTTAGGGATATAACCTCCAGGTTTCTTATCAGTTCGCAACTTTGAAAGCTCTTCACATCCTTCACAAGTTCAACAAGGAATATGCCCAGATCCATACCCAAGATAACTTGTAAGGTTTTTCTGCCCTATACAGTTGCTCACACGTAGGAGTACTTTACATGATCCTGTTTGCGCCTTCCATTGATTTTTTATCTCCTGCTCTGTAGGCATGATTCTGGATTTGAAGTTATCCGAATTCTGGTTTCGCACAATGGGAAAGACCTAATTGGATATGGAAAGGTACAATTTTTCCTGAATTCACGTTTTACGTGTCTTGTGTGCGAAATGGTAGTAATCTTCACTTCATTTTTTTTGCAGAAGAACATGGCTATGTTCAGGAAGGAAGTTGCTCACATCCTGTTACACCACCGATACAACGACCTGAATCCAAGACGCCAGGACCCTTCTAATGTTGAAGATATCTGAAGTCTGACTCGTTTTAATATTTGCAATAAGACTGGGAGATCTAAAATAGTTTCTCTGCCTCGGCTTTATGTATAAGTTTGCTACATGTCTACTCTTTCAGCTGTGTGCACACATTATTATGGTGTGGCAGTACCTTCTATGTTTTCTGTATGATTTGTATGACTGCAGTACTTAACTAATTTGAATTATGTAGTATGCCATCACTCCACATCTTTTTATCTCTAATGGATTCTAAACCTGGAAATCAAGGATAAGCAAATGTAATGTTTTAGTAAGCTAACTTCATTAAAGAGTTTCTTATTTTCTGTGTTTTCCTTCATTCTTTTCCATATGTCCTGTTTTAGGGATTTTGCTACATCCAGTTGAGCTTCCCACAAAAATACTGACGCAATAACATTATGCCCATCAAGTGCCAGACATTGATTTGTTAGTTGTTTGACATTAGTTTCTATTAAACATAACATACGCATAACTCGTAGGAATATGTGTTATATCCAGCCTAAAAACATCTCGAACCTGTCTTTTATTTTCATTCAGGGTGTGCTTAAAATAGGTCACATCAATTAATCCCTAAAAGACAAATTTCTTCTTCTTATGGTCGCAGAGTTCTATTTGTGTATTATGTATCTTTTTGTAAATTACAAGTATCAAACTTTCTTCACCCTAGTATTTCCATGCAAATAACTTAACACAAATTATATCGGAAACGAGATCCAAATAGTTAACATATCATATGTGTATCTCATAGGGATAGGTATTATTTCGATCATCAAAACATTTTTAACAACAGCCGTTTTGTCAAGAAGTCATACTGTTGTTCTCAGAAATCTGATACATATAGTTTTCATTTGGACAATTGGCATTACAGTTATATGTAGGCATATGGATATGTACTCGACACACGAATTTGCATACTAGAACATAATAAGATTTTGATCCCTCCTATCTATACAAGATTTTTGGTTTATGTATTTGAGGAGTGGGAAGTAATGAAACATCTTATTAAACTATAGTAGATTTCTTTTAGACAGAGTTATGAAAAATGTTCTCACAACTAGGTGCAACATAATTACCAACTATGTAAATAACTTATCTGGAAATATAGCAGAAGCGAAAGCAAAATCAAATAGCATGACACATGTGTCTCCTATATGAACCTCTTTTTGTTTTGTTAGTAGCTTGATATAAGTATAATTAACTTCTAGAGGATGGCTATGTTTCTTTCGAAACGTGCTTACATTATGCTACGATATTTCAGCCATACAAGTTAGCACTTCCAATATAAGTATGTATTTGTTGATGCACACTTATCCTTTCTTCAGTGTAATGTTTTTCATGCGTCTTTCATTTCTTTTTGATAAGATACTAATTAGGCAGACGTACCGCCAAATTAATTATGAATTTTCAACGATAAATTATCAGTTAATAGAGTTAAAGGCAGATCAAAAGGTAAACATACCATACACATATCTCAGTACCAATATGTGCTCATAGAGTTAAAGACAGATCAAAAGGTGAACAGACCATACACATAACTCGTACGAATATGTGCCATATCCAGCATGGAACATCACGAACCTGACTTTTATTTCATTATTCTTATGGTCCCATCGTTAGTTCTATCAGCTAAACATTGGAAAACCGTTCGTTTATTCAAAAAGTCAGATTGTGGTTCTCAAAAATCTCACACACAAGTAGGTGCAACATAATTAGATACATTTATGGAAAAAATTCACACAAGTTGCTCCAACTTAATTACCAACTATTTAAATAGCTTATCAGAAAATATACCGGAGCCTGATCAAAATCAATTAGCATGACAGACGTGTCTCGGATATGAGAAGGTGATATTTCTAGCAGGAAAACATCCAAAAAAACACATTTTTTCGCCCTTTCAAATTTTTTGCTCTAAAATATGCGATATATCTAATTTAAATTTTACTGCTCTCCATCGTAGTTATATGTAGCCATACAAAAATTTACTCGGCAAACGCGTTTCCCAACTATAGCGTACTATTATTTTGAGCCCTCCATTCCGTTTTAAAACTAATTTTATATATTACAAACTTCGTATGGATTCTTGTTGTTCAGGCATGAACGCCAAACTTAGAAGCAGGCATAAACGTTTTCTAATTAGTGAACGCTCACTTCGGAAAATACTTCGTTTTGCAATGCTTTCCTTCATTCCCAGCAATCGTTCTTTATATTGGGATTTACTACCACTCTGATATGAACGTGTCCCACGTTCTCATTATCTGGTATACGCAGAAATATGCAAATTCTCAGATAGTATTATGTAACACTAATGTTTCACCTTATCTGAAATCAAACAAATTCTGTTTCCTGCTCTGAATCTGGATGTGCAAATTCGTTAACTTCTAGCTGTACTAGCATTCACGTTTTATGTTGAGGTAGCCATCTAGAAATTACAGTAGAATTCATTTATATCACAACATACAATGCTAATAAATTATAAGAACTCAAACATCTTAAGATAAACGACACATCTAAATGGAAAAAATCCTGCAGGCTTGAAAATAAGAAGGATTATCTGGTTGTTAAAACAGTGCTGCTAAATAGTTGGCAAGCACGTTCCATATTACACAATTTTCCTTCAAATGAGAACGTTCAAATATAGGTTACATAATACAATAATAGCAGTTCGAAGAATAATAATATGGTTCGAAGCAACTAGTTCAAATATAGATTCAATATTACAATAATATTGTTCGAAGTACACATAGGAAAGCATACAAGCATAACTGATTTAGATAAGTAGCACCATCAGAGTGCATCATCCGAGTGTTGCCCGCCACTCAGCATCATGGAACGGCCCTCCATGGTTCTGAAATTGCGTAAATTCTTCCAAGCATCCCTGTGCGTACCACATTTGTGATTTCACGGACAGTCGCACTTAGCATGTCCACCTCGAACATACCAAGATCGAAACCAAATGTGAGTAACACAAACCTAGCATCTGTAGAAGCTGTCCGCACTTGCACCGAGAAGAAATGGTCTGATCCAAGCGGGAACTCTTCACTGCTTATCACTCTCTTCCAGATACCAGTTGTAATCCTTCCTCCAAAGCTTGCAATCAAATCTACCACTCTTTCCATTGTCCACTGATGTTCACCATCCACAAGGACTAGCACCCAAGTGTATAGAACAGCCTTGCAGTAATGTACTAGTACCAGCCCTCCTCCACGGTGACTAGCTACTGTGTAATCATACCAAGATCTACCATTTTCTTTTACTGGTGGAGGTAATTGAATTTTAGTGAATTTAGTGGTAACCATATCATAGCAATGCACAGAGCCCACTAAGTACATCATGTAGAGTTTTGTCCCATCTAGCACACTATATGGGTTGCGGTGAAACAATGCAGCTTGTATGGTTGTGTATGGGTCAGAAACATGTCTTTCCCATCCTAATGCGTCATCATAGACGCAAACATGAACAAAGATCTTTGCCGACGAGCAGAAGCTTACCCCATCGTAGCAGGTGAGGAAGTTGCGAGATGCGTCCTTCACGAAGAAAGAAATCCCATACCTGCCCGCTTTAGGAAGCACACCGAACTGGCCAAAGGTGTTGACAGTGAACTTCTCCGGGGCTCGCGGCATTCTTGGAATGACATCCGACACACGAGTGTACACCATTGGCACGTCCGCGGGGAAGCTGACGAAGTAGCCGTCCCCTTGGCGATGATTGAGGATGAAGCCGTTGGTCGCCCCGACCACCGTGTCTACAGAGACACCAGCCTCCTGGACGCGCGCTCTTATGACAAGAGCTGTCTCATCTCCTTGCTTGGCATACATGAGCTTCACAATCCTCCCAACTCCTTCTTGCATTTCCACAAGGAATCCAACAAATGATGTTTCAAAAGAAGCTCCTCTTGCAACAGCCCTCCACAATGGGCTCACTCTACTGCAGCGGATCTGGTGAATGGAGGAACCTAGCTTAAGGATGATCTGGCTAAGCAAGTCTTCATCTTCAAGCACATCAGAGCTCGAGGAAATGTGCTCGTTGGTAGGCATGGTGTGTTGGAGCTAGAGTTGTTCTGCCGCCGTCCCCATATAAGCTTTTCCTTTTATGTGAGGAAGTGGCGTGCTAGAGTGTTAGCTTAGTTTTTTCACATTTTTCATGGAAATTACTAAGCTACCTAGCAGCTATAGCGAATATATAGTAAGGTCACCTTTCTCTGTTACCTGCCTCCATGCACTTTCTATTTTATCTTCTTACTCCACGACATAGTTGTATTTGCATTTTTTTTTTCACACCATGCGACATAGTTGATGTTTGGTATACCTCTATACAGGTTTTATCATTTTCTTTGTCTACTTTTATGGAAATTACATGTTAGCATTGCTTCGGATCCATGTTTTACGTCCGTAAGAATTATATGGTTTTATACATTTACCTTTACTATTCCATTCTATTTAGAATATACATTATTTTGTTTCCCACATTACATTTACTGGCAGTAATCACTTCAGAGAATCTTTAACTGAATTTTTTTTGCAATGAAATACAAGCATGTTAAAAAAATGAATTCCACCTAAAAGAGCAAATGGCATATAGAATTGGCAGGCTAATAGGGAAAAAAACGACCACTGCCGGTGTGTTACATTCTTGCGAATCATAAGATACATTCTACAAAATGTGTGTTATATGCTAGGACTGCATTTAGTCGAAACTAGGGTTGATCCCTCAAACTGCGGCGTTGCCACTAAATTGTCGGTAGACAATTTTTTTTTGCACCATACCATCTTGACGATATCTCGGCCCCTTCTAGTTATCTACCACCGCTACACAAATTCTTTACTTGCACCACACGTCGTCTACTAGCAGAACCAATATCTTCCCACGAAACGTTGATGTATGTGATTGGAAGCCTCGAAAAAACCCTGATTACGATAGAAGCCTCACATAGAATGTTTCGATGCCTTTAGGATACAATCTGACGGACATCGGCTCAATTTGTCCAACGACATTCAGTTCCTTCCACATCGTGCTAACTATCTTTAATGGAATCATAAAAGTAGCTGCTCTTCAAATACTTTTGTACATGTTGTCAATGCTCTAGATCCATGCCGCTGAACCGAACTAGTCATATTCGGCTGGCGGTTGGCGGTGCACCTCTTTTATAGCGAATGGCATCGACAGGATCTTGCGAGACACTTCGTATGGACGGATGGATCAATGTCCTGCTAAATATAGCAATCTATTATTTCTTTTGACAACCAGCACTATACAAAACCATATGATTCAACATTTCTTGTGTGTAAAGACTTTATACCATGGTAGACACATGTCATGTATATCAATTATATTTTTTACAAGTCTCCTAATGTTGGCGCAACAAACGGTTTATCTTGTTTATCCGATATAACAGTTATATAATGTAAGTTTTATATATTGCCGATTTCACATGGGTCACATGCATTACAACAATTTAAATGTATGTACATTTGAATTGCACTTAGCTGTAAATATCTTTTTTGGTTCATACGATAATCTCACACCACTGGACATCTATGCGCTACGTAGCAATCCGGCATAGCCCGTACAGGCATGGTCTTTAGCAGTGCAGTACCATGTAGCTTGCTAGCCCCTCTGCCAAAACCATTTATGTTTCACCCATCGGCCCTGCTGTTCAGCCCCATCACGAAGTACTCGCTATGCGTATGGGCATCAACGCCCTAGTCATGGCTCACACACAGCCTTACCAGTGGAAGAGATTCGTTGTCTGTTCAGTAGATTTTTTTGCAGCAATGATTTTGAAATATAGCCGTTAAGACCTTGTATAGTACTATAATTGCTCATGTTGGAATCCACGTTCTAGTGCACTCTCATTTTCTTTCAGAACCCTGCTCTCTCATTTTTTCAATGTCTTCAAGTTCATACTCATTTCGCGGCGCACGCGACCCAGCTCCTCCCTTGCCACTGATAATGTGCCCTCGCTGTGGCTCCGCTCGGGCGATCACACGCGTATCGGGCACTGAGACTAACCCTGGTTTCAGGTTCTACAAATGCCCCAACCAGGGAGTACGTATCCGTAGCTGGTATTTAGAATAATTTTCCTTCCATGTAAAACAGCACTAACAGTCTATTTCTTGGTTGCCATATAACAGGAAGGGGGCTTCTGTGACTTCTTCTTGTGGGAGTAGCATTACGCCCACTACATTACGGGAGTTGGCATCAACTTGCTACTTGAAGCAGCGGGCGGCGGAAGTGCTTTCATGTTCGGGATGGCCAGTTTCATGTGTGAGATCAAGGCGACCTTGATGAACATCTGCATCCTCTGCGTCATTATTGTTGTACTCCTGGGCTGGAAGTTGTCCAACACCGGTGCTTAATTGTAACGGAATCAGTCTATTCGTTTAGATTGTACTGCGATATGAACTGTGCGATCTACTTGTTGTAATTTTATGTGTGTTGCCATCCGATATCTAATCTATGTGTTGCCCCCCACCATAGCAGTTCGGTTAAATTTCACATATACTATATTTAAACCGTATATATGAGACGTACGTTTGAGACTTTGCGAAGCAGTTGTAAATATGTGAAATAGTTTGAAGAACTTCATTACAATGGTCTGCTAGAGAGCCATGATATTTGTGATAATTATTTTCACGCATACATTTCTTACATTGGATCATATGTAATAAAATATGATAGAAATGGCTCTGCCGGAAGACGTGAATATGTGTTGTCATGCAGACATCTTGAGAGATCATTTCACTATTGTATTTTTTTTGAAAGATATCACCCATAGTAAGCAAGTATGGATTATAATTCATTTTCTTTGTAGGATTGGCTATATCCATATTATATTATTTTTTTGTCGAGAAATCTATGTGGACAATCAAACATATTATTATAATTTTTATTCCATATTTCTTAATCAGTTAAGTTTTGAGATTGTGCATCGTAACAAGACATCCGCTAACTCCCTAATTTTTTGGAGCCAACGGGCTCCCCCCGTCGATTTCCATTAAAGAAACCGCCAAATCCTTATTACAAAGTTTCAACAGAAAATAAAGAAGCAGACTAAACCAAGCCAGCATCTAAGAAAGGCTACACGCCCCCTAACACCCAGCAGGCTCAGAAAGCCTCTCAGACACCCAGCTTAAAACTATGTTACAACACAAAACTCAGCGACAACAGAGCTAAACTGGAAGTAGACCCTGACAAAACTAAGACAGACCAGGCACCAGAGGCCAAAAATTACAAAATAAAATTGGAGTTCTTTCAGCAAATTCTCAATATCCAATTCTTGCCACCGTGGGAGCCCAACCATGCGATCTGGTATAAGCCTCCCGGATCACCAATTTTAGCTTCAGAACCCCCTCTTCAACTCTTCCTTGATCTTGATTTCTCTGCAAAATTGCCCAATTATTAAGTACACTGCACAACCTGTAAATGATATTTGCCAGGTCACTAACAACAGCTCTGTTGAAGCACACATCATTTCAAGTTTTCCAGAGCACCCAGCACACTGCTGAAGCTCCACACATAACTAGGTGTCTTTGATCTTTAGGAAAGGATTTTATCCAATTCCCAAATAGGTCAACAGTATTTTCAGGAGGCCTCACTAGTTGAAAAGCACAGAGAATCACTTGCCAGACCAACTTGGCCAAGGCACAAGAGAAGAGCAAGTGATCAATGCTTTCAGCTTTGTTGCAAAAGTGACAGTGAGGATCTCCAGTCCAGCCTCTTCTCAGCAAATTATCTTTTGTGAGCACACTGCACTTAATCATCAGCCATAAAAATATTCTCACTTTCATTGGAATTTTTGTCTTCCACATAAATTTCTGTGGGAAGCTTCCTTCAGCTCTCAGTTGGAGATACAAATCTCTAACTCTAAATTTCCAGAAGCTCCTATTTTCCATTTCACTGTATCTCTTCCCTTAGACAGCTGCACACCATCTACCATGTTCTTCATATCCTCACCAAACAGAGTTCTCCTGAATTGAATCATATCCCAACCCTGTTGTTTCAACTGTTTCACTGTAAAAACCCTTCTGGAAAGATAATTGATAAATTCTGGGAAATTGCACTGCAAGAGATGCATTATTCACCCATTTATCTTCCCAGAAAAGGGTCTTCTCACCTCCCAGCATCACTCTCTCACTATATTGTTGGAAAATGTTATTCACAGACATCAGGCCCTGCCAGAAATGAGAGCAGCCAGGCCCCATTTTAGCTTGAGCCAGCACCTGATTAGCTAAGTACTTCCTACTTAGCATTGTTTGCCAGGTTCCCTATGTATTTTCCAATTTCCACAGCCACTTGCACAACAGACTTTTATTCATTGTGGGTAAATCAAGCACACCCAGACCTCCACAATCTTTGGGGAGACAGACAGTGTGCCAATTCACCAGATGATATTTTTTCCTATCATCCAATTCTTGCCACACCATTCTCTTCCTGTGAATATCTGCCCTATGAATGAAACCCTTTGGAGCTTCCAGGAAAGAAAGCATATATAGACAGTTACTAGTGAAACAAGCGTTAACTAGAGTCACCCTGTCTCCAATTGACAACAGATTTCCTTTCCACCCAGAAATTTTCTTTGCAAACTTCTCTTCAACAGGAGCCCACTGTGAAACAGCTAGTTTCTTTTCATCAACTGGCATACCCAAATTTTTCATGGGTAATTCAGCAGTTGGGCATGTAAAGATCTCACTGTAACATAGAGCCCTCTCTTTAGCTTCACCCAGACAGAAAATTTCACTTTTATGGAAATTGATTTTTAGACCTTAGACTTGCTCAAACAGACACAGGATATACTTCACATTCCTTGCATTTTCCAAGCTATCCTTCAGCAACAAAATAGTATCATCTGCATATTGCAAGATTGAGATGCCACCATCCACTAGATGTGGTACCAATCCTTTAACCAGACCTTCTTCTTGTCCTTTTTTCATCAGCAGAGCCAGTCCATCACCAACTACATCAAAAAGTAGAAAATTTGATTGCATCCGTATGCTTGCAACATTTTGGTCATGTTTTCGCGGCTATACCTTTCAAGTATCTTAGATATGCCGCATAACATGTCCAATTTTTGTAGCATAGATTGGCCGGCGAGATGCGTACGTACTGTTTTTCTTGTCTGCAAGTACTCGAAATTTGCCTAATTTGCATTATGCAATGGCTATCAACATGCACAATCCTATCCCTATAGGACAGATTGTGTGTGCCCTTGATAGTAGACATGACGTGGACGGTCGTAGTCATGCTGTGCAACATCCGTACTTGGCTGAACGGTACAGCTACTCCAACTAGTCATGCACTATGCAATTTAATAGTTATCCTTATGTGCACAGCCCGCATTGGCAGCTGACAAGATCGACAGGATCCCTCTACTTTAAAACAAGTACGGCTGGGATATTATTTTGCACAAGCCCTAACATGCTATGCATTTTTTCTGTTGATAGCTCGGTGTTCTGCGTACCCCAAATCTTTCTATCTCCCTCGGAAAATGTTAGCAATGCATCCGACGCTATGTGCATATGTTTTCTATATCCCAACGATGTTTCAAAAAAATTTATTTTGAGAATGTATTGTTTATACGACAATACATTTTACCATATGTAACATACTCCTACCATTTATTTGGGTATTAATAAAATCTTGATTCATTAAGTCCAAACATTTCTTCTTCGGTTACATAGAGGTTCGCACGTAATTAAAGAATTATATTCTTTATATGTAATGCAATCTTGCCAACCACCATTCTCCAGCACACACACACAACAATTTATATGAATGTACCAAAAATTATTTTGCAATATTTGATCCTGAATTGCCTTGCTACGAAACATGGGGGAACCTGTGATTTGAACAGCTAAGCCCTATTTTCAAAACTCATCTATATGAAATGATTAATGTTATATCATTTTTTTTAATCGAAAAGGAAAAATTTCTATGAAGCATATGGCATTGAGGCCTAAACTACATTTTGTTTGTTGCACTTTTTTTTGGATTTTCATAGGTGCTTACATTTTTAAAATTTTCCAATTTTTTCCTTCCTCGCATTTCTGAAGATGGTTGCGACCGAGTGATCTAATATAGCACTATCTTGTAGAACTTAATTATCTTACATTACTGCAACACGACAATTTTATTATGATAGGAGGGATGCACCATAATGAAATACATACTTCCCCATTTTTAGCTCACAACCCCCCCCCCCCCCCCCCCCCCGCGCGGCACATGGTAGGCCTAGGTATTATAGGTAAACTCTAGTAGCACTAACCATCCACCTCCCCGATGTTCTTTTCAATATATGTGTATCACGCGGGCATTGCGCGTACTGTTATCGTGCATGGTCATGAGAGCGATACACTTTGAGCGGTGGGGGCGACTTCACTGTGGCGGGCTGATGCGGTGTTTGTTGCTGAGCAAACACATCAGCAATGAAAAACCCTACAACTCAGACTCTATAAGTACTTCATACATGTTCTTCAGTTGCTGATATAATTTATGACATAATCGTCCGTAGAGTTCCAAACAGTTGGTGTGACGATACTACTAGAATATTGCCTACCTATACCGTTGTTCCAGGGGGACTGGTTTCCCAGTTTGCGTTTACTACCCTTTGCATTTTCTTCATTTTGGGGGTCCCTTCATAGCTCCACTTATATATCGGCTTTTTGCGATCTCATGTAAAACAGCCCTATTCATGTTCACCCCCCTCCATATGTCTTTTCGGTGTAACAATTGTCATTCCGATGGTGGTCTTGGATTCAATGTTTTTTCTACTCTTAAGTCCTCTGTGCATTGCATATGGAAATATCATATCGACATCAGTAGGTAATCATATGCATACGTTATTTTCATTTGTATAGGATTTCGGAACAAAACCGCATCACTCCGTCGAATACAAAAGGAATTCGAGTTGGGCATGTCCAAACCGCGAAACATTAGATAATTTGGTTTGACCGTTTCAATGAATAGATAAATCATGCCGTTGTATACAAATTCTACCCTAGAATATTGCCTACCTATACCGTCGTTCCGGGGGGAAGCTCCGATGGCCTAATTTCATAGATGGCAGGGACTAGTTTTGCTTTTCTGGCTTGCGTTTATTATCCTTTCCGTTTTCTTCATTTAGGTGGACCCTTCATAGCTCCACTTTGATATCGGCTTTGCGATTTCATGTAAAACGGCCATGTTCATGTTCACCCCCCTCCATATGTCTTTTAGGTGTACCATTTGTCATTCGATGGTGTTATTGGATTCAATTTTTTCTCTCCTGCTAAGTCCTCTGTGCATTGCATATGGAAATATCATATCGATATCGTAAAGTAAACATATGCATACGTTATTTCATTTTGTATAGGATGTCTGAACAAAACCGCATCACTCTGGCTAATACATAATGAGTCGAGTTCGGCATGTCCAAACCTCGAATCATTAGATAATTTGGTTTTACCGTTTCATTGAATAGATAAATCATGCCGTTGTATACAAATTCTACACTAGAATATTGCCTATCTATACCATCATTCCGGGGGGGAAGCTCCGATGGCCTAATTTCATAGATGGCATGGACTGGTTTTGCTTTTCCGGCTTGTGTTTATTACCCTTTACATTTTTCTTCCTTTTGGGGGTCCCTTAATAGCTCCACTTTGTTATCGGCTTTTGCGATTTCATGTAAAACGGCCCTGTTAATGTTCACCCCCCTCTGTATGTCTTTTTTTCTCTCTTGTTAAGTCCTCTGTGCATTGCATATAGAAATATCATTTCGATAGAGTAAGGTAATCATATGCATACATTATTCCATTTGTATAGGATGTCGGAACAAAACCGCATCACTCCGTCGAATACGAAAGGAATTCGAGTTGGGCATGTCCAAACCTTGAAACACTAGTTTATTTGCTTTTACCGTTTCAATGAATAGATAAATCGTGTCGTTGTATACAAAATCTAAATCTAACATATTTTTATTGGAACCTGTGGGACACCAATATTAGTACTGTTATCTTACTATTAACAGCTCCACACATGGAGACACAAATTTCCTGGATTATAAAATACGCATAGTATCCTTTGAGCATTTTTTAGCGGTGGTATAAATTTTGTAGCCGCTGTGCACCAACCCTGCAGCTTCACTCCCATCGCATTACCCGCCGGTAAATATTTTCTTTTCCTATCTACTCTTCGAATCTACGCAGACTGTTAGCCTATATTACTATATATTGTGTTTCAGAGGACACTTTGATTTGACTTTACACCCCTAGTGCACGCCATGTTCGAAGCTTTTTTTACATACCCTGATAAGAGTACACATCTATATCTGTGAACCCACAACGTGTGGAAGTACACTGATGGATTGGGACGCTCTGCAAATAATTCACACCTCTGTCTCACTGACCACACAACGCTAGTACGTACCCTCCTGGAAGGCAAATTGTTTACCATACTATAATGCCACTCATATGAAGACACGCTTTATTAGCTTTCGCAGTTATTTGGTAAGAAAGCTCAAAAAGGTTATTGTGACATGGAACATTTTTCTTTTTTGATATTGTTCAACTTGAATATATGTCCACATAGAAGGCATGATGAATACTAATTATTTGATTTAAGATACATTAGATATTTGGGATACATCCCGTGCTGGAAACTAAGATACATTAGATATTCCCCACTAAGGGAAAAAACTATGCCGATGAAGGATTCTACATGAAAACAACTAATAGCACACACTGCATTTCGTAGCATTATAAGTTTTTTTCTAGTTATTCTTGCTTGAACTTGCTACTGCTAAGATCTTTGCCTCCAACAGTTCTTCATTCATCTCGTTGATTTCGTAAACTTCTTCTGCAAACCGAGTTATGACATCTTGCCACACCCACACATTGCACATGAGATGCTGCACAAGTAAACAAGTTCAGTTATAGTACCAAGATAATTTCCATTTCCAGTTATAGCATATATATAAGATACATAAACCGATGTAAAATCTTACCCTCTTCCACAGGGGATCTTCTTCTTCGGTTGTGCTATTGTCAACCCATCCGTTGCTGCAACGATAGAACCATCTCCCCTTATGCATCCCTGCGGAGCACTTCCTACTTGCCGCCCTAGTGCCGCATGCACAATTGAAAGCAGGCTCAATCATCTCCTTCTCTAGCAACACTACCTCTACTGTCACTGTGACACCCATCGTCTATGCTTTTGGACTAATAAGCTATCCTATCTCGAACAGCCTAGCAAGGGGTGTATATATAGAGTGAGCGGTGGCATGTTCATAATTTTGGGTTGCTGTACAACAATAAAATAAGTTACATTTCCCACACGTTAGCTCAATAACTATGCCAGTTCAAAATGATTATTACTACATGAACAATTTCCCTTTGCAGAACTTTTTAGTAGTTCTACACCAACTGCATGTTGGCATTACATGCTTTTCCAAATACATAAGAGCATCCAAATCAACGGCAAAAATGCATTCTAAAATGCGGCTCGCGCAAAATGTAGGCTACTAGCCAAATAAAGACACGCACGGGTGCCATGAATACCACGCCAGTGGGGACGCGACCATGAAAAACCAGAGGCCCCCAATTACCCTTCTGTGCGGGATAAGATCCTAGACGCATCGCCGACACACCAAGGCTAAGTGAGTCAGACTTCCGAAGACATCTTGCAAGCGAAACAACCGTTTTTGGATCGCTACTTCCCTCCGAAAACTTCCCGCCGTTCCATTTCCCGCCACTTCCCTTCCAATCGCGCCTTCCAATCGCGCCTTCCCTAAATGGCAGCATCGACGCAGAAGAACTCCCTTACCACGTGTTCCCCATGGGCGAGGAGGTCACGGGGTCCGCTGCCGAGCAGAGTGCGTTGCTGGAGTCCATCGAGACGCAAAGTCGCCACTAGGCAGGTCAGCTTATGATGGTGGCCGACAGAGGTCCGACGGCAGCCCACCTGTCGGTTTTCCCATAAAAGGTCACACCACTAGACTCGCCACACGGTGGGAGGGTGGCGATGAGGTCGGCGAAAATGTGCGCCTACCAGCGAGAATACGAGGAGGACCGAGAAAGGATGGCCGCACTGGCGAGTGCGCTCGAACTCCCTCCCACCGAACTACATCGACGCTGCCATCCTTGAAGATGGACAACGCAACGCTCACATCGAACTACATCTAGCGCGGTATACTCGCGTTGTATCAGTTCAACGCCTCCGAACAAAAGTACTTACAAATCTGTATAATTCTAATTAAATCAAATAAATTTAAAAATTCTAAAAAATCCCAGTTCTAATATATTTTGGCAAAATCAATTACAATTAAAAAAATGCGATATATTTGTTTGGAGCACGTTGATGTGACAGCTCTGGCCCTTTTTCCCCTATGGTCGTACCTGCTCTAGCAAAACACCCCCGCCGGGTTCATATTGTACGAGCGCACGTACTGATGTTCTCACTATATGAATATGAATTCCACAAAACAGTTCAGAGCACCACACTAGTGTCGTCAGCTAGAGAGAGAAATTGTACAGGTATAGCATTAACAGGCAATATCTTGTGTGCACGTCGGTCAGTACTCCATATCTTGCTTCCTGACATCTATATCTATACCAATATAAAAAGGCACAGAGGGGGGCAGATCCAACGCATCTCGACCATCAGATCAACATCTAACGTTTTAAACGTATCCCGTCATTAGCGCTAAAACAGGCTGACGGACAACTCCATCCTTGCTAATCGCTAAGTAAAAAAAAATCTCCCAAAACATCGCTCTGAGTCAACCGCCCCCAGATCGCCGCAGACGCCCATCACGAGCGCAGCCGTCACCGTCCTCAAGACGTCGCCACCGACGCTCCTCACCAACGCGGCCGTCGCCGTGTTCGAGAACGCCGTCGACGCCCCTCACTAGCACGGCCGCCGACGCCCCTCACCAGCACGACCGTCGCCGTCCTCAACGTCGCTGTCCAGAACACCGCCGCCCTGCCCGTCGCGAGGACGCCGCCGCCCCGCACCCAGCTTGACGGCGTACTGCTCTTCCAAGTCGGCGGCCTCGCATCGCTGCACATGGAAGGTACATAGTCTTGATATGTACCCCTGCACCATGTACACATTGCTTCTAAAGAGCCGATTTTACTTTCGGCTGACTACAAGAAAGATTATTAGTCTCTCTGAACTTGTGAAGTCAGACCACTCTCGAATCTGGAGGAGATTATACAAAATCTATTGTGCTACCTGGTAATAAACCTATATACATCAAATGTATTATGCATTCAGCGAAAGAGCATTACAATTAGATTTTAGATAGCACGCCATGCACCGTTTCGTGTTTGTGTGCTGCTGCTGCTAAACTAATTTCAGCAAAACAATGATTATCTCAAAGATATAATAAGTGTTCTAACTGTAGAAAAAATGGATGACCAATAATCTGGGTCATGTTTGATATGAAAGGGTATATTTTCAAAGATACACATGTTTACTTATTCTGATATGGAGGTACCTAATATACTATGTTTGTTCCCATGCGATGTTTAATGCATATTCATGTTGGTTTCTGTAAATCAGAGTCAATGATGGATCAGAAAGGTGTGTATCATACTCCTCCATTTGAAAAATCCTTAATTACTGTTGTTGACTCATGCATGTATGATTGGGGTTGCCCAATTAGGTGTATCCTCTTCCCAGTTCATGCTGGTTGCGGCCTAATGTAAACGTTCTGGTTCTCCTTTGGCTCAGTGTTGGTAGTTGGTAGAGTGCTACTGGAGGGATGCTTTTCTCCACGTAGAATTTGTTTTTCAGTATATTATCGTTTGGTTCCTGGACCGTTCATGTTCTGCAGGTATTATTATTTCAATGAGCTCGTGAGAATTTTCGTGAAACTTTCATGTGCTCGCAAGAATTTGTGCTCAGTTTTTTTTTGTCCCAGTTACAGAAATTTGAAAAGTTAGATACATTGTTTCATTAAAAGTAGAGTTCTTATTGGGGTGCATACTGAACTACAGTATTGTACTGCAATATTATTGCGACTTCTCAGGTTATGAATTACTTTCAAAGCAGACTTTAAGAAAAAATAGGTACTTTTTCAGTACAGCGAGTTGAGTCTGGCTTTGTAAGTCTTAGGTCTGTGATTATCTAAGTACGCGAGTCTTAAAAATGAATTGGAATGGGTTTCAAGATGATAAAAGAACTGCTAAGTATTTGGAACCAAGAACACTTCCACTCTCTTGTGATCTTGAAATAGGTGCTACTATCCGTTTACTTTATTTTGCACATCTTGCATACTTCTTTCACAAAGCTTGAACATTATCAGACATAGTGGAGTACTGAATTTACTACTTTACCATGATTTGAGGTCGTTTCATCTATTTTTTACTAATACAAAGAAAACATGGAGTTCCTGAGCTACCAACAACAAATGCCCAACTATAGTCATTGTAGGCAGCTCGGATGCATCTGTGATAAGTTTATAGACTTAACGCTAAAGTCATTTATTCTATACTGTACCTTATGTTTCAAGTCTGGGAAAATATTCACAATTGCCAAGAGTAAAACAATTTGAGAAGGCTGACACAACAAATGATGGCAAATAAATTGATTTTTTTTAGTATAGCAAATAAATTGATATGATTACACGTGCGTGCACGTGCACATTTACTAGTGACTAGTAGTATCTGATTGACATCACCACAACAACCTATAGCCCTATGTAATATGCTCACCTAGTTTGTCCACCGTTTCACGGACAGGAAATTTTTTCCATTGACTTAACAAAATGTTTTATCTAGTTTACGATCTCACCATGTTTATTTCCCAGAACCAATTGATTTTTTGCCTCAAACATGTTTTACATTTGAAAAAATATAGGAAGAAGAGCGTGTTCGCATTGATTATGTACATGCCATATATTTTATACTTTCGTAGGTAACTAGATGCCCCAGTACTAAGGTGAGAGCAGAGGATGGTATGGCATATGTATTATATTTTTCACATACGAACACCGAATCAATTAGGTATCTCAAACGCGAGGTTAAGCCTTCTTGTTCTGAATATAACCCACCAAGGTATATTGAAATTAACTAACTATGTCCTAGTTAGAAGAACATATTGATGCTATGCTAGGTTTGGGAAGAAAAAAATCTGATTGAATGTGAATTTTGCTTGGCATAGAATCCAAACTTCCAGCTTATCCTGTTTGTTCAAACAAGTAAAAATATATGTAATACATCTCAAATATAGCTAGGTAATGGCATGAATTTAACAATCATCCATTTCAGCAAACACTGTAGTTTGTAACTAGCCAGATCTATATCTAGCTAGTTTATGGTCTCTATATAACCATCATGACGTTTCCCGTAATTATCATGAAGGGACAACATCTCGTACAGTACAAGCCTGCTGAATTCGTCCAGTTTTTCCTGTATTTCCAAAAAAAACACATCAATTTACTAATGACAAAATTGCGCTATAGTTAATTATTCTCAGGAAATATGTCATACTTCTGAAAACCATATCTCAGTGACATCTTCAACATACTTCTCTCCATCAAACTTCTGTATGGCAAGTAGTGTGAGCAATCCATCAGAACCACTGATCAAAACAAACAAGTTTATGTGATGCATCATTCAAATTACATTCATTTTGCATCAGAGTTATTAAAATACAAGATATACCTCCTTGGCGTAGCAATAATAGGCTTCACGAAATTAGGTCTGAACTCGGGCCATTTTACATACCATCCATCGAAGAGCAGCGCTACGATCTTACACAAACACTTTTGAATTTCTGCAACGTTCTTCTTGTGCAACTCTTCTATTGGTGTAGCTTCATAAACCTCGTACATTGGATCTACAACATGGACTTTTGATTCCTCCATGTCCCAGAAGTACACGCACCATGAATCATTGACATGTGCGGGCACTATGATCTAAAATTTCAAGAAAGCAACCATAAGAAAGAAAAAAACATTGCGTTCGGTCAAGAGTTACAAGGTAACAATACCATTCTGCATTCTGAAATATCATAGTCATTGAATCTCATTGTGAACTGATCTATTATAGAAACACTTTTTAGAGGGTCCTTGTTTGTAAGAACATCCATCTGCATAATTTAAAAAAAGTCATAGACCATTTTTTGCTTGTACGCTGGAAACAAGTTTATATACAAAGGAATAAAACGTACCGCGAAGTCGCTTTCCATGATATGTCTCCAGCAAAGATTTCTTCCTTTACCATACATGCAATAATCTAGTTGACCTATCCTTCTTATAGCAATATCCAAAGCCTCCGGTGTAAAATTGTTCCTCTTAATAAATATGTCCTTTAGAATATATCCATCTAGTTCAATGTATTTGGGCGATGCATGTATGACATAGTTGCTGCATGATGATTTAAAAATTAGATGTGCGAAATTAATGATCAAGCAACGTGTGTACACAATATAGTTATTTGAATTAAAAAATCTAGGGGATGTATGGTTTTTGACCTTCTTAGTGTCGACATCGTGTTGTTTTGTAGCCACGCATGGAGGTAATTTGTAACATCGATTGTCACTACCTTCTTCTGAACTCCCATTTTCCATGGATCTGGTGCGATCCTTTTTTGCTTGCACTGTAGTTTAGTCACACCCGTAGCTGGCCTAACAGTACTACCCTTCACCGTAAGAGTTCTAGAAGCATGGTCGATGATCGAATCGATTGCTCTTTCCGACAATATAAATTTCTTTTGATCCCCAGTTCTTGGTACTGATAGAATTCCATCATTTTGTTCAGTTCTTTCTATCTTTATCCTCTTTGCACTACTCGTACTATCTTCTTGAAAAAGTTGTTTCCCTAGTAGTGGTGTGAATTTCTCCCCTGTTGAGATGCATAGAAAAATGTTGTAAGCGCCAGAGTATTTTGCTTTAAAGATGGAAACACAAAACGTTTGGTCAAATGTTCACTACCTGGTAAGTTTGAAATTGAATTATCACTGGCAGTCGCTGACATTCCACCAGCTGAGCTATTACCTGAATGGGTACAGTTTTAGTCATGTTAGCTATTTCCTGGCCATTTATGTTGTGCGTATATTTCTAAATATCAACATAAAACCAATAATTCATATTACCTTCACTTAAAGTCTTGCACCTATCTAAAGAAAGATTCATTGAAGTCTTGCGCATCAAAATTTTCTCACATGGTGTACTATGTGCTGATGCGTGTTGGTGAAGCCGATGTGCCATGGTAAGATTGTCTTGGAAAATTTTAGCCATAAGATCTTCCATATGCACTTCTATTATTGTTTTAAATCCATCCCTACTAGAATTAAACGGACCACCTTGTAGTAGGACTTCTTTAGTTTTTCTAACATGTTGAGTCATTCTAGCATTGTGCCACTTCAATGCATCTATCTGACCATATGATAGCTGCTCGGATAGGAATCTACATTATTAATTGCTTAACTAAAAGTATATAGAATACATAATTCACTCTTTTTACCTTCTGCTCGATTGATCCTCTCAAATACCCTGTCAAGTATGTTGAAACTGCTGGTTGAGGAGTTTTGAAATGCACCTCATTAAGATTAGACGATCGTTTCAGATGAGCTCTACTACTCTGTGCTTCAAACTGCACACTTTTCTTCGAAATACTCTCCTAGGTAGAATGGAAGTTTAGTTAGCAGTTCCACAAGTCAATAACATATAATACTACAGTTATACAACTCGTACCGTTTTTGATGCGCTATCTGACATTTCTGAATGGCTATAAGATATATTATTGCATTGATCAGCACTAATCATCTTGTTCAGAAGTCCTAGGTCAAACAAACTTATCCTGGGGATAGGCTCGGGGGGTAGTGAGTAGCCAACTATTTTCAAGCTATCCAGGTACAGAACCTACGGAAACATTACAAGAATCACTTATTAATATAAGCTTGTAAGAATTTGATGAATATATTGTAGAAATTAACCACTTGTTCAGAATTTTTTTTACCTGGAGCCCAAGCGTACATCCAGTTACATTCTTTACTTGGCGATTACAGCTCAATTCATCCTGCACTCTCTTTGCAGACTCAACTATCTCATCAATTACAAGAGAGCAGAAGTTGTAAAGATGGATTTCATCGGCGTTCATTAAAGAACCCCAATAATCATCCATGCCATGGTTTGTACGAGTCTTAGCAACAAGGAAATGTCCAACTACGAAAACAACGAAGGCTACTTTAAACTTGTCACGCTATTCTTTATTCATCCCATGCTTATATTCCATGCTTATTACATCTTCTGGTACTTTCAGACTGCAAGTTTCCAATGGATCTAGGCTGATGGAACCAACAACAAGCTTTATGAAATCCATCTTTTCTTGGAGCTCGTTGCTCTGTAAACCCACTAGCAACTTAGAACCACAAGGTATGCCAAGCACCCTCTGGAATGCTTTGTCAGTTAGAGGGACTTTGGATCTTCCTTCAACAACTATTGACCTAGATGCAACATCTACTTTGCTGAGTAGCCAGACTGTGAATTTCCTGGGTAGCTTATTTATCTAAGGCATATGCAGAATACCGTAAAATCCTATGTCAGAAACCAACTTCTTCTTCAGATCAGAGAATTTGCTGACCACTCCAGCTACTCTCTTGGCTGAGCTACGAGAAGTAGCTGCATCACAATTTGCAAGCTCTGAATTCAGGGACATTTTGCTGTACAGTACAAAATCTGTCAGCTCGTCATGTTCGAACAATATGATAGATCTGTTTAATTGAATGTGGGGATCTAATTTTGTCTACTATATTTTTTACATATTTTGCGTTCAATCATAACAAAACTAATATATGGCAAATACTACATATAAAACCATAGGGAGGTAGGTTGGAACATGATAAAAGAGATGAAAAGATTCAAAGCAGGTTAATGCCGAACACTAGTATTGTCAATATCTAGGAATCATGCAGCTGTACTGGGGAAAAATGATGGATTTGGTACTAACCCTTTGAGTGCTTTTCCTTCAAGAAGACTTGCTGGTAGGAGAAGACTCAGCTGAGTCCATAGAACAACTTACTGGAACCAATGCCTGGATAGGTGGGATTGAGAGGAAGAAAGATATCTTCAAGAAGTTCTGAAGTAGAAAAAATTTCATTGAAGACCCTAATATTTCCCAGCCTAACCAAAAAACCTACCACCCACCAACCTGGGGCCCAACATGTAGAAGTGTGTACCAAAATAGATGTCCACTATGCACCGGCCTAAGGACAGACACAACCCTACCCCATATAGTTATATTTTCCTACTGTGTACTACTTCACACAATGAGTGCATTTTTTCCATGTCGAATGTTTCAAAGAGTTCTCAGATTGTTTGTCCATAGGACAACAATTACTTACAGGTGGGCCGAGAGAGTTTGAATTTGGTTTTGGGGGGAAAACATGGTACCTAGGAGAGTTCAAAGACTACAACTGTCTATATAGCAACCACCCATGAACTTTTGGATGAGCAACAAACCTCATATGCTTTCATTCTCCAAGGTTTACATATCTCTTCCAGAAATATTAGATGGCGGAAGATCACTCCGAGCATGCCCTGGAAGAAACCAATATATCATCCATACATGCTTCCTCACTCTCCAAATATGAGGATAGCTCATCTGTTCATGTAAGCTTGTATCCATGGAAGTTCATTCTTTATTTATTCGATTTATGTTATACTTGTACTCGGTCATGAATTTCAATTCTACTGGCACAGGGGCAGATTTCAGTGTTTTCAAATACTACTTCTAGCGATGATGATGCTGACTCTGCTACCAGTACAACACATAATTCAGCGATTGAAGCAACTGTTCTATCACAGGTAACCAAATTTCAGTTATATTTACATATTTGGAAAAAATCATTTACAATTTTACAATATATAATGAGGCGTTTTAAATCCTATCGCAGATTTCTTCTAAAAATTCTGGTGTAGTACCAGCTGATACGGCTAATAACAACATTGTTGTTTCCATGGCTGATCTCGAAGATGGAGACGCCTTTTCATCAAATTCAAATCAAGAAGTTGACGATGGAGAAGAAGAAGTGGCAAGCAACCTTCGGATCCAGAGAGTGGGATTAGGTGGCCGGTCCTACAAAAGAAGGCGTGTTTAGGGCAAAAAGTTCACCATGTATCGAGCCGTCTTTTATGTATATCCGAGCAAATTACTTCCTATCTATCCCAGACGGTTCAATAATAATAATGGCTGATACTATTTCTCAAGCTATCGTCCAAATCGATTCTTTTTGGAAACAACATTTATATAAAACGTGTGGTTATATATGAAACGTGAGAGATATAACCTAAAACGCATATCCTGTTGTAACTCATGCATATCTTACTACGATTAAAATATGAATCAAACCAAACAATGACAATAGCACAGGCACTGTTCAACCTGTAAGCAGGTACAGCACGCTGTCCTCCCGAAAACAGCGCATCATGGCCATTTCCATGCCTTCTAGTACTATCTAGCATGTAGACCACCTATGTACTTTGGTCTGCACTGTCACTAGCACGCAGCGCACTGTACTTGGTACTTCTACACCCCAGAATTCAAGATATGCTAGAGAGCCTAGTCAACTCTGCAAACTAATAGCACGTCTCAACAAATTTGCTTCATATTTGTGTGAACTGGCGACAACATATTAAGTTCTTGATCATCTAATATGAGCTACAGGGAAGCATGGTAAAATATCCATAATTTCTCTAAAATTTGAAGATGTATGTACAAATTGTTCAAACCATTTTAAATAAAAACTCAGTTTATTAAGAACTATGCTGGACGTATGGAAGCTCTGCCTGTGTACCAAATATCTAGCACCACAACACAATTGATTTAGCTTACATTATTAGCAAAATACCAGTACAACAATAGAACTATGCTGGCAGCTCTGTTTGTGTAACAAATATTATTACCAAAGAAAACTGAAAAGTCTACAGTATCATAAGGAAGCTATGCTATGTCATAAATACAATGTTATATCTTTTTCATCGGTGCAAATGACACCATTGAGCGCATTTGTTTTCAATTTCTTTAGATTTTCTCTTTCACATGTTTGTCATGTCACATATCTGTCGATTATGATATCAACGAAATGCACAGCATATATGTTGCGCAAATCGTTGTCCTAATTTTGCGTGGCTAGCCTAACAGTACAGCACACATCAAGGCCTCCTACCTCCATTCTGTAGCAGGCACGCAACACCACGATTTTGTACGACAGTGCTCCCTGAATAGTAGACAAGATGTTACCTACCCTACTGTCAGGTTAGGTTCAAAACATATGTCATGACAGGTGCATATGTCGTCAATTCTGGAATGATATTACAGAGAAAACGAGCTAGCCCTAGATCTGTGTTTGACCATCCCAACACAAGCCTTCCTCGCCCCATATATACTAGTACTCATCCAACGTAGGGAGGTTCTTATCTCACCACATCTCTGACCACTGAGTTCCCCATCACTCTATTTCTTCCCAAAGCGAACCCTAGCTATGGAAGCAGGAGCAGATTGACAACTCAGCTGTATCCATTCGACTCCTTCACCTGCATCTCAGGTAATCTGTTACAGATATAGATGCCATATCGCCTTCAAACTCCCGTGCGTTTGTTCTTAGTTCCGTCCCTTGTCTAAACGAAATTTGTTTTGGAATCGCAGTCCCAACTAGCTACCCCTCACAGCTTCATGCTAAGTAAACATGTTGCCAGGCAGAATCGACCTATAACAAAGGTTAGTAAGGCATTGTTTCTCTACCCAATATCTATGATTTCAAGTATGGACCTATGGACATCTAAACATCACTACTTTCTAGATACCTGCACAGATTAATAATCTGAGAAAACCTAGATTTCTTTTCTAAGGATTCTATGCATACAACAGATCTGTAATATAATGTTGTTTCATTATACAGGTGTATTCAAGGACAAGATCATCAAAATACCTAGCGGACCAGAGAAGGAAGGGTGTGGATGAAAACATCCCAGATGAAGGCAGAACTAACGACCCTGCAGCCAAGGTAGAATACATATATATGAATCAAACATGAACCAATTTTGCTGTGCCAGAAAAACTTGAGCAATTTCCTTGATGCCATGATCATGTACTTACGTATTATCATTAGTTAAGTACTACTAGGAACAGCTGTAAACATTATTACCTATTATGTTTATAGATGACAAATGACAGTTTTAATATAGTTCTCAAATGCTTTAAAAGTGTCAGCCTCGTCAGAACTAGCCGATACAGTCTTTGTAACGTATATATATGAGATATATTTGTGAAAAATATCATTTTTGTATAACATAATACATACCCGTTGTTGTATTATTGCTCACAGAATGCAATCAATGGCACCAATTTTGAATTATGCACCAGTGCAAGTTCTTTTAGAATACCAATGAAACGGTGTTGTTCCTTGTCAGAAGTACATACAGAAAATGTAAAGTACACTGAAGTAAAAAAATGGCTGCCATAATTTTCCTAATTGAATTTGCATCTTGACAACACCATTTTAACCTGCTTTCATGTAACAAATGCTACTTGCATCAACAGCAAATATTCATGGATATGAAATATGGAAAAATTGATTTGGGGCACAAATATGTAACCAAAGGAAATGCTGCAAATATCGTAAACAAGGTAATTTCTAGTGTAGTTCCAACAATCTACCGTACGCTGAATAACACCTTATTACAAGCACTGCCATTTTGTATATACATCCATGACTTCCCCCGTACCAAGATGATGTTTGCCTATAAAACCTTCTCTGTATTGTATGATATTATTAAATAGCATCTTAAGAGAAAGTTTTACACCTTATTTTACCTTCAAAATTTCAGGGAAAGCCTTTCAGCAATGTTCCTCAAGCCAGTAAGCAACATGCCGTTATTAATTCTCCTGCCCTTTCATCAGCCGGTAGATCTGTGGTAAGACATCGCCCCTAAAGTGTACCTGCAAAAAAACATAATCTTAGGGTGCAATCAATCTTCTAAAATAAGTAACCTATAAACAGCAGCACTTTGAAGTACGTGTTCATTACATTTAGACATATGCAGTACTCATTGGTTTAGTTTTCCAAATACTTATTCCCAAGCCTGCATAGAGCACATAGAATCTAAGATCCGAACATATTTAGTAGATTTCATTGATTTTTGTGTAATCATGCGCAGAATACTCCTTGGAAATTTGAAGTCACAGCAGATGTTCATCAGGGATGTTCAAGTGGTGGTGACATACCACCGGAGGCATATGAACAGGTCAGTCAACAATCATGGCCAAAAAAATGCTATGAACTAATATTAGCCAATACTGTAGTTTAACCTAACAACCATTTGTGAATCCCCCAAAACCATTGAAATTATTAGCAAACGCATTTCTATTTGATAGAAAATAAAGTATGGAAGGTCTGAACAAAAACATTTATGTTTGTTGATAAGTTTAATAAATTTAACAGAAATTCTTCGATGATGTAAAAAATGGGACTTACCAAAGACAGAGCATGGTAGAGCTATTCAAAAATGTCTGCGGCATTTCTAGTCCCACAGCGCTCTTACCAGATGATGAGGTAATGGTCAGTTTTATTTTCTAGAAACCATAGTGTTATATGCAACATTTGTTATAAGTTCAAAGATATGGTACAAAATTGGCATACAAAAATTTCCTAGAACTTCTGTCTCACCAGTGTGCGAAGACCAATAAGTACTGCTGGTACAAAGAGAACTATAATTTCTTAGTTCTCAACCTATTTATTTGAATAAATCTTTATTATACTTGACAACTTGCCGCACATCATAGGCAATTGCTGGAAATATTCAAAGGGAACAAATTAATTCAACGGGAACTCCCCCGATCAATGGACAAGAACATGCATTTCTAGGAAGCTCGGATACAACAATTGAGCACACGGACCCACTATCAAATGTATGTCAGCTATTCTCAAGTTTCCGTGGGGAGAAGGTGAAACTCTTGAGGTCTATTGGTTTTGATGGTCTTTGCAAATTTCCTGTTCAAGGACCTACTGATTTAAGGTTCTACCTATGGATCCTAAGTAAGGTTGACGTGAGGAGGTCAGCTTTGCATTTAGGTCCGAACCATACAATCCTGATAACTGATAACGACATTAGACTGATAATAGGTTTACCATCAACTGGATATTGTGTCCTTAGGAATGAGAAGTCACCTTTGGTTAGAAGATCCCACGCATCAACTGTCAAATATTTCTTATCTCTTGGTAGCCATGATGCGAGGTTCTCACTTGATTATGTCGAGTCAGTTGTGAGGAGAGAGTATAATTCTCCAATGACCAATGAAGAACGTTATGGTTTCTGTGTTGCTGCTACTTTCTATGCTCTTGCAAGATTCCTAGCAGTCGACAGAAACCAATTGAGATTACCATTTGAGTTGATACATAGCATAGTTGACCCCCTGCAAATAAAATCACATAACTGGTGTCAGCTTGTAAGGAAGTGTTGGCTGGTCCAAGCTATGTCCGTGCAAAATCAAATAAGCCGGGGAGACAAAACAATAAAAGTCGGTGGGTGCCCTTTTATTGCACAGGTTGGTTCTATAAAAAACATCCTGAAAATTGTATTTTTCAATTTCCATGATAAACGGTTGCATCATGTCAATCTAACTGTTGAAAATATTTTTTTTATTTTTTATTTTTCAACAAAGGTTCATTACCTGGATAATGTTCAGTTCGGTATCCAATGGCTCCCAGGCGATGTGTACCCTAGAGGTTGTTTGTATACCAAAGAAGTGGTTGACAAACTAACTCTTATGGACACAAAGACAAATGATATGACTAACAAACTTCAATATGGCAATCACGAGGTCTCGGTCCCATTACCCTGAGTTCTCGCTAAAATACGAGAAACAAAAAAGCTCACTCTATAACAAACTGCTGAGAGCTCTAATTTTCTGTATTTCCAGTTCAAGTGACATTTTGGAGTGCCGTACAGCAGATTTAAGGATGGTGTTTCCCAAGCATGCATTCAGACTTCAGATGGGAACAAAAGGAAAAGAGATGACTATGAGGAAAATGATGTCATACTTCAAAAGGAAACTGATGCAAGGAATGATGGTTAGTTAATATGACAATTATTTCTATTACCTAACTTTTGAAACACATGCAGTGTAAATGCCTACATTCTTCTAAATTATTCATTCTTACCCAGCTGTCAATCAAAAGGGGCTCATGTTGTCTGTTGGAGAATTGATTATGAACGTTCACCGAAAGGGCACAGTCCCCATAACAGGAACCACAAAAGGTTTATTTCTCCCTTTATATTATTATATCCTCCACGCCGAATGCTGTATATTAAACTTTTTATCACTATTCTATCTCCATATGCAGTTGATACCGTATTACGGCTATCTAGATATGCTTGCAGCAAAGAGAAAGACTTTGACCTAAATGTCGATATTTCTGGTTAGACTCATTTAAAGTTCAAGTAACATATATGTGGAATATTTAACATATCTACGATCTAAATTGTTATAATTGTTTTTGCATGAATTAAAATTCAAGAACAATCCAACGAAGAACCTCCGCAAGTTATTGCAACCACAAAACAGCTGCAGGGATATTCTTTCTACCAGGATCCTATTTCGAAATGTTTCAAATTCTTTAACGTGCTACAAATGGTTTCAAAATATGACCTATCTTGGTAAGCAAGACCTTTCCACACAATCATAGGTATTTCATACTATATTTCTGGACCTCTATTAGCTGTTTTGTGGTTTTGCTATTCTGGGCAGTTTGAACTGGTTCGAACACAGCCAGCCATTCGATCTCAACATCACAGGGCAGGAAATTGTGGATGAATGTCCTAGAGGATCAACATATGGGAAAAAATTCATGGATGCTGTTACGAGAACAATGACAACTGCTCATGATAGGCAGTATTTGGGCAATACAAAAAGAGAAACCCATTACATGGCCTTCAGTTGGGCGGTGAGTTCAAATGCAGTACCACAACTGAAACTATTTTACATTAGTATCTATGGAACACTATATCAGATACAATTTAATCCTGCCATTAATTCAATGTAGGATGATTTCCGCCACAACTCCCCAAAACCAACATTTCAAGCATGCCAACAATACTTTGTCGGAGAATTCTATAAGTATGAAGTTGACAAATGCACAAAGGTAACATAAAGAAATTATGGTTTTACCTTTCATTCGTTCTGATGCTTTCATCTGCTTCACATTTTTCGTCATGTATCATGAACAGATTGTTGCAACTGTGGACATTGGAGGAAAGAAAAGTTGTTACATATGGAACTTGCTAGCCAAAGAGATTAGCGTGCTGGACCCTAGTTTAATGAATTCCCGAAAACAAAGAATTAAAAGAGTCCATGAGAAGCATGTTGTTAACCTCACAGCGTACTTATGCGAAGGCATGAAATTTTTCTATCCACACTGGGAGGTTGACAAATTTGACATGGAAATAGTCTACATAAATGATGTCAGCAGGGCTGCTAGAGGGTCTGTTCTTAACTAATTAACATCTAGCATATGAGCAAACATACTATCAACTTTTATCTAACATGTTTTCCCCTATGCATGGCTGCAGGCCTAACACTGCTGTTTATGCTCTCCATTATGCTCAGTTCTTCAGTAAAAATCAGTTGTCTATCCCAATTGACAATGTAAGTACCAGCTTCTTACCAAATTTGTACTGGGACATAAGAAATATGTGTTAGGAACATGCATTGATCATCGGTTGTACTTCCTGTTCAGACCGACCTCGGCGATATCAGAGCTAGGCACCTCTGGGAGGTTATGACAATGGATGGCAATACAGGATCACTGCCAGCAGCCCTGCATGTCATCAGATATGAGAATCATTACGCCATCTGCAAGTAGTTGGCTTCTATACTAGGAAGAAGCACTGGTTTACATGCGGCATGTATTTATCTATCTATGAACTAATACATCCGGCATGTATTATCCAGCTAGAATTTATTTTCAATAGAACTATCGCACCTGCTAGCATATGCACCGGAGATGCTATTATTTTTTGATCTATATCTCGCATTTCTGTGTAACATTTGCTATGCATTTTCTGTATCTTCCCCTATATGTAATGAAGACGACAAACTATATATCTAATAGACACTGCCTACCGAATGAGTTATTAATTTGATATATCTAGTTCACATGGATGCACCTGCCCGTGAACTCCATAATATCTGTTTGTTGTTTACTGAGTTCAAAGGAAATACAGCAGCTAGGGTTTTAATCATGGTCTGTCCACACAAAATTAAGATCCCTATATAGAACACCTATATAGCCCTCATCGAACCCGCGGCCAAGTGTTTCCTATTATGTACTATCCGGAGGCAGCTCTATATCACACAAATCTTTAGTACAATAAGTTTCGTTTTCGTTTCATCCTATTTTTATTAATCTTGCCGTTATGTTAGCCCATTTCTATCGATTTCATGCAGACTCTAGGTGTCTGTTAACTCACCAAGGATACCATTCATATGATCATTGAAAATGAAATTTTCTTGCATTCATGGTAATAGGACATTTCAGAAATAAAAATAGTGGTACATGAAAAAATATGAATTTTGTATATCTATATTGTTCTACTTTCTTAAACAAACTTACTCGTAATTAAGCATGCCATTTACTTCCCCGTACCACAAAAAGTAGCGTCTACATACCAGCCATGTACTATACACGGATGCTTATTAGTACTAGCACCAAAATCATCGCATTTTCCTCACTCCTCGAATATATGTAGCCACAAAACTATGTACTTGATAGAACATTTTCAAAACTAGAACCTTCAAATATTTTGATCCGTCCTATTTGTACATGAATTGTGGTATTTATATGCGAGGGGTGGGAAGTAAAGAAACATCTTATTCACCTATGGTAGTTATTTTTTAGATACAGTTATCAAACTTGTTTCACACACGTAGCTGCAATCTAATCACTAACTATCTAAATAGCTGGTCAGAAAAAAAAACGGAAACCAACTCAAAATGTGAACATGTCATATGTGTCTCGCATAGGAATAGGTTATATTCGTAGCAGAAAAAATCACAAATACACAGGACCTTTTCCAATCATTCAAATTCTGGCTCTCAGATATTTGATGTATATGGTTTTATTTTGAACATTTTTCCATTTTAGGTATATGTAGCCATAAAACTATCTACTCCCCACACGAATATCCTAATCATTGGAATGTTGTATTGTTAACACGGCAGTAGCTACTCCAATCTACCAAGATGGATTGTTATAGAGGTCACATCAAATAACAAGGGAAACTCATCCATATAGTTGTTCTTGAATAAATGGAAATGCGTCGTTAACCTTAACCATTTCACAGTAATACTAATTAGTAGATATACAAACAGTATTTTTGGTAACTAGTAGCATTACACAAATTTCTAATAATAAGTCGCAGCTGCAATATTAAATGATTTTTCATCAAGTACAATACAGATTTCTATCTAGAATTCAAATTCTTCTTCAGAAATTTTTGGTTTCTTTTTCTTGCGCAAATCAGTGGCACCTTCCTTCTGAGGGCAAGTTCTTATATCGTGGCCCGGTGATTTGCAGCCACTGCAAAACCTCGTTTGATGAACACCTGTTCTTCCACCAGGGGTTTTCCTTTTTATATTTGTATCGAACCGGGTCAGGTATATCTTATTTGTAGGTCTCCCCTGCTTTGTCTTGATAATTGGAGGTTTGATGGAACTAACTTCTATCCCCAAATTCTTCTCCCGGTCAAATAGTTGCAACCCACATGACCCCGTGTCACCAGATTCATCGCCACTTTCCATGTGACTTGGGAGCCTGTTACTAGTACCGGCTGGTACATTGTAACCAACTTGACAAGTACGACTAATTGTACATTTATACTCGGCTATTTTAGTTTTAGCTACTTCTAAATATTTGATAGCTATTTCAGAAGTGGTTTCATCGTACTCACCGACGCTTACTAGATCAAGAACTCGCATGTAAAGGTTCCTGTGCCTCAGCGTGCGAGACATCTCTCCCTGGATTGAGCTTCGCCGCACATTGCCATAACGGAAAGTCTCATCCCTAGCTTTAATGGTCCATCTTTTCATTATATGGCATTCCGGTATTTTCATCAAGCCGCTTTGGATCATAACCTAAAAAAAAGGATGCGCAGTCAAGAAACAAGTCATGGAATCTAATTATGCTGCATATATCTGTAAGACAAAATAGATAGGCAGTAATGCACTTACAAGCATTATGTGGCAGCATATAATACCAAAATGTTCATACAGCCGGCATTGGCAATTATATAGCCCACTGTCTGGGTTGACAGTAATGGTGAAATTCACTCGGCTCCAAGCATCTCGACTGTCAGCATCGACATGCTTCACTTCATAAGAAAGCCCTTCAGCATTGGAGACAATAACATAAGACGATGACTTCCTCATCTCAGCTTTAAATAACTTGAAAACGCTAGGAGTATAAACTCTGGAAGCATGTTTCTCAATAGGATAACCAAAGTGTGGTTTAGATGTTTTCTGTCAAAGAAAAATGAAACCTTTGAGTTTAGGTATCAACAGAGTATCTGGCAAGCCAGGAATTTCGTAAAAACACAGTACAAAGTGCTAATACCTGGGATCTGTTTTTCTCCGCTTCGTCATCTGCTTTTTCTCGATCATCGATTAGTTTAGTGTACTGTTTGATGAACATGTTTATTGAAGATTTGCAAGGTACATACACCTTCAACACATGGTTAGCACTCTCACTCCGTTGCATGCTTGTCATACGAGCACAGAATACGTTATTAAAAAATGGCTTTGCCCACTTGTCCCTCACCTCGTAAGCACGGGTCATGAAAGGATTGGTACCCAAATTGTACCTTTCAATTAAGTAACCCCACCCTTTCTCGAATTCTTCCACTGTGAGCATGTGGTTGATAACTTTATTGAACTCATCACTGAATGTTGGGTGTGACTTGTTGATGTCTACGGACTTCTATTCTTGTAGACACTTGTTGGGCCTCCAAGTGCAGAGGTTTGTAGAGCAGCAGCAAGTTTCCCTTAAGTGGATCACCCAAGGTTTATCGAACTCAGGGAGGAAGAGGTCAAAGCTATCCCTCTCAAACAACCCTGCAATTACGATACAGAAAGTCTCTTGTGTCCCCAACACACCCAATACACTTGTCAGATGTATAGGTGCACTAGTTCGGCGAAGAGATAGTAAAATACAAGTAGTATTGATGATTATAAGTAGCAAATGTGATTTGAAGTAAATATCGCTGCGAGCAAACATGTAACAAAACAGCAAGTAAACGGTGTGCAATGCTTGGAAACAAGGCCTAGGGATCATACTTTCACTAGTGGACACACTCCCAACAAATATAACATAATTGAACAAATAAACAACTTCTCTCCACTATGGTACTCTGAATTACTCTCCTATTGAATAACACTAATCATTGTGTAGTGGCTACAGAAGCACCCCTTAAAGTTCATCAAGTACTTGACAAACACCACTCATAGAGATATCCAAATCAAAGCACAACTCAAGATAGATATTGTTGCAACTTAGACCAAGTACTAACACGGTGCACACACTGTCAACATTACACCATGAAAGGAGGAATAGATCACTTCAATACTATCATAGTAATAATTATTCTCATAATCCACAAGAGATCACAATCATAGCCTAAACCAAGTACCACCATGATGCACGCACTGTCACCGTTACACCATGGCAGGAGGAATAGATTACTTTAATAATACCACTAGAGTACACATAATATCTGAATAATAACATCTACTTGTTCAACATGATACAAAGCTCACGATCACATAAAGATCACATCATGGGAGAGAGAGGTGAACCACATAGCTACCGGTAGAGCCCTCAGCCCCGGGGATGAACTACTCCCTCCTCATCATAGGAGACAGCAAGGTTGATGGAGATGGTGGTGAGGTCGATGAAGACGGCGGAGACGGCGATGGAGACCGATGGAGATGGCTCCGGGGGCACTTCCCCGTCCCGGCAGGTGCCGGAACAGAGACTTCTGTCCCCCGAAATTCATCGGTGGCGGCGGCGGAACTGCGGAACTCTTTCTGGAAAATTGCCGACTCTTTAGGGTTTTCCGTCCGAGGCATTATATAGGCGAAGGGGTGTCGTCAGAGGGGGAGCCAGGTGCCCTCACACGGGGCTCGCGCGGCCAGGGGCCTGGCCGCGCCACCCCTGTGTGTGGGGCCCTGGTGGCCCCACTCCTTCTCTCCTTCGGATCTCTGGAAGCTTCCGGGTAAAAATATGACTTCAGGAACTTGTTTTGTCCAATTCCGAGAATATTTTCTGTGTATCACTTCTGAAACACAAAAACAGCAGAAAACAGGGAACTGGCACTGTGGCAACTTGTTAATAGGTTAGTTCCGAAAAATGCATAAAAGTGCCACGAAGTGTAACGAAACATTAGACAAATGGTGTAAAAACAAGCATGGAGCATCAAAAATTATAGATACGTTTGAGACATATCACCATCCCCAAGCTTAACTCCTGCTCGTCCTCGAGTAGGTAAGTGATAACAAAAGAAATAATTTTGAGGGTGACATGCACCTACACAATCTTGATCATATATGTAAGCATTGTGAGCTGGGATCATAGAACTTAAAACATGGGCATGAAAATATAATCTTGACAATAAGAACTTAGCAACCATGTTGTAAACACGAAAATGAACACAAACAAAAGATCATGAAAATGAAACAATGAAAGTCAAACGTGTGTTCAAATCATAAGGAAAAACATACAAATGGTTTTCAGCTTGTCCTTCATAGAGAGCAAAACATAAATGCATAGGACACCTTCAAGTTTAAGAGGGCGACTAGATACAAATAATTTAAGAACAAGTGAAACCATAGTCATGAATCAATCAATGAAAACTTTGGGACAATGCACATTATACTCAGAATGACAACTATGCTCTCTTAATGGTGCATAAAGGTAGAAGGTGGAGACTCAACATAAAGTAAAAGAAAGGCCCTTCGCAGAGGGAAGCAGTGATTGCAAGTTTTATAACCTTCAAAAATTATGGTACTTACCGGCTTGAGCTCTCATTGCCCCCATCATAAGCATCTTGAATGGTTAAAGTTAATGCGAGAACAATTATGATGCATATGCTTGACAAATCATAAGTTGAAAACCTCGTGCCCCGTGAATACGAGTACCCAAACCTCATGCAAGTTTACTTAGAGTCCCAAGCAAGGCTCTTGTCATTGTAAGTATATGCATATCATTGAGAACCTCCAATGGGGTACCTTCGTGCCCGATGACATGGAACAAGCCCACACCAAAATGACAGGACAAGCAGACAATGAACACCTCGACATCTCTTTTATTTGCCTTTGTTAGCTTTTTATTGTGAGATGCGTCGTCGAATGTCACCATGGGTATGCTGCAAATTTCCACCATGAATTATGCATGGCTTAGATTGGCGGCCCAGCGTTTCCCTAACACATATACAAACTCCATGATCCCCACAAGATTCCCAATTCATTTCACACCGCGGGCATCCATAAACAAAAGATCACGATATCAACTCAAATAAGAAGTGCAATGTTGAAAGCTTGCCCCATGACAGCATGGATGGGCTAGAATCCAACTTACAACTTGCAAGCATAACAACTCAACATAAGAGACCACAATGTCAAATTTTTAAGAACGGGAAAAAGTAAAGTGTGCCTTCCGGTTCGTGAGAGCTTTACTGACCGAATTTCGCATAACACTGGTAAGAGTTTAATTTGAAGAGAAAATAAAAGCAAGTCAAATTTACTTGGAATAGCAAATTGCTAGTAGGTATGTATGGTGGACACTTTGGAAAACTTTGGCTTTTAGGAGTTGGATGCACGAGTAGAGCTCATACTCAGTACAAGGCGAGGGCTAGCAAAAGACTGGGAGCGACCAACTAAGAGAGCAATAACGGCCATAATCATGCATAGCGACAAAGCGACATTAAAAGAAGCATAAGATGGCATCAAAAGTCAAAAACTAAATGATCATAGAGGCTATTGGCGACTTTGTAAGAGTCTAACATGTGTGAGCATGCGCCAAGTCAACTCAAATAAAGCATCAAGGAGAAAACCAAATAAATGCTTTCATACAATAAAAACAACGCATGATTTTTTCAAAGGCTCATTAAGCAATCTCAGCTATTTGAGACAAGTCATGCTACAGCAAAACCACTAAGCATACTATCAAAAAGACATCAAGCATGACATGAAAAATCCTAAGCCGCAGTCTACACAAGCTCCTTCTTGTACCACTATTTTGCACAAAGCTTTTTCTCTTTTCCAACACCATTTGAAATTTTTAAAGACACCTCTTTTGATGAAAACCAATAAATATCAGAGGCAAAAACACACCTTGATGAAAAGATATGACAAGGTCTGAATGCAAATCAAGGCAAAACGAAAACCAAAAGCAGTAGCGGAAAAAGAAGAACACTCATTGAACGATAAGAGTGAAAACTAGAGTGTTCTTGGCAAATGAAAAGCGAGTTCATCTCCTCCAAAAGAAACATGATGTGATCTAACCATTTATTGCAGCAAACTAAACTAAACTAATAATAAAAACTAAAACAACTGACGCTCCAAGAAAAACGCATAGTGCATGAAGCAATAAAAATATAGTGTCTTGAAAGGTGACCTGATTTTTGCCGATGAAGAAGGGGTGCCTCGGGGGCATCCCCAAGCTTTGATGCTTGTACTTCTTGGATATTTCTTGGGGTGATGCATGGGCATTCCCAAGCTTGAGCTTTTGTCCATTCTTCAACTCATCTCATCATCCAATCCCTACACTTGAAAACTTCTTTCATACAAAACTAAACACATTCTATTAGCAACATTAGTTCAAGCATAACATATAATCAACCTCTTTTTGCTTCAGGTTTCAACCCAAAACCACCACATATAAAGCATATACTACTGTAGCGACTTCTCTAAAAGTTCCATGATCAAAAGAACTTAAAAGAAAGCGATAAGGTGGCAAACACAAATATTGGCAGAAATCTGTCAAAACTGAACAGCTGACAAAGGTCGAATTTTTGAGGGGTTTTCTGTTGCTCAAATAAAAAAGTGTTCAACTAACGAAAGTTTTGGATATAACCTGGGGCATATGCACAATAAATCGCAGGTCCAAAAGATATACAGAGAATTTTCACAAATTTTTACGGTGCAGCACCGAAAACAGTTTCAGGACAGCACATCCCCAAATCTTACCTCACTCAAATTAGAGGTTTCTCTTGGCACAACAACAAAATAAAAAGGATAAGGAGCGGTTATTACAGTAGTAATAACTTCCAAAACTCAAATAAAAGAAAAAGTACTAAAAATAAACAATGGGTTATCTCCCAAGAGTGCTTTTCTTTAACGCATTTGAGCTGGGCGCAGTAATTTGCAAAGATGCTCATGTGGGCGCCATATAAGAGCTTGAGGCAAAGGCGCCATATAGGAACTTAAAGCAATAGAGAGAATCAAAAAGCATATGTGAAAGACATTTATATCTGAACCACTTCCTATGAAAAATAGTCTTGTAGAAAAACAAGTCATGAAAGCGCAAAGCAAAAAGCATAGGAAGGCAAAACAAGTACAACTTCAAGAATTGCAACATAAAGAGGGGAAACTCAATATTGTTGAGATCCATCAAACCATGTTTCCCTCTCTCATAATAACTTTCAGTAGCATCATGAATAGAACTAACAATATAACTATCACATAAATCATCCCTATCATGAGCCACATGCATAAAAGAATTAATACTCACCACAGGAACAATAGTAGTAGGAGCAAATTCAACAGAATAATTATTCTCATCACCATAATCATCATAAATAGGAGGCATACTGTAATCATAACTAATTTTATCCTTAATAGTAGGTGAACTGAAAATATATACTCATCATCATAGCCATCATAAACTAGAGGTTTAGTATCATCACAAGCTAAAGAACAGCTATTTCGCAAAGCATATTCTTCAAACATATCATCATAAGAAGGAACATCACATATGGAAGATAAAATATTATCAGAACAGACCTTCTCCACTAAAGCTGGGAAACTAAAAATATCATGCTTAACAAAACCAGCTTCCCCAAGCTTAGACTTTTCTATAGCATTAGCAATAACGGTGTTCAAAGCATTCATACTAACAACACTATTAGCATGCAAATTAAGCTCCAAAGGTTTTTCAATTTTCTCCTCAAACACTTCATATCTAAACTCAGGAAAAAGACTAGAGAACTCATTGTTTTCCATTAAGCCTAACTAGTGAAAATAAAAACAAGAAACAAAAAGATGTAATTGCAGAATCTAAAGGAAATAACTCCGAGCACTC